>JASAUF010000298.1:0-600000 GCA_030180095.1 Magnolia changhungtana
ATTTATTAGACATCAAAACAGTAGATTTTTCCCTTTAATTTCTTAGGTAATGTGATGAAGAACTTTGGAAAGGGATTAGTTTCATTCAGTTCTGAAAAACTTGAACTATCAGTAAAGAAAAATTCAGATCATACAAGCCTTCTGAAGACACGACCTTTGTTGTGCATTAGCTCTGCCATCACCATACATATCGTGTTAAGCTGTCAATTGTACCCTTCCTTTTTTATCTTTCTATTCTATGTTATTCAATTCCCTATGCACTTAAATGGCTCTCATGACAGTTATATTCTTTTGGGAAGTTTCATATGAACTTTCTACTTATGTGTGAATTTGCAGGGGTGGCCATTGGAGCTGGTTGGCAAACAACTATTGCTTATTACATTGTGGGATTGCCTACTGCTTTTCCTTTGGGATTCAAATTCAATTTTGGGTTGGAGGTTAGTTGGAATCACTACAACAAAAGCAGGATTAGCCGACTATGTATTGCTAATGCTGACTCCTTAATGTTTCTTTCCATTAATCACCATCATCACTATCATCACAGCCTTTCCGAGCTATTCAGGTTGGCATCATGGTTTGCTTGGGAAAAATTTGATGACCATTTTGCCAATTGAGATATCACCTCCTTTACCTTGGCTTGGTACCACTGGCATGTTGCTATTGGGTGAAATTTCAGATTATGTTTACTTTTGTTACATTGAAAACATGAACTGCATAAAGTAAGGAAAAAAAAAAAAAAGAAAAGAAAATACATCTTATAGCCTTTTAGATACTTTTTTTTTTTTTTTGGTTTCTATTTTTCCTACTTGTTGAAAGAAATATTTAAATCATGAATAAGAAAAGGAAAATTAATTTATCGATAAGAAAGAAATATTAAATTTTTTCTAGTTGCTAATTAGATAAATTTTGCTTGATATCTCCAAATAAGTTGATCAGATCTAAAGCATATTTCTCGTTATATATATATATATATATATATATATATATATATATATATATATATATATATATATATATATATATATATATATATATAAAGCAAAAGAAAAAAGCAAACATATTATTATTTGGTATCTCTCTTCACAAGTTTCGGGTTGATCTTTGTATGAGTAATCATAGCATGTCTTCTGTTCCATACGAATGCACATATCTAGGCAACAATCCAAAATAAATCAAAGTAAGCCTAACAAGGACTTTAGCAGACTTCTATGGATAAGAGCCCTATCCATTCCAACCACTTGTTATCCAAGGAACATAAAGAAACAAGAGTTTTTTTTTTTTTTTTTTTTTTTAAATTGTAAGAAAAAAGTAACTCTTTATTCAACTGTATGACCTTTAGAAGCCTACATCAAGAAGCAAGGATGGAGTTCCCTATGAGAAGTGATATCTCGGTTTACACCCTCCTTAGCATTCAATTTCCCTTCTTTGAGTAAGATTGCAACTTAATGTTACTTTACAAAAAGAAAACCAGTGTAACTGTTAAAAACCTTCATCATGTGTTGCCTCATGCCTTTTACTGTTTTGTGCAGCTTTCTCACATTCTTAGTCCATTTATAATAGTCGTCTCCATTTACATCGCTTTGTGCATCCTTCTTGGTGGTCTGCATCTGTTGAACATAAATGTGAAACTTGTTTGCATGGTACAACTGCACACATTCTAAAGTGCAGGCTGTGCAGCTGATTCGTTGGCAATGTTTGATCACTTTGTTTAGGTCATATGTATACTAGACCTACTTTAGCTAACATTGGCTTATTGTGGCAGAATGCTACTCTAAAAGCCAGAAGGTGTTCGTGCACGTACCTTCAGAAATTGTTGCTCATGAAGTCGAGGAAATTGGTATGCCTGTTTTTGCATGAAAACGGAATTTCTAGACAGCCTCGCTTTGCAATTTTCATTGAGTCTAGGTTCGAACAAAAATCTGATTTGGCACGTATGATTCATTTGATTTTGTTACGAACCCTCCATTCCCAATCTGTATAGATGCACACTTATGCAACCCAATATATGAATGACATATTGGCACGTATTATAATAGATTGCTTTGTTTTCCCGTAGGAGTGGAACACGGACATTGGATAAACAATAGTTGTTAGCCTAAATCAGGCCATTGATTTCTCTATAACTGCTTCCATGTAATGTAATTGCATCCATTGCATACATTGGATGTTTTGTTTCTTCATCCAGTGGCATTATGTCATCCAATGTAACACTATTCCAATGAAAAACAGTCATTATTTTGTGCGCCTGATGTTTTATGTTTTCCCAATTTACCCACTTTTTGCTTTTGCATGGCCTTTTTTGTCAAACATTGGAGTGCCCAAGTATTCATCTGAATAATAGTACCATTCAAATACTCCTCTGCGTAGAATATGCTGAGACATCTTTTCTCCTTAAAAGTATTTCCAGGTGAGATCCTAGCCATATGGGTTCTAAATCAGTTGAAGATTTGCTAGAAGCTTCAATATGATTTCATTTTTCAGGATTTCACTTGGATGACTTGGAGCTATGAAATTCAGAGGTCAAGCAACCAACGACCTCAGCAGTTGAAAGTGTGCATAAGCAACCTTTTGTAATTTGTAAGTAATTGTCATATAATTTTAACTCATTTATGTGCATCCTATTCTCAACAAATATCCTTAATGACAAGCAATGAATATCTTATTTGAACTACTACTGTAATCTGTTATTTGTGATGGGTAAGCTGAACTTTATATCCATCTTATTTTAATGTCATGTTTTAGTGTTTAATGGAAAATTTTGATGGATATGCTGAACTTTTATCTGCACTTCACTCACTAGGGGATGGGATTCATTCACTTGCATTTCTTATTTTAATGTCATATTTTAGTGTTTAATCGAAATTTTTGATGGGTAAGCTGAACTTTTATTTTGAAAGAAGAAACAATGAAGAATACAACAAAGAGCAGGGGCAACACCCCAAACACATACTGTCACACCCTGTAAAGAGAAATAAGGATATTCTCTAATGCCAATTTCTCATTCAGAAGTTTATTTAGTTTCACAATGAAGGTCTCTTATCTAAAAGTTAATGTGCAGGTAGTTTCCAAGATTATTATCTCAAGACATTTCAACCGGAAGGGAGTACGACTTGTAACTTGACTGAAGCTATTAGACATCATAGGGATTTTTTGTTGATGCAAAACTATAAATTTGGCTAAATTTCTTGAGTTAATTTATGCTAGGTAGTTCACAGCTTTTACTAAGTTGTTGTGAGTGGTCTACTTGGTAGCATGCATGTGAGATGCTATTTTCTTGATGTTCTTTTGTTTTCATGTGTAGATGAAGGAATGGGTACTGTATGTTGGAATAAAAGGTCGCTGGTATCAGGTATCTGTAGAGCATTAGTTTTCTTTAGGTCAGACTTTTGGTTGGGGCATAGTTAGTTCCTGATGTATAAGTTGGGGCAGAGTTACTATTTCATGTGGTGAGTTGCATATCCAAGAGAATTACAGTTGCACACAAGAAAACTTGTGTGCTTTTTTTTTTTCTGTCTTAATTGTCTCTTAGTATTGGAAAAAAAAATGCATAGGAGTTGTTTGTTAAAACCTCAAAGAAATGTGATTTTGTGGAGAATGGTATGCTTTTAGTTTGGTTCTACTCTCTCTCTCTCTCTCTCTCTAACTTCTTGAAATGCGGAAAAAGCAATGGATGATGTTGAGGAACCCATAAATAGTTGGTTATGGACACTGATTCAGTTTTTCCTCTGTGTTGGGCAGGAATACTTGCTAATGTTTCAGAGGCTTGTAAGCAAGATCTTGACTCTGTGTCCCAACCATTGCAGTAATTCGGTGAATTTCTACATAGGAGATAAATTACAATTGTTATTTCTAGCTGACTCCAATTCTAACATGTTTCCAAGTTCAAATGATTGCATTTATTTCATAATCTGCCTTCCTACCATGTATTTAATGATCAGATTCTGTCATGTTGCATTAAGTTCCTTTGCTATTTTGTTCATGTTTTTGTGTTTTTCCTTTATGTACATCTTATATTTTTTGTTCCTATGAATTAAAATGGTTAGAATTCTGTGCTATGTTGGTGCAGTGCTGCCATGTTCAAGGTTATGAAGAATGAATCCCCTCCTATACCAGATACATTGGCCCCGAGGGTAAGAATCTCATGTAGTTCTACTTATGGAGGAATCCTAAGAGAGTCGCCAAGAAGCATGTCGCTTGAGCATCCCTTTACTTTTTTTTTTTTTTTTTTCTTGTGTTCAGGATTTTAATAGATGTAATGGAATTCAAGTTACAACATTTGTTGCCTTGATAGTTTTTGACTTTTTTAGGATAGGATCAAAGGATTGATTATTTTCCATGCATCAATTTGTTGAATGCTAATTTTTGATTTTTTTTTTCTTGTGTGCAGGATTTTAATCAATTGTGTTGGAATTTAGTCCTACAAGCACTTCAGTCTTTTGACGCCACTCGTGATACGAGTAGACCATATAGAGGATCATTTGTTTTTATTTATTTATTCGAGACCATTTTTAATTTTTTGTAATCAATATTATATTTTTTTTTATTATGAATCAATATAAATTTTGTTTAATATTTAGTTTTAATTGTATTGCATCATTTTTTTTTTGTTTCAAATATTTAAAAAAATGCAGGTTTTTCAATTGAATTATATATAATAATAAAAATATTACTGGCCTATCAGGGGTCTTTCAAATCTACACAGAGACTTGTCCGTGGTTTTCTGTGAAAAACTGTTCAGAAACAGTTCTTTTAGCGGCGTATGGAGAGAAATTTAGCGGCGCTTCTGTTAGATGTAGCGGCACCCACAAAAGCGTCATTAAAATCAAAGTGAGCGTCGCAAATTTTTACACTTGGCGGCGCTCCGACAAGCGCCGCGTAAAGTGTACTAGCGCCGCGTACACCTTTAGCGACACCCCCATTAATCGGCGCTTGTTGAGCGCCACGATATCAAGCAGCAGCGCTTTAAAGAGGTTCAGTGGCGCTTATAAGCGCCGGTAAAAATAGTTCCTCTTGTAGTGAGATCCAATCACAATAGCTTTATCAGTGGTATTGAATCAGCCCTGCCATGATGTATATATTGTATATCAACATCTTCCATCATTTTTTCAGATCATTTTAGAGCATGATCCAAAAAAATGAAGCAGATCCAATTATCTCATTCACCAATCCAAAAAAAATGAAGCAGATCCAAATATTCGGTGAACCATATTGGAGGAACAATAGTTGTTGAATCTCAACTGCTACAAAATTTTTGTGGGCTACAAAGGTTTTTGATGAAGCTGATATTTGTTTTTCCCTTCATCCAGGTCCTTGTGTCCTGATCAACAGGTTTGATTGCAAATAAACTCACGGCGGGTATTACATTGAGCCCTACGAAATTTTTAATGGTGGGAATTCAATCAGCACCGTGGTCCACTTCAGATTTGGAGATACTTTTTTTCCCTCAAAAGGAGTAGAAATATGGATGGATAGCTTGGATATACAATACATGCATCAACATGGGCTCCATAGCAGGACCACACTGCTTTGGGTGAGACCCAGGCGCACCTAATCCGGAAATGTTTTACCCAACCACAAAGTATGTTGGGCAGTCAATCACCCTTGTTTCCTATAGTATGGTCCACCCAAGTGTATAAAAAATATACATTACAGTATGCTTATAGAACATCGACCACTAACCAGTACCATCAATGCAATCCAAATATACCTTGATGTTTATATGGCATCCAAACAGTTTTTAAGGTCATTCCCACTGTGATGAAGTGAAAATACTAAAAAATTATGAAACTTTTTAGCCATACGAATGTTTCAAACAGTGGTCACTGAATCCCTACTGTTTCCTCCCGTGCGGCCCATTGAGTTTTGGATCCACCTCATTTTTAGTCTCATAACCTAAAATGATCTCTCAAAACAGACGCATCATGTGAATTTCTCATAAACATCATGGTGGGCCCCACTTAGCATCCCAGCGAAGGAACTTCCTGCTAGGCATGGGAAGGAAATCCGCGTCAATTATATAAAAAATTATAAATAGGTGCAGGAAAGCAGATGGATGCAGCATAAGATAACCACCACAAAAAAAAAAGTAAAAAAAGAAAAAAAAAAGATTGACAATGGAATACATTCCTATTCTTAGAACTGCAGATTGACATTAAAATGAAAAAGAAAAAAGAAAGAAAAATAATCCATTCTTACCTTTTATATAGAGATTGTTGATAACTGCCAGATTCTGGGAAAACGGATTACTGGTGGAAACTGAAAGCATCCATTGCTACCTTACAAGATCTCAGCTTTACAACACCCATAGCTCAGATTTAGCTTGGCGTGGCATCTTGTGCTGTTAAAGACGAGTAGTACAGATCAAATTACAAATTCGAACTAAGATTGGGAAAGAAAATAGCACTAAAAAATGAATGGTCTGATAACTGGAAATTGCAAGGGAAAATAGAAACTAACTACTCAGAATAAATCCCTGGAGAAGGCTCTGGGCTCTCTCAGCCTGCTCAGAACTACTGGATATTTGGACCACCTTTTCAGTTAGCTCAAGTCTATCTTCCATGAGGCTAACAGTAGCCCCTGACATCTGTTTACATTAAATATCAATACCATAACTTCAGCGACCAGGTTACAAAATCAAGTAGGAAAATATCCGGACTCCATCCATTCTTAAGGATTCTAATATCTCAACTCTGTAATTGTTAAAATAATTTAATTTAATAATAATAATAATAATTACTCTGCATGCAATATGACGTCGCTGATCTGAGTAAGCTTACTTCCCGATCTCATGATGAGGCTGGGAACAGTATGCTCTGGTGATAAATAATGGAAATAGCACAGAAAAAGAAGAAGCCTTCAAGTCATCCATCAAACACAAGGAAACAACAACTAGGATTTGTAGTCTACGGCCCAATTGGCATATGTAAAAACTTCATCAATTCAGCATTTCAACTACATAAAAAATAAAAAATAAATAAAAATAAAAATCAGCAAATATCCAATACCATTATAAAAGAACCTCCAAAATCAACTAGTACACATGCAAGGAGCAATGAATCTGATATCCGGTTGTCATCAGAGCAATGAATCTGAAAATCAAACCATTGTGCTAGCAGATGAATCCCATCAACACCTGGAATTTACATAGTAAAAAATATTGGCAATACATGCATTAATCAAACTGTGTTCTGTTCAAAAACTCTGAATTACTCGACTTGATGTGCAGTTGGGTCAGGTTGAGTCGAGGGATCAACCCGACTATTAGCAGTTAATCTCCAACAACAAAAAGGGTTCTTATATTTTTATTGAATTATAACTAGAGATGGCGATTGAAGCTATTAGCTAGGCAAGAAAGCCTCTACTTCCTACACATGCAGTAAAACTCTCATGGCCATGGATAGAGCGATTCTTTTTTTTTTCTTTTTTTTTTTTTAAGAGAGGAAATATTCCATTGATCAATGAGAATTACAGACATTTCGGGTGGGTCCCTACAAAAAGGAAGGGGGCCTCACCTATCGTGTATCCGCAACTGAGAAACAGAAAAAGTACAAAAGGCCCACAGGGGACGCTGCACAAGAAGGAGCAAAAGGAAAGAAAGGCCACTACACCGGGCGGCGAAGACGGTACTGTCGGGGGGCCTAATCGCACCTGTGCCAACCTTGTCGAGCACAAGTTCCCCTCTCACCCCCGCGAGAGAGAGGAACGACAACGAAAATACCTATCTAGGCACCCGTCACTAGTAAGCCTAGCTAGAGCATCTGCCACAGCGTTCCCCTCGCGAAAGATGTGGGAGAAAGACAGATTGAGGCAAGATTTCTTAAACCGAATTTCTCCAATAGTGTACCAAAATTTCCAAGGAACAGATGAAGAAGGATCCACCACTGCGTCCACAATCAGCTTTGAGTCAGACTCCACCACGATGTTGGACAGGCTAAGGTCGGAACAAAAATTCAAGCCATCAAGCATGGCCTGAGCTTCAGCAAACGAGTTGGAAGCATGGCCGTAGTATCTGTGAAACGCGAAAATGAGGTTACCTGAATGATCCCTACAGACTCCTCCGCCTCCGCTCTCTCCTGGATTGCCTCTTGAGGAGCCGTCAATGTTAAGCTTTAGCCAGCCCTTTGGAGGTTTGGCCCACCGAACTATAATAAGAAGAGCAGCATGATTGGATGAAGGATTAGAAATCCGAAGAAATTGTTGAGCGGCCTTCTCAGAGAAAGACGGGTTGACTGAGGTTGGAATGGAAGACCCAATCTCCCGCAGCCAAAAGGAAACTCGAGAGATGACTGTGGAAGCAGACATCATAAGGCTCTCAAATCTGGCGGCGTTTCGACTGATCCAGAGTTCCCATAAGAGGATGCTAGGGAGAAGGCCTTTTAAAATAGCAGAGCAGGAATGGTGGTTTGCTGAAGAGGTCCAAAACTTTAAACGCTGAAGGAGGGACTGATTGTGTATTAGGGGAACATCAAAGAGCTTACTGAAGAAATCCCAGGCCTGGCTGGCTATCTGGCCCTGACAAAACAGGTGAACAATACTTTCCTCAGCACCCTGAGCGCATGGAGCAGAGGGAACAGCCTGCTGAGCATTGGGAGACAGAGTTCCAGTCGAGCCGCTGATCGTGGCAAGCAGATCATTAGATTGAGGCTGACGCTGATGCGGATTGGTTAGGTCTGAAGGAGGGTGCGTCGAGAAGGCTGTATGAGAGGGCCTGCAGCATTCACACATCAAGGCTAAAGACACTTCAAACCTCTTGACAGCAACGTCAACGGGGACTGCACCGTTCACTGATTTCCAAGCAAAGATGGCCAGCTTAGGGGGAAGCAATTTGTTCCAAATCCAAGCTGTCCAGGGGGACCGAGTATGCTGCCGTCTGATAGCATTCCATGTTGATTTGATAGTAAACTCCCCGGAAGAGGATAAGTCCCATATCAGCTTGTCCTGGCGGTTGGAGAAAGCTACCTTAGAAGCTAGTAAAGACTGCATAGCTAGGGGAGTGATAAGGTTTTGGACATCAGAGAGATTCCAACATCCTGAGATAGGATTGAAATCGCTGACCGTGGCATACAGTAAGTGAGGAGGGATGGGAGAAACTACGGCACCAGCCAGCATCCCATTGCCTGACCAGTTATGGAACCAGAAACTGATGTGGCCCACTCCAAGGAGCCATCGAGAGTGGCGGAGAGTGAAGGGTAAAACTCTGGCTATTTCCTTCCATGTGGGAGAAACCACAGTACCCAGCCGGCCCTGGCGAGAGAGATACTTCCAAAGATAGTTCGCCGAGAGAAGGTTGGCCCATAACGACGTGCCCTTGAGAAGATTCCAAGCCATTTTGATGCGGAGAGCTCGCATAACATCCTCAATCCTTCTAATTCCCAGGCCTCCTTCAAGCTGAGGGGCGCATATTTTCTCCCAGCTGATCCAGTGTCTTTTGTTGCCATGAGCCGAACAACCCCAGAAAAAATTTGCGATAGCTCTGTCAATAGACTTAATAACAGCCTTGGGGATGTTGACTGCTGATAGAAGATGAATGGGAATGCTTGAGAGAACGTGTCTGATCAAAACCAGTCTTGCAGCAAGGTTAAGAAGCTTTGCTTTCTAGCCAGCTATCTTGTTAGTGATCTTTTGGACGAGGTGCTATAGGAGCGGGCTAGTTGTTTTACCTGTGGAAATGGGAACGCCTAGGTAAGTTGTTGGGAAGAAGCTTTGTGAGAAACCCGAAGTGGTGGACAGATGCTGAGCTTTGCTGCGGGAAGTTTTCTTCGGAGCAATGAATATGGATTTGGCCACATTGACCTTCTGACCTGAGGAACTTTCATAATCTTGGATAAATCTGAGAAGAATTTTCACGTTAGCTAGCCTGCCATTAAGAAATAGAATAGCGTCATCAGCGAAAAATAGGTGGGTAATGGTGGGACAAGAATTGGGGAGGTGATAGGGTTGACAGATCCCTGAGGTCAACAGGTTTTTGACTCCTCTGCTGAAAGCCTCAGTTGCAAGGATGAAGATGGATGGAGAGAGAGGGTCTCCCTGGCGGAGACCCCTGGAGCTCGGGAAAAATCCAAAGGTCCTCCCATTTATGAGAACTGAGAAGAAGATATCTGTCCAGCATCGCTGCAATTGAGTAATGAAGAGATAACTGAAACCGAATCTTTGAAGCACTAAGGAGATAAAACCCCATTCCAGCCTATCATACGCTTTTTCCATGTCCAATTTAATGATGAGGTTGCCCCCATAGATCTTACGGTCAATCTCATGAGCCATTTCACGAGCAACAGAGATATTTTCCGCAATCGATCTACCTCTGACAAATGCACCTTGTTCTTTGGAGATAAGCGTGGGCATGATGTGGGCCAGCCTGGAAGCCAAAGACTTAAAGAAGATCTTCATAATACAATTGCATAAACTGATCGGTCTGAAGTCTTTAATATATTCCGGGTTCTTTTTCTTGGGAATGAGGCAGAGAAGGGTGCATTGAAACGCCCTAGGGATCGGACCTCCTTGGAGAAAATCATTGGCCGCGGCTAGAATATCTTCGCCGATCACTTCCCAGCAAGAGGAATAGAAAGCCCCTCCAAAGCCATCTGGACCTGGAGCACTGTCAAGAGGGATGGCATAGGCTGCTGCTTTGGCCTCCTCCATAGTCAAGGGACTAGTAAGAATCCCATTCAAACGGTCGTCCACCAGACGAGGAATGCAATTTAGAATGTGGGTCGAAGGTATGCTTCCTTCAGAAGAAAAAAGCTGTTGGGAGTAGTGGACAGCTTCTGCGCCAATGTCATCTGTGCTGGTAATGGGTTCGCCTGATGATCTTTTGATATGGCTGATGACCGCTCTTTTATGTTTGTCCAAGACCGATTGGTGAAAAAATTTTGTATTCCTATCTCCTTCTTCCAGCCACGTGATTCTAGCTTTTTGCTTCCAGAAAATTTCCTCTTGCAAGAGAGCCTTTTTTAGATTTGCCTAAGTGAGATTGAGTTTGGTGATGTTGTCTTGAGATTGAGAGACGGTAAGGATGTGCTCAGCCCTGTTAACCTCACTCTCAGCCCGTTGAACGTTTCGGTGGACATCTCCAAAAACTTCCTTGTTCCAAGCCTTGAGCTTTGCTTTCAGCATTTTAAGTTTGATGTGAAGCTTGTACATAGGAGTAGCAACGATTTCTGTCTTCCAACAATCTCTAACCACCTGTAAGAAAGCATCATGGGTCGTCCACATTCTTTGAAATTTGAACGGGTGAGGGAAGCTCGAGGATTCGTCCTTTATGGTTAGAAGGGTAGGAGAATGATCAGAATAAGTTCTGGTGAGGTGCTCAACCTGGAAGTGGTGGAAAGTAGCTAACCAGTCAGCATCGACAAGCATCCTATCCAGTCTGGCCCATCTGCGGCTATTATCCATACGATTATTGCACCATGTGTAGGGGGAGCCCGAGAAACCAGCATCAATGAGGGCAGTGTCAGCAATAACGTCTTGGAAATCAGACATTGAGGCAGTCATCTAGATGGGGCCCCCGAGTCGATCCTCTAGAGAAATCGTTGTCTTGAAATCTCCACACACCAGCCAGGGGCCATGCACGAGTCTGGAAACTGCCCGAATCTCATCCCAGAGACGATTCCTGAGACTCCTAGAACAGCTCGGGTAGACAGTGGAAATGGTTGCTGAGATTGGAGAAATTTCTGATTTGGCAGTAACAGTGATGCATTGAGTGGTGGCTCGAGTCGAATGGAAATGGATGTGGCTCTTACCCAGGATCCATATTTTTGTCCCAGTTGTGTCTTCAGATATCTGGTTGGCAAAACCCAATTTCAGAGCCAATGCAGCCTTCCGAGAGTCCCTAATCATCGGCCTTCCGGAGAGATATCCTCGATCATCGATTAACCTTCTCAGAAAAAAGTAGTATGGGCATTGCCAACCCCTCTCACATTCCAGGACAGTATGCTAATCATTAGAAACCCACCCTTTAGACTCAGCCCAATGTTGTTCGCTTCGCAGTCTCTGGCTTTTCCTGCTAATATATTTGAATTTCGTGCGGTTCTTCCTATTGATCTACTTTGCTTTTCCTAGCTTGCTATGACGAGATTCTGGGCTAGAACCAGAGCTAGACATCTCTAGCGCATTGACGGAGCCCTGAATATCAACCCAGAGTTGCAGTTCTTCATTCAGATTTTCTAGTTGATTCTTCTGTAATGAAAGAGTGTCCAGCCCAGCCATGACCCTAGTCCCAGTGCTGAGCTCTTGAGAGACCCCAATTGCAACGGTTTCACTCGGATTTGACAAATCTTTGTTGGCAATCTGAGGAGTCTCTACACCAATAGAGATTGGTGTTGGGGAAGAGATCTTCAGTGGCCTGACTGGGCTGTCCTGGAAAAGATCTTTAACTCCCGATAACCATTTCTCCCAAGCCTCAATAACGTCAGTTGGAGGTTTAATCCATGGGGCTGAAGTGGGCGCATAAACCTGGTTCGACTGACTGTAGGCCTGGGCTGATTTCTGCATGTTAGCATCCATTAAAGTAATGTCTTTACTTACCAGTAGAGTGGATGGACTAGGTTCCCCACTGGTTGACAGATAATTGGACTTGTGCTGATGGAGAGGCGCAGCTGCATCCGTGTGTGGAGGTAAGTCCAATGTTTGATGATTGAATTGGTGGAGAGAAAGATCGATTGCATTCACTGCTTGGGGGTTCTGTTCTAAGTTGAGAGCTATAATTTGGAGATCCTCTGTATTGGGAACATTCTGAGCTGTAATTTGGCGAGCATGTTGCAGGTTCACCATTTGGGCTGTCTGGTTCCTATGATTCGTCGCTTCAGGTGGAGATTGATTTTCTGTCTCCGTCACTCGGCCATGAAGAGTCGCCAAGTGGTCAGTCTGATGCCTTCTATTTTATTCTTCATCTGAAGTCTGGTTTTGGACATTCACTAGTTGGCCTTGCTTGTTTGGGAATGTCCTAATGACCCATTGTTTTGTGCCTTCCTTGGAAGAAGCAGGTGGGGTGTCAGAGGATATGGCCTCCACACCAAGGTGGGGGTAAAGATCTATAGATGCCGTGACCTGGTAGGTTCTTCCTTCGACCAGTAAGTTGATTGTTTTGATGAAAGGGGTGTCCCAGTGGGGGTTGATTTTAGCACGAGCAAACCAGCGGTTTGGGCCCTCGATCTACTGTCTATCCAGCTCAATAACAGATCCCATTCCCTCAGCAATTTGGCCAATGGTGTGTTCACTCCAAGCATGGATAGGAATGCCCTCGATTCGAATCCATGTTCCCCTGCCGGGGATGGCCATTGCTGGGCCCCAAGTGCGGGTGTTTTTTATCGACATTTTAAGCTGAAGGAGGCGATCTTTTGAGAAAGCATTTGCTTCTTCTCTTGTTTCAAATCTGAGCATGTAAGCAGTGGCTGAGAGACGGAGTATCTGAATTTGGTTGTAGCCAAAAGGAGAGGATTGGAGAGCCTCATATAAACAGTTGGTTGCATCGCTCGTGCCATGGACTTCTCCAACGAGGGCAAAATTCAGTTTGATTTTCTCCTGATCCGATATCCATTTTGGTACGATAACCGAGTTAGGAATCGGGGGAGGTTTGGGAGGGTTGAGAGCACTTATGTATGACCTGTTGGAGAGACCGGTAGCCGAAGATAGATTGGGGATTCCACGATCTCTGGGAGGCAGGTCAGTGGGTGGAGAGGGCCGTCCACCCTGCCGATGAACTATGGTGGTAGATGCGGGTTCTCGGCGAACGGACAGGGTGGAGGTTGATCTTTGGAAAGCATCATTTACAATCATTCTGCGTCTACATAAGAAACGATCGTGTAGCATTTCTTTCGCTTGCATTGCATCCCCCTTTCGGCGAAATTGCACAAATGCATATCTTCTTTTCCTCCCAGCTGGAGCTGCAATAGGGAGATAGATGTCTGTGAGATCCCCAAATTGCCCGAATCTCTTTCGCAAGTCCTCTTCAGTGGTTTCAAACGCCAGATTACCCACAAAAAGGCTCCATTCTCCATCTTTGCGGCGCTTATGGCGAACTGTCTCCCAATCCTTCTCCGTGGCAGCCCTTGGATCCTCTCTCTATTGCTGATTCGTTGTCATTTCATGATTTTTCTGGAGGAAACTACCCTAGAGTCGCCGGAAGGAAAACCCCTTTTTGCTCCAGCAGACCTTGTTGAACTTCTTTCAATGCAAGTGCCCGGATAGAGCGATTCTTGGTTGAAGCATTTCTTCAAACATGTAGGAGGCCATGGACAGCGGTGGATATGGCTGCCGCTGCCATGGTTGCTACCCAATTTCTGGCCCTTAAAAGTGCAAATGAGAGAGAGAGAGTACCTTTCACTTCGTGTGCTCTGATTTTTTCTATTCTCTTCAGCTATTGGAGGGAGATCGATCAATGGCTGCTTCGAAGAGAACATACCATAATGTTTATGAGTACCTCTCCATCTCTCTCTCTTGAAGCAAAGAAGAAGAAGAAGAAAAAAAAATCTCTTTTATGTTTTTTCAATCCATCTTCCATTTTCTTCTTAACAAGAAAATCCATATTTACTAATATTCTCATTTTTCTATTTTTCAAAAGAATGAGTTCGTACTCCGAAAGCGTCAGCTCCAGCACTCGTACTTTCAGCCCAAACCCTAACCAAGAAGGACTCCAAAATTACCAAGTACCCCAAGTCCAAATCCGTCGGCTTTGCCCAGTTTTTTGGTAGTGGTCATTCACCTGCCCTTTTTCTATTGGATTTGGATTGCGTTCGAGGCAATTTGGGGCCCCTTCAATGGTGTATCCACCAGATTAATGATGTGGATCACCAAACATGCATAAGGTGTATTCAGCGGCATGTGGGGAAGATGATAAGCATTTCCCATTTGTCATCTTATTTTTTCACTCCTATTAGACAATTCCATCCAAATGATAATATTGTGGCCATTAAAGTGATGGCAGTGATGACAACAAATCAAGCAAATAATCTACAAATAATATTAACAATAAGTTGTCCATTTTGAAGTACAAATTGACCCAAATAACATGCCTACCGTTTTCAAAGAAATAAGAGGTCATTTTAATCCAATAATACATACTGGAGATCTTAGGTTGCACATTGAAAGCATGTTTAAAATTTTAAAAGAATAAGAACAATGACATGTTCTTCATGTAGAAAAATCTAATAAATGAATGCCAAACCATCTCACAGTACTTAAATGATAGCAGAGATAATAACCAACCGGTAAATATATCAACAATCCATGCATTTATAACCATATGTTTCTAGTGCATGTTTATATCATGACCAAATTCAACTGCCTCGATGCTTTTGGGGGTACTAAAAAAAATCCAAGTAGGAATTTATCCATAACCCACCTATGTCAATAGCACCATACATGTTCTAAAGTAAAATGCCCAAACTAGCTGGCCCATACCGAGTACTGAAGACCCAACACAACTCTCTGGACACCAAAACCCACCAACCTACGGTGTCTTTGATATCGGCACCAACTTTCCTCAAGTTACTTTCGCATGTTCTAGCCTTTCGCTTCCCATTGCACCCAAGACATGATGAAACGGGAGAGAGAGAGAGAGAGAGAGAGAGAGAGAGAGAGGCATACTTACTTGCTAAGAACCAAGGTGCTAATTGGCTCTTGGAGAAGGGGAGGCTGCTGTCATGGTCATTCTTGGTGCTTCTTCCTCTTGCGAGGCCTACACAACAAAGCCAAAAAGGAGGAAAAACTACAGAAAACCAAAGGAAGCAGGTGTTATTTGGGGCATAGAAAAAAAACGCTAGTGTTCCATCAACAACAACAACAACAAAAAACATTTGGTCTGAGCAAATGAACTGACATTATGAGGCCTGCCTTTGGATGATAAAATGACCCATATGATGGACCACATGGCTTATGGGTGATCCCCCACAAAAAGCACATGACTACAATCAAATAAATGTAAACATCATATCGGGCCCCAGTACTTATTAACCATCAGTTGTAATTGCACATTCATCAGGTAGCGAAGATCGTTTGACAGGAGAGAGATTCATGCCGTGATGTGTGCATCACACCAAAAGCTCTAGTTACCAAAATTTGGCCCCACACATACCATTACTGGATTAAACCAAAAACATCTCCGTTGATCAAGCACCAGGTTTCTTTTGGTTCTTAAGAAGTGATTTTTCATGAAGCCTTTAGAGAATCCAAGGCAATGAGAACCCAAAGGCACAACAATTTCGAAATTTTACAAAAGATTGTGGTTCAAGTTGGATAGGATAGGTGGATAATTCAGATGTTTGCAAAGAAACCAAATGAAGAACAATAGACTACCTTCTCGGGCTACGGCTTCTAGAAATCTTCCGTACTCCTTGTGGCACAAAAATTGAGTTAGAACATCACCCTTTTCAAGAACATAGGGGTGAGATCCAATCATCCAAAAGATTGTGTCGAACATCTTCCGTACTGAAGAAGAAGAAGAAGAAGAAGAAAAAGAATTATTACTAGTCCTCAATTTGGTTTAAATGTCTTCACAAGTAATCTGTTGAGTAGCAGTGATGTGAAGGCAATGAGTATGCCTCTCACCTCTGAAACCAATGCTTTGCGACTCCAAACAAAGGCACCCTATAAAGCAGCACAACAAAAGTAAATAGTTGTTCTTAAAACCAACACTGAATATAAGGCAGGCATGCTACAGGTAATGGACAATGTAGTTACATGAGTAAAAGATAAATGACTTCATACACATACATGACATGCAACATCTCTGACAAAATCAGAGATAGAGTAACAATCATTCAATGGAAATAAAGATTCTCCCCTTGTGGATGCCTACCTTTATTTATTCCCATTTCTAACATTGTTTATACTTTTGTATAACTACTACAGAAAATACCGTAAACAAAGATGTTTCTTGCTTTCATTTCTGCATTCATTTGTCAATTAACTACAATCAAGCCATTTAAATGTCTTGAATTGAAAGAACATGCAGAGGATCAACAGTCTTTTTTACAAGTCAAGCAAGTCTTAGTTAGTCACTGTGATCCTTGAGTGTTGGTCCTAGAAATATGGTTCTTTCCACAGCCTTAATTGCAGCTACTAACAAAAGGAAAGGAACAACAAAATAGCACATTGACTCATGTTCTTCTAGAACACTAGTAAAATATCAAATCTCCTCCTTACATGTCCACAAGCACTCATGCATTAAATGCATGAAAAGCTCATTAGTTCTAGACCATATCATTCTTAGAAAGGGTCTAGCCAAAGTTACCTACCACTTGTCCAAATGCCTAATCAGGAGCAAGTCTCTATAGTGAAGGCATGAAAAACTGAATTTGATAAGAACCTTTTTACACCCAAATCGAGTCATCTCATTGTAACTAACTTCAGGTCTTCCAAGATGCATTCCAGCCTGTAATATCAATTGATGAATGCAAGTACATGTAACTCGGATACTAGGAACTACATAAGTGGCCTACATAGGGTTGAAAGATCTTCTGATTACTAGACACTTACAATCCTAAGATAACTTATTTTATGCTTGCCTCTCCAACTTCCTGCTACTTCTGGTAACCAGGGAATTCTATGCTTCAATATTAAGCTTTAAATACATAGGAAAACCACACAAGTTAACACTGCGAGATACATGCTTTTAACAAGTAAAGGTTCATTTCTCATCATATCACCACCATCATCAGACTTCAGAGCTTTGCCATAGTTATTTCTAGTGTTTGAAATATCGATACTATCGGCCGATATATCGGCCGATATTATCGTTATTGCACCATTGCGAGACGATACACCCCCGATAAACCCCGGAAGATACCAAAAAATCCCAAATTCAGATGTCGGCCGATATATCGTCAATATCGCACGACATTTTGACGATATCGCGCAGCTAACCACCCACAAACACCATAAAAATCAGATCCGGGACATGGAAAATCAAAAAATAAATGAATTAGAAAAAATAATAATCGGAGAGTACCTGGCTGCAACGGTGATCGGAGGTGGGCCATTCAACAGGTAAGTAGGATTTTCTTCCCATTTTCATCATCTTCCTTCTTTCTCGGAGATTCCGGCGAAGAATCAGGCCGGATCGACGAGATTTGAGGGTTGCGTGCGTGAAAGAGGGATCGGGCTGCGGGGATGGCGAAAAACAAGAAGAGGGAAGGTGAAAGAGGGGCGCGGATTAGGGAAATCGGATTGCGTACTGAGTTACTCAGTACACTCTTATCGTACTGAGTAAACTCTGTAGGGCCCGTTGTGATCCCTACACGCAGCCCACGGTTCATCTACGCCGTCCATCCGTTTTTCCAGATCATTTTAGGGGTTGAGCCCAAAAATAAAATATATCAAAATCTCAAGTAGACCATATCAAAGGAAACAGTGGAAGTATTGATTTCCACCGTTGAAATATTTAGAAGTCCCCAATGATGTTTATTTATCATCCAAAATGTTCATAATATCACAAAGACATGGATGAATGGAAAAAAACAAATATCATCTTGATCTAAAACTTCTGTGGGCCGCCAAGAACTTTACAACGGTAGACTTCAATTCAAACTGTTTCAGGTGGTGTGGTCCACTTGAGCTTTGGATATGATTAATTTTTCTTTCAAAAGCCTGAAATTATATGATAAAATGGATGAACGGATTTGATAAAATGCATGAATGACAATGGCCCCACAGAGTTACTCAGTACACAATGCGCTATCCGCTTCGGCGGATGGAAATAGGATTGCGTACCAGTTACTCAGTACACTTAAAAGCGTATTGAGTAAACTCAGTTGGGTCCACCTTGAATGTATGCGGTTTATCCAATCCGTCCATAAGTTGTTTTAGCTAATTTTATACGTTGAACCTAAAATTGAAGCATATACAAAGCTCAAGTGAACCATACCACTGGAAACAGTGGGAATAGTGATTTCGACCGTTGTAATCTTTCTAGAGCCCAAAGTGATATTTATTTCTCATCCAACATGTTCATAAGATAAAAAAAGACTTGGATGAAGTGAAATAAAAAATATTAGGTTGATCCAAAACTTCGGTGGCCCCTAGAAATTTTCAATGGTAGACACTCACTTCACACTATTTCCTTTGGTGTGGTCTATTTGATCTTTGGATATACTTTAGTTTTGGTATATGGAACTTAAATTAACTTTTAAAGTTGATAGACGGTGTGGATCAAATAGATAAATCATGGCGGATCCCACAGAGTTTACTCAGTACGCAATCTGCTTCCCCGTGGATGGGGTAAATGCTTTCCACCGTTGAAACCTTTCTCCTCTGATTTCTATGGTGGGGTCCACTTGAGCTCTAGATCTGACCCATTTTTTGGTTCATGCTATAAAATGATCTCTTCAAATGCATGGACGATGTAGATAGAAAAAATACATCATGGTGGGGCCCACATAATTTGGTGAAGTCTCGTGCCCCCGTCGCTGACGGGTGATCACGTTAGATTGCATATTCAGTACGCTCTTATCTTACTGAGTAAACCCTGTTGGGCCACCATGATTACACTTGGTTTATCTACGCTGTCCATCCGTTTTTACTGATAATTTTAGGCGTTGAGCCCAAACTTGAACCATATCCACAACTCAAGTAGACCACATTACAGGAAATAGTGTTGAATGGAAATCATCTTATATGGTAGCTAGACTGCCTGCTGAAGTGACGCACCAAGTTCTATTGGGGCCACCATGATGTATGTGTTGTATGTACACCGTACATACATTTCGGTATATCATTTTAAGTCATGAGACAAAGAATGAGTCAGATCCACTGTTTTCTGGCTACCCACCGTCCTAAAATTTTTAATGGTGGGCGTCACTCTCTCCACTGTTTTTTGTGGTGTGGTCCACTCGAGCTTTGGATCTGACTCATTCTTTTTCTCATGCCCTAATATGATATCTCTAAATGGATGGACGGTGTGGACACAACACATACATCATGGCGGGCCCCACAAAACTTGATGCGTCACTTGGTGCGTCATTTCACGTTGTTTCCTATTGTGTGGTCCACTTGAGATTTGAATATTCTTCATTGTCGGGCTCAAGCCCTGAAATTATATGGTAAAATGGATGGACGGATTGGATAAAATACATAAATTACAGTGGACCCCACAGAGTTTATTCAGTACATAGTCTGATTCCCCTTCCACCCGCATTTAGCAAATGGCCCACAGTAGCGCATTAGGAAAAAGCTATGTGGGGCCCTCAGTGATGATCATGTACCATCCATACATGACTATGATATATTTATACATATCATATATTCAATTGAAATATAGTTGCGTTAGTTTAGTTAAACATCGCATAACTTAGGACCCTCTACAAAGGAAATTTATTATGTGCATATTTTTTTGAGATGTTATAATTTAAAAGTGTGTATTAAGGGCCTTTTTAACAATCCCCAAAGTTTCATTAAAAAATTCAACCATTTTCTCAACGTTTCCCCATGTTTCCCAAAAAGTGCGATAAACTATGCGATACAAATGATATATCCCGTGCGATAACCGATACGTATCTGTATCCCAAGGGTGCGATACATTGTGCGATACCAATATTTCGAACACTGGTTATTTCAAGTCAGCTTTCTTGTGATTCCATGTCCTAGTTATCTAAGGAAAACCGTGGAAAGGAAAAGGTTTCCTTTTCTTGAAGTGAAAAAGGAAATGGCCCTTCATAGAGAAATCTGAGGAAATATGAGGAAAAGGAAATCAATTTCCTCAGTCCTCTGTCTTTTGCAAACAAGGGAAACCGTCACGTTTGAGGAAATTAATTTCATTTCTTTGGTTACATTTTTATCTCCACCAATCCAAACAGGCCACAATAACCTCCAACCCAATCAAAGGTCCCCTGCAATCAGACGGAAGATTTTTAATTTTGTTTAACTTATATTGTGATTCCGCGGGGGGAAAAAAACAGATTAATCACATGAGGTACAAATATGGACATTTTTATAGGTATGAAAATAGATCGATAGATGAATCTGGCTGCTGAAAACAGATGACCAGAAAAGAAAGTGGGAAGGTGATGGTTTTGAAAGCCAACACAACTAATAAAAAGAAGTATACGTACTGCCCCATGTGCAACATGTTGCTGACAAAAATCCGAAGTCACAACCCAAACTTTTAGGCACCCATCTTCCTTCAAAGCTACAACCTGAGTGCATGTATGGAACAGATAACAACCAACCAATAATCATAAAAATGGGAAAAGAAACCACATAGAATCAAAAATACATCTTACAGATGTTAACTAATTCAGTTCCCATTGAAGGCTTGGAAAGAAAAGAATATAGGTGTATTTACTATTGATAGAGTACAAAACTGTGTACGTGTAGAGCTCCATACCCAAAAAAAAAAAAAAATTACAGAACAAAACCAAAAACCAGACCACCTGCAAGACACAGATAAGATTTTTCCACCATATATGACATGTATGCAATTTCTAAGTGCCTGCGTATCATCCATCACACTTTGCAAGATATTTTAGACATGATGAAATGAGAGAGAGAGAGAGAGAGAGAGAGAGAGAGAGAGTAACATCTTCGCTGTACTGTTGGAGAAGGGGAGCTACTACTGCGGATGTTGCTGGTGCTTCTTCTCTTGCGGGCCTTCTCGAACTTTGGCGTGTTCCAACAAGAAGGAGGGCAACGACCGAGAGATCCGCGTCTTCAACAAGCAAGGGAAATGGAAGCCATATCAAGAAAGGCCGGAGTGGAAAAGGGAGATCGAGAGATGTTGGAGAGAGAAAGAGAGAGAGAGACTTTCGGGATTTGGGGATGGGTGCGCGATTTGGGGATGGGGCGAGGGAAGAAGGGTTTGGGAGAGATGGCGCGGGCGATTTGGGAAAGTGGGGGCAAATGCCGCTCGATATCCCGAATCCGCTTCTAAATTAGATAACTTTTCAAATCTGAAATAATGTACGTTTACCATTGTTTATAACAAAAATATTTGTTAACAGTCGTACATGCAAGAGGGACCAATTTATGGACAGTTAAGATTTTATTATATAAGAAAATTATAAATATTAAACACATAAAACTAGACAGATTATTTAAATGGTATGGATAACTCTACATCATTGCCACTATTTTCATGAATGAGTCACCACTATTTAACATCTTATACAAAACTCACAAGCTTTTACAAAAGAAAAAAAACGGTAAACCTATCTTTGGAAAGGGTAGGGCTCTATGGGCCCACCATGATGTATATTTTTCATCCACGCCATCCATCCATTTCCCAAGATCATTCTAAGGTCGATCCCCAAATATGAGCCCTAAATAAGTCTCAGCCGAACTACAAAATGAGAAACATCTGGACAGTTGGACGTCCACCATTCAAAACTGAACCTACGGGGACGGATTAGTGACCTTCGTCGACGGATTTTAGTCGTAGCTAAATCCACCCCAAGTCTGTTGGCTTTGCCTATTTTTTTGGTAGTATCTCCATGTCCTCTCGAAGATTAAGAAGAAATGTGTTATCATTGTTTTTCTTAAGGATCAGAACATAGCCTATATTCTTGTTGATGTTGATTTCTGGTCATCCCTGCTAGATCATCGCATGCCTGCAAAACCAAATAACAATGGGGAACTTGGCTGTAGCAAGAGACCCTCTGATGCCAAAGTTAGAACAGACGCTCTGGGTCTAGTAGAACTAGGGTTTTTGTGCCTAGCTTCTACTATACACGGGGTTCCATTTTATAGCCCTTTAGTGCTAGTTACATATATGACAATGAATCTGTGATACAGTCGCGTATCATGCAAGGGATCATCCCTGGGATATTAGGTGTTATCCTCGACGCGATCCTTGGCGAAGATCTTGAGGAATTAATCATCCTTATACGCAAAGGAGATCTCCTGATGGTCAGCTTCCAAGGAGGTCGTGGTCGACAATCGACGTCAACCTCTAAGTCGGGTTAGCCGAGGTCCTACAAACTGAGTTGAACTGTTAATTATGCTTAGAGCCTATCTTCGAGGACGGTCGGTACTTATAACATTCGTTGGTTATGACAGTGGGACATCAGCCAGAGCCGGGGTCACTGATTGTGGTTGGAGTTCGAGTTGGTCGTGGAGGTCGTGCTCATGAGTCTAAGCTAAGATCTTACTTGATCTCCATTTCCAAACTATCTGCCTTCTGTTTTCTATCCCATCCCGGATGTTAGGTCAACCCGATTTTACCCATAACAATTCTTATTCATGAACTTGTTATATGTCAAAGTTGGAAACTTTTCCTCTCGCAAGTGAACTAGCACATTATCTTCCACTTGAAATACCTTATGGCACCAATGTTTTTTAGTCTCTTTTTTAGACTTTTTACAGTCCTTACAATCTCAAGCAAAATGCCCGATCTTTTCACAAGACATAACAATATCTTTTGGTTACGACTTTTTAAATTTCTTATTATCTTTATTGAGTTTAGGGATTCGTTCTTCTCAAGGTTATTCTTGTCTTGGGATGGCCTTTCTATTGCATTCACCTTGGATAAGGATGCACTATTGTTATCATCTTTTCTGTCTCAATTATGAAATTTTTTCTCAATTTAGAGATGCTTTTGAATCTTTCCAAAGTAAATTCTTCAGATTTATGCATTAGTTTCTTCTTATAATCTTTCCAACTTAGAACTACCTTAGCGATTATGGCCCCAACTTAAAAGGATTTAGATAGATCGATTTTTAAGACTTTATTTTATTTATAATCACTTGCAATTCTTGGATCTCGACCAGCAGAGGCTCATTATTTACTATTTGAATTTGAAGTACCTGACACTTCATTCATTCTCTTTCAAACTTGTATTTGTATTCCAACACATTTCAAATTTCTTTAACAGAGATTATTTGTGTACAGGTCATATAGACGATCGGACGGGGTATTCAAGATGTGACCATGATACAACAAGTCATCTTCTTGTTGTTTGATTCTTGTAGTGATCAGTTCTGTAGAATTGTGTTGTCAGTTGCTTTTGAAAATGGTTGTAGGTTCGAGTACAAGATAAAAAAAAAAAAAAACAAAACTTAGAGTGGTAAGAAGGAACTTAAGATTATCTTGCCACTTGGTAAAGTTTTTATCATCGAATCCATCAAGCCTTATTAATCCTGGTTCATTAGCTCGATCAATGCAATACTTTTGGTATCTATGTCAATCAAGCTTTAAGATTATTGAAAAAAATAAAACTAAAGTTTTAAAAAATGAACATAATTTTAATAGATTGTCTAGAATCGAGCTTAAGCACGTATTAGATACGCTATCCTTAAAGCATTCGACCCCTCTCCTTTGAGATTAGAGATCACTTGCAGGTTGGTGATGAATTGCTTCCAGGATAGGACAAGCCTTGTTTGGTCCTACATGCAGAAATCATGAAGGAACTACCTTAGGAACTGGCCAACACAGTTAGTCTTCTCCAGCAAACACATTGAGTATTTGAACTCAAAATGTAACATCATGGATTTTCACTGTTTTGGATTTCCAAAAAAAATCCCTAATTTTTTTTAATTAACTTATGATATCACTTAATGACCATTAGCACTTAATGTTAGTTTGTACAGGAGTGGTACCAGTAAAGAACCGCATAAGTCCGATTTATCAACCGTAGGAAGCCAACGAATCCGCCGATCACTTGAACAACAGGTGTAGCCCCATGATTTACTCACATAGGACCCAAATCAAACAGACCCATCGCTAACTAATTAAGACAATCATGACTACATTAAAGATCTAACCGGGGCCGAGTCAGATAAGGTCCAGATCTTGAATAATAAATTAAATCAACCCCGTTACTCTTTTAGCCTAAAACCGATGGTTTAGAATAATCATGACCAAATCTCCACTTTCGCTAGTTATAAATAGGCCACACTATGAATATAGTTAATCCAAACCCTAATCAGTGCCCACGAGAAATCTCACTACCAAATTTATTCCAGAAATACCATGATTTTTCAAACAAGCTCTAGACCGCTCAATGGTGAGCCACTAGTTCCAAAATTATAAAGTAATGTCCGTCTTACTCGGCTTGATGTCCATCATGGGAGTCAGACCTGGGTACTGTCTAGAACCGCTTAACTTGAGCCAAAGGACGAGTGCATGAAATGTGCAAATACCCTAAAGAAAGGAGCTGGAACTTAAGTGAATTGGGTCGTCCACTCTCATGCAAAGTTGAGGATTTCGGACCGTTAGTTTACGACCAAAATTCACACATGGAGTAGGCATATTTCTCTGCTTATATCCGTATAGCCGTGGCCCCGATCGACTATCGGTGACCATTGAATAGACTTCTAATCATATCTATCGATCAACGCATCCAAATGGCGGGCCAATCATTGTCATTCGTAGATCATCACTAGGGCCAACTATCCAACGGTGGGTATTGACTCCTACATCCTATAGTGGGCCTTAGAGCTTAGAAAGACTCTCCCATAAGTCTAGTATAGTAAAAACCTAGCCCTTGGGGCCATTTACACCAAATCTGGCATTATAAAAGGGCCTCATTTGGGCACCCCCTCTCCCCATACGATTTCGCCCTAGAGAAAGAAAGAGAAAAGAGAGGAAGGGGAGATGAGAAAGAGGAGAAAGGAGGAGAAAGAGAGAGGAAGAAGGAAAGGAGTGTGTGGTAGGAGGTGGGGCCCAAAGAAGACCGATTCTTGCTACTCCTCACCTCTTCCTCAACAAATCCTTCACCCACAACCGGAAGAGCCCCTCTCCACCGATTGAGTAGGTAAAACCTCATCTCTTAGAAGCCCCTCATGTTGAGAGAGGATTTGAATGATATTCTAACATGCAATGCTTTGCTTTAGGGATTTCGGTCAATCGACCCCAAATCCGAGCACTCTTAGGTCGTTTCTCAAGAACTCAATGATCCATAAGTAGGGACTATTGTTCTTAGGTGGCCTAGCACCAATTTCAATATGAATCTAATGATTTTGTTTGTTGGATAATGTATTTGGGTAATCTAGCAAAACCTATATAAGACCTTAAACTTTAGATCCCCCCCCCCCCCCCCCAAAAAAAAAAAATAATAATAATAATAATAATGTGGAATAGTGATGGAATGCTTGTTGTTTCTCAAACATGATTGGGTATGTTAATGATGATTGCTTGTACATTCCTTGCTCGATTCATGTATGATGTTTTCCCCATAACATGTTTGATGTACTAACCCTTGTGTATATTTTGGTATTAGGAGATATATGAAATGCTTGCCTTCTACACTAACCCACACAACACTTTCACCTTTATTTCATGATATTGTTAGCATTTACCTTGTAAAAATCAGGATTCTATGATGGGAAGTATGAATGCATGCTATTACCTATGCTAGTTGATAACCCATGTTAGTCGGCATGTTACACATTACCACCAAACCCTTGGGTTGGTCAGGAATACGAGGAGAGTGAAGGTGGTCCTGTTGGTAGGACTATCCTGAGGTTAAACCCATGAATTTGGGTGGGTGAGCGTAGGCGACAGTAGTTAGACTACATGGGTCACTTGTACCCGATGTCGTTGTCACGTGCTTGCTTAAAACTCGTGCGGTCTAGCTTATTTACTGACCAACCTTGATTGTTACCCCTGTTTGCTCACATATGTATGGAACCTGTAACACCCTACTACCGTCGTAACCCATCAATAACCAGATTGAAACCGATCCACCCCCTCGTGAGCTGGGCATGGTGGAACGAGACACTATGTCCGAGCTGTCGACCTACACTGGGGTGACGCGCCTCCCCATAGTGACCGCAAGCGATCCCTTTTTCTCAGCACTCCCCATGTGCTTGAAGTCGGGGATGGGGAACCCGACAGGATCAAGGATCGCGGGGTCTTGGCCTCACACGTTGGGGGCCTTGGCCTCGCAACCAATTCAGGGCATTGATACGTGGGGTGTATCAGTTTCCCCAACCTACTGGATGAATGGAATTAATTGAGAACATGGCTAACATTATTATCACATCGCACTATCTAGGGTGGCAACTCGGCAGTCGAGGTCGCTCTGAGGGAGTGTTGGTCATACGCGATCGTTAGATGGAATCACTCAAGGGAGTATTGTGGTGAGGGCATGCATCATATCATATATCATGCATATGCATTAATAAGATTAATTAGGTAATTATGAATGATTACTTTTCATTAAGTTCGTAATGTAATTAATGCCTGTTACACTTAAGATTAATAGTACCCACTGAGTTGATCTCTCACTCTCCAGTAGATGCAGGTAATACGGTGTACGAGGAGCTTGGCGACGCGAGCCTGGAGGAGGAGGACGAGTTGTCCTACTTTCAGTTGATGGGAGACTCTCCATCGGCTTGATAGGCGAGATTTAGATGTTGAGGGTCAAATATTGCATATCAGACCCTAGTTATTTCCTGGATTTACGAACATGGTACTGTTTAAAGGCCCAATTTAATCGTGTTTATGATGCAAGGTGTATTTAGTGGCCATGATTGAAAAAGGCCACTAAAAGCATGGATTTAATGTTCTAAAATCACCAAGGCAATGAACGAACCCTATAGGACCAAGATTGAAGAAATTACACGCCAGAGATCTGAGAAAATTGAGAAACTGAACCTCATGTGGCCTGAAAGTCGGCTAGAATGCAAGATCACAGGGTTCCCACCATCTTCTCGTCTCGAAACTTTACACATGGCCTAAGGACCATAAATTAACCGTACATGTCGAATTTCAGATCTTGGATCCCTGTGGAAGTGGCCCAACAGAGAGATCAGAGGGTGCTAGCCATTAAAGCACATCTAGGAAATTCATAAGCGATCAAGGCTCAAAATTAGGCGTTAGAAAGAGCATGAAAAATAACAAGTCCTGGTGAAATTTTGTCTCATTTGAACGGTGCAATCAGGAGATATGGACGATAAAAGTTATAACAAAAGAGAATGACAAATCTGTAAATATAGGTATCATGCATAGCATCGACGTGAAGCAGATTGTAATTTTAACGGTGAATGTTGTCCACAAATCGGTTGAGCATGTGGCCCACCCTGAAGTCGGATCTACTTCAAATTGGAGGCTATGGGCCAACACTACGTACAGGATCTGATGGAGGGAGTGGATTTCTAGGACAGGCATTGCAGTGGACCCCACCTATTTTTTGCAAACCACCAAATATAACCATGCGAAAAGTCCAGTGACGGACGTGCTACCCACTGGGTTTTGACAGTCGGCCCCACTCATCGTCCATATAGTTAATCTAAGCCGTCCATTCGATACAAATGAGGGTGTTAACCAAGATCTAGTGGTTCTTAGTCTGAGGAATGCTAGAAAGAGGATGCAAAATGCGTTGAACGGCAGAACCATGCCGCAAGATATATCAAGTGGGCCACATTATCAGTACTCCAAAGCCAGCCATCTTGGAATGGTTTTTGGATGAGAGACTAATGGACGGTGTGGATATCTTAAAATGTTATCCAATGTGGGCCCACCAAGCTTCAGCGCGGTTCGCGTGCGTAAAGAGGTTTCTAAAAACGTCTTGTTGCGTAAACAACACTTATGCAGATGAACCGCCTCTTATGCATAAAGACTCCAGCCATCCTTGCTGCCTATTAAATGTGAGAGAGAAGAGAGAAGGGGGGATGGAATTCCAAGGGCTGGACGTGGAGCAGAGATAGAGTAATATTGATTTATTTTATTTTATTTTTCTTCTGTTTAGTTTTATTATTTGTTTTAAGATGTTTAGCCTCATCATGTTCACAAGTAGCTGAACCTCTTAGCTAAGGCTAAGAGGTGAAGCTTGTGGCATGATGGGAAGACCTTACAGTTTTGATTCATGTTGAACTTGTTATTGATCGGTTTGATTTTAAGGAAGGCTTCAGTTTTTAATGGTTTATTGTGACTGATATTACAGTAGATCTTCAATGGCTTGAGTATTTCCTTTTAATTATTCTGATTATGCGGTTAGGAAGCCCTGTTGTTCACCATCGTCTCTTGGGCATGATTGGATGACGGAACTCTTCCTGACATGCATACATCTCTCTGATTGGTTGTGGATTAGTTTAATTTTGTTGTTTACTTTGTCTCATGGGCATGGTTTTGTGATGGAATCCACTCTAATTTACATTCGTCTTATCTCTTAAAAAATATATTAAAAGAAGTTCAGATTTGATTTTCATGGTATATCTTCCAACTGGATGAAGTGGATCCTTGGCACCCTATTTTCCTACCTTTGAATTTTCACAAGTTTTAGTTAAATAAATTCACCATTATTCCCTCATATTCACTCAATTTAGATTTTATCTTAGTGTAATTCTAGTTCTGGTTACTTTCGGATTACGTACAGGTTTCAGTCCCTATGGATTCGACCTCGGTCTCACCGAGTTTATTACTACATCACAACACTATACTTGGGGAGTGAACAAGTTTTTGGCGCCGTTGCCAGGGAACTGACGGATAAGATTCTCTGAAATTAATTGGTTTTAGAGTTAGTTTAAGATTAGGATTTTACTAACTTTAGTTTTATATTTTTATTTCTATTTACTTTCTAGAACTAACCTGTTTCTTGTTTTGTAGGAGCCTAACATAACTTCTAATTTGGTAATTCCTTTCCAATTTCTCTATTTTTCCTATTTTTAGAATCAAGGTTTTAGTTTTAGAAATTTTCTAATTCTAAGCTTTCCCTTTTTCTATTCTCTAATTTTAGAAATTTAAATTCTTCCTTTAAGTAACTTTTTAGTATTCTTTTAATTTTAGAAACTAACTTAGATTCTAGGTTTAGTAAACTTTCTAATTTAGATTATCTTCAGAATTCTTCCTCTTTTAGAAAATAGTTTACTTTCTACTCTTAGACTTTGTATTTATTGAAACTAACTTATTTTGTTTTGTTTTGCAGGCTTTTAACTTAGGGACTCCTATCTAGTAAGTTCTTTCCAAATCCTCTCTTTCTTTCTAGATTTTTATTTCATTTCTCTCTTTTAGATCTAAGTTTAGAATCTGAATTGAGGTTATGACTGTAAATTAACCTCAAGTACTACCTCCACCTGGGATTGAGGAAGTCCATGATGAGAATGACGTGCATCAAGCACCCCTGCCTCGTACTTTACGAGATTATTTACAATCGGCGGGGGTGAGCACGCCCTCATGCATGTTTTTTCCAGATAATACGTGACACATGAATATCAAGTCAGGGGTGATCCAACTCCTTCTTAAATTTCATGGGCTTGAATCTAAAGAACCGTATCTACACTTGAAAGAGTTTGATGAGATTATAATCACTTTATATTTTCCAAACGTGTCTGAGGACACAGTCAGGCTCAAACTCTTTCCATTTTCTTTGAAAGAAAAAGCTAAGACATGGTTACATTCACTACGTCCTAGATCTATATGGCACATGGAATGATATGCAAAGGGAGTTCATAAAAAAAAATTTCCATATTATAAAATGAACACCCTTAGAAAATCAATCATGAACTTCGCCTAAAGGGAGGATGAAACATTCTTCCAATGTTGGGAGTGGTTCAAGGATTTTGTTAGCTCTTGCCCACAACATGGTTTTGAAACGTGGCGCATTACGCACTTTTTCTATGACGGGCTAACATCCTCCATGCGCCAATGGTTGAGACGATGTGCAATGGGAAATTTATGAATAAAAATATCGATGATGTGTGGGATTACTTGGATAGACTTGCCGAAAACGCACAATCATGGGACACATACCCAAAATCGAGTACCACTTCTAGGCTCACTCAATCAAAGGAAAGGGGCGGTGTATACCTGCTGAAAGAGGATGATGATATCAATGTTAAAGTGGATAATCTCATAAAGAAATTTGAGGCCATGGAATTGAGGAAGGATAAGGGTAAGGAAGTTGTTTGTGGTATTTGTGGTTGTAACAGTCACACAATTGAAAATTGTCCAACTATATCTGCCTTTCAAGAGGTTCTGACTGAGCAATCCAATGTCATAAATTATTACCAAAGACCTTTTAATGGACCCACCTCTAATATGTACAATCTTAGTTGGAGAAATCATCCAAACTTCAGTTGGAGGAATGGACAAACTGCTACCCCTCAAGGTTTCTTCAATCAAAATACAAATCAAGGGAAACTTCAAGAAGAACCGGTTCAAAATTCCATACAAGAGCTGGCTCAGGTAGTGCGAAGATTTACAGATTTTATGCAAAAGATAGATTTATGTATGACGGTTATAGAAAAGGGGATGCTTCCTGGATAACCTCTCCCCAATCCTAAACCGCAGTACAAGATATGTGATCCAAGCTCTTCAAATCAGATGGAGTACGCTAAATCTATCACCACCCTTAGGAGTGAGAATATTATTGATAAAACCCTTCCGGTTAGGCCCGAAAAGCCTCAAAAACCAGAAGAGGGCAACAATGATGATCTAGTGATGCCCCACAAAAATTAGAATCGAAACTTCTAGAGAAGTCAGTTGCTCCATTTCTCCAATGGTTGGTTGCACCAAAATCTCTCTCTAACTCTCAAGATATTCTAGAGGTGTTGAAACAAGTGAAAGTCAACATTCCTCTACTTGATGCCGTAAAACAAATACCTTCATATGCCAAATTCCTAAAAGACCTATGCACGACTAAAAGACGACAAAGTATTCAAAAGAAGATCTTCTTGACTGAGAAAGTGAGTGCCATCCTAAAACAAGACGTGCCGCAGAAATACGAGGATCCTGGTAGCCCAACCATATCATGTACAATCAGTAACTACCGCATTGAGCACACACTTCTTGACTTATGAGCGAGCGTCAATCTAATTCCTTACTCGGTATACAAACAGCTAGGGTTGGGTAAATTGAAAACCACGTTACAACTCGCTGATTGTTCTGTTCGTATACCAAGAGGGATAATTGAGGATGTGTTAGTTCAGATTGACAGATTCTACTACCCTGTAGATTTCATCGTCCTAGATACTGAACCCTTCAATAATGGAAGCATTCAGATTCCCGTCATCCTTGGTCGCCCATTCCTTGCCACTGCAAACACAATTATCAATTGTAAGAATGGAGTCATGAGCATGTCTTTTGGGAATATAACATTAGAGTCAAACATCTTTTTCAATAATGACAGAAATTCCAAGGATGATGAGACAATTTCCACGACATTAACATGATTGACTCTTTCGTGGAAGATATGACGCCTCTAACTTTATCCTTTAACCCTCTAGAGACGTGCCTGACACACTCCCCTGACTTGGATGATAACATGATTAGGGAGACGTGTGCCTTACTTGATACTGCACCGATACGTGAAGTTAACCAGTGTAGGCCATAATTTGAAGAATTGCCCCAAACTGATGTCGGGCCTTTATCGTCTAACCTCAAGCCACCGAAGCTTGACCTAAAACCTTTACCCTCTGATTTAAGATATACTTATTTAGGTCAATAAGAGACATACCCAGTGGTGATTTCATCTCACCTTGAGAATAAACAAGAGAGTATACTCATTTCTACTCTTGAAAAAAATAAAGGAGTTATTGGACATATCATCATAGATCTCGATAGGATGAATAAACTCCTTTCAACTGAATGTTTCGACTCTTTGGAGGATTGCTTGGCACACTTTGTAGATGAAAACGATCCCATGATACAAGAAATAGTGGATGCCTCGCAAGACAATATCTCGGTAGTTGTCATGGACCGAGAGAACGCTTATTTTGAAGTACCTCCTCCCCCAGATCCTGAATATTTACCATTAAAAGAGGAGAAGCTGACAATGGAACAGAAGTCTGACACTTCGAAATGTGTTAAGGCTACATCACTTCCTGAAAAGTTCTCTAAACTTTATCTACTTGTAGTCTTTGATTCATCATGGTGTACTAACTTCGAAATTTTTTCTGTCACAAGTGAATCGTATATACCTTGGACACTTCAGATGATTAAAAGAAAACTTTATGCTGAGGTCCCTCAATTTCTCTGGATATTCACACTCCAGGACATCCAAGCCTACTACAAAATGGGCTTTTGGATGATCTTGTTGAAAAATCTTCTGAGAAATTTGTCAAGATACTGGTCAACAGAATAACCTGGATGCATGATTGAGTAGATTTTCCGTGCTTTCACAATTAAGGATTATAATTTACTACTTTTATAGGACTAGGGTAGTTTGCTTTATGTTATTCTAAGTTAGTCGATTTTATGCCATTAGGTTAGTCTGCTTTTATGTTTTCACTCTCGTGATGACCTTCTCTCACACTGTGATCTCTTAAAAAGTCTTTCTCGATTCCTTCGTCCAGGTATTATCTTCCCATCACTTCTCATTTACTTTCGTTATCCCATGTGCATGGCATGCTCATATATCTTTTTCATTGAGGACAATGTAGATTTTAGGTTGGGGGTGGGAGATTAGGTAACCTAATCAGTATTCTCTTGGTCTTGAGCAGGCAGAAATTTGTGAAATTTTTTCAATTTTTTTTTGGAAATTCTTGTAAATTCGATGTGATTTTGGCGACCATCTTTTGATTTAGAACTACAATATACAGAATGTTGGTGATTTACTACTCTTGAAGTTAGTTATCTGTTAGATTTCACAGTTACGTTCGAATTATTAATCCATGATTAGAAGTTGTAAACATTGATTGAGTCATGATTTCACATATCACATCTCCCTTATAGATTGAGGTTCCAGTTCGATATCGAATGATTAACTTGGTAATCACTAAGCATGGAAAGAACTAGCTGCCTGAAAAATTTTGGCATCAGTTTATAAAAAAGAATTAAAAGGGTTGGTCAAATAATCTTCATCATAGGTTTGCTCCTTATAGATGAAGATTTGATTTCCCTAGGTTGACATTCGGAACAGCTGGGCTTTTCACCATAGGTTTGCTCCCTATAGGTGAAGATTTGATTCCCCTCGGCGTTACTTTAAAAGTTTTTTTTTAAAAAAAGAGTCAAAAGCTGGAAGAATGAAAGAATGATATGTGAGGCATGTTTATTTTGGGTGTCCTGAATGCTCTTGTTGCTTACCAATGGTATCATGAAATAGCGAAATGGATTTTAATGATGATAAGCCGAGATTCCACTGTGCACTCATGAAACTCAATGTTTAGAAAAAATTTTCCTAATTGGTGGATTAATTCTTTGAACTTGATGATGAAGTTACCATGCGCTTGAGTCCTGGAGAAAGTAATAGCCAACATTCATGAATCTTAGAATTTTAGTACCTGGATTATTTTTTAAAAATCACTCAGGTTTACAGAAATTTTCATATAAGTCTTAACTTATTTTTCGCATACCTTGCTCGGGACTAGCAAGATGTTGGTTAGGGGTTGTGTTGAGGGTCAAATATTGCATATCAGACCCCAGTTATTTCCAGGATTTACGAACATGGTACTGTTTGATGGCCTGATTTAATCGTATTTGTAATGCAGGGTGTATTTAGGAGCTGCAATTGAAAAAGGCCACTAAAAGCATGGATTTAACATTCTAAAATCACTAAGGCAAGGGAGAGACCCTAGGGGACCAAGATTGAGGAAATTAAACGCCAGAGATCCGAGAAAATCGAGAAACTAAAACTCACGTGGCCTGAAAGTCAGCTAGAATGCAAGATCACAGGGTTCCCACCATCTTCTCAGCTTGAAACTTCACACATGGCCTAAGGACCATAAATTAACCGTACACGTCGAGTTTCAGATCCCTATGGAAGTGGCCCAACAGAGAGATCAGAGGGTGCTAGCCATTAAAGCACATCTTCGCAATCCATAAGCGATCAAGGCTCAAAATTAGGCGTTAGAAAGAAGTGAAAAATAACAAGTCCTGGTGAAATTTTGTCTCATTTGAACGGTGCAATCAGGAGATACAGACGACAAAAGTTATAACAAAAGAGAAGGGAAAATCTGTAAATATAGGTGTCATGCATGGCATCTATGTGAAGCAGATTGTAATTTTAAAGGTGAATGTTGTCCACACATCGGTTGAGCATGTGGCCCACCCTGAAGTCGGATCTACTTCAAACTGGAGGCCAAGGGCCAACACTACGTACAGGATCTGATGGAGGGAGTGGATTTCTAGGACAGGCATTGCAGTGGACCCCACCTATTTTTTGCAAACCATCCAAATATAACCATGCGAAAAGTCCAATGACGGATGTGCTACCCACTGGGTTTTGACAGTGGGCCCCACTCATCGTCCGTATAATTAATCTAAACCGTCCATTCAATACATATGAGGGTGCTAACGAAGATCTAGTGGTTCTTGATCTGAAGAATGCTAGAAAGAGGATATAAAATGCGTTGAACGACAGAACCATGCCACAAGATACATCAAGTGGGCCACATTATCAGCGCTCCAAAACCAACCATCTTGGAATGGTTTTTGGAGAAGAGACTAATGGACGGTGTGGATATCTTAAAATGTTATCCGAAGTGGGCCCACCAAGCTTCAGCGCTGTTTGGCGTGCGTAAAGAGGTTTCTAAAAACGTCTTGCTGCGTAAACAACACTTACGAACATGAACCGCCTCTTATGCGTAAAGACCCATCCTTGCTATCTATTAAATGTGAGAGAGAAGAGAGAAGGGGGATGGAATTCCAAGGGCTGGACGTGTAGCAATGATAGAGTAATATTGATTTATTTTATTTTATTTTATTTTTCTTCTGTTTAGTTTTATTATTTGTTTTAAGATGTTAATTAGCCTCATTGTCACGCCCCAAAATCTGGGTACAAAGTGTGCACCCTCAGACCCGAGTTTTGGTTTGTAACTTATACACAAAGTATACTAACTTAATTCTTTAATCAGTTTAATCACATGTGATATTTACATTCAATATAAAGTCCACCATAATCTCAATCACACATACATAATACATAATACCAATCAACTAAGCATTTATAAATTTTGATAACCCTTAAAATAAAATAAACCTTAAAATCATTCATTTATTATACCATTATACTATAATGATATTTATTCCATGCTAATATTGATCCAAAGAAATAAAGCTAAATAATTTCTTAAAGTCTCAAAATAAATACCAGTATGCATTATTCGTTAATTAAACTGTGCTAACAAAATAAAATATATAATAAAAAAATTTTCAATGCCGCCACTTCATCCTCAGATAAGTATGGCCATGTTTCAGGTAGGTCGTGTTCAGGTACAGTAGATTCTTCCGGTTCTTGCACCACATCATCTGCTAATGGCTCCTCTGTATGGTTTTTCCATCAATAAAAATGTAAGCTGGCCAGACTTAGTGATATAACCCAGCATGGTTCATAATCATAGCAATTAAAATAATACAAAAATACATGTACAAATATATGAATGTAAAATGGGGTATGAATGCATCAGATGGGGTGATCGTCCATCTGCTTGGGTTGGAGGTCGTCAACCCGCATCCACCCGTTGGGTAGGCTTCCACCTTTCGGTAGGCTTAGGCATAGCTCGCATCTGGTAACGCTCTACTAGGATCGACATTTCTTCTAGGGAGGGCCCCTAGGATCGACCATGCATTATGCAATGCAATGAATGAAGGATGATATATAATGCATATTTTTCATATTTGGTATAATTGTCTCAATTAAAATATTCACATACAAATTTATCGTACAATTATCATATCAAAATATTCAAACCAGTAAATTAATCAAACAATCACAATTATTTATTTTAATTTTAATGAATTATGAGACAAGTTGGGTCACTCACCTGAGTTTGGCAATATTGACTCTACAATGTAATTAGGTTGATTTGAATGTCGGGGTCCTATCAATTATATCAACGGTATTATTATTCATTTATTTATTTTACATAGTGGGGCCCACCTTTGATTAACATCCTAGGTGGCCAGATCCAAAATAATCAAATAATTCAAATTTCTATTCTATTTTTTTCTCCTTTATAAGATTATAAAATTGAATGATAACCACTTGATCAGGGTGGACCATCGGATGGTCAGATCATTAAGATTCTTGAGGTCTTGTCATATTTTACTTCTATGCATTTGAGGAGTGGTGTGGATCTAACCACACATTCACCAATGGCCCATCTCGACCTTCTACGTCAAGTGATAACAACACTTGCTCAAAATATCTAAGATTCCTTTATCAAACACTTCTAGGTCTAAATAATGTGGTCCATCTGATGGTTAGATTAATCTGAATATTAGGGCCCTTGTATATTTTGGCTTTAGGGATCATGTGATCCATACAGATCTAATCTAATTTGATCAGATGCACACCAACTACAATTACAAAATTTTAGATTCCCCTCCCCTATAAATGACATCTACCCATAATTCAATACAATGAACGTGTGACCAATCCACACCGTTCATTGCATTCACCGAATCAAATTATATTAAATATATAAAAATACTAAAAGGAGAATAATATACATACCCGATCTAAGCACTCCAAAATTCTCTTTCTCCCTTTCTCTGTTGTCTCATGAAGTCCCCTTTTTTATATATTTAAATTTGATTGGATCTCTTTTATTCTTAAGAGATGCGGAGAGAGATATTTACATTTAACTAGAACTCTTTTATTCTTAAGAGATACGGAGAGGGATATTTACATTTAACTAGAACTCTTTTATTCTTATTAGTAAATTTTTCACGGCCTTTACATTCTACCCCCCTAAAAGAAAATTTTCATCCTCGAAATTTACCTGAAACTACTGCTCAAAGAGATGAGGATATTTCTCCTGAATTTCTTTTTCCTGCTCCCAAGATGCTTCGTCTACTTCATGATGACTCCATAAAACCTTGATTAAGTGCACTGTCTTAGTGCGCAACACTTGCTCCTTACGATCCAATATTCGAACTGGTTTCTCCACGTAAGATGTATCTTCCTGTAAATCGAGATCTTGCCAGTCAATCACATAAGAATCATCTCTCTTATACTTTCATAGCATCGATACATGGAAAACGTTATGAACACTGGCCAACTGAGGGGGTAATGCGAGCCGATATGCCACTGCTCCAATCCGCTCTAATATTTCAAATGGTTCGATAAAACGTGATGTGAGTTTTCCCTTAGTACCAAATCGCATCAATCCCTTCATGGGAGAAACCTTCAAAAACATGTGGTCTCCTACTGTGAACTCTAGATCTCGTCTTCGATTGTCGGCGTAACTCTTTTGACGACTCTGAGCAGCTTGTAGTCGCTTTCGAATAATTTCAACTTTCTTAGCAGCTTCTTATACAACATCTGGCCCAATTAAGCATTTCTCACCTACCTCGGCCCAACAGTTAGGCGCTCGGCAAGGACGTCCATATAAGACTTCGTATGGAGCCATACCAATGCTTGCTTGGTAACTATTGTTGTAGGTGAATTCGGCATAATGTATGTTGTCGTCCCAGCTCCCCTTGAAATCCAGAGCCATGCACATAACAGGTCTTCTAATACTTGATTCACGCGTTCCGTTTTCCCATTAGATTGTGGATGATACGCTGTGCTGTAGTCTGTAGTCGTACCCATAGCTTCCTGTAGACTTGTCCAGAATCGCGAAGTAAAACGTGGGTCTCGATCCGATACATTAGAACTAGGAACACCATGAAGTCTCATTATTTCCTTGATGTACAGCTTGGTGAGTTCTTCCATTGAATAATTAATACGGATAGGAATAAAGTGCACTGACTTGGTTAGTCTATCGACAATTACCCAAATTGAATCATGCTTCTTTTGTGTCTTAGGAAGACCGACTATAAAGTCCATAGAAATACAATCCCACTTCCACTCAGGTACTTTCAGAGGCTTCAATAATCCTGATGGGTTCTGATGATCTGCCTTTACTTGCTGACACACAAAATATCTCGACACATAATCAGCGATTTCTCTCTTCATATTCGGCCACCAAAATGATCGTTTCACACTATGATACATCTTTGTGCTTCCCGGATGAATTGTAAACTTAGTTCGGTGCACATCATTTAGAATCTCGTCTTTTAGATTTGGAATATTAGGCATACAGAGTCGACCTCGATACCGAATTACTTTATCATCCCCCATACTCCAATCTGAAGTCTTAACATTTTGATACTTGGCTATCATTTTTAAAAACCACTCATCATTCACTTGAGCTTCAATTATTCGCTCCACAAGAGTCCGTGTTACCATAATGTTACATATGCAAATTTTCTTTTCTTGAAAATTCAATCGAATATCAAACTCTCTAATGAAATTCAACATTTTTCATTCGTGTACCATTAAGCTGGCTACACTCTTTTGTTTATATTCTTTTCTACTCAAAGCATCAGCAACCAGATTAGCCTTACCCGGATGATAGGATAACGAGAAATCATAATCCTTAAGAAATTTCATCCATCTTCTCTGCCTCATGTTCAAGTCCTTCTGAGAGAATAGATACCTCAAACTCTTGTGATCTGTATAAAGCTCGAACTGTTCGCCATATAAGTAATGCCGCCAAATCTTCAACGCAAATACAATAGCACCCAACTCTAGGTCATGGGTTGGATAATTACGCTCATGGAGTTTAAGCTGCCTCGATGCATATGCGATCACCTTGCCCCCTTGCATTAATACACAACCCAGACCTTTAGTTGATGCATCGGTGTAAACTTCAAATACTAACCCATCCTTTGGGAGGGTTAGAATGGGAGTTGAGGTTAAGAGTTGCTTCAGTTCAGCAAAAGCTTCTTCACACTTTTCAGTCCACTTGAAGGGCACTCATTTTCGAGTTAAACTTGTTAGCGGTCCGACAATCTTCGAAAAATCCTTAATAAACCTTCTATAATATCCAGCGAGCCCAAGAAAGCTTCTAACTTCTGGCACACTTGTGGGCTGTTCCCACTTCACTACAGCTTCGATCTTCATAAGGTCAACCGCAATACCTTTTTCTGGAACAATATGTCCAAGAAATTTAACACTCTCCTTCCAGAACTCACACTTAGAAAACTTAGCATATAGCTGATTATCTTTTAGAGTCTGCGACGCCGTCCTTAGATGTAGCTCATGCTCTTCATTGATCTTCGAGTAAATCAGAATATCATCAATGAACACGATGATAAAGTTATCCAGATAAGGCTGGAACACCCTATTCATCAGGTCCATAAACACTGCAGGTGCATTGGTCAACCCGAATGGCATGACCAATAATTCATAATGACCACAACGTGTTCTGAAAGCAGTTTTACAAATATCCTCTTCTTTAACACGTAATTGATGCTAACCTGATCTCAAATCGATCTTAGAAAAATATCGAGCTTCTTTCAACTGATCAAATAAATCATCTATACGGGGTAATGGGTACTTGTTTTTAATTATCATCTGATTTAAGCGGCGATAATCAATACACAACCGTCGAGTGCCATCCTTTTTATTTACAAAAAGTACTGGCGCACCCCACGGAGAAGTACTTGGTCGAATAAATCTTCGGGACCTCAAATCTTCCAGCTGCTTCTTCAGCTCCTTCAATTCAATAGGCGCCATTCGATATGGAGACATAGATATTGGTGTCGATCCTGGTAAGAGATAGATACCAAAATCCACTTGTTGCCGAGGTGGTAGTCATAGTATATCTTGAAAAACTTCAGCATATTCCTGCACAACCGGAATCAAATCCACCGTTTTTTCTTGTTTCTCATTACTAATCAATGTCACAACACGCTCGATCTTTTCATTCTTCTTCTTCCCTTGAATCATAAGTGGTTCTCTTCCTGGCGCTGCGAAGGTAACTGTCTTCGCATAACAATCCAATGTCGCATGATTTCGAGTGAGCCAATCCATTCCGAGAATAACATCATATCCCACCATACTCATTTCTATTAAATTAGCTAGTATAGGAATATCGCCTATCATAAGGGGAATAGATTTACATATTTTGTCCAAAATAATTGACTTGCCGATGGAGATTCTACCAAAATTTGCTTATCTAGGATTTCTGACTTCAATCTTAACCGAGATACTAACGACGATGAAATAAAAGATAAAGTAGCCCCAGAATCAAATAATACAAAAATCGGAGTACTATGCGTTTCGATCATACCTTCCACAACGTTATTATTTTCTTTTAGATTCTCCTTAGATGATATGGAATAAACCCATGCATGTGGTGGCTGTTGCCTGTTGGGATGATTCCCTTGGCCTTGAGGAATTGATGGAGATGGTCGATTTTGCTGATTCCGCTATGGTCAAGGCGGTTGGGTATGTGATGCTTGCGATGTCTGACTTGTTGGTTGAGATGATGCTGGAAGTTGCAATCACGGTGGTATTTGTTGAAGAGGCGTTATACCCATATCTCTCATCTTAGTTCTGCAGACCTGAGCCATATGACCATACTTATCATAGTACGCACAATTTCCTGGAAAATATCACTCTTGGGTTCTCGGTGTTGATGATTGAGTTTCCATTCTGGGTTTCTTCTCTGGTGGTTGGTGTTGGGTAAGTGTCGGCCTATTTCTTTGTCCTGTTTCTTTTAACTGTACACGAGATTTGAGAAACCGCTCTATATCTTGTTCTGCTCGTAAGGCCTTATCGACTACTTCTGAGTATTTCTTCACATCCATGCAACAAAATTTTGTTCTGATATTATGTCTTAACCCTTCTTCAAATTTTGTAATCTTATAATCTTCATCTTCCATTACTTTTGGCACATAACTTGCTAATTCAACAAATTTTGCTTCATACTGGGCTACCGACATGGAACCTTATTCTAGCTTTGAAAATTTCGTCATCTTTTGGATGTGGTATGCTTTAGGAAAATATTTCTCACGGAACTTTTCCTGAAATTCATTCCAGGTCCACACATGATTAGCTAGAACCATTCTCTTTACAGCTCTCCACCATACATCAGCTTCGCCCTAAAGAATAAAGGACGCCAGTCTAACTTTCTGATCATCAGGGCAGTTCATGGCTTCTAGTACTTTCTCAATCTTCTTCAACCAATCTTCTGCTATTGATGGGTTAGATGTACCCTTGAATACTGGTGGTCGTAACTTTGTAAATCTTTCAAACAAATCTACCTCACGAGGCTAATCAAACCTTAGTGAAGATGTGTTCCGTTGAGGTTGGGGTGTCTGATTTAAGGTGGCTAACATGTCCCACTGAACGGCGAACTGTTCCTGTTGTTGTTTTAGCATTCCCACCATTTGTGCTACCAACCCAAAGGCAGCAGCATCCCACGGCTGAACATTTGGTCCTGTGAGGTTAGTTCGAATAGTGGTTGGGGATAACGGGAGTTGCGTACTAGGTCCAACATCTGCCATATTAACTGGAGGAGGAGGCGGTGGAGGAGCTTACCCTACTTCATTAACTTCATTCTCGTCTTGCTCATCAGGAACTGTTCCAGATTCTTCGGGAATAGAAGGATTTGGAAAGGGAGTATCTGGGAGAGGTGCGTTTATGGATGGTAGTAAGTCACGAATACTACGTGTCTTCTTAAGGGCCATAACTCCTATAAGATAAATTATTAATAATTCAGTAGACTTTATATATTCTCTAATTTATATTAAATATTATAAAAATACCTTAGCATTATTAACAAGAAAAATTCTACAAATCATCAAGTTAGTAATACTACATTATGAACAAACCAGTTCACTATCTATGGCTACTATTCCAATCATTAGTTTATATGGTTAAAAATTTCAAATATATCTCAAAATTTTTTTTTTAAGTTTTTATATGAGTATACAACATTTTTCACAAAATTTCAGCTCAATCAGATAACCAAAAAATTTTCAAAAATTGTTGCAATCAGACTTGTTCAGATTTAAACGATTTTTAACCAGTCTGTACTAATTCCTAAAATTAGTACAGTATCTGTTATATTTAAATTATTTAATTATTTTTTATTGAATTTAGACTTCTATATCTATGATTAGGTTTTTGAATCACCTAAATCGGAGTTATATTTATTTAGTTACATTTTTTCAAAAATAGGTGATTTCTGCTGTCTGGCAGTACATTACAATCTAAATTACTTCAAAATTTGTTCAAAGGTTCAGATTTACGTCTCCAATGAATGTAATTATATAAATAAGTTAAATTTTCACTTCAGATAATAATAAATAAATTATAAATTATATATATATATATATATATATATATATATATATTCTCATTAAGCATTATAATGGGAAGTTGTAAGTTTCTAATTCTAGGGACCTACACATTATGCATGTATGGGGTTCATACCCTACAGGTCACTTGCGGTGTGATATTTACATTCAATATAAAGTCCACCATAATCTCAATCACACATACATAATACATAATACCAATCAACTAAGCATTTATAAATTTTGATAACCCTTAAAATAAAATAAACCTTAAAATCATTCATTTATTATACCATTATACTATAATGATATTTATTCCATGCTAATATTGATCCAAAGAAATAAAGCTAAATAATTTCTTAAAGTCTCAAAATAAATACCAGTATGCATTATTCATTAATTAAACTGTGCTAACCAAATAAAACATATAATTAAAAAATTTTCAATGCCGTCACTTCATCCTCAGATAAGTATGACCATGTTTCAGGTGAGTCGTGTTCAGGTACAGTAGATCCTTCCGGTTCTTGCGTTACATCATCTGCTAATGGCTCCTCTGTATGGTTTTTATATTAATAAAAATGTAAGCTGGCCAGGCTTAGTAATATAACCCAGCATGGTTCATAATCATAGCAATTAAAATAATACAAAAATACATGTACAAAGATATGAATGTAAAATGGGGTATGAATGCATCAGATGGGGTGATCGTCCATCTGCTTGGGTTGGAGGTTGTCAACCCGCATCTACCCGTTAGGTAGGCTTCCACCTTTCGGTAGGCTTGGGCATAGCCCGCATCTGGTAACGCTCTACCAGGATCGACATTTCTTCCAGGGAGGGCTCCTATGATCGACCATGCATTATGCAATGCAATGAACGAGGGATGATATATAATGCATATTTTTCATATTTGGCATAATTGTCTCAATTAAAATATTCACATATAAATTTATCGTACAATTATCATATCAAAATATTCAAACCAATAAATCAATCAAACAATCAGAATGATTTATTTTAATTTTAATGAATTATGAGACAAATTGGGTCACTCACCTGAGTTAGGTAGTATTGACTCTGCAATGTAATTAGGTTGATTTGAATGTCGGGGTCCTATCAATTATATCAACGGTATTATTATTCATTTATTTGTATTACATAGTGAGGTCCACCTTTGATTAACATCCTAGGTGGCCAGATCCAAAATAATCAAATAATTCAATTTTCTATTCTATTTTTTACTCATTTATAAGATTATAAAATTGAATGATAAGCACTTGATCGGGGTGGTCCATCGGATGGTCTGATCATTCAGATTCTTGAGGTCTTGTCACGTTTTACTTCTATGCATTTGAGGAGTGGTGTGGATCTAACTACACATTTACCAATGGCGCATCTCGACCTTCTATGCCAAGTGATAGCAACACTTGCTCAAAATATCTAAGATTCCTTTATCAAACACTTATAGATCTAAATAATGTGGCCCATCTGATGGTTAGATTGATCTGAATATTAGGGCCCTTGTATATTTTGGCTTTAGGGATCATGTGATCCATACAGATCTAATCTAATTTGATCAGATGCACACCAACTATAATTTTAGATTCCCCTCCCCTATAAATGACCTCTACCCATAATTCAATACAATGAACGTGTGACCAATCCACACCGTTCATTGCATTCACCGAATCAAATTATATTAAATATATAAAAATACTAAAATGAGGACAATATACATACCCGATCTAAGTACTCCAAAATTCTCTTTCTCCCTTTCTCTGTTGTCGCATGAAGCCCCCTTTTTTTTATATTTAAATTTGACTAGAACTCTTTTATTCTTAAGAGATGCGGAGAGAGATATTTACATTTAACTAGAATTCTTTTATTCTTAAGAGATGCGGAGAGGGATATTTATATTTAACTAGAACTCTTTTATTCTTATTAGTAAATTTTTCACGGCCTTTGCACTCATTATGTTCATGAGTAGCGGAACCTCTTAGCTAAGGCTAAGAGGTGAAGCTTGTGGCATGATGGGAAGACCTTACAGTTTTGATTCATGTTGAACTTGTTATTGATTGATTTGATTTTAAGGAAGGCTTTAGTTTTTAATGGTTTATTGTGACTGATATTACAGTAGATCTTCGATGGCTTAAGTATTTCCTTTTCATTATTCTGATTATGTGGTTAGGAAGCCCTGTTGTTCACCATCGTCTCCTGGGCATGGTTGGATGACGGAACTCTTCCTGACATGCATACATCTCTCTGATTGGTTGTGGATTAGTTTAATTTTGTTGTTTACTTTGTCTCATGGGCATGGTTTTGTGATAGAATCCACTCTAATTTACATTCGTCTTATCTCTTGAAAACTATATCAAAAGAAGTTCAGATTTGATTTTCATGGTATATCTTCCAACTGGATGAAGATGGGACTCGAAGTTCAGTTAAGATTATGAATCAAGCGTAGATCTCCCTGATCTCTACAAGTGGATCCTTGGCACCCTAGTTTCCTACCTTTGAATTTTCACAAGTTTTAATTAAATAAATTCACCATTATTTCCTCATATTCACTCAATTTAGATTTCATCTTAGTATAGTTCTAGTTCTGGTTACTTTCAGATTACGTACAGGTTTCAGTCCCTGTGGATTCGACCTCGGTCTCACCGAGTTTATTACTACATCACAACCCTATACTTGGGGAGTGAACATTAGACCGCTGAGTTGCGGATTCAGCTCTATTCTTTTTAAATGTATTATTTTTTGTAGTTTTATTGGACAACGCCTTGTGTGACCCATTTAAATTTTTAGACCTATATATATACTTGATCTCTTTCCTTTCAGTAAACGTGTTGTGGTTGTGGTTTATGTTCCAAGTAATTCCATGTTGCGCAATTAAACTTGATTTAAATGCAAACTAATAAAAATCAGATATGTTGATGTCCTGGAATTCAGGAGTCGAGCATATGCACGACCCCCAATTTCCAGGGTGTTACACAAAAACTCAATGAGTTTGAAAACTTAGTGTTATATAAAAGAAATAGAATTTTTTTTTTCTTTAGACAATAACTGGATTGTGATGTTGATGCTCTGGACTTGAATGGGTCCAATTTAATTTTATAGATGGAGGGAGTGGACAATTTCTCCCGAGGCCATCGAAGTTTGGAATGTTACAAAAGCGGAGATCGGATTGTTTAGATCACTAAATGACTAGCCATTTCAAATCATTAGCATTAACCAGTTTTTAGTTCTACGCTACCAGTGCAGCTACAACCACACTGCCTTACTGCCCGTGCACATGTGTGTGTGTTTTCTAGTGTTACATGCAACTCAAGCTCTCTCTCTCCCTGCTTTCTCCAAGTTAACTATTCAAAAGATAGCTTATACCACTAAAACGGTTTCCATCTCTAAGTGATATGGGGTAAATGAATAAATTAATTTTTTCACAATTTTTTAAAAGAATTTTGGAGGGAAAATAATTTGATTTTTGAATTTCAAAATTCAAATGCATTTTTAATTTAATCACCATTATGAGAGAAATTCTCAATAGGTGCCTCTGACCCCTCTCTCTCTCTCTCTCTCTCTCTCTCTCTCTCTCTCTCTCTCTCTCTCTCTCTCTCTCTCTCTCTCTCTCTCTCTCTCTCTCTCTCTCTCTCTCTGTGTAGTGTGGAAATGAGAGGGTTGTCTGCACCTTATATACATGGGGCCTCTTGAACTCAAATTGAGAGAAAATCTCTCATTCTTAAAGTTTAAATTTTTTTCCTTTGGCAAGGCACTTATATCTAGAGTACACGATATCCAAGCCAACCAAAATGTGGGCCACACCTTGAATATAGTGGATTTCTCAAAAGACATTTTACAATGGTCAAGCTTTTTCACCCATCATATGGGCCACAATCATGAAAATAATGGAAATGCAACACACGTTACTCTTCAGTGTAATTTGGGCAGCTCCAAATTGCACCAAACCCACAAGGCCGAAGAGTAACTTCACCAACACCAGCTGTTACCCTTACCTTGTGAGGCCCATAGTGATAAATGTGTTGTATATCCATAACGCCCATCTGTTTTTTCAGATTATCTTAGGACAGTATCCCAAAAATTAAGCAGATCCAAATCTCGGGTGGACTAGACCATTGGTAAAAGTAGTGAATAACTATTGAAAGCTTTTTATAGGCAACAAAAGTTTTGGATCAAGCTAATCTTTTTATTTTCCATTCATCCATGTCCTTTCATGACCTTATCAATGAGTTGGATGGTAAATAAACATTCACGGTGGGTGGGTCTTAGAAAGTTTTTAATGGTGGGTGTTCAATCATGACTGTTCTGTGTGGTATGGTCTACCTAAGATTTGGAGCTGCTTTATTATTATTATTATTTTACCTGTCCTCAAATGGACTGAAAAAATGAATGGACAACTCGGACAAACAACACATCGTTAAGGTGGGCCCCACACTAAGCGTAAGGTAACAACTAATCCCACACAGAAACTCGGACAAACAACTAATTGTTAAGGTGGGCCCCACACCTGTGAACAGTACAGTTGGTGTATCAAAATTAAACTTATTAAATTGTAGAATTCAATTTCGTTTATTAATATAAAAATCAGGTTAGTTGAACAATCCTGTCAAAAGTCAAGTTGGTTGAACAATGCTAACATCTTATTTGTCAACACTTATGCATGATACAACTAAGGTTTTTCCTATAATTTAAACTGTTTATTTGAGTAATTTCTAACTGTTTGTATATCATCTATTAAAATCTGCAGAGCATTAGTGTATATCTCAGTTTGAAGAATCCTCAAAGCAATGACAGACACCTTCCTAAATTATCTTTAGTAACAGGGAGTTCATAAGAATTTAAATACGTTGCTTGGACAAGCATTGTCATATCAATGTATTTCTCAATTTGAACTCCTCGGAATAATGACGGACACCTTCCTAAATTAATTATCTCTAGTGGAGTTCATAGTAATTTAAATACATCACCTTGGACAAACACTGTCACATCAATGTATTTCTCAGTTTGAAGACTCCTCAAGGCAACGATGGATACGTTTCTAAATTATCTCTAGTAATAAAGAGTTCATAGTAATTTAAATGGCTCCACCTCATGGCTTAATAGTAAACTCACAAGAGTTTCAAGACGATCCCATGGGTTCGAGAACCCTTTGTAGTGTGTGTGCGCATAAGTGTGTAAGGTGTGTGAGTGAAAAAAATAAAAAAGAGATCATGGAGACATGGATGAATGGAAAAGCATATATGAGCTTGATCCAAAACTTTTGTGCCAATGAAAGAGTTTTTTTATGATAAAAAACACAAATGGGATTGTCTTTTATTGTAATGAGTAAACTCAGTTGGGCCTACTATGAATGTATGTAGGTTAATCACGCCGTCCGTTCATTTTTACAGCTTATTTTAGTGGTTGAGCCCAAAATTAAAGTATTCTCAAAGCTCAAGTAGACCATACCACAAGAAACAATGGGAATAATGACTTTCGCGGTTGAAACCTTGCTAGGGCATGCAGTAATGTTTATTTGTCATCCAACATGTTCATAGGATCACATAGGATCACATAGACATGGATGAAGGGAAAACATAAATAATAGCCTGATCCAAAACTTCCATGCCCTCTAAGAAATTTTCAAAGTTAGAATTCCAATTCACACTATTTCCGTGGTGAGGTCCAATACTTGAGATTTAGATATGTTTCATTTTTGGGCTCAAGCCCTCAAATTATTTGTTAAAATGGATGGACAGAGTGGATAAAATATGTAAATCTTGGTAGACCTCACAAAGTTTACTCAATACGCTAAGCATATTGAGTTACTCGGGTACACAATTTGCTTCCTCAAACACCACTGTTTCATGTGGTATGGTCCGCCTAAGATTTGGATCTATTTACTGTTTCATGTGGTATGGTCCGCCTAAGATTTGGATCTATTTATAGGATCGTTACCTAAAATGAGTTGAAATAACCAATGAGCACGGATATACACTACACACATAAGGATGAAGTTCATTCTCTCCATGATTTGTTTATTCTTAGTAGGAGGAAGTGAACAAATGAAAAACTTAGCCCGCTGCAAAACTTTTGAATCCCCACTATTTTCTCTTCTTGTGTAGCGCACTTGAGTTTTGGATTATTTATTATTATTATTATTATTATTATTATTTCATATATCTTAAAATAAAGTAGCGGATTGGATTGGATTTCTCAAAAAAACATTACCAAAATCTCAACCGATTTCTCACACACATTACCACCATCTCAGCGGTGGAACAACCTGTGAAATGCTTTGGCAGGAAATCTGCGTCCAACCCAAAGCTCCCTGTAGCCACCTCCATATCCAAGTAACATCCTATCCGTCCATCCTTTTAAAAGATAACTGTACGGTCTAAAAATAAAAACGAGGTGGATCAAACCCAAATTGACACACGTTACGAGAAACAGTCAAGATCGATCTCTCACCATTGAAACCTTATTTGGGCCCACAGAAGTTTCAATGGTCGACGTTTTTGTGATGTGGCCTACTTAAGATTTTGATCTTAAAGTCATACAGAAAGACGATGGACGGAGTAGCTTTCACATGGACATCTCTGCACCACGGAGCTTTGGGTTACCCTGATCTGCATCTCGCGTCCCTAATAACCCGATTACCGAACGGGTAGGCATTCGGTGGATCCCTGACTGTGGGGCGCACATGGATGTATCTTTCCTGTATATCCACGCCGTCCATCCGTTCTTTTAGCTCATTTTAGGGCATTTTTTCAAAAAAATAAACAGTTCCAAATCTCAACTGGGCCACACCACAGGAAACAACGGTGATCAAACGTCCACCATTAAAAGTTTCTTAGGATCTGCTGTAATGTTTATTTGCCATCTAACCTGTTAGGAAGGTTACACAGGCCTGGATGAAGAGAAAATACAAGTATTAGATTGAGGCCCAAAAGAAGTTTATAGTGATTAATCACCACCGTTTCCTGCGGTCTGGTCCACCCGATACTTGATCTACTTTATTTTAAAAAAAAACACTCCATGAAATGAGCTGGAAAAATGGATGGACAGCGTAGATATACAACAAACATATCGAGGTGGGCCCCACAGTTAGGGATCCGAGTCACATCCTCACCAAGCTGCCGAGTACGGGAGGTTCCTGTTGGATTTCTGGCAACTTTATGGAGCTTTATGTCTTTTCTGCCCTTCTTCTTTCTTCTCTTGATTCTCGGCCTTCTCGAAGGTAAGCAGGCAAGCTCGTTTGAATTTGATCCATCACGTCTGATCAGGAAGTGAAGTTCGTCGCCCAATGTTCGATGATTAGAGGTGGATCCGGACCATCCGACAATAGGGTCGATCTGTTAGTTTCTCCTATCGAGTCCATTTTCATCTCGACCGCCCATTTGAATCCAACCGTCGATATGGATCTGATCTTCCAATCCCTCTGATATGGATCATTCATGAGAAGGATCACTAAATGGACGGTCCAGATCCACTACTTCATATGCCATCTGTCAGGTATGAGAAGGATCGCCATTTCAAGCCTTTTAAATTAAAAAGACCAGTTGTGGGGTCCACCTTTTTACTTGCAGTTGATGCATGGTGCCAGCCCAATCAAGCAAATGGCCCTGATTAAAGGCATGATCAATGAATGGGCCCAAACCCACATCTCCATAAACATATAGCTTAAGGCGACATGCTGGCCGCCCAGCAAATCAAACCATGCAATGGATGGGCCCCGCTTGTAGATGAACTGGCCAAATTTTCAGGCAGGCCAGTCGTGTATGTGGGATGTGGGCTTTTGGCTTTTTGTTTTGAACTATTACACATGGCCAAATGATGATTTGGTTGGACTGATTTTGGGCCAGCTCATCTACATGGTGGACCCCACCTAATGCACGGCTTTGATGTGTCCCACCCATGTGCCAGGCATTAGGTGAAGAATTGTATACGCGCAGCAAAACCTCTTGCGTGAGAAATGTGTCAAAGACTGACCAACACAACTAGTTAGCTCGTTTAACGCGTTCCTCCAAACCTTTTGCGTGAGAAATGTGCCGAGTAGCCGTACATTCCAGTTTCACGTGAATAGAGAGTTCAGTTGGAATGATTCCACCTTCCCGTAAAAGAAGAAAATAAAATTAATAAAAAAAATAAGGCTAGTAATGAGCCGGTCTGGCCTGCAATGTCTGGGACCCATGAAGGTTGGGCTAGAGGGCCTGTGATAGAGGTTCATGGATCAGGTATATGAGTAGACCAAGAGTACATGGGACGCAGCAAACTGCATCAGGTGGAACACACCATAGACAGCAGCTTTTCTAATTCAAAATACAGCTTTGGCCTACTTAATGAGTAGATCAACCTGGCCCATCTGATGCAACTTGTTGTGTCCCATGTAAGCTTTCGGTTGGCCTGGGCATGAGTTTCAAATGCCGATTAATAAGTGGACCTAGCTAATCCAAGTTTGTCAATATTTCCCATTTAAACCCAGTGTAAGTTAGTGTATATGATATTAATGTGTGGAGCTGGGCCCGAAATTCGAAGCCCAACTTCCAAGCAGGTAAGGCTTAGACCTGATTTCTAAGAACATAAATAATCGGGCATGCTCCTCGGGCATGCTCAGGGTGACCCAGACCTTCCACAGAATGGCCCATTTCTAATTGTTCACCTGATCAACAGACCTCTATCATAGGGCCACTAGACCAACCTTCATGGAGCTCAGAGCTGGCAGGCCAGAGCCAATATACGTTGATGATTTAGGCCCTGTTTGGTTGCCACTTGAAAATGTGTTTTAAATGTAAAATATATATGTTTCACATATGATGAAACATTGCTCCACGTGAGTTTTGGATCAATATGATTTTTATAAGTATGTATTATAGTGCATGAGCAGGCACAACAGATATAAAATTTGGATTCGAGACATACAGATCACAAGTGGGCCCCATACATCTCAAACAAATGGTAGTTAGTATGCGTGGAATGCATGTGATCATTCTTCATGTACTAATAATCTCTATTAAACCAGTTAAATTAGAGTGGTTGAGCAATTCCAGCCTCTGAAACGGAACACTTGTAGATTAAAATAATACCATCAGATATTTTTCATTTATAGCGGCTCAATAATGTCCACCACCAATAAGATATCCAGATAATGAGATAAGCGTCAAAGTTTTTGTGCATGACGTATCCGCAATTTGGACGGTTACTTTTATGCCACGTATGAGTCCATTATTCTTGTTCCTGTTGTGGGGCCACTTGTGTTGTTAATCGAGATGACTTTTTGGACTAATGGAGTGTACATCTAGTGGCTCACGGTGTTGTATTCTCGGTTTTGTGTGGCCCACCTGAGTATTACATCGCGGTCTTTTTTTTTTTTGCCTAACGTCGTTACATCTAGGGGATAACGTGATAGACGGGGCAGATGTATCGCGTACAACACGGTGCGCTGCAAGGCAAGGGTGTGGTCCACCTTGCGTACCAAGTTGTCTTTGACGATTTGGCGTAGAAAGATCGCTGGTCATCTATCCTCTCCGAGCGACAAGGTTTCATTTGATAATAAAAATCATATAAAATGTGAATTCCTAGGCCCCACCATGTTTACATATGACATCCATTCCATCGATCAGGTGAGCCCCTTGATTTTAGCCTTGAGGATAAAATTCATCCGGATTTCCAACTCAAGTGGGCCACACAAACCAATAAGAAACTTATGATTGGAGTTCATTTATATTGTTCTATTTTGTGTGGCCCACTTGAGCTTTGGATCAGGTTGATTTTTATTTTAATAGGTTATATATCTAAGGGCTCACCTGATGGGCGGAGTGGATTTCGTTAATACAACATGGTGATCCACACGGCAATGGTGTTATATTGCGTATGAATGTGTTGGCTATTTAACGTAGAGAGGCAGAAAGACTTGTGGACTAGGCAGAGGGAATATCCCTATCCTTTCTTTAATGTAGGTCTGTATCCATAGGTTTTTTTTTTTTAATTCTATTTTTAGTACTGAGAGATGCTCCAGTGCTCCAGGCAGGAATGGACAGAGATGGATTTATCCATGGAGGTCAATGGCTGGATCGGTGAGGTATCAACGGTCAAGATGGTTCTTTTTTTTATAGGGCCGCCAGGGCCAATGCATTTTCAGCCTGTTAGGTCTTGGGCTGGGCTAGAGACGAGTTGTAAGGGACTGGATGCCCTGTACAGCAACAACAATACATGGCGCTTTTTTTTTTTTTTTTTTTTTTTTTTTTTTTTTTGACAAAGTTGACTTTTTTTTGCCATGAAAAACAAAAAACAAAAATAAAATACAAACAAAAAACAAAACTCTTCTTTTTTTTTAATCCAGCCACCTCATTAAGTGATTTTTCATTGTGGTGGATGGAGCCCGTGGGTAATCGATCTCTTAGGACCAGTTTAATTCACTGTAATTGTTGTGAATTTGTGGTAAATTTTACATTTTTTAGCATTAATTGCTCACCAAAAAGTTTAGGTTGGAATGAATGCCTAATGATGGTGGCAGTTATGCATTTGTGTAGAGTTACAAACTAACAAAGTGGCGGTTTTGTAGAGCTAATAGGAGGGACTTTTATTCCCTTCAACTGATGGAAGTTCCAGCTGTCCATCAAAGGTCGGCTAATGTAGAACTAATAGGAGGGACTTTTCTTCCCTTCAACTGAGGGAAGTCCCAGTCGGATGATATAGAACTAATAAGAGGGACTTTTCTTCCCTTCAACTGATGGAAGTCCCAGTCGGGTGATGTATAACTAATAGAAGGGACTTTTCTTCCCTTTAACTAAAGCAAGCCCTCGTAGTTGGTTGTCGTGTAGTTCGAATAGTCGAGAAATTATTTAAAAGAAATTTCTTCCTCTAACCTATGGAAATTCTTTTATTATAGAGTGTCTTCCAGGAGTTGTGCCCAACGTGAAAAGAGCTTTTTTTTTTAGGACCCTATTTTGAAAAGGGAAGTACATTTACCTATATCAAGTAGGTTATTAGTCGACAGGAGTTGTAGTTGTAGTTTGAGATTGAAGGATATCGTTTTTGGTTTTCAATTAATCGACCTTGTAGTTCCTTGATTTCTATTTTTTTTCGCCTTCCGAGGCCCTTGTTCTTAGCTACCACATCGGGAGCCTTTCCACTCCTCTTCTTTTCCAATGTGTAATGCAAGTCGGAATTGGAGGACGTGGTAATTCCTGAGGTGTGGGAGGGCGCATGGTTCAGATGCCTAGGATGTTGCTTGGTTTTCTGAGGGTTGATGGTGCTTGAGGTAGCGCAGAGACCTCGGTGGCTGCCCGTGCATCTATCCCCTGGTCGAGAGGTGGGTTTTGTCTCTCCAAAATCTGTATTATCCGTTTATGTTACTAGTCAATGCTTCGACTTGACGTTCTAGAGAGACGAGTCGACCTCCTCGGTTTTGGGACTACTGCACAGGGCCTGCAAGCATAGAATCAACTTAAAGTTGGAAAGGTGGATCTCCTTGGTTTATGGATTTGTTTCGCTAGTGCGGAAAGTCATTGCAAAGAATGGACCATGCAAGAGCTTTCTTTCTTCATTTCGCCATTATTGTTTTCTGGTAAAGCATGAACGACTTTGATGTCGATCCCATAGACGACACCAAACCATTGATGTAAAAATCTAGTCAACCATTTTTAGACCTTCGAGTACCTGCACAGGAATAAGACAAAGAAGACCCTGGCTAAAGCAAGGTATCCTCTGATGCTAAAGTCAGGATAGGAATCTGGGTTTAGTAGTATTGAGGGGTTTTAGGTGAGAGATTATGCGTATCTTTTACCGTAGGTAGAGTTCTTATTTATAACCTTTTAGGGTGGTGGCGTATATGGCAATGCCTTTGTATGGTAAATGCGTATTACGGAAGAGATCTTCCTCCGTACATGTCATGATTGATTTCCTTATATCCTTAGCGAATATCTCAAAGGATAATGCTATCTTTATAGTAAATATCTCGGAAGATAATCTTATCTTTATATATTCTAAGTGTATTTCTGTCCCAACGCTGAGGTCAGATCCCGAGGCCGAGGTCGATATCCGAGGCCGACCTCCAAGGTTGGTAACCAAGGTCGAGGCCGGATACCGACCTCCAAAGTTAGTAACCGAGGTTGAGTTCTTTAGTCGAGGCCGACCTCTAAGTCCAAGGTTGGTTCCCTAGGCTGAGGTCAGGATGCTTTTCCGGCCCTCAAGAAATCCATAGTCTTCAAGTTTGCTCATCAGTTTAGATTAGCGAATGTTTGCTTCCATGCTAGATCAGATCAAGATATTGACTTCCTGCCATTCTTTACTTCAATTTCTGTTATATGAAATTGATTTTAATGTATCCCCAAATTTGTGACGATTTGGGGGTAATGAGCCTGTATGTCGTTAATATATTTCGATAGGGTTGAATGCCTATGTTTATTGATATACGTGCCTAAATTTTCCGTGACTAAGAGTAATTTACGATCTCCTGTATAATGCTAAATGATTAAATCTTTTTTTAGGTTGGCAAGTGAAACTACAAGACCCGTACAGGCAGCCCCACCAGTTGGGTCGCCCAACAACCAATCTGAACAATTTAGGTCGAACACGGATAGCTGACAGTAGTTGGACCACATGGGATGCTCGCATCCAATGTCGGGTGTTCTGCAGTTAGCCTGAATTGAATAAATTGTCCCACTAACTAACCAACCATGTCTGTTAACCATGAATGATCGTGCTTGTTTAAACCTTAGACACCCTATGCCCATGTAGTACTCACTCGTAACAACTATTATGTGATCCACAAGTCTCGGGAGCCATGTATGGTGGAATGGGACACTATTCTCGAGCTATCAGCCTACGTTGGAGTGATGAGCTTCCCCGTAGTGACCGTGAGCAATCCATGATACAAACTTGCCTCGTGAGCCGGGCATGGTGGAATATGATACTATGCTTGAGTTGTCGGCTTACGCTGGGGTGATGAACCTCCTTGTAGTGACCGCGAGTAAGCCTACTTTACAAGCTGCCTTTCGTATGCATTTTCCAGAAGTGACGAACCAAACGGATCAAGGATCCTAGGTGCAAGGCCACTGCGGCCAGCCTCTCGATCGGGTTAGGGCATTGACTTCCTTAGGGTGTCCCTGTTTCCCTAAAAGTGTTAGATGAATGAATATAACTAAACACTTGGCTAACATATTCTCAATCTCATCGTATTAGTTAAGTTGGCGACTCGGCAGACGAGGTCGCATTGAGGGAGTGTTGGGCATATGTGATTGTTAGATGGTGTCGCTCGATGGGAGTGTTGGATGTTGAGGGCATGCATCATATCATAATAACATGCATACGCATTAACAAGAGTAGCTAGGAACTTGTGTTTGATGTTTTTCATTAATTGCACCTATGGAATTGATAACTTGTGTAACTTATTGCTAATAGAACCCACTGAGTTGATCACTCACTCTCACTTTAGGACAGTATTTTAAAATACCAACCAAACACTTTTATAAATGCAGGTATTAGAAATTCGCTGCGTTGGAGGAGGCTCATATAGACTCGGAGTAGTCCTCATACTTCTAGTAGCTGGATGGGCTGATGTAGGATCCTTTCAAGACGTCAATCAGATTCTTGAGTTGATATATTTTACATTTTTTAAACTGAATATACAGTTCAGTTGTAGTCCCATACTCTGGATAAACATATTTTACTTGTTGGTCAATTTACTTGAGTTAAAATTTACGTTTATTCCAGAGTACTTCACATAGTCTAATTTAATTCCATGAATTTCTTAAATGCTAAAAGAAACAAACTGTAGAACCCCGCTTCCGCAATGCATAAGTGACACCCGGGATATCAAGAGTCTAGTATCTACTCGACCCCCGAAATTCAGGTCGTTACAAAATGGGAGATGCGTGAGTGAAGAGGCTTGTACCATCAGTTGCACTGACATCAATCTGGTATTTGGCCTTGATTACATGGATGTGCCAGAGCATAAAAAGGTGAAATTACTAGCATTCAAATTAAAATCTAGTGCTTCTGAGTGGTGAGAGAAATTACAATTCTCATGTACCCAACAGAACAAGGCTCACATCTCATTATGGACATGGATGAGACGCCTTCTTCGATCACAATTCATCCCTAGTGATTACGAGCATGTATTGTTCCAGCAATACCAAAATTGCCGACAGGGGAATCGAATTGTCATATATTACATCGAAGAATTTCAACGGTTGGTAATGCAGAATGACCTGTCAGAAACCGATTCACGGAAGGTAGCATGATTCATAGGTGGATTACGATCGCAGATTCAGGACCGAGTTCAAATATGTCCGGTTAGGACAATGGGTAGAAACACAACTTGTAAAAGTTCTTATTCAACCTTACCCTTCAACTCGACCCCCCATGACGGGTCTCACATAGGATTCAATACTGACACAAGAAAAAGAACCAGTAGGAGGACATCCTCATCCTTCTGCAACTAGTGAGAGTAGCCCATCTAAGCCTCAATATGCAGCACCCACAATAGTGGGCCCTAATAGGATTCCAAATCCTTACGGTCGGCAAAGGCCGAACAATTGTTACTGTCATGGCCAACCGGGCCACTTATCAAACACCTGCCCTCAATGCCCCACAACCCACTTGACCATTAGTGAAGGGAACACTGAAGGAGATGTCGTAGAAGAAGACCCTAGCTTTTATGAAGATGAATAAACCATTGAGGAATGAGCTGGTAGTGAAAAATGGATGACCGAGGATCATGGCGAATCTTTGGTCGTGAGGTGATGATGTACACCCCACGGAAGGAGTTACATCAACAACAACACAATATATTCCATACGCAGTGCACCGTCAATGGCAAAGTCTGTGATGTAAATCATAGACAATGGTAGTAGTGAGAACATCATCTCGAAAGTGATGGTGGACAAGTTGCAACTACCTACGACACAACGTCCTTCCCCTTACTCAATTGGTTAGATTAAAAGGATGAACGAGACTAAGGTAACTGAATAATGCACTGTCTCATTTTCAATGGGTAAAACTTATAAGGATCAGATACTTTGTGACATGGTCGACATGGAAGCATGTCGTATGTTACTCAGTTGACCATGGGATTTCGACCATAATGCAACCCACCGAGGATGAGACAATCTTTACGTCTTCATTAAGGATAGTCAAAAGATAGTCATTGCTCCTATGGTACCAGAGAAACACCCCAAATCTTCTAAAGTGGAGGGGAGCTCCCTCTTGACTATTTAGGATTTCGTGGAGGAATCCAAGGTAATTGGCGAGATATACGCCTCAGTGGTAAAGAGTGGGGAATCAAAACCCTTAGACATTCCTCCAATATAAGGCTATTCCTGTATGAATTTAAAGAAGTTTGGCCCAAAGATTTACCCGATGGATTGCCCCTCATGAGGGACATCCAACATCACATAAGCCTTATTGTTGGGGCTAACTTGCCCAACCACTCTCACTATCAGGTGAGTTAGAAAGAATATCTAATCTTGTAAGCACAAGTGAAGGAATTGATCCATACTAGTCAAGTCAAGGAGAGAAAGAGTCAAGTACTCAAGGAGATCTTGAGTACATGCATTCTTTCAGCTTAAGAACCTAATGCAAAGTATAATGAAGAGTTTGAATAACATAAGTGCCAAAAAATATTTGAGTACCGTGAGCGAAGTCCATTGGATAACTCGAGGTTGAGTTTTTTCCAAGTGGAGAGGTCTAATGTAAGACGTGGCACCGATACACTCCTAGCATGGATGTGCCAAAAGAAGGTGAACCATAAATTTTGCATAACTTTTTATCCGATTATCATTATGGGGCACACCAAATCAAGTATCATGAACCGAATAAGGACGAGAAATTGAGGACAAGTTCTTTTAAAGTGGAGAGGACTGATGTAGAGAGAGTCGCAGATACTTTCATTTCCAAGATGAACCAGAGAAGGCACGATCGGAGGCAGAGGTGATCCAGACCGTCAGAATGTTATAATAGGCATATCTCGCAAACCGGAATGAGTTACTCGATGTACCATGATTTTGGGGTAGGAGAAAATACTTTAGCCAACAAACTAGGCTATAGCCTGGTTACCTATGCCGAATTTGCAAGATTCCATCAGATCGACGATCGAAAATCCATTTTATTTCGGTTTCAACTATTTATAGTAATTTTTAGTTTGATTATAACTCTTCATCCTTTAAGCTTTAGGAGTTTTGTCCAACATGAAAAGTTTTTATAAAATTTAGGAGAATAACGTGGTCAAGTCACATAAGACACTTACTATAAATAGTAAATATTTATAGTAACACTACAAGAAAGAAGGTTTTTAGCGACGAAATACCTTTTCGTCTCTAAAAGTGCGCCGAAATAAATTTTTGTCGCTAAAAGTTGACTTTTGGCGACGAAAATTTTTGTAGCTAAAAATCGTGGATGACACTTTTACTGACGATAATTTTCATCACTACAAGCTCCAAACATTTTTCGAATAGATTACTTTTAACTGCGAAAATTTTCATAGCTAAAAATCGTGGATGGAACTTTTAGCGACGAAAATTTTCGTCGCTAAAGGCTCCAACCATTTTTCGATTCGATTACTTTTAACTACGAACATTTTCGTAGCTAAAAATCATGGATGAGACTTTTAGCGACGAACATTTTCGTAACTAAAAATCGTGAATGAGACTTTTAGCGACGAACATTTTCGTCACTAAAGGCTCCAAACATTTTTCGAGACATTTAGCGACGAAAAGTCTGTGCAACTGTCTGTACAAAATCACTGCCAAAATCATTGCCACAAGGACCAGTTTTGCAGACTTCAGACCGATAAGTCTGTGCAACCGTCTGTACAAAATCACTGCCAAAATCATTGCCACAAGGCTGAGCTGCATCCTCCCTTCACTGATTTCCCTGGAGCAAGGGGCGTTCATTTAGGGCTGTCCCATTGCAGAGCAGATTGCGTTGGCCCAGGAACTAGTTCGAGACATCAACAGAAAACACAGAGGTGGAAACACTATGTTGAAAGTGGACATGGAAAAAGCGTATGATAGGGTGAACTGGGGCTTCCTCAGGCAGGTTCTGACTCGTTTCGGCTTCAGCAGTAGGTGGATTTCCTTAGTGGAAAACTGCTATGGAAATATCTGGTTCTCAGTCTTGATAAATGGCGAGGCCATTGGTTTTTTCAAATCATCCTGGGGTCCCCGGTAGGGAGACCCTCTCTCCCCAACTCTTTTCATTATCTCCTTCGAGGTCCTCAGTCGCGGTATCAAAGCCCAACTTGCTCAAGGCTGTTTCCTCCCGTTCAAATTACGGAGAGGCTCCCTAACCATCTCCCACCTGCTCTACGCAGACGACACGCTTCTTTTTATTAATGGCTGCCTATCTTCCATTAGGGGCATGAAGAAATTTCTGGACGAATACCAAGCCGTATCCAGTCAATCCATCAATTTTCACAAGAGCTCCTTTACCTGCAGCAACTCTCTTTCGTCAGCAAGAATGTTCCATAGAGCGTGCATGTGGTATCCCCAAAGCTACAACTCCTTTCTCTTACCTTGGGGTGCCTCTGGTCATTGGAAGGATCAAGGCTGCAAGTTTCCAACCGCTCGTCCAAAAAATTAATGCCAAAATTAGTGGGTGGCAGGCCCGGTTTCTGTCTCAAGCAGGAAGATCAATTCTGATCCAAAACGTCCTAACCAGTATCCCTATTCACTCCCTTGCAGCTACCCACGTTCCAAAGCAGCTGTTGCGCGACCTCGAGCGGAGGATGGCAAATTTTCTTTGGGGCTGGTCTGAGGGTAAACAAAAACTTCATTGGCGTAGTTGGAAGATGGTCTCCCTCCCCAAGGCAGAGGGGGGCCTGGGTATCAGAAGGCTGGCTGATATCATGAAAGCGTTCAGACTTAAAATGGCCTGGTCGATCCACTGCAACACCAGCCAAGGTCTCTAGACGAATTTCATGAAGTCCAAGTATGGTCAGGGCCACCTCGCACCGACTTTTGCCTCTCCGATGTGGAAACAAATCCTCCGTTTAATTCCGACGGTGGAGACCTCTTCGCAATTACAGATTGGGACAGGGGAAAGCAATCTTTGGTCCACGAATTGGTCCGGTCTAGGCCCCTTGCAGCAGATTGAGGGTATCCACATTCCTCCTGAGTTGAGAAATCTCAAAATAAAACAATTCTTAGGAAAATCAGGTCCTCTTCCGCCTTCAGCGGTGCTAACAGTACTCCCTCAACAGATTTCAGATCTGATTTTTCAAGCGGGATTCTGCAATACCTCGGGCCCTGATTTCCCCATTTGGCCATTCACTTCTTCGGGGGATTTCTCCGTCGCTACAGCTTGGGATCTTTGTAGAGCGGGCCACTCAAGGAAGCGGTGGGCCAAATGGATCTGGCACCCATCTCTCCCCCCAAAAATCTCAACTTTGGTTTGGAAGATCTTGTTGAAGGCAATCCCAGTTGATGAACGGGTTCAAGCAAAAGGCATCCATTTGGCGTCCCCCTGTGTCTGTTGCTCCCACAGCTCTGCATCAGTAGACTCGGACGGGCCTGCTACTGATAGCGAGTCCATCTCCCATCTTTTCCTGGATGGTGGCCTAGCTAGAAGGGGTTGGGATTTCATTGTGGAATACTTCGGCATCAACATCCCTGCACAATTTCGGTGGAACAACGTCTAGCTCAATGGTGGGCTGCGCTTGGGATTGATGGCCACAAATCTATGGTCGTAAAACTAGCCCCCTGTGTTCTTCTTTGGGAAGTTTGGAAGGCTCGGAACGCTGCTTTCTTCTCCGATTCCACAGCCCACCCGCGCTCACTGCTGTATCGTATTTCCTGGTGGATTGATTGGCTAAAGGACAGGTCCAGCTCAACCTCTCCCTCAATCGCTCCATAGCATCGATCACAGATCCCAGGGCCCCCAAATCCTTCCTCCGCTAACCACTTCCATCTTCCAAATGAAGTTATCATTTGGCGTCGGCCCAACGCCGGGTGGGTCAAAATCAACGTCGATGGGTCCTCAATTGGAAACCCAGGCCCAACGGGTGGCGGTGGTCTATGCAGGGACGTTTCTGGTGATTTGATCTTTGCTTTTGCAGAAGGTTATGGTTCGGCTTCAAACACACATGCGGAACTCAGAGCAATGCTCGATGGTCTGCATTTGGGCATCCTGAAAGGGTTCTGTCATATCATCCTCGAATCGGACTCTCAATTGGCCATCAGCTTTCTCTTGGGCTCAGCTTCCCCAAGCTGGAAATGGTACCCCTGGATAGCTAGAATTACTGAATTGGCATCTAATGCTGAAGTAATTTTTTCCCATTCCTTCAGGGAAGGTAACGCCCACCGACGCCATGGCCATTAGCCGGGGCGGCACCTCCCGCCTCCTCCTTCTTTCTCGACCACTTGGCGAATCTCCCGCCCCATGCCAGAGGGCTTATTTTCTTAGACAAGGTCGGGATAGGATCGATGTGAAATCACTAGGTTATTTAAATTTTCAATATGATAGGTTGCCCCAGTATCTTTTTGCTCTGGGCATCCCGAAGTTATCCTGTAAATTACTCTCTAGCTTTTTCTCTTAGGCTAGTTTGTTGTTTCTGTCGGGTGCGGCCCCAAAATTAATGTAAGTCGCTGCTGTAATTTTTCTCTATTGAATGAAACTGACTGGTCATTTTTTTTTTTAAATGTTCGTAGGTAAAAAAATGTGGATGTGACTTTTGGCGATGAAAATTTTCATCGCTAAAGGTTGTAAGCAAATTTCCAAAAAAGGATTACTTTACTTTTAGCTACGAAACTTTTTGTAGCTAAAAAACATGGATGAGACTTTTAGCGATGAAAATATTCGTCGCTAAAGGCTTGTTAAAGAGACTTTTACTTACGAAATATTTCGTAGGTAAAAGTCTATTTAAAATATATATATATATATATATATATATATATATATCATCTCAAAATTCCTGATATACACCTGTTAGAATATAATTCATCATATTCTTCCTGATATACCCTTGTTATATAATATATTTCATCATATTCACATTCACATTCACATCCATTGAAACCCAAACTACGTAAATTCATCCAGACATAGACTACATTCATCCAAACATAAACTACATCCATCCAAGCACAAACAATCCTATGGAAAGAAAAAAAACAAACGAAAAGAGAGAGAACATATGAGAGGTAATCCAGACAAATGAAAAGAAAAACAACCTTAACCCAAACCTAAACCTAAACCTATAACCTACGCTTATAGGTTTAGGTTTAGGTTTTAGGTTTAAATTATGGTTAGGTTATAGGTTATAAGTTTAGGTTATAGGTTATGGGTTATAGGTTATGGGTTATAGGTTATAGGTTAAGGTTTAGGTTATAGGTTTTGGTTTAGGTTAAGGTTATAGGTTTAGATTTAGGTTTAGGTTATAGGTTATAGGTTATAGCTTTAGGGAATTGAGAATAGGTTAAGGTTTAGGTTTAAGAAATCGTGTTCGGGTTCGGGTTTAGGTTTTTTTTCAAGTTTAGGTTTAGGTTTAGGTTAGGGAGTTGAGATTAGGATTAGGTGTAGGTTTAGGTTTAGGGATTTAAGATTACATTTAGGTTTTAGGTTTTGGTTTAGGTTTAGGTTATAAGTGTAGGTTATAGGTTTAGGTTTAGGTTTAAGTTAGGTTATAGGTTAAGGTTTAGGTTTAGGAAATCGTGTTCGGGTTCGGGTTTAGGTTTGGGGTTTCAAGTTTAGGTTTAGGTTAAGGAGTTGAGATTAGGATTAGGTGTAGGTTTAGGATTTGAGAATATATTTAGGTTTTAGGTTTAGGTTTAGGTTATAAGTGTCGGTTATAGGTTTAGGTTTAAGTTAGGTTATAGGTTATAGCTTTAGGGAATTGAGAATAGGTTAAGGTCTAGGTTTAGGAAATCGGGTTCGGTGTTCGGGATCGGGTTCAAGTTTGGGTTTTCAAGTTTAGGTTTAGGTCTAAGTTAGGGAGTTGAGATTAGGGTTAGGTGTAGGTTTAGGTTTAGGTTTGGGGATTTGAGAATACATTTAGGTTTTAGGTTTTAGTTTAGGTTAAGGTTACAGGTTATAGGTTTAGGTTATAGCTTTACGGAATAGAGAATAGGTTAAGGTTAAGGTTTAAGTTTAGAAAATCGAGTTCGGGTTTAGGTTTGGATTTTCAAGTTTCGGTTTAGGTTTAGGTTAGGGAGTTGAGATTAGGATTAGGTGTAGGTTTAGGTTTAGGGATTTGAGAATACATTTAGGTTTTAGGTTTAGGTTTAAGTTTATAGGTTTAGGTTATAAGTTATAGCTTTAGGGAATTGAGAATAGGTTAAGGTTTAGGTTAAGGAAATTTGTTCGGGTTTGGGATCGGGTTTAGGTTTGGGTTTTCAAGTTTAGGTTTAGGTTAAGGAGTTGAGATTAGGATTAGGTGTAGGTTTGGGTTTAGGGATTTGAGAATACATTTAGGTTTTAAGTTATAAGTGTAGGTTATAGGTTTAGGTTTAAGTTAGGTTATAGGTTAAGGTTTAAGGAATTGAGAATAGGTTAAGGTTTAGGTTTAGGGATTTGAGAATACATTTAGGTTTTAGGTTATAAGTGTAATGCATTTGTCTCTTGAAAAATAAATAAGGAAGAGAAGCAATATGATCTAAAGGTGGGGGTGTTATCTTTTGTCATAGGATTAAGGAGTTTTCCTTCCAGTTTTTTTTTTCTTTTTTTTTTCTTTCTTGAACTTGCTCGTGAGGGATATTATAGAATGGTCTTGGGATGTCTACTGGTTCCAATTACCAAGAAAGTACTCTTTCATTGAGTATAGCTTATCATGGTTATGAAGAGGTAGACCTTCTGATGTAGGAAGTTCAGAGCTTGATTCAGTAATATTTCGGACCGTAATTTTGGTGCGAGATTAGTTCAGTTTTCTTAGTACCTACTAATAGCATGTATGAGGATGTTCGTTAATCATTGGATCATTTAAATTTTTATAAAGTACTAGTCAACTTTTGTTCAAGAGGAGGTCATCAATTAAATGGGAAATATATGAGATTGTTGAGATGTCATAAGATCGGAAATTACTATTTCAGAAGGCTTTGAGACATAAACTACTTGATATGGAAGATTGCATGTATCACTTGTGAGTTTTCTTTCTTTCTTTCTTTCTTTTTTTTTTTTCTTTTTTTTTTTTAAAAAAATTTCAATTCCAGGCCCATTTTATGCTCCCACTGCATGCAAAGATCGACATCATATGTTAGCTTGCAAATACAAACTGAAGTTTTCTGCTCACTTAGTTCTGTCCTTGTGTAGTGGATTGTGTTGTTGGCCATGTTGTCACTCTTGGCATTTACCTCTGCAGGTAGCTGAAAGCGGTGAGAGTTTGCCTTTGGTGTATGATCCTGCTATCATCTCATCATATTGGGGGAATCCTCGAGTTGTTACAACATGCATTATACAACTACTCTCTGTTGTTGGTGGCTTTCTTTCACAGTTAGCCTAGGATGTGATAAACAAGAAAGTAAAAGAGGTAAAACTATAACCAATGTTCGAAATATCGGTATCGCATTACATATTGCATTCTTGGGATACGAATATGTATCGGTTATCACATGGGATATATCGGTTGTATCTTGTAATGTATCGTTGTTGGAAACATGGGGAAATAGGTTGATTTTTTCAATGAAACTTCGGTGATTGTTAAAGAAGACATCAATACACTTATAAATCAAAACATTACATAAAAACAAGTACACATAATAGGTTTTTTTGTATGGGGTCCTCTAATCTATGTGTTTTCTAACTAAATTGATGCAAGTATATTCAATGTCTATTCATATAATTTATAAATGTAAGAAGACGTGTGGAAACACAAGCAATACATTCAAAACCAAAGAAGAATCACTAGATTAGATTACATACATATTTGATTTGATGTTTGGACATAAAGATTGCAAACGATTTACGAATAATTGAAATTTTTTTTATTTTTTTTTCAATTTTCTGTAAGTCGGCCCATTTCTTCCGAATCTCGAAATTGAAGCTCTCAATCCATGATTTTTCATGCAAAACATTCAAAACCAAAGAAAAATCACTTGGCTTTCATTTTATGTTTTTAAATTGGTGGGGGCTTTAAGAATCATTTAGAAAAGGTAATTTATTTTATTTGTTGTTTGTAAGAGATTAATTGATATATATTCTCTTCAACGTTAAATCATGTAACTTTTTTTTTTTTTTTAATAATTTCTTACTTCTTAACTGGTCAAAACACCAAATTGATGTATGACTTACATGTAATGTTTTTATGGATGGTTACGATCATGCCAACTTATATGTATTAATATTATGAATGATGTTTCAAAATCAAATTATCTTTTTTTTTTTTTTTTTTGTTGGTCTACAGTATCAAAGGCCGCTTTTCCATTGTGATTCTACATTCAAGAAAGATAACAAGTACATAAATTATTAAAAGGCCCTTGTATGTTTTTTAAGGAAAATTTCGTAAAAGACAAAAAAAAATAAAGGAATAAGAACCTTTTAACACTAACGTGACATGGTATTACTTAGTGCACATTGATGGCAAAAGAAAATTGACGAGTTCTAAAAAAAATTCTGATTTATTTATATTTTTCAAAATTTTAAGAAAATTGTAAAAAAAAAAAATATGATTTACGATAAGATTTGTTATTCGATACAATTCAACCCCTACTACGATTTACGATACGATAATGATTTTAACAACATTGGTCACATGACACATCACTTGCATTTGACTGTAATGATGATTTTGCTGCATTGTTTGTTTCACCCACAAATCATGGTTAAAATGATGGTTTTATAGTGTGAAAACGTAAGGATTATATTTTACTTTACCTCCATCCTTTGCAAGTGTAATTGACTCTCGATATACGAGCCACAATTTATGTTTAAACAAACACTTGGAAATTGTAATGATGTCTCCTTTGCATTTCATATGAAATTGGAAAATCAAACATGCATTAGGGAGAAAACATTCTCTTGAAGAGGGAGAGTTTGAACAAAAATCTGTTTTTCTAGTTTGCCCCGTTAATATTTCAATTTGCCTCGCTATTTTTCTAGTTTACCCGTGATATTTCGATTTGCCCATTTTTCTAGTTTCCCACGATATTTCGGCTTTGTCCCGCTATTTTTCTAGTTTGCCCCGCTGATATTTTAGCTTGACCCGCTGTTTTTCTAGTTTCCCCCGCTAATTGTATTTTTATGGGTATGGATCATCCACAATGGAGCCCATCTGGCTAACATTCTATATCATAAGACCATAACCTCCACTGGTACGAGCTCAAGACCTAAGGAAACTGCTTTGAAGAAGATTTTACATGTAGTAGTGCAGATCCAAAAGATTGAATCGTGATCTAAAACTGTTTATTGTCCATGTTACAACCTGTATAACTACAAATATCATAAATGAATAGCAAAATCCATTTCCCAACAGGATGCATGCATGAGAATGCATAATGGTGTCAATAGAGTGTTAGAATGTTAAATGTTCATAGGGTTGGTCTTTTTGTCTTTTAACTAAATTCATAGTTAGGATGACCATTAGGATGACAATCATTATACAAGATGTTAATGGATGCATATTCTATAGTTCTTCCTCTCAATTGTCTTCTTCTTCTTCTTCTCTTTATTTTTTTCCCTTTAAAAAAAAAAAAAAATGGGAAATTTCTATAAATGGATGGATCAAGAAGAGAACATGATTCAATGCTACAATACAACCCATAGTTTATTAGTGAAATTAAAAACAAAAAAAAAAAAAATTTAAGAAAATAAAATTACAAATATAGGTATTGTAAAGTCTTATTTATATCGACATATCATAGATGCTAAAAAATCGTAAAAACAAGGATGAAAGTTATTCACCTCGTATGATCTAGTGCTACAATACAACTCAACTTCTCCAATAATAAAATTTGAGATACTTACAAAAAGGATGAAATTTATTCATCTTCAACGATCCCTAGTGGGATCGATAATATGGAGGGTGTTTCATCGACACGGGTGTGCAACAACATTTGTCCAAAAAAAAAAAAAAAAAAAAACCATCAAATATGTATGTAACATCGATTTTATCGACATATAATAAGTTATCGATATGATCGACATATCATCGATATAATCGATAACTCATGTCGATTATATCGACAATGTGTCGATAATATCGAAACTGGCCGACATTTGTCCAGCAACCATCGATGAATTCTCATATAATGTCGATATATCGACATTATATCGATATATATAACAGTTTATATCGATATATCGATGTCCAACAATCATCGATGAATTCTCATATAATGTCGATATATCGACATTATATCGATATATCGATATATCGACAGGTTGTCGATATCATCGAATTATGGCTGTTAGTGTCCGGCAACCAAGCCCTCAAATTCCATATTTTGTCGATATATCGACAAGTTATTGATCACATCGACGACATGTCGATGATACATACGTAAGCATCGACCATGTATGTAAAGTCGATTAGATCGACATATCATCGATCTAATCGTCGTAAGTGATCGATATAATCGACATATCATCGATATAATCGACGTAAGTCATCGATTATATCGACAATTTGTCGATAATATCAAAACTGGAATACAATTATCCAACAAGCGTTGATGACTTTTCATGTAATGTCGATATATCGATAGTTTGTCGATATATCAATCTATCGATATATCGATAGGTTGTCGATATCATCGATAACATCTTCAAACTGCATTAACTGCTTTCACCTACCAATCTTTATTACCCTCCATATCCCCATTTCTTTAAACTCCATCTTCCAAAATCAAAGAATCCTCTTCCAAAACGTTGCATCCTCTTCCAAAACATTGCATCCATCTCCCAAAACGTTGCATCCTATTCATCTCCAACGGATTTCTCCACGCAAGCAACCATCTGGTTCGAGGGATTTCTTCTACGACGATCTTCGTAAGATTTTGTTCATTGCAATTTTCATGAAATGCCCCACAGTCACTGATCCACGGACATGAGTGATTCCCTAAATCCACCGAATCCTCGTTCCCATCCCAACATGGATCGCCGTGGTTCAAAATTGGATCGATCAGATGATCCTAGCCTTTGATTTTTGGGTTTATGGGGCAAGGCCCACCACTCCACACATGCAAAAAAAAAAAGAAAAAAAAAAAGAAAAAGAAAATAGATCATGTCCACCCAAGGCACAAGGACCCTCTTAGCTCTTAAGTTTCCCTACTGTCGAGTCTTCGATCTGGATGGGTCAATAGGGGAGTTGGGTCGAGTATGTAGTTTTCTTTCGTTATATTTTTAAATTATTTTTTGATTTAAAAAAAAGCATGGTGAGATATTGTTTCAAACAATAGAAAGAGACAGGCACCAGAGCACCGAAAGTAAGAGATGTTCTCTGTGATTGACGCATTTTAGGAGTGGTCCGAATTCACTGTTTTTCTAGTTTGCACGTGTTTTTCATGTTTCTCTACTTGTTTTTATGTTTAGCTTTTTCTAATTTCCCTTGCTGTTTTTCTAGTTTGCCCCGTTGTTTTTCATGTTTCCCCCGCTGTTTTTCTAGTTTGTCCCGCTGTTTTTCATGTTTCCCCCGCTGTTTTTCTAGTTTCCCCTACTGTTTTTCAAGTTTGCCCCACTATTTTTCTAGTTTCCTCCGCTGTTTTTCAAGTTTGCCCCACTGTTTTTCATGTTTCTCCTGCCGTTTTTCATGTTTCTCCTGCTGTTTTTCTAGTTTGCCCCGCTGTTTTTCATGTTTCCCCCGCTCATATTTCAGTTTGCCCTACTCTTTTTCATGCTTATCCTGCTCATTTTCATGTTTGCCCCTCTCTTTTTCATGCTTGCCCCGCTCTTGGGATCGATACCAAGACCTCAAGTGTTGAAACGAGGTATTTCCACTCAGTCTGCCAGTTGAGCTATGGATCTGGGTGATAGCTAGATCTATCTTATTTTCATCTCAAGCCTTAATACGAGCTCGTCAAATAGATAGACGGTTTGGATATAACACATACCTTATAATAGGACCCACAAAATGCCGTGGGGATTACAATGGAAAAAAAAAAAGAAGCTAGTGAGTTAGGGTCAGTGGGACCCTATAGCTACGGATTATAACCGTAGCCATAATTGCATCGATATATCGAATATCTTTTGATATTATCGAAAAAGTCCCAAACTGTCCAGCGAGTTTGCCTAAATAGGGTAGATTTCAAGAAAATGAAATTCAGGACATTTTCTACATAGTGGGAAAAGGAAATTGCAATCTCATATGTTTCATTTGTTACATAGTGGAAAAGGAAATTGCAATCTCATATAAAAACTAATGATATGGTCACAATTCTCATATGTTTGGATTGCAATAAATAAGGTAGATTTCAAGAAAATGAAATTCAGGACATTTTCTACATATTGGAAAAAGAAAATTCAATCTTGGTAGAATTAATTTCTTTTACCATGAAACTCTCTTATCCAAAATCAATAACCAGTTTAGTAAAAAGATTTCTATGGTAAATCAAATCACAAAAGATATAATTACCACACGATGTTTGTTTGCTTGGAATGTAAGCAATGAATTGAATATAAGGAAAAGAGAATCCAACACATTTCCCACATGGTAGAAAAGAAAATTGTAGTGATTGCAGAATTTGATTTAGGTGAAAGAAATGGACAGTTAGGGTTGTCTTATTATTGTTGTTTTTATACCATAGCCTGTTTGGCTGCCAACCCAAAACCATTTATCAACCACCCATTTAAAGGAGTGCACTCAAGCTCCAAACCTCACAACAACGATCTAAGATTAAAGCCCATGCATGAAAAGGTTTGATTTTGCCACGCTCATAAGCATGATGAATTGTTACGAAATGGGGCCCCGTTTTTCTCATACTGAAAATGAGGCTGATTCGTTCATCCCCAACTGATGTAGGACATGACATGGTTGGACCAAAAGAATATGACATGGTTAGACCAAATGAATGTGGACGGTAAATTGATCATAACTTTTGGACCAAAACATATGAGATTGCAATTTCCTTTTCCAAGCCAACATGTAGGTGTACACTGACATGGTGAAGGGTGGAGTGGAGAAGCACGATAGTCGCCTAAATCTGTTTAGGCAATCCCCATGAAGCTCAGACGGGCAAAACATTGCCTTTTAAGGTTACATTCTCTATGATATCCTAATGCTTTGTTTTTTATTTTATTTTTTTTTTTTGTTTTGTTTTTTTTTGTTTATTCATTTATTTTTGCATCAAGTGTGAAGAAGAAAGTTGATAAAGTAATAGTACTTATGGGGAAAAGATAGGAGAAAATGAACACACACCTATGGCTACGGATTATAACCGTAGCCATAGATTGTCGATAATATCGACCAAAGTTCGATAATATCGAAGATGAATGCCAAATTGTCCAGCAACAAAACTTGAAAAATGAACGAATTGTCGATATTATCGACATATGTTCGATAGTATCGAGCATAAGTCATCGATAATATCGAGATATGATCGATAGTATCGATAACTTAAATCAAGTCATTACTGTAGACCTGTGGCTACGGATTATAACCGTAGCAATATGAACATAGCCGATCTAGCATCAACTGCAACAGGAAAAAAACAAAATTTCATATACTCTTACTGACTACAGTTATGGCTACGGCTATAATCCGTAGCCATATGTTCCTGGTTTTTTTTTTTTTCCCTCTGTTGTAATCCCCACCGCTTTTTGTGAGTCCTTTTATGAGGTATATGTTATATCCAAACCGTCCATTTATTTGGCGAACTCATATTAAGGCTTGAGACGAAAATTAAGATAGATCTAACTATCAAGTGGACCACACTGTAAAAGGCAGTGGGGAATTGAACGTCTACCATTGAAACCCTTTTAGGGGTTACAAAAGTTTTGGGTCATTATGAAATTTGTTTTGCCTCTTCATCCAGGTCTTTGTGACCCTATGAATGAACTTAGACGTGGAGGATTTCTCACAAACATCACAATGGGCACCCGAAAAGTTTTTAATGTTCGACGCTCATTCAACATTGTTTCCTGTAATGTGGTACACTTGAGATTTGGATATACCTCATTTTTGGTCTCATACCATAAAATGATCTGGAAAAATATATGCACGGCATGGATGAAAAGCATACATCATGGTGGGGCCCACAAACCACTGACCGCCCGCCGTTAGCTGGTGGCAGGGGAGTACCGAATCCATTTCCCTCAAAAGGAGGGGTATTTTTGTCCTGAAATTCTGACTCCGCATAAGGAGGTCCAAGTGCGTATTCTAAGTTTGTATTGCTTCAAAAAACCGCTGGATAAAAGGTGAGGTACACAGTCGTAAATTTCTCTTGAAATGAGCTGGAAAAAGGGATGTACAACGTAGATATGCAACAAACATATCGAGGTGGCGGATCCGAGTCACATCCTCACCAAGCTGCCGAGTACGGGATCTGTCTTCTTCTCGACCCTCTTTGCATGAGATTCACGAAAAGCTCGCTATCTGATCGACACGTGGCAGATACAACAACCATCTCATGCCGCGTTACCGCCTTTTCTTCTTTCTTCTTCTCTGATTTCTTCTGTTTTCAATTTAATTTCTTTTCCCCTCTCTTCATAACACTTCTGCTCTGTTTACACTATTACCCCTTTTGTTTCGCGCTATTTACATTTTAAATTTGGGTCTTTGATTTCCCTTTCTCCCCCTATTTTCTTCTTCCCTTCCTGCCCTCAGCATCTGATGGAGGTTCTTGTTGGGTTTCTGGCAACGCTATGGAACTTTATGTCTTTTCTGCCCTTCTTCTTTCTGCTCTTGATTCTCGGCCTTCTCAAAGGTAAGTAAGCAAGCACGTCTAAATTTGATCAATCGCGCCTGATCAGGAAGTGACGTTCGTCGCCCAATGTTTGATGAGTGGCAGGTGGATCCGGGCCATCCGACCATAGGTTCGATCTGTTAGTTTCTCCTGTCGAGTCCATTTTCATCTCGACCGCCCATTCGAAGCCAACCATCGATATGGATCTTATCTACAAATCCATTTGATTTGGTTCATTCATGGGAAGGGTCACCAAATGGACGGTCTAGATCCACTACTTCATATGCCAGCTGTCAGGTATTGAGGAACGTGCGATTGTTGATGAACTGGCCAAAATTTCAGGCAGGCCACTCGTGTACGTGGGATGTGGGCATTTGGCTTTTTGTTTCGAACTGTTACACGTGGCCCAAATGATGATTTGGTTGAACTGATTTTGGGCCAGCTCATCTACATGGTGGACCCCACCTAATGCACGGCTTTGATGTGTCCCACCCATGTGCCAGGCATTAGGCCAAGAGGTGTGTACGCGTAGCTAAACCTTTTAAATGAGAAATGTGCCAAAGACTGACCAGTACAGGTAGAGCTGTACATGAACCGAGTTAACTGAACTCGGTTAACTTGCTCGACTCGGCTCCAAACTGGGCTCGAGCCGAGTAGAGCTGGTTTTTTGAGCTCGAACGAGCGGAGTCCAAGCTAGACTCGACTCAGCTCGGAACATGACTCGGTTGGAATCAATTCAACTTAGATTGGATTAATTTATTGTAAATATTTATATATTTAAATAAATTATATTATATATTATACGTTTATATTAAAAATCCTAAAACCTAAACTCCAACTCAGCTCGTAGACTCAAACTCAAACTTGACTCGAAAGATTGAGCTCAAGCTAGCTCAAGTTGCTGACCGATCCAAGCCGAGCTGGCCATTTTGGCTCGAGGACTGAGCTGAGCCGAGTTCGAGCTGGGATAGCTTGTTGGCCAAGTTGGGCCAAGCTCGACTCGGTTCGGCTCGTGTACAGCTCTAAACACAGGTTCCACACATGCCAGGTCAGCCCAATCATGGTTTCTACTGTCCAAAAATAGGCATGGCCTTGTCCTGTGATGTGCCTCCATAGAAACATTGACCCTACCCATTTAATAGGTGGGCCTGGATCCGCCTCACAGTGTAGAGATGAGGAGCCCAGCCAATTGATGGGTAGGCCCAGAAATCTAATAGGCCTTCGAAAATGGTTGTATGCTCCATATTTTCATATACATGGTCACCTGTCTGGCAATCCGCATCATACATACATTGGGGCAAACATGGTTTGAGCGTTGAATATGCTCACTGCTGAACAATCTTATTCAAAACTATGTTATGAAAACCATAGGTTAAAATCATCAATCCCACATAATGGGAGATGGTCCATCACTTGAGGGGCTAAGGTTGTCCAATCAATCTAATTTTCTTTTAAGGGGCATTTGGATTGTAAGTTACTTTTGATAAGCTATTTATTCCTTACGTAAGTCATCTTCATTTTTTACTTATTCAACTGAAGGAATTAAGTAACTTTAAATAATAAAAAATTTACTTATAATTGATCATAAATCAAACTTACTTACCTTAAATAAGTTACTTATCTACTACTGGAAGTAGAAAAAGTAACTTATTTGGTGGTATCCAAATGGGCCCTTAGTGGCCCATCCATGATGAGGTCTACCAGATGGATGGCTTGGATCACTGTTCACATGGGCATGTGCACAAGGAAGGTGAAGTACATTGTCGTGGACCGGTCAGTAGCAAGGGGCTTTTCGAAGGGCTTTAACCATTTTTCACACTACTCATATAGTAGAGGTAATGCACAGTGTGTAATGTTGTTGAAAGGATTCTAAAGAAAGCTAGAGTCAAATAGAATTGTGAGATCTCTGGAATGTTCTCGAGTCCTCTAGTTGATCTTTCTAAGGATAATAGTGTAAAATTATCCAGAAGGTTTCTAGAGTATTCTTGGCTATAGTATCATCGCCACATTGGGCATGGCAGTGATGGGACATGCAGGACCTTGTGATAGCCATGGCAGTGGCGGAGCGATTGATGGAGTTCACAAGGAGTGACTCATCAGAGCTATTAATTTCAACAGGTGACCAAGGCAAGGGTCAAATATAGCAAGGATAAATGAGACTTACCCAAGCCATGAGGTTAAATTCTTTCTTTGCAATTGGCCTCATTGGGCAAGGGATTTCCGAAAAGACAAGTTCTCAATGCTCTTGCAGTTAAGCCAATTAAAGAAGAGGATTGATAAAATAAGATTTAGTCTATGCAACTCCTCAATGCTATGGAAGACAAGCTCCAAGAGCCAGGAGGAAAGTTGGAGTAGCTTCATTTGTGACCGAGGGTGTGTCGATCCGTTACCAATTTGTGACAGATTACGCGATATGGGGTCGAAATGGCCAGTTATGGAATTTGTGATTCAGGCCGTTACGTCATAACGCCTGGCCATAATGATTTACGGACCCGTAATTGTATTTACTTAAAAAAAAAAACTTACCTTCTTCTTCTTCTTCTTTTCTTCTTCTTCTTCTTCTTCTTCTTCTTCTCTTTCTTCTTCTTCTTCTTCTTCTTCTCTTCTTCTTCTTCTTCTTCTGCTTTTCTTCAACTGCCATTCCGCATGTAGCTGGCGCCTGCTGGTGCATTACTTCGATTTGCGGTTCGGCTAGTCTGCGCATTGGCAACCTTCTCTCTCTCTCTCTCTCTCTCTCTCTCTCTCTCTCTCTCTCTCTCTCGGTTGGTCCCTCTCTGTTTCCGTCTTTTCTTTTCCCTCTCTTTTCTTTTCTTTTTTCCAAAGAAAATTGATCAGAATGGAGAATGGCGTGGCTATTTTTTTTTTTTTTTTGTATAATTGCAGGCATTTGCATGGTGCACACTCGCTATTTTATTGCATGCGGTGGGGCCCACCTTGATTTATGTATGGTAAATCCATGTCATTCATAATTTTTCAAGTTCATTTTAAAGCATGATCCTTGAATAAAGGGATCAAAATCTCAATTGGACCACGCAGAGTTTGGGATTAAAATCTTCTTAAGGCTCATTTTGTGATCCACCCAAGCTTTGGATCAGCCTCATTTTTTGGTCCATGCCCTGAAATAAGTGGGCAAAAAGGATGGACCACATGGATATACAAAAAATGCCATTTTATATATATTTTATATTTTTTTCTATTTACGCATTAAATATGGCCATTTTTTTTAAATTTCGAAAATTCATTTTTTAATGATTGTGTTGCTATTTTAATCATGCCATGTGATGTGTTAATCATAGTAGAACATGTTAATGTGCATTTTACAGATTTGGGGTGCCATTTTATATTTTTTTAATATTTTTTTTATATTTTTTTTATATTTTTTTCTATTTACGCATTAATTATGGCCCCTTTTTTTTAAAATTCAAAAAATCATTTTTTAATGATTGTTTTGATGTTTTAATCATACCATGTGATGTGTTAATCATAGTAGAACATGTTAATGTACATTTTACAGATTTGGGGTGCCATTTTATATTTTTTTTTTATATTTTTTTCTATTTACGCATTAATTATGGCCTTTTTTTTTTAAATTCAAAAAATCATTTTTTAATGATTTTTTTGATGTTTTAATCATGTCATGTGATGTGTTAATCATAGTAGAATATGTTAATGTGCATTTTACAGATTTGGGGTGCCATTTTATATATTTTTATATTTTTTTCTATTTACGCATTAATTATGGCTCTTTTTTTTTTAAATTCAAAAAATCATTTTTTAATGATTGTTTTGATGTTTTAATCATGCCATGTGATGTGTTAATTATATTAGAATATGTTAATGTACATTTTACAAATTTGGGGTGCCATTTTATATTTTTTTAATATTTTTTTCTATTTACGCATTAATTATGGCCCTTTTTTTTAAAATTCAAAAAATCATTTTTTAATGATTGTTTTGATGTTTTAATCATGCCATGTGATGTGTTAATCATAGTAGAACATGTTAATATACATTTTACAGATTTTGGGTGCCATTTTATAATTTTTTTATATTTTTTTCTATTTACGCATTAATTATGGCCTTTTTTTTAAAATTCAAATAATCATTTTTTAATGATTGTTTTGCTGTTTTAATCATGCCATGTGATGTGTTAATCATAGTAGAACATGTTAATGTATATTTTATAGATTTTGGGTGCCATTTTATATTTTTTTCTATTTACGCATGTTCGAGAAATTCCTCAAAAATAATTGCAAACACCAAATGTAAGATATTTTTATATTACATTCATTCTAATATATCTATCATTAATAGTAGATAGTTAAAAAATTAAATATATGAATTTTGTAGTCAAATTCAGGTTATCTAGTTCATAAATTCATTAGACAGTCCGATATAACTTCTCACTAAAGAGTGGACTGTTACACCAACATAAACATGTCCCAATTTATAAATGAATGCATATTTGGAATGCTTAGAATATTCCGGATTTAATCCATATTTTTTCATATTTTTTGGCAATGATATGGATTCGACAAGCTTCCAAGGTTGGAGGTCACCATTACGCCAACCGATACCGATACGGCACACCTTGTTTGTGACGGCGATCAATGGGCAAAGTGCTACCAACATAACAAACCCTTCAACTCGGTCCAAGTCGAGGAAGAAGAAGAGGAACCGAGAATTAGGTTCTTAAATGTTTTGCAACGACTAGCGAAGAAAGCCAAGCCACAGAGATGGGAGTTAGTGTACTATACACATTTACTTGAAGCGTAGATATGAGGGCAAATATTACTACCAAGATGGTTGGGTTTGATGTTGGTGCAGGACTCAAGCAAGAGAAAGGTGGTCAATTCAAAATCCAAACTGTTCAAGGCATGGGTAAGGACCTGGAGCTACACATTGAAGGGTGTGTTGGCAAGATGAGTCTCTTTGCTATTCCACTAGATGATTTTAAGGTCATCTTGGGCATGGATTTCTTGAGCAAGGAAAAGGTGGTTCCAATGTCCTTCCTTGGGGTAATATGCATCATGGAAGGGCATTTGTGCATGATACCGATGATGCAAAGAAGGAAGGCCAAGGTTCAGCTGATTTGTTGATCTTAGCCTTACAACTATGGGTGACAAGAAAGAAAAAACAACACATTGTGATAGTTCAAGAAACCAACTCACGGGATCATCGCCAAGAGGTTGTTGAGGGCATTAAGGCAATAGGTAGGTTTGTTTTTCACAAATCAGTCGTTCATAAGAGGCTTTTCAAGGGAAAGCCATTTTCGGAACTAGCACACTAAAACAACATGCATAGTGTTGTGTTGAGGATTGAAGGCTAGAGTCTTGTGAACTTGCTCAAAGGATTCTAGAGATGGCTGGAGTCATGTTGTAGAGTTATCTAGAGATCTCTAGAATACTCAAGATTTCTTTAGGGGGTCTTTGTAGGGAGATAGTTTAGAAACATTGGTCATTGGATGATCATCATATGGCATCATCCTAACCATCCATGTAAAGTAGTTGAAGGTTCTTATGTCTACATAAGGAAGAGACGACCTCACTTGTAACCTCAAAACCTTAGGATCCTCAAAAAGTGTAAGCTCTTGAGTTCTTAGTGAAGTACAAAATATTCTATTCAACTCTTGTTTTCATGGTTAAAAGAGGTGACTTTGACCAACTCAGTCCCATCTTAAGTCATATTCGGACTTGACCGAGTTAGGGCCTTGGATTGGGTCCGACCAATTCTGAATTGACTCAAATGAGTATCAAAAGGCTTGTCTAGGTCTTAAAACCATGCTTGTGGTTCTCTTGCATACCTAGTGGGGTTTGACACACAACACTTGGTGTTTGCACCTTGGTGATAGGCTGACTCGTCCACAACAGAACCGTGAGTTTGCATAGTCTACGCTTGAGGAAGCACTTGGGCCTTGGCAGAATGGATAGATGGTTTTCTGCCTACACTTGGTAGAATGGATACAATGTTAAAACAAAATTACAATGTAACAAAGCTTATCATGAAGCATAGCGCTGGCAACGGGTGGGCCTGAGTTGTCCAAAATGCCAATATTGAGTAGATCCAGCAGGTTGCGTCTAGCCCCGAGTGGTTCAAAAATATCAGGCCTGCCACCCCTAGTGAAACTAAATTTCTTGACCTATATTCAGTTAAAAGGGTAGAGGGCACCCTCATGGGCCTGCCAGAAAATACCTTGTATGACCAACCTCCTTACTGGCAGATTCAGAAATTGGTGGAAGATCTCAGCAAACACAGAGCAATGGCCCCCTGTACATAGTAAGATGCAACAGAGCAATGGCCTGGATTATAGAAATGTCGATGCAAATCGTCAGAAGTGAAAAACCTTATGCCAGGCACATATCTTATAATTCTGAGTTAGAACACGGGCAGCCTATTAGCTAAGGACTGAATCCATGTCCATCCCATTCTGCCATCAAATGAATTGGGCTTGGCCGCGTGGGTTGGCTCCTACAGAAACACTTCCACGAGTTAGTCCAGGCCAACAAGACCACCTTGATTACTTATCATCCCTAAGAAGTCAGATCACCCCTGACTTGTGGACCTCTACATTCAACCCAAGGCGGGCCAAAGCTTATTTAATCCTTTGCATGCACCATTTATAATGTAGGGGCATTTTCACACCGGACTTGGGTGGGGTGGCCTGTGGGATACAGGGGCATACTTGGGGTGGGCGGCCCGTGTTAGGCGGGTGGCTCATATGAGGGGGGCCCACCCATGTGACGCGGAACCCATGTGAAGTGGGACCCACGAGGGGGGTTCGGCCGAGGTCCTAACCCGTAGGATGTAGGGCTTGGGCTATAAGATAAAGGTATTGATTCGCTATGCTCTATTAGTTCGAGCTTTTAGAGCAAGTGGTTAATTGTCCTACATCAATTTAGTAGCAAACAATTAATTAGTAGTCTTTCCTAAGCAATCGACAATCTCCAAATTAGTGAGAGTTGTTGTTACATTGTTATTTCCTTGGGAGAAACTGCTATTCCATGACCAAATGAAGATTGAAGACTGTATTTGAACAGGATTTGTGTGTTAATTTGATCATTTAGATTGATTATTTACTGAAATTCCATAATTTTATTGTTAGCAGTCGATGCACGCATGCATGTGTGAGCCCATCTATGTAGTTATAGCTATGGACATATCTTTGCAAGCATGCATGGATGAAAGCATATGTGGATGTATGTTGGTACGTATCTACAGATAGTAAATGCTCTGTTTCTAATATCTATTTCTTTTGCAGTGGTGATTATCAGCCCATTTGCAATAGCTGTCATTCTCTTCGGAAACTCTTCTGTAATCTTGGGACTGTGGCCTGCACATTTCATCTGGACTTATTACTGCGTAGCAAAGTATGCTGCTTTACTATGGAACAAATTATCTTTTATGAGGCCCGATAGCTTCCTATTCATTTCTCATGGGGAAATTCCCAGTGCAAAACTTGGTTTGTAGAATTAAGCCCATGATTGGTCTATCCAAGCCATTGATCTGATAGCCCACATGGACCTTTACCAAACAATCCCCTGAATCGATCAAGTATAACCTTCCCATTAATGCCATGCAAATGCATGATTAAAAAGGAATGCATGAAGAAGCTGCATTCAATGGAGGAAGACCAAAGATTTGATTACTATGATATTCCGTTGAATGTTTTCTCTGCATGTCAATGATTCTGTATGAGATATGCCATCATATTCAATACTTGATCATGGACTCCACAACATTGCTCGACTTGCTCGTAATCTTTTCTGTTCACGATGAGAGGGATTGTATGATGGTATGATGCAAGATCATGGCATGCCCATCTTTCAGTTAACTAATTGGTCGGTCTAATTAATCCCACAAGGTATTTGGTCATGCCCCAATTTTTTCCTATCTCAACTGATCTTAGCCATCCAATTGAAATGGGTACCTAAGGATCCAATTTTAGTTGGGGCCAAGTAGGCTGTTCAGGATCTCTGACGGGGAGATTTTGGGTGCATCTCTCATCCGAAATAGGGTCTACCCTATGGACAATTTGGACCACTAGAAAGTGAGCCCCGCATGTTGGGTTTGTTTTGGTTAAGCCACTACAAGAAAATAGTCCTTTAGTCACAATTTTTTAGCCTCGGTTGAAAAAATGGAGGCTAAATGTGTCTTTTAGCCTCAGTTGCTAAGGAACTGAGGCTAAAAGTTCAATTTTCACCTCAGTTGTTAAGGAACTAAGGCTAAAAGTCCATTATTTCACCTCAGTTGTTGCAAAAAATGTAGGAATATCACAAGCATCCAAAACTCCATTGAACCAGCATTAGGGACAAGGCATCATACTCGCCATGCAGGCCATGCCTCACTTCTGTATAATAATAATAATAATAATAATAATAATAATAATAATAAAGGATGACAGCTAGAAAAGAGCTAACCATTCTATGCTCTCTCAATCAGACAGTTTCCTCCAGCTTGATTAAACAGCCAAAAGAGGAAAGACTGCTTTGCATGCCCCATCTATAGGTCCAAGACGGGAGAATAGAGGAGCTCATCACTGACTAGCAAAGCCCTTCAAAGGATTACTGGCAAAGCAGCCATTAGGTGGACAAACAGCAACCCAAGGACATCAGCTGCCACAACTGCAACAGACAACAAAACAGATGTGGATACCCTTAAATGCAAACTGTTATGGACCCCGTTGTGGATGGAGCATGGTCCATTATCATAGATCAGACAATCTTAACGATTTGGTATTGACATTTGAATTTAGACCCCAACTGTATACTTCATGGCTACCAGTCTATTTGATTGTTCAATATCTTTCGTTTTCATTTATTATTATTTTTTTCTTTTTTACCTGTCAAATTAAAGAAAGATTACTTATCTATGATGATAAAAAAAAAAAAAAAAAAAAAAAAAAAAAAAACAATAGGCATGCATCATGCAAAGCACACTAAAAGAATGGGAGATTATGCTGATGAGATTTGTAAAAATATAAAAATAAAAAAAAAATAAAAAAAAAGAAAAAACTATAGGCATGCATCATGCATCATGCAAAGCACACCATTTGATCAAATTTATCACATCACCTTCCCCAATTACAAGATTGGGAAAGAATTACCTTTAGCATATTCGATAACTTGGCTTCATTTCAGTCTCCAATAGGACTTGCAAAGCCAATTTTGATCATTCCATTGTTATGCTGATGAGATACAGTTCTCATAGCCCATGCCCAAATTTGCAAGGGTCTTGAAATTGTAGTGCCACTTGCTGTTGCTGCTATCTTCTTCTGGAGCGTTATTTTACGTCCACAGGTGAGTATTTAATCTGGGGTGGATGCCTCCTAAAGAGTAACGGAGGTGTGCGAAGGTACGGTACCTATGAAATCAGGGACAGTGATGTTTTTGCTGTCTGAGTAAAAAAAAAAAAATGTAGCTATGTTCTTAGTTCTTTCCTGGTTGGTACACATGGAATCATTTTATGATGTATCAGCTCTTATCATTAAAAAAGAAAAAACAAAAAGAAAAAAGAAAAGAAAAGAGAGAGAGAGAGAAATCATACTACGTAGTCCTGTAGGGCATATGTTGAGGGTCATGAGGCGCTCTGCGGCAGTCACTTGTTGCACTTCTTTATTATATTATGTCATATCAAATGCATTGCAGTTTTTAAGTCACCACAGTTTCCTTCATATTTTAATCAACTTGGTCCGTTAGTCTTTGGTTTTTTTTTTTTTAACACACGCACACACACCCCACACACACTCACACCGTAGTGGAATTTCACCACCTATGGGTACTCGAACCCTTGACTGGGTGTTGAAACTCCTAAGAGTCTACCACCCAAGCAAGAGTAAGGACCCTTTTATGTCATCAGATTGCATATAATTCTATTTTGTATCATGAATTTGAGGGGAATTTTTTATTAAATAATTATTGCTCACTTGGTATTCGTTTTTTTTTTTTTTTTTTTGGCAGCATATTGAAGATTTGACCCAAGAGAAGTTTGCACTGCAGGGTGCTCTTGAGGCATCGCAAGCTTTAGCAGAGTCCTTGGCTATTAAAAATTCATCTCTAACTGAATACTTCAATCCCACTGTTTGTGGAAATGGCCCACAGAACCTCCCACTGCCTGATCTTGCAACTTGTTGTGAGAGAGCACCAACCCCACATCCCTCTAACCGCCCCACCCAGTCCACCACCCCAAGGCCTATTACCTCTTCATCCAACACTACCCCACATCCTCGGCCTCAACCAACAGATCCCCCTCCTGCCCACCAAACTAGGACCCTCTCATTGCAGGACCCAATCCCACCTATTTCAACCCCTCGAACCCAAACCTTTACTCATCATACCATCCCTGCCCCACCTCCCTCCCACGTCCAACCAGTCCATCCATCCCAGCCGGGCACAGCTCCAACCACCCGTCCAGAATTCACTCCCAATCCTGAGAGCCATGATGGCCCGCCTCGACAGGTTCCTATCCCAACGCCAGGAGATGTCGTGTCTACTTCTCATGCAATGAATGATATCCAGGGAAATCAAGTGGTAGCAGCAAATCATCAATCCAGGAGATCACTCCCAGACCCCATAATGCAAGTCCCTCCACTAGTCTCTGGCTTTGAATTCCAGCAGACAGACATCAACCAGCAGCTACCTATGCCCCATTTCTGTCCATCCCCAATCATCAAGCCAAAAGGACCCCCCAACCATCAGATGCAGGTTATAGACATTGCTACAGAGTGCAGAAACTTTGCTGAGGATGTGCATAATCTGGTTCCGACAGCTATTTTCAGAGTATCTGGCCCTGGTGAGGATGTGCAGAATCTGGAACCGGCAGCTATTTTCAGAATATCCAGTCCAAATCAATCTGTCAGCAGGAATTTTCCTGCCCTGCTGCTACTCCCATTCCAGGTCATAGTAATGGTGATCAGAGATCAATGCCCTGCAACCTTCTGTCAGATCCGAAACAGGTACATGGGAACCAGATGGACAACACTGTTCAGCAGTGGGGCTGAAAGTCGGGCGGGTTGGGTCGGGTTGATGCTCAACCCTAGCCCAACCCAAGGTTCCCGTACCTCAACCCTAACCCAACCCAACCCAACCTCGGGTTGGGAATTCTCAACCCAAGCGGGCTCGGTCGGGTTGGTCGGTTGGATACATTATAATATTTTCATTATTACATTAGTCTATTGTATTTCAATACATGTCTTAATTTTTGTATCTATAGTTTTATTAATTATATATGTAGTTATTTATAGTAAGGAATTTCATTTTTTTTTCTAAACAAACAAGCTAAAATATAGGACAACTATTTCTTTAAAAGTCATGTTGTGTAGCAAGCAATCTATTTGGGAGAGAAAAATCCAGCATATCTTATTATCTTGAGTCATGGGAAATGATGTGGACCAATGAGACCCAACTACACTAGAATTTCCTATGCCTTTAACACAAACGATCCACACTCAATTATAATTTATTAGTAACTTATATATTGATTGGGTTCGGGTTGGGTCGGGCAACCCAAGACCTCAACCCGAGCCCGACCCAAGTTTTATCGGGTTGGTGTTTGTATAGCCCAAGCCCAAGATCGGACTCAATACATCCTGCCCGAGCCCAACCCAATGTTGGGTCGGTCGGGTTGAACCCGCCCAACTTTCAGCCCTATTCAGCAGGCCAGAGTAAATGCGAGCAGGAGGGAAAACATTTGTTCTAGATCGGAAGGTAATTCTCCGATTCAATTCCAGGAGATAAATTTAGAGGGCAGGCTACGGAATAAATGCAGCAGCTTAAACCTCTCCTTCAGGCAACACAGTCAGGCAATGGAAACTGCCTCAGTTAGCCCTTTCGGGCTGGAAGATAACAGAGCAGATATCCATCCAATTGACCTGGAATTGGATCAGATATCAGAGAAAGCAGCGACAACGAAGATTCCCATCCTTATCTGGTCAGCCAAGAAAATCTCCCCAACCAGCAGGAACAGGAGAATCTCCTGCCATCCTCCCAACTCCCCCCCCCCCCCCCCCAAGGGAAGTCTTTAGGCTGCTGAATCAGCTGATCACACAGACCTCCCCCAGTCCAAACCATCGTCTAAGAGAGGGAAGAAGAGAATGGTGGTTAGAAAATCCACTAAACTAGGGACAGGATTGAATCAGGAACAGTGGGGTGGAAGACTGAGAAGACTAAGGAGGAGGGTGATCAACTCAGGAAATGTTATTGATGGATAGTGCACTTATTTTGGAATGTGCGAGGGGTAGCTAATGCAGCTACTCTCAGATCAGCGGCCAGAATTGTTCGAAATCATAAACCTCTATGTTTGGCTATTTTGGAACCCATGTCCAGAGAAGAGAAAAGAGTGCATGTGGGGCTCAAGCTGGGCTTTCATTCTTCTGTTTCCAATGCGGTAGATGGAGGGAAAATCTGGTTTTTCCATAACAGTAACCTTAACGTTTCTGTTGTGCATCGATCGAACCAGATGATTTCTTTTCATATCCAAGTTCTAAATTCTTGTCTAACTTTTCATCTATCTATTGTGTATGCTAAGTGTTCTAGAGTGCAAAGGAGAGCTCTTTGGGAGGACCTTGTTTCCTTGGCCAGAAATATGTCGGGTCCGTGGGCAGTGGGTGGTGATTTCAACACTATCCTCTCCACATCAGAAAGACAAGGCAGCAGAAACCAGGACACAGAATTCGCTGATGCTATGGAATTTGCTGGTTTGATGGATGTGGGCTTCAGCGACAATAGATTCACGTGGTGCAACAACCAAGCTGGTAGCACCCGGGCTTGGGCAAGACTGGATAGAGTCCTATGTAATAGAGAATGGATCAATTCTTTTCCCCGTTTCCACGTCAAGCACCTCCCTCGTGTCAACTCCGACCATTGCCCTCTCCTACTAGCCTTTCTCGCAGCTATGCAGACTTCAGCGAAACCTTTTCGCTTTCAACATATGTGGATCCTCCACCAAGATTACTCCAACGTGATCAGCAAGGCTTGGGAGGAAGACCTATCAAATCAGCCCATGATCAATCTTATGCTCAAAATCCGAAAGGTCAAATATCATCTGAAAGAGTGGAACAAAAATGTGTTTGGTAACATATTCCAGCAGCTCAAAACTGCGGAACAAACTATCCTCCAGCTGGAAGCTCAGGCGCAGAACACTTCTCAACACGTCAGCCAAGAAGAACTATCAAAGGCAAGAAAGCGTCTTGAGCAATTGGAGCTGGCTGAGGAAATCTACTAGAAACAGAAATCCCGAAACAATTGGCTACCGGAGGGTGACCGCAATACGAAATTCTTCCACATGTCAGCCTCAGACAAGATCAGGAGGGCCTGCATTGAAGAAATCCAGCTAGAATCGGGAAATATGACAGCTGACCCAAAGCTGATTCAAGAAGAAGCAGTGAGGTACTTTTCTAACCTGTTTAAGTCGGAAGCTAGCACACTACAAGTTAGCCTCCTCGATACGATCCCGTAGCTCATTTCTGAAGCTGATAATGAACAGCTTATGAGCTGTCCTTCAATGGAAGAGGTTAGGCAAGCAGTGATGGCCCTTCCAATAGATAGTGCTCCCAGGCCCGATGGTTTTTCAGGCGTATTTTTTTCCAATAGCTGGGAAACCGTTGGGCCAGATATCCATAGAGCGGTGATCCATTTCTTTCAAGGTGGTAAAATGCCACGTGCTTTTTCTGCTTCCCTCATCTGTCTGATCCAAAAAAAAAAAAAAAAAAAAAACAGCCCCAAAAGTCTTTTCAGACTTCCGTCCCATCATCCTTTGTAACTGTGTGTACAAAATCTTTGCTAAGATTATTACTGATAGATTGGCTATGTTCCTCCCAAATCTTATCTCCCCTGAACAAGGAGCATTCGTTTGGGGCTGTTCTATAGCTGAAAGTGTTGCTTTGGGCCAGGAGATTTTTAGAGATATCGACCGAAAGGTTAGAGGTGGGAATATTGTCCTCAAATTGGACATGGAGAAGGCATATGATCGCCTAGAATGGAATTTTCTCACACAGGTTCTTGCGCGCTTCGGTTTCTCCCAATCGTGGATTCATATGGTAGAAAAATGCTGGAACAACAATTGGTTCTCGGTTCTCATCAACGGAACGAGAGTTGGTTCCTTCAAATCCTCAAGAGGGCTGCGCCAAGGGGATCCTTTATCGCCCAGCCTTTTCATCTTAGCAGCGGAGGTTCTTAGTAGGGGCTTCGCGGGCCTTATCAACAGCCTGAAATGTCATCCTTTCAAGCTCAAACTTGGCTGCAAACAAATCACCCATCTGTTATATGCTGACGATACAGTTCTTTTCTTAAACGGTGGTTGCTCTTCCTTGAAAGCGGTGTCAGATTTCCTCTCCTCCTACCAAGCCGCATCAGGTCAACGGATTAACTACCAGAAGAGATGTGTCCATCACTCCTCCAAAATGCTGGTAAATAGAATTCGTAACATCCAGCGCCATCTTGGGATCCCCAGCTCTTCGGCCTCGTTCATTTATCTTGGGATCCCCCTAGTTAAAGGCAGGACTAGAATTTCTATTTTTTGCCCCTTGTTGGAAAAAAATTGAGAACAAGATACACAGTTGGAAGGCCAGAATATTATCGCAAGCCGGCAGGTGCATGCTCATTAATCATGTTCTTTGCGGTATTCCCATCCATGCGATGGCTGCTACCTCTATTCCTTCTCAGATTCTTCACAGGATGGAGTCATGCTTTTCAAAATTTTTATGGGGCTGGCATGAGGGGAAACAAAAAATGTAATTGGCTGAAGTGGGACAAAATATCCATGCCGAGAGAAGAAGGTGGGCTTAGGCATAAGAAAGCTAAAAGATGTTATGGCAGCCCTCAGATTGAAAATGGCATGGTTGGCAAAAGTTGGTACTAGCAGTAGTCTTTGGGCTGAGTTCGTCGCATCCAGATATGGCCCTCTACATCAGGGTACGTCTGCTACCTCCTCCTCAGCCTCATCGCCCATCTGGAAGCAAATCCCGTCTCTTTCCCCTGTTCTGGACATAAATATGCAGTGGAAGGTGGGGCGAGGTTCCTTCAACCTATGGCAAAACAATTGGACAGGATTGAGCAGGCTAGCAGATTGGGTAGTTAATCCAATTCCTGATGAGATGCTCCACATGTCCGTCAGCGACATTGTCTCCCACGATGGAATCAATCCTCAGTCGCCGGTTTTTGCGCTACTCCCTGCTGGGGTGCTGGACCACATCATTCAGGCTGGGATTTGCACACCTCAAATCAGCCCGATCGTCAAGTCTGGCCGCACGACAGATCTGGCAAGTTCTCGGTTAAGTCTGGATGGGTTGTTTGCAGGACAGTTGGGTTGGTAAAAGTATGGGCCAAACGCATTTGGGATCCAAATATTCCATACAAAGTTTCAATCTTTCTTTGGATGCTTTTCCAAGGGGCTGTTGCAACTGATGAAAGGATCCAATCTCGTGGGATCTCCCTTGCGTCCAGGTGCCTTTGTTGTGACAGTGAGCAGGATTTCTCCCCACAACCTGAATCGCTGGAACACCTTTTTCTCAGAGGGGCCCTAGCGTCCAAAGTCTGGAAGGAGTTTAGTGACATCTTTGACATTCAGCCCATTTCTTCATCATCGATTGGGAACCGTTTTTTCCTCTGGTGGCAATCCAATCTTCCTGGTGGCGGGCCACCTTTCCTTCGCCGCATTACTCCCTGTCTGATAGTATGGGAAATGTGGAAAGCTAGGAACTCAGTCAAATTTGATGGGATCAGCCCAAACAGCAGTATGGTGATAAATCGCATTAAGTGGCTCCTTGGTAAAATCTTTTCTGGTTCCCCCTCCTCAAAACCGTATAATGTTTCCCTTAATCCAATCTTCCTCAGGCTTGGAATCCCAGCCACCCTTCCTCCGCCCAAGTCTTGCCATTTTGTTAAATGGGCCAGACCTCGTGCGGGCTGGGTGAAACTGAATGTTGACGGTGCTGCAGCTGGGAACCCAGGTCCGTCGGGGGGCGGTGGCCTCTGTAGGAACTCAGACAGCGACCTCCTCTTCGCTTTCTATGCAGGATATGGTGAAGGCTCGAATAACAGGGCTGAACTTCGGGCTCTTCATGATGCTATGCTTTTCAGTATATCGCTTGGATTTCACCAGGTGCTCATTGAGTCCGATTCTCGTTTTGTGGTGGAGGGCCTTCATGGAGACCTCGAATCTTGACTGGAAATGGAACTATTGGTTGACAAGAATCAAGGGCCTTAAGGTGAAAGGAAAATTTTCCATATCATTCATTCCCCGTGAAATTAATGGGCTGGCTGATGGGCTTGCTAGAGTAGGAGCAGCCAATTAGGGGAAATTCTCGACGGATAAGATGCATGCCCTCCCTCGTTTCATCAGGGGCTTATTGTTCCTTGACAAAGTGGGTTTGGGGGCGTTAAGGAAGTCATGATTTTCCTATCTCTAGTTTGGCCAGTTTGTAGTCTGTATAGAGATATGATAGGCGGCCGGGCCTCTTTTTTGTTTGCTTGTGTCCACCCAAAGCTGTTTGTATTTTTGTTGATGAATTAATATATATTCAGCTTTTTCCTTTAAAAAAAAAAAAAAAGCTTCAGTCAACAGGTTTTTATTTTTATTTATTATTATTTTTTATAAATTAGAGGAGATGTGGTGAATGCTATATATGCTAGTCGAACTGCTGTTATGCTATCTTCGCATTTTTCAGGAGTGGGAGATAGGAGGGACATCCAAAAATACGGCATGTATTCGGTCCTTTATACGTATAGATACGACACTAACGCCTGTGAAGAAGTTGCACCCCTCTTTCTTATTTAAATCAGACATCTCTCTCTCTCTCTCTCTCTCTCTCTCTCTCTCTCTCTCTCTCTCTCTCTCTCTCTCTCTCGTTGGAAATGGCTCCATTGAGATACAACAACATTTTACCTCTCTTTCTATTCTCATTGCAGAAATTAGCTTCTGTTTTTCTTCTCAGGTGAATTTTATGGCTCCATTGAGATACAACAACATTTTACCTCTCTTTCTATTCTCATTGCAGAAATTAGCTTCCGTTTTTTTTCTCAGGTGAATTTTTTTTATACTAGATTGATGGGTCTTTAATGCATTTTTCTGGGTTTTCAGATGATGGGGATGAAAGCAAGACTTCTTTGGGAGTTTTAGATGCTGTTCATCTCCCTAGTAGCTCAGCCGACACGCAGGAAAGATGTGATATCAGGAGTTTTATGGAAGAATTCAATATTGACCCGTATAACAAGCGCTTGAAGCTAGCTAATAAGCCACCTTGGATTTTGCAATAACATTTCACCTACATGTTGTTTGGATGCAATAATACCACGTTTGAATGGGCCCTCTAAATGTTTTTCTTTCCAGATTTTTATTCCATGTAGAAACTAAAATTTTAATTTGAAAAGTGGGTGTGATTCCCATGTTTTTCTTCACTCACATAATTGACAACAAAAATGCAAGCCATTTGATCAATGGCCACCGATCAAATGGCTGGATTCATCCAATCAAAGTAGTTCCTAATAACTTTTTTGTTGGTATTTTGCTTTTATGAATGGATTAAAATGAATGATTGTATTTGATTGAATGAATGAATGACTATGCACAAAGTTACGAATGGGTTAAAATAAATAATTTAGCCTCAATTGTTGAGATCTAAGGTTAAAAAGTGAATTTAGTCTTAGTTGATGCCAACAAAGGCTAAATCCATATTTAGTCTCAGTTTTGCCTCAGTTACCAAAACTGATAGTACAATTCCTGTGGCTAAAGGCTTTAGCCTTGGTTGTTGAGAACCAAGGTTTAAAATAGATTTAGCTTCAATTGGAGGCAACTGAGGCTAAAAAATGGATTTAGTCTCAGTTGGAAACAATGGAGGCTAAAATTTTGATTTAGCCTCATTTTGAGACAATTGAAGCTTTTTTTTTTTTTTTTTTTACACATGCACACACACCCCACACACTCACGCTAGTGGAATTTCACCACCTATGGATACTCGAACCCTTGACCGGGTGTTGAAACTCCTGAGAGTCTACCACCCGAGCAAGAGTAAGGATCCTTGAGACAATTGAAGCTAAAAATGTTCTTTTACCTTCACTTGAAGAACCGATGCTATAAAAGCCGTTTTAGCCTCGGTTGCTAAAACTGAGGCTAAAGCCTTTAGCCAATGAGGTTCTGGCCTCGGTTTGGATAATTGAGGGAAAATTGAGGCTAAAGGCTTTAGCCTCAGTTTTTTACATTTTTAGCCACAATTTTGAACTGAAGTTAAAGGCCTATTTTTTTGTAGTGAGCATTGTAGCATTAACTGCTATTCTGTTATTCTTATTTGATCTTTCCATGCCCAATGGAAGAACAAAGAGGCTTGGACTAGTATTGAAGACCTTGGTATTATTGCTATTCTTGCCTGTGCCGTTACTTTTGTGGCCAGTTATTGGCATTGCCGGAAGCCTTCTAGTTGGAATAGGATATGGAATTTTTGCTCCATTGATTGCAACTTTCGAGGCAGTTGGCGAACACGTCATAGACAAGCTTTTCCATTGTTTTGTTGTGAGCTCTCTTCAAATCCGCTTACAAAGATTACCCATCATTCACAGTTGTATGGTTTCTTTATAATCCGATCCCATTATTTCAACCTGGCAGTCTATAATTTCGTGTTGATTTCAGGACGGTTGCTGGAGTACAATACTGGGAAGTTGTACGGTAGTGCATGATTTCATGGATTTTTGCTTCCACTCCTACTTCTCATATATGGATGAACTGAGTGAGAAAGTGGCTGAAGACAAGGCACCCTTCGACATTAAGGAACGCGATTAAAACATATTTATAAATTTTGTAGTTATCCTAAGTCTGCTAGACTTGCTCAAACTTCAAGTCGAATCTCCATACATAATTTGTTTGACCATTTTAACAGAAAAGTGTGGGATTATTTTTCCAGTTATGTTTTTAACTGGAGCTTTGCTAAGTCCACATGCATGTGCAATAAAGCTCATGTACACGCCACAAATGTGCCAACATGGCACAATAGGTCCGAGACCAATACATCCATCAGAATGGCACCACTATATTGATGCCATAGCCCAAGGATCAGGTTGATTTGGTCAGGTAGAAAACAGTTTGCAAAAACAAATGTACGGCTCCTGAAAATGTGGCTGAAGTTTTCTAACCAATTCACCTGTTTCCAGTATCGGGGCCCACATGTTTAGTGGACCAGATCTAGTACTATTGGGAAAGCATGTAGAAGATTGGACCAACCTGATGGATGGATTGGATCTCTCACCTATGCTCCATGCTGGCACGTGTGTGGCATGTACACGAGCTCTACTGCACACACCTGTGGGCAAAGCAGAGCTCTTTCAATCAATAGCAGTGTAAGGTATTCTTCTGATTATTTTTGTATGGAGTACTTAATCATACTTAGCATTCTCTCAGTTTTACTATATTATTGATTTACTTGCGGATTTTATTTGAATACTTACTCCCCCAGCCATTGGCAGGTGGCAGGGGGAGTAGCCAATCTGTTTCCCAATTCCAAGGGACGCGGATTTCCTTTTAAAGCCTTTCCCATGAAGTTCTTTTGCAAGGATTATGTGCAGGGCCCACTGTGATGTTTGTGTGAAATCCAACCAGTCTATTCGTTTTTAGATAGCATTTCAGGACATTACACCAAAAATGAGAAGGATCCAAAACTCAAGTGGGCCATACGAGATGAAATAGTGGGGAAAGGAATGCTTACTGTTGAAACCTTCCTAAGCTCCACCTTGATGTTTATATTCCATCCAAACTGTTTATAAGGTCATTTTCACTGAAGATGAAATGAAAACACCGGGAACTTAAACTGATACAAAACTTTTGTAGCCATAGATTTGGGTTATATGAAAGCTCGCATATAAGTAACCACTACAACAAAGTTGGTTGGGGAAGACCGTTTGCCAGTGCTAACTAAAACCGGGCGCTGGCAATGGGTCTCTATAAAAGCAAAAAAAAAACCCTATTCTATCTCATTCGGCCCTTTCCCTCTCCCAACCGCCTACTCTCTCTCTCTCTCTCTCTCTCCTCTCCCTCTCCCTCTCGCTCGATCTACCTCTAGCCTCTCCCTCTTTACTCGATCTACCTCTTAGCCTCTCCCTCTCCGCTCGATCTCTCTCTACCTCTCTCTCTGTCTCTCTCTCTCCCTCTCCACTCTTGAACCCTCCCCTCCCTCTCCGCTCGATCTACTTCTCCCTCCCTCTATCTCTCTCTCCCTCTTTTATTTCTTCTTTTCTTTTTTCCAGCACATTAATGAACATTATGCAATGTCAGGTATCTCTCTCTTTCTCTCTCTCTCCTTATCTATTCATATCAATTTGGGCATTTTTTTTTGGCATTTTTTAATCCTTAATTAAAGTAACATTGCGCAATGATTTGTGTTTTGGGAATTTTTGAGTTTCGACCTAATTAGGGATTTGTAGTGTCGATTCCCTAATTGTGATTATAGATTAAAAAAAAAAAAAAAAACCTGAAAATCCCTAATTAGGGATTTGAAATTCAAAACCCTTAATTAGGAATGTAGCATTGAGAGTTTCTACGCCGCAGGACTTGTTTTTCCTGTCAGGGTTCTAAATAACATTTGGATGCACACATTATCCTGTTGGAACGATGTTGATGCCCAATCAATAGTACTTGGACCATCAATTAGATGGTGCCAATTGATCTCACGTGGACTTCATTCTTTTGTACGTGCATCACATTATATAAAAAATCAACAGGATTTGCAGGATCTCCATTTCCTTGATGGACATGAGTTTCCGCTAACCCCTGTTACAGCAAGCTCCTGTGACCCAAGGATCCTTGGAATCTGGGACCAAGTTTGGTTCCATCACTTCAAAGATGGGAAGTGTTCCTGTGCTGATTCCTGATGAAACTTTTTACAGTGTTTTGCTACAGCAGTACAGCAACAGCCGCATGGTATGAGAAATGATGTGATCAGCCGCAAAAGATTGGATGCTTACAATCTCTATTGTGAGGCCCATCAAATCAACTGTCTGGATCAGCCTCACCTACACAAAATGAAAACCAAATGATTTATGCATATGTTTAGTTCAAAAAAATGTAGGTTCTTTCTGACGTTTGATCCTCATTGTGTGAGGTATGTAATATTGCACACGACACCATTTTACTTCTTGTTCCAGTGCAGTTAGTATTGAAGTTTTGTTGTTGCTTGTGCTTTCTTTGTTGCCTTGGTGTAGACTGTCGTTGCAGTTGGAGTGGAACTTGAAAATAAATTGCCTGACTTTGGCCCTGACTATGCACTTCATATTGAACCCAGCAACATGGAGAATTAGAACTTACAAATAGATTTGGAGAAAATGAGGCAACCTTTTGGCACTACATTGCTACTTTATTAGTCTAACAAATGACGAAGTTGTCAATTTTACTAATGGCCAGTTATTGGAATCAACTCTATGCAAATTGAGTTGAATTCTAAGATTGTAGTGGCCAAACCAGGCATACTTGGATGCTTAAAATGTAAATCATATGTTTTTTTTTTTCCTTATCCATTCAGGTAAAATAGAATCGATTTGTAATTCAGCTTACTATTTAAAATAGTCACTGAGGGTGGGGGCTATTTTCTTCTATTCCATTGCAGCTAGAGCTCTTCCTTAGCTCTGGAACTGTTTGCCTCTCTATTTATTCGTTGGTTGCAGGGATCTTTGGCGTCAATCTCCCATATACATGGAATCTAAACCATAGATATCTATTTAAATGGATACATTTTGGCAGTCTTCTGATCCATTTTGGCTATTGGACTGGAATCTTAGATTTGGTTAGTCATATACAGGTTGTTTACATATTGGATCAAGACCGTGCCTTAGAGAATGAGATGCTTTTGAGAATACATAAGCAAGGACTGGATGTTACTCTAGATTTATGTGGGTCCGCTTCCTGCTTACAGAGTTTTCTCTCTTTTTGTTGGTCTTTTCCTTCTTCCTTGAAGATATTGATCATGGCCTTTATGTTTTGCAGTTAGAAAAGCGGGAAGCTACAAGGAGACTGCAGGATTTGTGGAATGGGAATATGGATCTCTGCAAGCAGGTGAATAGAAGCCCAAGGCCAGGTATGAGACTGTCTAGCTACGAGTTCCCATTTTGGGGAGATGTCAAGATATTTTATCATAAAACAATATGTTTCCAGAGTTTTGAATGTATAGGCAGTGTTCGAGTTGTCGACGAAATGTCGATATTATCGCCGATAATATCGGTTTCGCTGGCCCAGCGACACCGAAACCCCCTTTTTTCGTTTTTCTTCGGATTATCGGCAAAATATCGGCGATATCGGCGAAATATCGGAGATATCAGCGAAAATCTTGGATTATCGCCGACCAAAAATCCAATAAATGGGTAAGAAAACCCCTCTTTCAAAAAATCGGAAAAAATATCGGAACGGGGAAGATCTCTTACTTGTTGATCGGAAATCGAAGCTCCGAAGATTGCCTCGATCAACATCAGAAGAACACCGATCGACAGCGCCGGATTTACAGGTAAGAAAATCCTCATTTCTTCGGCAACAATCCTCCAAAAACTCCCTTTCTTCGGCCGCATTTTCTCTTCGACGAGATTTTAGGTTTTATTTTTTTTAAAAAAAAGAAAAAAAGAAAAAGAAAGGAAGATATGTAGCATGAGTCGCGCGTGATGCAGTATCGCTAGTGACGCTGCCAGGTGGTTGGTCGTGATGTTATGTGGGCCCACCATGATCTATGTGTTTTATCAGCACCATCCATTCATTTTCACACGTCATTTTAATCAATTTTCTTATAAATGAGATTGACTAGAATCTCAGGTGGACCACACCATGGGAAAATAGTAATGATTGAACGTCTACCGTTAAAAACCTCCTAGGCCCACTGTAACGTTTATTTGACATCTAACGTGTGGATTAGGTCACAGGGCAGGTAGATTAGTTCATACGGACCTGGACGAAGGCAAAAAACAAATATCGGCTTGATCCAAACTGTTGTAGCTCCAGGAAGTTTTTAATGGTAAGAGTTCAATCAACACCGTGTGGTCCATTTGAGATTTTGATCCACTTCAGTTTTGGATTATTACCATAAAATTGTCTCTAAAATGAATTAGACGGCATGGATGATACACATACATCATGTTTGAAGTCCACGGAGCACCGACCACACTAGTCCTAGGGAGTATCCAATCCATTTGAGGCAGCGGATTGCGTACGTGAGCAAGTCGTACGGGTTGGAACTTAATAAACTCGTTGAGGTCCACCGTGATTTATTTATTTTATCCACTTCGTCCATACATTTTAATAGATAATTGTAGGCCTTTAGAAAAACAAATGAGGCATATCCAACGTTCAAATGGACCACACCACAAGAAACAGTTGAATTGAATGTCTACCATTGAAAAATACTTGGAGGGCCACGGAAGTTTTGGATCAAGCTTATATTTGTGTTTTCCCTTCATCCATGTTTGTACGATCTTATGAACAGGTTGGATGAAAAATAAACATCACTGTGGGGCCTAGAAAGGTTTCAACGGTGGAAATCATTATCCCCACCATTTCCAGTGGTATGATCTACTTAATCTTTGGATATGGATCAATTTTGGGCTCAACCCCTTAAATTTGATGAAAAAACGGATGGACGGCGTGGATATACCACATACATTCAATGTGGGCCCAAATGAGTGGTCAATTATGTTTACGGTGGTCACTGAATCTCCATTATTTTCTCTCGTGTAGCTGCCCTGAGTTTTGGATCCATATGATTTTTTATCTGATGTCCTAAAATGATCTAAAAAAATGGATGGATGGGGTGGATTTTTTAAAAACATTATGATGCCCCATGTAGCATCTCAGCGCAGGAAGGAAATTACCGTCTGCGACGTGGATTAGCTATTGAGTAGGGAGACTCACTGCCGAGGTGACGTCACCTAGTTTTGTTGGCCCCACCATGATGTATGTGTTGTATCCTCAACATCTATTTATTTTTCTAGACCATTTTAGGATATGAGACCAAAAATGAGGTATATCCCAATCTCAAGTGGACCACATTACAGGAAACAGTGTTGGGTCCTTGCTCTTACTCCGATGGTAGACTCTCACGAGTTTCAACACCTGGTCGAGGGTTCGAGTACACATAAATGGTGAAATCCCACCACGGCGAGAGTGTGTGGTGGTGTGTGTGCATGTGTAAAAAAAAAAAAAAAAGTATTGGATCAAGCTAATATTTGATTTTTCCCCTCATCTAGGTTTGTATGACCTAATCATACATATTGGATGTCAAATAAATAGTACAGTGGGCCTTAGTAGGATTTTAATGGTGGATATCCAATCATTATTGTTTTCATGTGGTGTGGTGTGGTCCATTAGAGATTTGAATCTGACTCATTCTTTATTCCATAAACTAAAATGATATCTTCGAATGGTTGGACGGTGTGGATATGAAGCATAAACCATGGTGGGGCCACATAACTGCTCAACGCCACTTTAGTAGCAAGTCTCGCTGCTCAACCCGTCATAGCTAATCCGTGTCCCTACGGACACTGGTACGCACGTGTCGTGTAATTGTGTACTGAGTAATTTATGTGGGGTCCAACGTGATTTACATATTTTATCCACTCTGTCCATCCATTTTAACAGATAAATTGAGGGCTTTAGCCCAAAAACTAAGTATATCCAAATCTCAAGTGGACCTCACCACGGAAACAATGTGAATTGAAATTATACCGTCTAAAATTCCATGAGGCCAAAGAAGTTCTGGATCAATCTATTATTTGTGTTTTTCCTTCATCCATGTCTTTGTGATCTTATGAATGGGTTGGATGACAAATAAACATCACTATAGGCCCTACTAAGGTTTCAACTGTGGAAATCATTATTACCAATGTTTCATATGGTGTGGTCCACTTGAGCTTTGGACATGCTTCAAATTTCGAAACGACCATTAAAATGAGCTGAACAAACGGATGGATGGCGTGGATAACCCACGCACATTCATGGTGGGCCCAACATGTTGGGCAACAGTAATACTCTCAACTGCCACGGGATTCGGACAATGATTACGAGTCACCTCATCATTCTATGTGGGGATAAAATATGACCAGAAATGTGTATTTTTTTTTTTTAATTCATTTACTTTTGCATGTCTTCATTGTTATATGCTTACATTTGTGTTATATAAACTCATTTTGGTTATTATTTGAGTGATTTCTTACGACAACGCATGTCTTTTGGTTCCCATTAAATGGAAAGTTCTTATTTAGTGCATCCTTTTTGCAATTTTTTTATTCCTAAATATGTAAATATGTGTATTTAGGCATGTCCTGAAGTTTCACTGAAAAATTCCACCATTTTCTCCATGTTTCCCCATTTTTCCCTGCATTTCCGGTTATCAGCGATAACGATATTATATCTTTATCTCCGGCCAGCGAAACTGGTAGCGATACCGACAACTCGAACACTGTGTATAGGTAAATGTGATGCTTTCATTAGCTTGTTGAATTTTTCATGGATCATCACGGGGCTTTGGTTTCCATGAGGAGATGGTTACTCTTATCTTGGTTTTTTTATTTTATTTTATTTTATTTTTTATTTTTTTTATGAAATAAATCTGTCAATGAAAATGGAGTGACCTTTTTTTTTTGCCCTCTGCGTTGAATCCTTTGGCAATTGGAAATGATATAGTAGAGTTGATAGAGCCAACATTTGAAATGGGTGTGTTAAGACATGGAAATGGTGACTGGATTCCAAATCAATCCGATTACCCCAAATCAAGATATGTATCTTTCCTCTTAATAAATAAGCTCCATGCTAATAACTTGAAGGTGCATAGCATTTTTAGGAAATATTTTGAATATATTAGGATGGATTAGGAAAATGAAAGATTACTTTGGCTAATTCATGCCTATTAGTCCTAATACATTTTATTATTGGTTTTTTTTTTTTTTTTTTTTTTTTTCTTTCTTTTTATTTTTTTTTTTTTTTTTTCAAAATCTGTTTCTTAGACTTCTTTTGTCGCTAACAGAAGGTTATTCTTACATTCGGTTTTCATCCGATATGAACATAAAGTAGGCCTGTGTCCACGGTTACACAGTCAGATTTGGAATGAGTTTCTTCTGGGATTTCCCCTCTAATCCACCGGAAGCATTTACTTTCTGTTTGGGATTCCGAAGAATCCTGACTTCTTTGGATGGCATTGGGGAATGCTGCTGTCATTGAGGATTGAGCAGTAATGGTCAGGAGAAAGAGACTGACAGTAAATGCTCAACATCCATAGTTGCAAAACTTGAAAACTCAATACTCAAGTCAATGTCGAGCTTTTTTTTTTTTTTTTTTTAAGTCAATGTCGAGCTGGGTCAGGTGGGTCAACTCGAAGACCCCACCGAGTCAATGTGAAGTGAATTGCAACTATTTACAAGGGGAATAAAAAAGTAAAGGCTCTGTTTGGTAGACGCGTGAAAATGAGTTCATCTCATTCTAGTATGTCAATAGAACTACTTAGGAATGTAGATGTAATTTGGTTATTTCCACATGATCAGACAAATTGTTACAATTGAGTTTGACGGTATATCCAAACACACAATGTCAGGCTATTTTTTTATTTTTTTATATTATATTGATTTGATACTGTAAGGAGAAGATTGCCTCTGTAATGCAATATCCATCGAAGGAAATTTCAGTGAATTATCTTATTCTTTCTTTGTATTTACCTTGTTTCCAGAGAAAGATTCATTTTGGACTTAATGAAGGACTCCATTCCTCCATAAAATAATTAATATTGTTGATGCACCTATTTCAAATGTTATGGAAACATGTCCTCTTAGGTGCCTAACCTTTAATGGAGCAATAACACCTTATAAATTCTAAAACAAATTTCCATTGCTGGTCTTCAATGACTTCTAGGGTGGCAGAGTCCAGCCCAACCAGTTCAAATTCCAGGCTGAAGCCAACCCATGCCGATCTGTTGACAGCCAATGAGCTATGGTTATCCGCTTAAAATTCCACAAGGTGTTATGTTTTCTAAATAATGCCATTTCATTTGTTTATTACGTGCAGGTACTACAATTCGTTGCAGAGTGAGTGCTTTCCTTGCTGCTTCCTCTCCGACCAAAACATGGTTATCTCAGCACCGACAGGAAGTTGTAAAACAGTGCTATTTTCCTAGTGAATTGGCTTGAAATCTTGTTGAGTCAGTGTTAGAACTTTGACTCTCATGGCTTCTGCTGTGAAAACCAAAATTTCAATAGGCCCGGATAGCTCAAAATTCGGGTCAAAGCATTTCTAAGTCTGTTTGCAGCCCCTTCTTAGATTGCATACTTCCTAATGGTTTTTCTCTATGGGATGGTTCTGTGATATTTTCCTCTTGCTTATTTTTAATCTCTGTGATTTTACTCAGGCTATCTTTCCTGTTTGATTCTTTAGTGTACATATACTAAGTACTGCTATGCTGAGATTGTTGGAAGTCCAAACCAAACCGTCTGATTCCCAAGGTCAGTAAATGGAGGAGGAAGCTTCCAGCGTCCAGGACGTCTTCCCCATGCGCCTGTTCAGCTTCTCCAAGCAACTATTTAATATTTAGCTTGATATTTGTAATAGCAGTTAATTCTATGCCCTTGTAGTGTATTTTAAATGGGCATTTGTGTCTTTTCACCTTGATGGAAAAGTCTATATAAGGGAGCTCATGTAGTCCGTTTGTAACTAAGTCAGCAAGCTTGTAAGCAATATAAGAATTACAAAGTTTCTTTCTACGTGTCCAGTGAGCTCAAACCCAAGGCTTTGTAAAGCCAAGTAAACTCTGGCTAATATAGCCAACAAACTGGTATCAGAGCTTGGTTCTTCTCCTACAGGAAGTTTTCCAGCAGTTTTTCAGTTAAGAAAAAAATCAGATTGCAGTAGTTTTTCAGTCGAGAAAAATTCAGATTGCAGAGCCTAGTTGTTTTTCCGGAAGAAGTTTCCAGCAGTTTTTTTTTGATACAGATTTTTTTCTGAAGAAAAAAAATTGTTCAAAAATCAACTGCAAAGCAAGTTGCAGAGCCTAGTACAGTTTGGAGAAAAGTTTTCAGTTTTTTTTCCCAGCCAAAGAAGAAAAATCTATTGTCAAAGCCAAGTCTTTTGCTGAAAAGGCGGTTTATGTTTGTTTTTCCATTGAAGAAAGAAAAAGCTATTTCAGCAGTTAGTTTATTTTTCATTTTTTAAAAAATCTGTTTAAAAAAAAATTGTTTAAGAAAAGTTTTGTTTGTTCTGGTTGAGTTTTAACATTTTTTTTCAGAGAAAAAAATTCAGCGCAGTTTTTCAGCCAAAAAAAAAAAAAAAAAAAAAAAAAAAAACAGATCTTCTAATCCATCCTGTTCTTCCTTCATTAAAAATCGGTTATTCCTTAAAAATAGAAGCAACATTGACATGAAAGGTTCCTGGATTGTTGCTGAAAATCCAAATGAAAGCGTTGTTGGAGGAAGAATTAGGAGATTTGGGTATTAGAACACTATGGAGGAAGTTTTCACTAACGAAGAAAAGCGTAAAAAATCAAAGGAAAAAGATAAAACGTTCCTCCTTTTGAGGTCAAATCTTGAGATGCGACATCAACTGTAGTTGGGATACTTTTGCACCTAATCTTGGCTGTTGATCTTGGGATGTTTATACGCTAAATCAGGCATTTCATTGAAGGAAGGTTTTTACTTTGCTGGGTTTTATTAACAATTTCTGTAAAATGAAGACATAGTGTCTGGTTTAATCTCTCACAACCAAGTTCTTGAGCATGTGGTTGTAGCTCTGAATCTGGTTGAAAAAATGTTAAGGTGGGATTTGATTGTTGATTGCAAAGAATCTGTCCAATTTTGAACATGTTTTATGTCTTTGACTCTAAATGAACAAAAGAATAGTCATACACAACGAGGCGGCCGTTTAGCAATTTCAAGAGGCGAGGGCGTGGATATTCAGCCATCAACAAAATAAGAGTTTGATTGTGGAAAAGGAAAGAACTCCTGCCAAAAAAAAAGAAATACCTTCATGGGTAAGAAAGCCATTATGCCTCGAGTGGCAAGTGGATCAAGATGAACGATCCAACCTTGAAGCATGTTATAATCAAGGTCTCCACACTCCTTCGCACAAGAAAAAGCATGTGAACTTTCTTGTCTAGTATTTGTTGCAACCACAGATCACCTTTCTTGGTAGTTTTGCACGTGAGTTTTGGCGACTCATCTCGTGATTGGCAAAGGGTTCATTATCGGAAGAATTGAGCATTTCTCTAATGTGCAACTCACATGAAAAATAATATCTTGGTTGATGAGGGACATACAGAGGAGAATCATTTCTCCATAAGAGATTGCTCAGGAGACTTTGAAGTTAAAGATTAAAAACTGCTCCATAAATCAAGGCAGAGAAGTGTTTTTATGACTCGTGAAGAATGATTCTGGAGATGGCAAGTTTTGAGCATTCATTTCCATTAAACTCTTATTAAAGCATTGACATGACTCCAAAACATGTGTGTGATCTCTAACAAGGAACTCCTTCCCAGTGGTGTGCCATGAGTGAAAATGTGATATTTGGAATGAAACACCCTTCTTTAATAAATATTTTATTACTTCATTCATTTTTTCAAGAGAAGACTTTTGTGATTTTGAAAAATGCACTATCTTTAAAATGTTCTATCTCATTTATGAAAGTGGTCACAAATTAAATATAATGTGTGTATACACTGATGCATTTCTAGATTTTTTTGGCATTCTTTCCATCTAAACATACAAGAAGGCATGAGCGAGGACCATTTGAAGGAAAAAGGTTCATTTCCATTCACGCCACTTTAATCCAATTGATACAGCAAATGACTCTTAGCTGACCTAAGGATTGATAGTTCAAGAAGAAAAGCTTGATGATCGTAGCGAAAAATGCATTTTCATCGGCTACAGGAAGCATCTAAAGCCTACAAGCTTTACAATTGCCAATAAAGTTGAGTAGAGATTGGTCTTTAGTTGGAAATGAACAACTCAAGGATATTGTCAGAACATGAAGAAAGGCATGACCATCAAGAGCAAACGGTTGCCGCATCCCCTTGAGTACATTCCATCATGGCACTCCATCAAGTTACACTCGTCCTCAATGGCACCCATAAATCTTACACACATTTATGATTCGAAGAGGTCAAGCGATAGAGAGCCTCGACATTTAGAGTATAAAAGAAGAATTGGAGAAACAAAGAAGAAATCCATGCCATTGAGAAAAATGACACATTGCTAGATCTAATACTCTAAATATTGATGTCAAATGGGTGTACAAGATCATTCGAAACGCCGATGGCGAGATTATCGCACAAGGCAAGGCTCGAGGAAGGGCTATAAACAAGTATGGGGTGGACTATGAAGAAGTCTTTGTCAACCGTTGCTCGCCTTGGCTCAGGATGATTATCTTCATTGAAACTCATGCCAACATCAGGGTTTTGGATGATCATTGGGCTCATTGACTGAATGCGGAAGAAGAGTTGTTCTCTTGGTTTGCAAGGGGAGGAACAAGGTTTCGATTGAAGAAAGCCCTCTATGGGTTTTGAAGCAAGCTCCATTTGGAATGTCGCATCGACAATATCTTCAGAGAACGGCCGCCCAATGTCCATATGAGCATGCAGTTTACATTGAAGAATCATGGGATATACTTAAGCATGCTATATGTTGATGATGGCATTGATCAATGTTTGATGAATTCAAGAAGGCTATGTTTAAGGAGTTCGAGATGACCGACGGAGGTCTCATGTCCTTTTTTCGGGCATTGAAGTGCAACAACATATGGCATCTATATATCTCGGAAGAAGTATGTCAAGGAATTGCTTGAAAAGTTCAAGATGCCAATTGCAATGCCGTAAACACGCCTGTAGAATGGGCTTAAAGTTGACAAGGATGGAGAAGGAAGAAGCGTTGATTCGACTATATTCAAGAGCCTTCCAAGATACCTCTCAATCCTTGTGGATATCTTTCATAATGTTGGGATTTAGAGGTAATGAAAGCACCAAAAGAATCACATTGGCTAGCCGCAAAAAGACTCCTCAGTTCAAAGGAACTATGGAATTGGGTCTTTTCTATCCATTGATGAAGCAATGCTATATGGATACTCTGATTGGGGAGGTGACCAAGATGTTGAAAAAGCACCACTGTTATGTATTCTATCTTATTTGCTTTCACATGGAATTCGAAGAAGCAAAGTGTGGTCGCGTCACATATGAAGCGAGTACGTGGCAAGATATCACTTTGTTTGTGAAGGAATTTGGTTGAGAAACCTGTTAAAGGAGCTGAAGCATCCACGGGAAGGATCCACAGTATTTATTTTCTCGAACTAGCCAAAAACCTTATGAAGAAAAACAGATTGATACTCGATACCATTTTCTCGAGAGATTAAATAAAAATGTAGTATTATATTAAAATTAGATATTTTGATTGAGACTATTTGATTCAAACGATTAAGAACAATGCCCACTTCTTAGGAGTGTTGTAAGTCCCCAAACGTGATTCCCAAGGTTAGTAAATGGAGGAGGAAGCTTACAAATTCTTCCCTATGCGTCACATTCACTTCTCCAAGCAACTATTTAATATTTAGCTTGATATTTGTAATAGCAGTTAATTCTACGCCCTTGTAGTGTATTTTAAATGGGCATTTGTGTCTTTTCACCTTGATGGAAAAGTCTATATAAGGGAGCTCATGTAGTCCGTTTGTAACTAAGTCAGCAAGCTTGTAAGCAATATATAAGAATTACAAAGTTTCTCTTCTACGTGTCCAGTGAGCTCAAACCCAAGGCTTTGTAAAGCCAAGTAAACTCTGGCTAATATAGCCAACAGAGATTTTGTATAAGTTGTGTTGAGTTTGGGTGTAATTCTTAGTAATTTAACCACATTTAAACTCAAGTGAATGATTTTTTTGCGTTGTGTTTGTTTTTTTTATTTTTATTTTTATTATTAGTAAATTACTTCAAGAAGCAGGTACAAAATGAAGAAGGCAAAGTAGTAACTCCCAACTATGTTCTTATTTATGAAGACATTGAAGGAGATCGAACGCTTGTCGGCAATGTGCCATAGGAGTATGCCTATTACATTTGATTTTGCATTTATGTTGTTGCAAACTTCTCTAGAAAGTAGAAATCAACTATTTTTTCTAGCTTTTGATGCATTGATTATCTAAAAAAATCAGCATTGCAGGGAAATCCAGTTTTTAAATTTTGTCAATATCCATTGATGAGGCATGGAGATTGTAGAGCTCTTATTATTGTTAGATTTGTTAGATCTAGATATTCATTGGAGTTTCAGCTTCGCTCCTTTAACATGATTGAAGGCGGTCTTTAGAAAAGTTGAAGCTTGTTCTTTAATGGGTTTCCTTTTTTTTTATATTATTGAGAGCATCATTGACATGAAAGGGTGGATTGGTTGCTGAAAACAGGTTCAAGGCAGGAAATGGACGGACATGGATTTATCAACGGTCAAGATGGCTCTTTTTCTTACAGGGCGGCCAGGGCCACGGCATTTTTAGCCTGTTAGGCCTTGGGGTGGGCTAGAGACGAGTTGTAAGGGACTAGGGCTATACAGCGACAGCAATGCAAGGCCTTTTTTAGCCATGAAAAATAAAAGATAAAAATAAAAGCAAAACGATTTTTTTATCCTGCCACCTCATTAGGTGATTTTTCATTGCTGAAAATGCCTTGCACAGCTGTTGTGGTGGATGGAACCCGTGGGTAACCAGATCTCTTAGGATCATTTTAATCCGCTGTTATCAAACACTCATGAAACACCATAATTACCTATTTCTCTCCAGTTCTTGGAAATTATGGTAAATCAAACACTCTTATTGTGATTGTCCACGTTGAACATATATAAAGCCCAAGATCGATGGTTAGATCTCCCAATTTAAAAGAGTTTTAGACATAGCCCATCCACAGTGCTATTCAAATGACAATTCATCCTACTATATATAAGTGTTAGAACTACTTACACTAGATTTGTGTGGTCAGATTTAGCAACTCAGATAATGTCATGTGGCAACGAGATATCAACAAAGGAAAAATCAAAGATCTTTTTGACTAACTTAACAGTCAAATATGATCCAAATCAAAGGTTACCAGTAGCCCAAAAATAATAAGTCCAGGTAACTACTATAATGGGACATGTGTCATGTATCTCAATCACATAGCAGAACCAACTACTTGTTATAATGGCCTCAAAATCGAAAATGGGTATCAACCGAAACATCGTCATAGCAAGTAATGGATTCAGCCGATGCACATAAAAGAAATTCTTACAACCGAAATCACTTGAGGAGGAGTAACAACAATGTCGAGTTGGTTGAGTTTTATGACGTACTATATATGTTCGTATAGATAAATAGTTACCGATCATTAATATATGGCATTATAAGAAGAATTCTCATCCGCATTATAGAAGTAGAATGTTTACGCAACCAATTGCCAAGTCATGACATAAGACCACCACATGCGGCATTGCATAATAAGTTATAATTGTCTTTGGGCCCTGAAAGTTATTTCCACATTAGCAGATGTAAGCAGTAACTACAATAATCTCTCTTCCGCTATCATATCAAAACTTTATAAGTAAGAGAAAAATCAAAGAGTTCCGAACTCTCATTAATCCAATACAAATTTATTCTACAACGCAATGTTGCCTATCTTATTGCAGTCTATCGTACCTTCGAACTATTGTAATCCAACCCATCTATATTGCTATACTATATCAACTTTAGCTTAAGAGTAGTGTAATCCCATCTATCTATACTGATATACTCGGCTAACCTAGCTTAGGAGTAATATAATTTCTTTTCATTTACATCGAGAGCGAGATTACAATGAAAACCTTTTTTCCTTTTTTCAATAATATAATTATCTTCATCTACACCCAAGTCGTTGAATAAAAAAGACGTAATTCTATGACCCCTCATCTATGCCACATATATTGGATTGTCAAGGATTATTTTCCCAAGTTTTTATTTTTATCAACACGATTCAATTCCTTGTGTCTGTAAATTGCACGACTCGAATTATCTCTACTATCACAGTGAAAAAAAAAATAAATTATTTTGGCTGAAAAACAAAAAGAATTCATTAGAAAGACAAATCTTCTCCTCTGCAAATTACATAGTTGCATTTATAGATGTTGAATAGATAGAAAGAAAACTAAAGCTCCCGGACAAGAGATACTTGGCCCTCTCCAATACCTAGCTAAAGGAACATGTACATCTATAGCACAGGAATTGGGAGGTAATTATTTCAAGTTTCTTTTGTCTCTTTCGTCGCAGGGCACATGTGCTGAGAAATAGGGATGCGCTCATTTTGAGTTTGTTTTATCTCTATCATGGTTGGGCACATGTGCTTAGATGATCTTATGATTTTAACTGTCCATATTTTCATTAGTACCATAAATAAGTGATCATTACAAAATCACATGCTAAAGTAGTGTAAAATTCATATATGCAGATAGTAACTATTGAAAACATCTGTTCAGGGTAAGTCTCTCATGGTAGCCCATAAAGCATAGATCCACAACCTGGCACAGTTCCTGTAGTTGGACAACTTAGCATGTGGGCACTGGTCAATGCCCAAACGATGGACAATTTTGATTATCTGTCCATCTCAACAAGTGGGCCCATGTGGAGACCCATAATAGATGGCTTTGGCACTTTCATCACAGGCCTGTTCTGCCACGAGTGCATGCACTATAAGTTATAAAGTCCTAGTTACATTTGTTTTTTTTTTTTTTTTTGGAAGAATCCATATATTCCATTAATCAACAAAATTTATAGCCATTTGGGTGGGTCCCTACAAAAAGAGAGAGGACCACACCTACCGTGTATCCACAGAAAAAAGAAACTGGACTCTAAGATAGAAGGGGACCCCCAAATGGGGCTCTGCACAACCCTATGCAAGCCAGACGCCCTTCAACGAAAGGGGAGAAGGGGGGTCAAGGGGATCTAACAGCACCCAGCCCCGCATTATCCAGCACTAGATCACCTCTAACTAACCTCATGAGGTAGGAACGACTTCTGTAGATTCTATCTGGACACCCGTCACTTGCCAATCTTGCTAAAGCATCCGCCACTGAGTTCCCCTCGCGGAAGATATGAGAGAAGGATAGGTTAAGGCTCCATCTTTTGTGCTGGATTTCTCCCAGTGTATACCAAAATTTCCAAGGAGTGGACATTATTAGATCCTCCGCTGCTTCCACAATGACTTTGGAATCTGACTCCACTACTATGTTAGTGAGCACTAGATTGGAGCAAATGTTCAAACCATCAAGCATGGCCTGAGCTTCCGCAACCGTGTTAGAGGCAGTCCTGTAATATCTATGGGAGGCGAAAATGAGCTTACCAAAGTGGTCCTGGCATACTCCTCCTCCACTCTCCCCTGAATTGCCTCTCGACGATCCATCAATATTCAGTTTCAACCAGTCCTTGGGGGGTTTTGTCCATCTGACAATGATTGGTTTGCCTGCCTGAGAAGGGATGGGATTGGTAACCCGCAGGGCAAGGAGAATGGCATTTTCAGCCATGGAGTACTTGTCTGAGTTTGGAATGGTAGAACCGATCTCTCGCAACTAGCGGGAGACTTTGGTGATGATGAGGTTTTCTGACATGTTGTGGCCCTCAAATCTAGTGGCGTTTCTGCTAATCCACAACTCCCAGATGATGATGCAGGGGAGGAGACCAGTCAGAATAGCAATACAGGATTTATGGATGGCCGACGATGTCCATAGCTGGATCCGTTGGAGGATTGATTGGTTGTGGATGTAGGGGATGTTGAATAGCTTGCTGAAGAATCCCCAGACCTTCCTGGCAATTTGGTCATGGCAAAACAGGTGATCTAAGCTCTCCACCGCGCCCTGAAGAATGTCATTGTCAGGACCAGGCTGCTGATTGCTGTGAAGCAGAGTACCCGGGGGACCATTGTCAGATAAGGGAGGAACGCTGGACTGGGGCTGAATTGGGCACTGGCCATTGGAGTCCGGGTTCATTGGCGACGGATTGGCCGTGAGAGGATACCCGCAGATTCACATTTCAAAACTATGGACACTCCAAATCTCTGAACCGCTGAATCAACTGGGACAGCCCTATGTGCTGTTTTCCATGCAAAGATCGCCAGTTTTGGGGGAAGATGTTTGTTCCAAATCCATGTGATCCATGGGACCTTGGGCTGGTGCCGTCTGATGCCTTTCCATGCTGATTTGAGAGAGAAATCTCCTGATGAAGATAAGTCCCATATCAGTTTATCAGCACGGTTTGACAAAGCAACCTCAAAAGCCAATATAGTTTGCATAGCTGTTGAAGATATTATGCCCTGTAAGCCTGATAGCCTACATCTGCCTGAAATGGGATTGACATCGCTGACTGTGGCATTTGATAAGTGATTTGGGATGGGTCTCACCGCAGCTCCGGCCAGGATCCCGTTTCTCGACTAGTTGTGGAACCAAAAACTGATGTTGCCTGATCCAAGGAGCCATCTAGAGTGGAGGAGAGTGAAGGGTAACACTCTGATGAGCTCCTTCTAGCTAGGAGAGGTGACTGTGCCTACCAATCCATGGTTAGCTGAGAAGAATTTGGCCCAGAGAGACCTGCCTTTTAGCAAATTCCAGGCCATTTTTATTCCAAGCGCTCGCATAACTTCCTCTAAACTCCTAATTCCCAGCCCACCTTCTTGAAATGGGGCACAGAGATTTGCCCATCTGACCCAGTGCCTCTTGTTGTCTTCTTTCGAACTACCCCAAAAGAAGTTAGCAAAAGATCTATCTAGAGATTTACTCACAGACTTTGAGATATTGATTGCTGACAGGAGATGAATGGGGATGCTAGATAGAACGTGTTAGATCAACACCAATTTCGCAGCTGGGTTGAGAAGTTTAGCTTTCCATCCTTCGATTTTGCTTGTGATCTTCTGGACGAGTTGTTGCAAAAGCGGACTTGTGATTTTGCCTTTGGTGAGGGGGACGCCCAGGTATACTGATGGGAAGAAAGCTTGATTGAAGCCCGTGAGGTTGCTCAGGCGCTGGGCTTTGCTTCTAGACGTCTTCTTCGGAGCAGTGAAGGAGGTTTTGGCTGTGTTGACCTTTTGGCCTGAAGCACTTTCGTATTCTCGAACAAATCTGAGAAGGGTTCGCACATTAGATAGCCTGCCATTAAGATATAGGATAGCATCATCAGCAAAAAACAGATGAGTAATACTAGGACATGATTGGGGGAGGTGGTAAGGTTGGCATCTTCCTGAAGAAAAAAGATTAGTGACGCCTCTACTGAATGCTTCTGCTAGCTGCTAGGATGAGGATGGACGGAGAAAGAGGGTCACCCTGTCTTAAACCTCTACTGGATTTGAAAAAGCCAAAACTCCTGCCCATTAATGAGAATAGAAAACCAGACGTCCTTCCAGCAGCGCTGCAGCTGAGCAATGCAGAGAAGATTGAACCCGAATTTCTGGAACAACTGGGTGATGAAGTTCCATTCCAGACGATCATAAGCTTTTTCCATATCCAGTTTGATTATCAGATTGCCCCCATACACTTTTTGGTCAATCTCATGGGCCATCTCTCTGGCTATGGATATGTTTTCGGCTATTGATCTTCCTTTAACAAAAGCTCCTTGCTCTTTGGATATTAGCATGGGAAGAATGTGGGCCAGCCTGGATGCCAATATCTTTGAGAAAATCTTCATAATGCAATTGCATAAGCTGATCAGTCTGAAGTCTGTGACGAACTCCGGTTCTTCTTCTTAGGGATGAGGCAAATCTGGGTACACTGAAAAGCTCTAGGGATCGGGCCTCCTTGAAGGAAGTCTTTGGCAGCTTCGAGAAGATCATTACCTATCACTTCCCAGCATGAAGAATAGAAGGCTCCTCCAAATCCATCGGGCCCTGGAGCGCTGTCAAGCGGGTTGGAGTTTGCTGCTACTTTGACTTCTTCCAGGGTCGGGGGTCTCGTGAGCCCTGCATTCATGCGATCATTCACCAACCTCGGGATTCAGTTGAGAATATGGTCCGAAGAGTTGCTGCCGTCCGAAGAAAAGAGCTCTTGGAAATACTTGGCAGCTTCTTCTCCAATGTCTTCCGTCTTCTCTATGGTTTCACCCGTACATTTCTTCAAATGTTTGATGGACGATCGCCTGTGCTTGTCTAGGACTGAGTTGTGGAAAATTTTAGTATTTCTGTCTCCTTCTTTTAACCATGTATTCTTGGATTTTTGTTTGCAGAAAATTTCCTCTTACAAATGGGCCTTTTTCAGATTCCCCTGGCTAGATTAAGTTTGATGAGATCATCTTGTGATTGAGTGTTTAGGAGGAGAAGCTCAGCCTTGTTTACCTCACTCTTAGCCGCTTGAACATTTCTGGAGACGTCACCAAAGACCTTGTTCCAAATTTTCAGTCTTGTCTTCAGGATTTTCAGTTTGATATGGAGCTTATACATTGTAGCAGCTATTTCATTGTTCCAACTTTCTTCAATCACCTACATGAAATTGTCGTAAACAGTCCACATTCGTTGACATCTGAAAGGGCGGGGGAAGTTTGTAGATTCATCTTGAATGCTGAGAAGAATAGGAGAGTGATCGGAGTAAGATCTTGTGAGATGGTCAACCTTGAAGCTAAGGAAGGTTGACATCCATTCAGCGTTAATTAGCATCCTGTCCAGTCTGGCCCATCTACGGCTTCTTCCCGCTCGATTGTTGCACCAGGTGAAAGGAGAACCTGAGTAACTGGCATCAATCAGGCCTGTGTCGTTGAGCACTTCCTGGAAGTCAGACATGGATCTAGTCATCTGCATTAGGCCTCTAAGACGGTCGTCAGGGGATGTAGTGGTATTGAAGTCCCCACATATCAACCAAGGGCCCCTTGTAGATCTGAAAGTCCCTCTTAGCTCGTCCCAAAGATGTTTTCTCTATTCCCTGGAGTAGCTGGCATAGACGGTGGTGATGGTTGTCGAAAGGGGAGATTTCTCTGATGTAACTTTAATGGTGATGCATTGTCTGGAAGACCGAATAGTCTGAAACTGAATGTGGCTCTTTCCCAGGATCCAAATTTTGTTTTCAACTGCGTCGTCAGCAATCTAATTGGTGAATCCCAACTTCACAGCCACTGCAGCTTTCTTAGACTCCCTGATCATCGGTTCCTACAGCAGAAGAATCTCAATTTTGTGTTTTTTGACAAGTCTTTTAAAAAATTGGGTAGTTTGAGCATTGCCTACCCCCCTCACATTCCAGGATAAGATACTAATCATCAGTAACCCAGCCTCTTTGCTCAGCCCTTCTATGTTTGCTCTTCAGCCTCCGACTTTTTCAGTTGATGAGATTTAGTTTCGGGAGATTTTTCCTTTTCTTTTTCTTGATTTTGTTGTGTTCTTCATTCTGCGATCCACTGCTCGATCCCCAGTTTGTCACTTCCATGGTGCTGGTTTTGCCTTGGATGTCCACCCAGAGGTTCAATGCCTCATTTGATTTTTCTTCCGTTTGTTTCCCTTTTGAATGAGTGCCCTGTCCATCCACTGCAGTGATCTCTGGACTGTCCTCTTCTAAATTAACGTTTCCATCATCAGCTGTGTCGCAATTAGTAATCAACAGGTCGCTGCCCGATATCCATGTTGAGGGGAAGTCTCGACTTGCCACATTACATTCTGCATCAGATCTGATTTGAGCAGGAGAAGAAATTAATCATCAGCGGCCTCACTGGACTGTTGTTGAACAGGTCTTTCCCTCCTGAAAGCCATTTCTCCCATGCTTCTAGAACGTCAGGCGGAGGCTGGATCCATGGGGTAGGAGTGGGGGGATATTGTTGGATCGCCTGGTCAGTGATTTGAGTTGTGGCCTGCAAGTTACTATTAGTGAACATGAGATCTCTCTACTGGGTTGGGCTGCTTACCGATGGATTGCTGATTTGGGGAGCAACTGAGTAGACTGTGTTGCTGGTCCTGTTCTGCTCATTTGTCGTGGCGATGTCTGTTTGAGGCAGCATATCAAGAGTCTGGTGATCGATTAGAAGAGGGAATAGTGATCGAGTAGAAGAGGGAACCCAGATCCAGCATTAACTTGGAGGCGCTGGCTTAGATTGATCCCAATGATCTGGAGTTCCTCTGCATTCGGAGTTGTCTGTGCGGCATTTTGACGAGCAGGTTAATGGTTCCCCTGTTGCCTAGTTTGCTCCCCTCCCTCGTTAGATTTTTGGTTCCCGCCTTCATCTGTTTGAACCTGCTGGTTGCTAGCAAACGTCCTGGTAACCCATTGTTTTGTTCGTTCCTTAGCATTTGAAGATGGGGCCACTATGTTCGTTTTCTCTGTTCCCGACTGAGAGTAGATTTCAATGAACGAGGTGATGTGGTATGTTCTCCCCTCAACCAAGAGTTTGGTCTTTTTAATGAGATTTGTTCTACGGGTGTGTCCTGGTCCATGTTCCCCTGTCAGGAACCGACATGGGACCCTACATATGGATTTTTGATTTTGGCCCTCCGTTGAATTTGAAACCAGAGCAGAATATTTGGGCCATCTATCGATCACTGGGACCGTGCACTTCTCCCACAAGGGCATAGTTTAGAGCCTGTTTGGATCCAAGATAACCAATCCCATTTGTTCTGCGATTTAGCCGATGGTGTGTTCGCTCCAAGCATGGATGAGGATGCCCTCAATTCGGATCCATGTTCCCCTGTCAGGAACCGACATGGCTGGACCCCACATACGAGAATAAACTTAAAAATATTAATAGAAAATTTTAAATTAGCAACATTTTGAGGTGAAGGAATCGATCTCTTAAGGTATGAAAGCAAAATGGATGACGGCTAGAGACACTACTTGAATTTAAAAGTGTAGGCAGTTGCAGAGATTCGGAATATCTCTATATGATTGCTTCTAAATGGGGATGCTTGTAGAGCTTCATATAAACCATTCGTAGCATCATTGGGATCGTGCACTTCTCCCACAAGGGCATAGTTTAGGTTCTCCCTACCTTGGTCCGATATCCATTTTGAAACGACTATGGAGTTGGAGGTTGCTGGAGGTTTGGGAGGTTTGAGGGCGTCCGCGTACGACTTGATGGTAGTTCCGCCGGGAGTATTCTGGTCGTGGCACCTTCTTCCCCTGTTGGTCTGCTCGGTGGGATGGGTGGTTCGGCCGTCCTGCTGTTGGCCGGTTGCTACATATCTGGGTTTCTGTCTATGCACAGGGGTGATGGTGGAGGTGGGTCTTTGGGTGGCGTCGTTGACAAACATTCTTCGTCTACTTAGGAATCGGTCATTAAGCATGTCTTTCGCTGTTAGAGCTTCCCCTTTTCGTCGAAATCTCACAAAAGCATATCCCCTCCTTCTCCCAGAAGGAGCTGCGATTGGAATGTAGACATCAGAGAGTTCTCCAAATTGACCAAATCTCTTCCGTTGGTCATCGTCGGTAATGTCGAATGCTAAGTTTCCCATGAAAAGACTCCACTCTCTGTCCTTGAGGCGTCTGTTACTGACGGTTTGCCATCCACTCTCCTTCGGACCCCTATCAGCTCCTCTTTACTGCTCTGTAATCATCGCCTATGCGTCTATCGTCATGCCGAATCCAAAGAAAGAAAACCCTCGATTTCGCCTTGCCGTTGAAATCGCCCTTGGAATCGCCTGAATTTCCTCGACATCTGTTACTTGAACAGTTTAATTAATCGATCTAAACTATCTGTCAAGCCATAGAGTTAGCGTATCTTACGAGCTTCCATGCAGAATCACAACCATTGGATGATCCGATGCACCCCTGACTTTTTATTTTATTTTATTTTATTTTATTTTATTTTTATTTTTTAAACACACGCACGCACACCCCTGACTTGTCTTTGTTTTTACTTATTTTTTTGGCCATCCTTTCGTGAACCATATATGGATAGTGAACCATATATGGATAGGATGAATATTTCTGAAAAAAAAAAAAAGAAAAAAAAAGTGACTCTTTAGAATCATAAGCAATCTATGATGGGCCCAATAAGTAGATTGATTGAATTGTTAGTTGGATCTATTTTTGTATAAATGATTTGGACCGTCCAAATTAAAGGCCAATGATCAGATACGTACAATTGTCTGATTATTAAGATATTTGCATGACAATACATAAATCTGTGTCAGACCTAATGTACCGCCTATATCAAGTGTTTCAGCCGTCCAAGTGTTATAATGCAACTAGGAGTGCTATAGCTTGTAGTGCTACGTGATCTGGGGTGAAATTTCTCCCAAAATAATTTCCTCTCCCGTGCTTTTTATAAAGCCCACATATTGACAGAGTCCAATCTTGACTTAGTAAAAAGGTGAACAAAAGCATTTTGCTTTATTAATGAAAGTGTTTCCCGCTTGCAAATGTAATAAAGAGATTCCGTTCTTTTCAATTGTGGGAATGCTTTCTTCAGCCACGCAATCTGCATCTGCCAAACCCAAGCGTTCACACGTGTAGACATGGCATGCATACAATTGATCCGTAGCATTCGAACCAAACATCTGACGCGAGTAGCATGCATCCCCCCTTCCCAGAGGAAATTTTTTGTGGCTGGAGGCTAGCATAGCCTCCCCAGATTTACGTCCGAGAGAAATCCACCCCTTCTTCAATTTCTCCAACTCATGTTAGTACATCATTTCAAAATTAAGATAGATCCAAAGCTAAAGTGAACCACACTACAGGAAAAAGTAGGATGGATTGCTTAACGTCGAAAACTTCATCCAGACTGCAGTAGTTTCAAAGCAGTAGCTTGTACACCGACTGTTTTTATTAACAAAGATTCAGGGGCATGGCCCTCCTTTTGAATTTTAAATAAATAAATAAATAAATGTCTTGAAGCAGGCTAATATTTTTGTTTTCAGGTCATTTCAGCTAAGATGACCTTGTGATAGGCTGAGATGGCATATGAATATCATTGTGGACCTTGGGATGGTTTCAATGCTGGGCATTTCCATCCCAACTGTCTTATGTATTGTAGTAAACTTGATTTTTCGATCTGCCTAATGTTCCTGAGCTGGGGAAACTGATGAATGGAAAAGATTTCTTACGGACATCTCAGTGGGCCCCATATAGGAACTTCCCTTGGGCAGGGCACAACCAACTTGTGCCCCAAGCATTAGGCCATCCTACTCGTGAGTTGGGCAACAGACCATCGGCTATCCATTGCCTACCATTAATTAGTGAAGATCTGTTAAGATCTGTTATGAATTATAGCATAGCCGTGTATTCAAATATGGACAGTTTATCAGGTAGGCCCAAGAATCAGACGTGTCTACTCATCTTTGCGGGAAAAAATGCATGTTGAAAAAGACGCTGAGGTGAGTCGAAGGAAATTCCCTGTTTGGTACCTACGGTGTATATGTGAGGCCATGGTTGGTTTTCCAATACGTTGATCTGATAGTCACATCATGGATGAACCATGTGCCAAAAAAATAAAAATCTCTTCATTTGGCTAATTCTAGTCTTTCTATTATTGGCATAGAAATATGTGAGGAAATGCACCAGCAGTCCAAATTCAATGGAGAAAGGAAAAAAGATTTGATGGTATGGATAAATCAACGATCAGATCTATGGCTTGGATAGATGAACCATTGGCCCGATATGATTAGATTAGGTGCCAAACAAGGAAGTTCCATTTTCCCAGCAAACAGGAAACTCAGCCTCAGTATAAAAATAAAAATCAAAAGCGTACCTAATATGTTGATCACAGGCCTAAATTGTGGTCTAAGATGTACAGGCATCAGGCCATGGCTGATGAATGGATCTGATCTTGTACACGTGTACAATGCATAAAGCCACGGGACAGCTCATTCAATGCTGTGCACCTGCCTTCACTCTTAAATAATAGTCTATATGCCTCTAGTCAACAGAGACTTTGATAATGTATTTGCGCTGAATTGCTGCAGCAGCGCCTATTTTCTGGTGCATTTTCTCCTTCCTCTGAACGGCGCAAAGCTAGACAAAATTCAGAGGTAAGCACTATCATTATTGTCTTTTTATTCTATGGTTTTTATTTTGGATGGTGCTAGCTATCTTCACCTCCGTAGTCATACAGAAATTGTTTCTTATGCTAATTAAGAGCTAAGCAGGACAGATATACATCAGATCTGTGTTGTCAATCAGCTGAAACAACAATTTTCATCATAAATCCTAAAAATCAGTAGGCCATACCATATGAAACAGTGTAAAATCATTCCTAAAACCTCTAAAATCACATGGTTTGGCCACATTAATTTTGGAATATCCTGATTTTCAAAAAATCCATTTATCCTGATATTATATTCACAATCACTGCATCATCATCCTTTGGAACATATAGATCACGGTTCTTTTTTTTTTTTTTTTTTTTTTTTTTTTTAGTGCTAGCTGTTGAACACAAATATCCAACCCTTGATTATGTCCGATGGTGACAAGCATGAACCATCATCTCGTATGCTGTTGTAATCAGTTGCCCATGGATTAGCTCTATAGATCCTTGGATTTCAATTGATTCAGGTATTCTCTTTCTGCCATAGAAGTTGCTAAAAAATCCAAATTAAGCTGAACTACTCAAATAACTCATTGAGATACATGCACATATTCTTCACACATCATGCCTTCATGCTATGCTAGTCCTCATCTTGTTGCCTGATGCACACAACATCCTCAGTTTGACCCTCGACTACATGGTTATGTTCTTGCACCATATTGGCCTCAAGGTCAGGCATGGTGAATGCACAAGTTTGAATGATGGTGAAGGGCTGGTTGAGATTGATGAGGTGCACCTCTAGAACACCAATGAGAGGAAATGAGAAAATATGAGTTACTCCTTGTCCTATCCTATGGACTAACCCAACCACCGTTCTCTTCTCCTTTAACCAGGGAGGCCGGATCCAATACAAATGATTAAAGGATATCATTAACATAAATATACAGTTTTTTTTTTTTTAATCCAAATGATTAAAGGATATCATTAACATAAACATATTTTTTTTTTTGAGGGGGTTGACATTTAAGTGACGCCCAATCCATCTCATGTGTGGCTTTTGATTGAATTTTTCATAACGCAATAGATTTTACAGACTTAAAATTTGTAGATTTTAATTTTTATAATGGGTCTGTGTTTTTTGCCTTGGGTCTAACAAGGGTGACCCTAGTGGTGTGGATTTCGTATAAATATTATGGTGGAGCTTGTACGCTTGAACCCTTCACTCACAGGCACAACTCTAGCCGTACAAACATCCCTTGTTATACTAAAATTGGAGGAAGGGTCCAACTTTTTTCGTGTTGTTGATTGCACTATCACTAACTGCAGGACAGAACTTTCAAGTTCATGTCAGCTGGAGAAAGCGAGTTAAACGACAAGGTGCCGCCTTTCATAATTAAAGGTAAAACTGCTGGGAGCAGATTAGGTAAGACCCTAGACACACCCAATACTGTTGCAGTCCTTAATTACAGGGCCAGCTTAATGTATGTATTTTGTATCCACACCGTTGGTCCGTTTGTCCATATGATATTAGGGAACCATCCCAAAAATGAAACAGATCTAATTATCTGGTAGACCATATCATAGGAAACTGTGGTGGATTAATATTTTGGTAGCATTTGTTTGCCATCCAAAATGTTACCGGTCACACAGATCTTGATTAAGAAAAAACACCAATATCACCCTGATCCAAGACTTCTGAGGCCCCTGAGAAGTTTTCAATGGTTCTATCCCATTGTTTTCTGTATTGTAGTCTTCTTGAGGGTTGGATCTTCCTCATTTTTAACTCAATCTCTAAAATGATATCACATAATAGGTAGATAGCGTGGATATAACACATGCATCATTAATAAAGGCCCACATAACTTTGCCACGTTAACACACACCTGGCATTCTGCCAAGGAATGGCCTCTCATTCCATACATCGGTTAGCAAGCCATGGACGGATTGTTTCCACTGATCCAATTAAAGCTTTTATCAAATCTGACGGAGGATCAGGATAGATGATTTTGACCATTCAGCGCCTAAATCACTTTATAAGAGCATTGATGTACCCTTAGACATACCGAATAAAAATGCATGCATGCTACACTAAATTCAAGAAGTGAGGAAGTCAGGTGTCATTAGTCGTTGGGTTAAAGTCCCCTCTGTTTTCTATTTTTTTTTTTTTTTTATCCTTTTTTTTTTTTTTAATTGAAAATACCTCTACTTGAGTTTAGATATGCCTATATTAGGCTTATGTCTAAAATGATCTCTGGTTTTTTTTGTTCATACACCCCACACACTTCAGAATTTCACCACTTATGCTAAGATGATTGGGATGAATGGAGTTGCTATAGGCCCAAGTTTCAAGCAAGTTGTATATGAAGAGAAAAAGTAAAGCATTTTCATCTTTCAAATCATCCTCTCAACCAATTATTTTGTCATTCCGTTTCATTTTCTTTCTCAGAATTTGACTGTTGTGAAATTATCATTTGATGAGCTGAAAATTGAGAATTTTCCTGCAAGGTTTTTTTTTTTTTTTTTTTTTTTTTTAAAGCGTAATATAGTCCCTATTAGTGCCGGCAATGGTAGGTACAGCTATAGGATAGTATCCTACTTATATAAATACATTATTATGAATGAAATATAATATAGAGAACAATCTACCACAGGGCCCTGATTTAAACAATGGTGATCATTTAGTGAAGTTGATTTTCTTTTTCTTTTTTAAAATACTGATCATGCATAGAGCCCATCCACCTTTTTAATGCATGGGTGCATATCAGACATATCTGCCATACTAGCAGATATGGTAGCATGTGCATTAGCTGACTCATAAGACTTTATGCGTGTGTGCATATAGATAAACGTTTCAGTAAAAATAAAACATTTGCTATTTTTCCAAACATCAACCCAATCTGTGACTCAGGTGAGCTACACAAGTAGGAAGATTGAGAGGAAATCCTTACTCTTGATTCTTGTAGAGGGCGCACTTTGATGTACATATACCACTCAGTCCATTTATAAAACATTTGCACAGATGATGGCATACCTCAATAATTAGGCCATTCGGTAACTTGGATGGTAGCCAATGTAAATTAACTGAGCACGCCCTTCAAATTTTCTGTGCTTGTGTTTGCCACCTTAGTCATGGGCTGACAATTCTTCCAAAACATTTCCAAATAAGGGTTGGCATGTAAGAATATGTGGCGACCTCTCTTTGGAAGTAAGGGCCACCTGGCAAAAGATGGCGAGGGTTCTGGTCCTCAATGCCCATTTGTTCATTGGGTTTGGCCGATGTGACTTCGTGTATATATATATATATATATATATATATATATATATATATATATATATATATATATATATATATATATACTCTTCATTTTCTTGAAAATAGTCCTACTGTTCACTAATTAGATTTTTCTTAGTGTGTGTCCGTTCATATCCCGTGCTTTCGGTAAAAGAGGACTCATTGGTCTTGGATTTTCCTGACATTAGTGGTAATCTTCATCTAGCCATTTAGTTGGCTGAGTTACGTGTTGTTTTATTTTATTTCATAAATTATTATACAGTATGACTGATGGTAGGAGGATCATTGGTTTGTGTTGTCATCCTGCCTTAATGGGAAAAAATAATTTAGAAAAAAAAGTTGGCATCCAAGGAGGTCGGAATGAATATCATGTGGGTCCACTGCAATGTGTAAGTGAATGTTTTTTGTAGGCCATTGCAGATTGTTCATGACAGCAAAGTAGTGGGGCCCACTGTGATATGTATGTGAAATTAACTTTGTCCATTGGATGCATCAACCCAGGTAAGGCCTGGGCAGAAAATCAGGTGAACCCTTTTTTTGAACCCTTTAAAAAAAAAAAAAAAGAAATTCTTTTTACACATGCCACCGCGCGATGGGTATCGGAAGGGATCGTGTTGAAACTCCTCAAAGTCTACCACTCGGGCAAGGACTGGAACCCCAAAATTAGGTGAACTCTTGATTTATGTATGCTCTAAGGAAAATAGTTGAGAGGGGGATGCATGATACCCACTCAGCTAGTTGGATTGTACAACTACTTTGGTAAGCAGTAAATAATTAATGTTAGTATCATAATAAATGAGAGAATAAATTAATTGGGAAGGAAAAAGGGTTAACAACTTACATAGGTCTCACCAGGGTTTTACATGAAATGTACGCCATCCACAAGTGCTCACCCCATGTTATAATGTGTGTGTGTGTGTGTGTGTGTGTGTGTGTGTGGAAATTACCCCATCAGTCAGATGCACCATTCTATGGTGGGCCTCGGGCTTAAAAATCAAGTCAATCCATGACTTGTGTGGGCCACACCAAATAGAGAGGGGTTACCCTCCTATTAATACATTCATAATCATTTGTTGGGCCCACCGAGATGTGGTTCACAAATCGAACCCATCAATTTTATGTGTCCCGCTTGGATGAGGGGTTAGATCAAATTTTATACGCATCCAAGTTTCAGGTGGGCTCCACCAAGTGCTTTTATATGTTTCAGAAATGTCTTCACATGATTTTATATGATATATATAGGCCACCTAAGTTCCCCATATGGCTAATTTTTGGGATATTCCATAATTTAAAGAGAACCCATCAAAGGCACGGTGTTGATGTTTGACACACATCATGGTGAGGCCCACACAGCTCGACCTCATGGGAAGTTCTCATGAAGTCGACCTTTATATATATATATATATATAAGGCTTTATATATATAATATATTGGGGTCTCATATTGCTTGGGATAAGAGAAAAGAAAGGAGGTTATAAGTTGGGTGTGGTTTACCTTACTAATTGGGTAAATGCGAGGGAGCACATGCACAATGGGAGGGCATCATGGTGGGCGTCCGTAGTGAGCACACGTGGCTATGTGGTTGTAGTCACTCCCTCACGTCCTTACAGGAACTGTCGTGAGACAATGCGATGGTCGGAAGGGATAAACGTCTAGTTTTCCAACATTAAAAAAACGGTAATATTATTTATGACCTAAGCCATAACCCCAGCCCCATGTGCCTATGTAAGGAAAGCTTGCTAGGATCGTTTCATCAGCAACATAAGCAATATTCATATCTCCTCTTCTCTACAACTCTAGACACATTCACTAGGTGGTTCAACTCACAACTCAGTGAGTCAACTCAGCATATGACTCATTGAGTCAAACCAGAACCTTGGCTCAGTGAGTTTATAAATTCAGTGAAAACTTTTTCCTATTCTTTCCTAGCAAGTTAGGACTAGAAATCAAAATCTACTAGAAAGACTATGTTGAACGAGTTCCTAGAGAGGTTTCTTCATGATTATTGCACGTAGAACCTATTAGGTTTGTTGTATCCTAAAAGAGATTTGCCATATAGCCTGTCAGCGATCTTAGATAAGAGGGGACACATAATTCTTTAAGTAGAGCATATCCAATATGTGCTTCAGCCTGATTGAATCAAATTTTTTTTCTTTTTGTTTCCAAATTATCATTTTGGAATATTTTTCAACAATCTTAAAGAGGTGTTTTAACATGGATGCTGAAAGCATTGCGTCAATCAAGATGATGAATCAAGATTTGATCTGACTCCACCTATTCAATGATACCAACTTCACTAGCTAGATGGAAGGACAAGTTGAAATTTCTTTTGATGACGCTAAGGATCTACTACATATCCAAAACCGTAGCCACTACCTGAAGCTACAGAAAGCAACACCACTGAACAAGTTGCAGCTAGGAACAAGCGAGCTGAAGATGGACAATTGTGTCATAGCCATTTCCTTAACGCTCTATCCAACCATCTGTATGAGTTATATATAGACACGATGTCAACCAAATATATCTGGAATACGTTAGAATCCACGTATAAGACTAAAGAAAAAGGAACGACGAAATTCTTAATAACCAGGTAATTCAAATTCACTGTGATAGATAATAAACCACCCTACCTCAAATATAAGAGTTGTAGTTGATAGTAAAAATGAACACCTGTCATTAAAAACTTCATAGATTCCACTATAATGTTTGTTGAGTACCCAACCAGTTGATAAGGTCAAACACACCTGGATTAAAGGGAAAAACTAATATCAGCTTTATCGAAAACTTTTATGGATCACAAAAGGCTTTAAATGGTCAATAACCATTGTTACTTGTGGTATGGTCCACCTAAATTTTAAAATTTGTATCTGCTTCATTTTTGGGACAACACCTTAAAATAGGTAAGAAAAGTAGATGGACAGTGTGGAAATACAATGTATGCACTAAGGTGGGCCCTACAGTCAGGGTCGCACCACATCATTGGCTTCGGAGCCACAACTAAGACACGTTCCAGAGATACGGATTGCCTGCTGACATTGCTTGTAGTGAGGCAGCTACTGGACATTGATATGTGGGCTTCACCAAGATATGTGTATTTTATCTACACTGTTCATCCATTTTTTAAAGATCATTTTAGGACATGAACCAAAAAATAAGTCGCGCCGGCATCTAGAGATTCAATTGGTATTTAGGTCCAGTCCATACGGGAAGCTTTAAGAGCTTCCGAGGCGTAGAAGGCCACTGTCATTGCCCTGCTAGCGGAGGAGCGGTGCGAGAAGGTTGAGCTGGTGGGCCAGGGGGAAGAGGCGATGTTGCTCCTGGCCGAGGTGAAGGCGATGTCTCTCCGGTACCAGGGCCGAGCTGATTACAGTGGAGAGCAGTCGGGGTGACCCCATGTACTCCTTAAGCTGTTGAAAAGCTTGCTCGCAGTCCCTTGTCAAGGCCGGCTTTGACTTCCCCTTTAGTTACTTGAAGAATGGTAGACACTTATTTGTGGCTTTAGAGACAAACCTGTTGAGAGCTGTTATTTGACTTATGAGGCATTGGATCTCCTTTATATTCCTGGGGGACTTCATGTCTAGGAATGCTCAGATCTTGTCTAGATTCACTTTTATTCCTCTTTGATTAACTAGGAAACCAAGGAACTTTCCCGAACTGACGCCTAACCCACACTTGTTCAGGTTTAGTTTCATCTAGTACTTTCTCATGATCGTGAACATTTCCACAAGGTCGGTAGCATGATCTATAGCTTTAGTGCTATTGACTAGCATGTAGTCAACATAATTGTATGGCTGATCTATTTGGTAAACATCTTATTGACGAGGCATTGTTAAGTTGCTCCAGCATTTTTCAGCCCAAAGGGCATGACCTTGTAGCAGTAGAGTATTTTATCGGTAACGAAGGTTGTCTCCTGCTTGTCGGGCTTATGTATGACAATCTGATTGTAACTTTAGTATGCATCCATAAATTTAAGAAGTTCATGTCTGACCATATTGTCGACCAGTTGGTCGATCCTCAGAAGAGGGAAACAATCTTTTGGACATACTTTATTTAGGTCGGTGTAATCAATACATACTTGTCATTTGCCATTAGACTTCTTTACCAACACAATATTTGCCAACTAGTCTGGGTAATAGACTTCCTCGATGAATCCAGCCTCTAAGAGTTTGTCGACTTCCTCACCAATGGCCGCGTACTATTCTGGACTGAACGCGCGTTATTTTTGCCTTACGGGTTTATAGTCAGGGTCGATGTTCATCCTGTAGACCATCACCCTCTAGGTTTATGATAGGAATGTCTTGGTGAGACCAGGCGAAGATGTCATCATGTTACTTTAGTAAACCAATGATTTCATTTTGCTGGCCAGGTGCTAGTAACGAGCCGACCTAAATCGTGCAGGTTAGGTTAGTTTCATAGAGGGGCATAGTCACGAAGTCCTCCACTAGTGACTCTCTCTTGATAGACTCTTGTCGTAGGTCTAGGGAGGTAATGGTCATTATTTGTCGCTGCGGTTTTGCTTTGAGCATTGTCGGGCTTCATGTTGGTCGCCCCTGACTTGTCCAATACCATGCTTGGTCGGGAACTTCATCGCAAGATGGTATGTGGACACTGCAGCTCTCATGGCATTAAAGGACGGTCGTCCCAAGATCACGTTGTAAACAGACAGGCAATCGACCATGAGAAAGTCAATCATGGCGGTCGTCTGGTTAGGACCTTCTCAAACAGTTACGGGAAGTAGCAATATACCTTAAGAGGTGGTCATTTTCCCTGCGAACCTGACCAAGGAGGTTGCGAACGGTCCGTAACCTGGATATCCCAACCCCATTTTATCGAAGGCGATAATGAACGGGATGTCCTCTGAGCTGTTGGTGTTAACCAGTATTCGATGCACCTTGTGATTGGCCACAATCATAGTGACTACCAGAGCGTCGTCATGTGGGTAGTGGACTCCTTAGGCGTCTTTCACCGTGAAGGTCAAGTTGCAGGGCTTAACCTCTGTTATTTTGAGGTCCTACTAGTGAGGTATACATGATGCTCTGTGTCACTATTGCTTACGTTTCGGACATGTGCACTGCGTGCTCTGTTCGAATCTCCACCTTCGATCGGTCTATCGAATATGATACATATTTCGCCTACCGCCTCGTTGTTTTTCTGGTTGTCATGTTGCTCGTCCTGTTTATCTGGTTGGTTGTCTCTTCTTTTGTTGACAAACTCTTTCAATTACCCACTTCGGATAAGGGACTTAATCTCTTCTTTGAGGTCGAAACATTCTGTAGTGTTATGGCCATGGTCGCGGTGGAAATGATAGTACTTCCGCTTATCTCTTTTGTGGACGTCGACCTTCATTATTCTCAACCACTTTAGGATTCTTTTGTCACGTATCTCCATGAGCACCTATTTGGATGTGGTGTTCAGAGGGTTGTATGAGTGAAATCGGCTCTCCGGTTATTGACTTGCACGTTGACTTCTGCTCAGGTCGTCCTCTTTTCTCTTTTTGTTATTAACGACGGGCGGTTTCCTTTCCTCCTTTCGCTTCCTTTTCTTAGCCGAGGTACCTACATTCCGAGTGGCTTTTTATGAACTGAAAAGCTCCTCTACGTTTAAGTATTTTTTGGGCTCAGTTAAGGAGGTCAGCTAGGGTAGTCGAGGGATTCTTGCCAATAGAGAAGAGGAACTTTTCTTCCTTAAGGCTAAATATCATGGAGGTAAGGGCTATCTGATCAGAGTAACCGTCGACCTGCACCGCTTCCTCAAGCGAATGATATAGTCCTTCAGCAACTCATCTTCCCTCTAGATCTGGGTGACCATGAGGAGATGAGTTGAGGGCTTTCTTCTATCTTTCCCACTAATGAACTGTGTGATAAAGGTCTTACTGAGTTGGGCGAAAGAGTTAATAGATTTTAGTTTGAGCTACCTATACCATTTATGTGTTGCCCTCGATAAAGTCAAAGAAAATGTTTGGCACATTACCTAAAGGACACAAGATGTTCGGCCGGGTCCCTGGACCCACAGTAAGGGGTGATCCAAGGCATTCAGAACTTGGGCAGAAGCTGAGAACTCATGATATCGTCCGTGAATGGGGGCTTTGCTTCTTCCAACATGGCTTCAATGGAGGCCAAGGCTTTAGCTCGACATGCCTGCTAAATATCGTCGAACTAATCTCGAATTTCTCTGAGCTTTACCTCCCATGGGACCTCACTCTCTATGATAACTTTAGAGTCCTTCGTGCTCCTTTTTTCTAGTGTGCACAGGTCGGATTCGGTGACAGTGGTCATTCCCACCATATGCATGGGAGCCTACCCATATCGTGTTGGTCGATCCTTCATTGCATACGGATCATGAGGTGCCTACGGAGGTTGGGATTGCTTAGTCGTTGCCCCCACCTCCACGCCTTCGTCGGGGAGTGGTGGTTGTTTCCCTAATATCCACATTATTCGATTTACGTTACTGGCCAAGGCCTTGACTTGGTTTTATAAGGAGATGAGCCGAACCCCCTGTTCCGGGATCATTGCCCGACTACTGCGGGAGGGGGGTCGGTCTAGTGGTTTGAGTGAGGTGCTTGAGGATCTTCAGGCTACTCTTCTAGCACAAGGATCGGTTTGGTAATGGCGGCTAAAGCTATTTTCCTCCTTTAGCCATTATAAAATAAAGTGGAAAAATGGTTGGTAGCCTTGATATGAAGTGAACTTCTTTTCCACAGACGGCGCCAAACCGTTGATGTTAGAATTTGGTCGACCCTGCTCCACCTTCTACAAGCCGCGGAGTACCTACAACTCAAGGGAGAAAAGGAAGACAATGGAGGTGCTGGTTAGGGCTGGGGACCCTCTGATGCCTAAGTCAGGTGTGTGGACTCACAGTAGGCATAGTAGAGTCACGATAATAGTGTGTACCTTCTCTTTAAATAAAGTGGTGTATTTATAAGCTAGTCCCCGCAGCTTGTGTATCCAAATAGATCTATAAGATACGTTGGGAGGGCCCGTATTGGGGTTGAATTCTATTCTCGGATATTTCTCTAACACTTTGATTATTCCTCCATTTACGTGATTTTCTGTTGGAACTCCGCAGAGAACCCGTTTTCGCTTGGCACAGGATTCTTCTCCGGATATCCTTGTTTTGAGTCTGAGGCCAATCTCTAAGGCTGAGGTGAATTCCGACCTCGCCGAGGTCGGTAGTCGGGTCGGTATGTAAGTTGATAAGTCCTATCCTTAATTTGCTCGTGCTCGGTCATTAAGTCACCCTGCCCAGTCCATTTTTTCTAGCCCAGAGTTCGCTTAAACAGTCTCATCTCTATACATCGGGTCATCTCAAGTTTACCCATGACAAGGTCAACCTCTTAGTACCACTCTAAAGCTTTTTATGTGGTCGAGTTCTGTGGGTCCCATCATGATGTGTGATGGACATTTGCATCGTGCATTTGGTAGGTCCCTTAGGTTCTGGAATGTGCCAAAAATCAGTCGTATCCAAGACTCAATAGGCCATACTATCTAAAACCATGGAAAATGACGCCTAAAACATCTAAAAGCACTTGGTGGGCCCATCTGAGTTTTAGAATGGCGTACTTATCCAAGTGGGGCACACATAATGAATGGGCTGGATGTCTAAACCACATCTACAACGAGGATGGTTTCAATGACTGGGCATCCACTATCAATGATTGCTTGTACGGTACTAGCCCATCTAAGTCATGGTTTGGCCTAATTTTTAGCTCTAAGGCACATTATGGAAGGGTGCAACTAATTAACGGAATGAATGTCCCTCACACCACGGTGGGCCCATTGAGCTCGACCTCCACATCATAGTACCTTTTTCCTGTATATATGTGTACGGGCACAAAGACGTGCACATATGCACATACATACATGCATATATATTAAGCACTTCCACTTTAGTACACCGATTCTCTCCCCAGGGTTACTGCATGAGGGAATGTTATAACACGTGGAACTTTTTGTGGGCCCCACCATAATGTGTTAGATCCGCACCATCCATCCATTTTGCCCGATCATTTTAGGGCATGAACCCTGAAACGAGGCCAATGCAATGCTCAAGTGGAGCACAACACGGAAAGAAGTGGGGATTGAGTGACTACCGTTCAAACCTTTTTATGGCCCACTTGACATTTTTTCCCTCTAACCTGTTTATAAGGTCACACGGACCTGGATGAAGAGAAAACACATAAAAAAAAAACACAAATATTCGCTTGATCCAAGCCTTCAATTGCCCCAAGAATTTTTCAATAGTAGACGTCCAATTCCCCTTGTTTCCTATGGTGTGGTCCACTTAATCTTTGCATATACATCATTTTTTAGATCATTCCTTAAAATGATGTAAAAAAATGGTTGGATGGTGTGGATCTAAAACTTACATCTCAGGCCGACCACACCAGATGAAAACATTGGTGATTGAACTCCAACCAATAGGAACTTCCTCCTGTTCATTAGATACATAACTCTGAATAAACTGATGGGTTTTTTGACCCGTCGTCGACCGGTCGTGAGCCTCGCTCGACCGGTCGAAGGCTGTGGTCGACCAGTCGTGGAAGACGAGTCGTGGCACGACTCAAAGTCTAGCGACTGTGGACTATTTTTTTCCGAGGTGCTCGACCAGTCAAAGGAGGTGCTCGACTGGTCGAAGGTGGCTCTCGACCGGTCGTGGACTTAGTTCGACCAGTCGAGGTTAGGTACATTCGTTCCACAATTTTGCACGGATTTCGTGTCGTAAGTCCTTTCGCAACTGGAATGCGGAAGGGAGTTTCCTAAATCTATAAATAGGAGTTCCTAGGGCTTTCTAGGACATGACAAGAGGGTTTCCTAAAGCTTTACAAGGGATTTGCTAAAGGGTTTAGGGCTATCAAAGGTGAGAGAGAGAGAGAGAGAGAGAGAAAGAGAGAGAGAGCTTATAGAAGGGATGTTCTGCTCGTGGAGGTTATCTACTGTGTAATCTATATCTCAGCGCTTCTATGTCCTCATAATCGGTTAGATCTCTCCATTTTCTCTATTTCTCTTACTGTTTATCCACTCCTACGTGAGTGAAGAAAGCTGTAACGTTCGATCTACTTCATAGTGGATTGTTAATCTGGACGAGGTCCCGTGGTTTTTACCTCTTTGAGGGTTTTTTACGTAAAATCTCTTGTGTGGTGTGTGATTGATGCATTGATTATTTTCATTGCTATATTATCCATAATTCTAGTTTGTTCTGGAGGGCTAGATCCTAAGGTTTATACAAGGCCCCTAACAAAGTAGTATCAAAGCGAAGTCCATTGAACGGGTAGGATCGGTTTTGAATTATGGAAGGTGGCTTATCAAGGATGATCAACCTCAATGGTTCTAACTGGACCATATGGAAGGCTAAGATGGAGGACTTGCTTTATTGCAAGGACCTATATTCTCCAATTTTAGGCATATCAGCAAAATCCAAGGATATGACTGATGATGATTGGAAGAAGATGGACTGAAAGGCGGTGGGGTTTGTTAGACAATGGTTGGATGATTCAGTTTTCCACCATGTGTCTACGGAAACATCAGCCGCTAGCCTATAGCTGAAATTACAAGGGCTATATAAGAGGAAGACAGCCGGTAATAAAAAAATTTTGATAAGGCGACTTGTGAATCTCAAGTTCAAGGATGGTGGTTCTGTGGCCGAGCACATGAATAAGGTCAGCAATATAGTGAACCAACTCACCTCTATGAAGATGGTCCTGGATGATGAATTGCAGGCTTTACTATTGCTTAGTTTATTGCCTAACAGTTGGGAGACATTGGTGGTGTCTCTAAGTAACTCCGCACCAGACAAAAAGATATCCATGGAATAGGTAACTAGCTGTCTCTTCAATGAAGAGACAAGGAGGAAGTCTCAGGGGTCTACTCAGAAAGAGGCCCTCGTGACACAAGAACGGGAGAGTGGAAAGAACAGGAAGGGCGGGAAGGCCCGAGATAAATCAAGAGGCAAGTCGAGTAACAGGAAAGATGTTGATTGCTGGAATTATGGCAAGAAGGGCCACTATAAGCATGAATGTCGTGGTAAGAAGAACGACAAGAAAGGAAAAGGAAAGGAAGATTAATAAAATTCCATTGTGGTCGCTTCAGATGGCGACGTTGTAGTTATTCTTTCTGCAGATCATGATGTATATCTCACGGCTACGAGTCAGGACACCGACTGGGTGATAGACTCGGGAGCTTCTTTTCATGCGACTCCACACAGGGACTTCTTCACAAGTTACAAGTTAGGTGACTATGGGACTGTGAATATGGGAAATTCTGGCGTATCAAAGATCGTAGGAGTCGGTGATATTTGTATAAAAACTGATGTGGGCTGCACATTGGTTCTCAGAGATGTGAGGCATATTCCAGACCTTCGCCTCAACTTGATGTCGGCAGGAAGGTTGGATGATGATGGCTATGAAAGCCGGTTTACTGGTAGGCGATGGAAGCTCATCAAGGGTTTGTTGATCGTGGCCAGAGGGAAGAAGTGTTGCACCCTTTAAAAGGCAAGTGTCAGTATGTGCAAGGGTGGGTTGAACGCAGCGGAAGATTCAGCTATTGACATGTGGTACAAGCGTCTACGCCACATGAGTGAAAAAGGGTTTCAGCTACTAGTAAGGAAGCGACTCCTTCCAGACGTGACAAGTACACCTCTCAAAACCTGTCTTAATTGTTTATCAGGGAAACAACATAGAGTTTCATTTATTAAAACTGCTTCTCATGTTAATAAAGTGCATGCATTAGATTTAGTTTATTCTGATGTTTGTGGTCCCATGAGGACGGTGGGGCATTGTATTTTGTTACTTTTATAGATGATGCATCTAGGAGGGTTTGGGCTTATGCTTTGAAATCCAAGGACGAGGTCTTTGGTGTGTTTAAATTGTTTCATGCTATGGTCGAGAGAGAGACAGGTAGATCATTGAAGTGCATCCGCACTAACAATGATGGTGAATACATTGGCGACTTTCATGAGTATTGCAAGTCCCTGGGTATACGGCAAGAATAGACAGTTCCCAAGACCCCCCAGCATAATGGTGTAGCTGAGCGAATAAATCGCACAATTGTAGAGAGAATCAGACGCATGTTATCCCATTCGAAATTGCCCAAGATGTTCTGGGGAGAAGCAATGCACACGGCGGTGTATTTGATAAACAGGTCTCCATCAGTCCCGTTGAATGGAGAAGTACCTGAGAAGGTGTGGATTGGACATGATACATCATACAGTCATCTCAGGGTGTTTGGATGCAGGGCATCCATTCATGTACCAAAGGACGAGAGGTCCAAGCTCGATATGAAGATCAGGCAGTGCGTATTCTTAGGGTACGGTGATGAAAAGTTCAGTTACAGATTGCGGGATCCGACTGAGAGGAAGCTCGTCAGGAGCAGAGATGTGGTTTTCTTTGAAGATCAGTGTGTAGAAGACATTGGTAAGCCAGAGAAGAACCAACCTAGTTTAGGGGAGCTAGAGGACATGGATCCGGTTACTCCTCCCGTGGTGCCTGATGACGGGGGAGTACAGCAAGGTAGAGAAGATGAAGGAGTTCCTTCAGAAGATGGACCAGGGGAGCAGCCCCCACTTAATCTACCTGTTGAGTCACAGGTGAGGAGGTCATCTAGGGACAGACAACCGTCGAAGAGGTACTCGCCACATGAGTACATCATGCTGACTGATGGGGGAGAGCCAGGAGATTATTCTAAGGCCCTAGCCGACGAGCATAAGGGGGAGTGGTTGAAAGCTATGCAAGAGGAGATGGAATCCTTGAATAAGAACCACACCTATGATATGGTGAAACTGCTTAAGGACAAGAAGGCACTAAGCAACAAGTGGGTGTTAAGAAAGAAGGTTGAGTAGAAGAATTCACAGACGATGTTCAAGGCCAGACTTGTAGTGAAAGGGTTCGGTCGGAGGAAAGGCATAGACTTCGAGGAGATATTCTCACCAGTGGTGAAGATGACATCTATATGGGTATTGCTTGGGTTGGCAGCCAGCATGGATCTGGAGATAGAGCAGTTAGATGTTAAAATTGCCTTTTTTCATGGTGACCTGGAAGAAGAGATCTACATACACTAACCAGAGGGGTTCGAACTCAAGGGCAAAGAGCATATGGTGTGTAGGCTGAGGAAGAGCTTGTATAGGCTGAAACAAGCTCTACAGAAATGGTACAAGAAGTTCGACTCGTTTATGTTCAAACATGGGTATGACAGAACGGAGTCGGACCACTGTGCGTTCACGCATAAGTTCTCAGATGGTGATTTCTTAGTTCTGCTCTTATACGTTGATGACATGCTCATCATGAGAAAAGACATCAAGAAGATCGACAGGCTGAAACAGGAGTTGGGCAAGTCTTTTGCGATGAAAGACTTGAGCCCGGCTAAATAGATCCTAGGAATGGAGATAACTGTGTGAAGCAACAGAAGCTACGTGGGTCACAAGAGTGGTATATTGAGAAAGTCCTAAAGCGGTTCAATATGAATGCAGCGAAGCCGGTCAGTACTCCACTAGATGGTCACTTTAGATTGAGCGACAAGCAGTGTCCCAAGACGAAGGCAGAGGTGGAAGAGATGCAGAAGATCCCCTACGTGTCAGTGGTAGGAAGTTTGATGTATGCTATGGTGTGTACAAGCCCAGACATAGCATATGTGGTTGGTGTTGTTAGCCGGTATCTTGCAAATCATGGCAAAGAGCATTGGACAGTGGTGAAATGGATACTACGATATCTAAGAGGCTCATCCAGGTTGAGCATATGCTATGATGACGGAAAACCTGTGTTAGAGGGCTACACAGATGCAGATATGGCAGGTGACATAGACTCCAGGAGTCTACATCGGGGTTCATGTTCACGTTTGCAGGGGGAGCGGTTTCCTGACAGAGCAAGCTGCAGAAGGTCGTAGCATTGTTGACGATAGAGGTTGAATACATTGTAATCATAGAGGCATGTAAAGAGATGCTTTGGATGAAGAAGTTCCTACAGGAACTTAGCCTAAAGCAGGAGGAGCATGTGGCCTATTGCGATAGTCAAAGTGCTATACACTTGAGCAAGAATCCAAGTCAGCATTCCAAGTCAAAGCATATAGAGATTCGGTATCACTGGATCAGGGATACTTTGGAACAGAAGGTGTTACAGCTTGAGAAGGTCCACACAGACGATAATGGGTTAGACATGATGACCACGGCTTTGCTCAAGGGAAAAGTTGAGGTTTGTAGAAACCTGGCTGGCTTGAAGAAGGTGGATCCCTCCTGGGTCAAAAGGGAGAGATTTGATGAGTTTTTTGACCCGTCGTCGACTGGTCGTGAGCCTCGCTTGACCGGTCGAAGGTTGTGGTTGACTAGTCATGGCATGACTCAAAGTCCAGCGACTGTAAACTATTTTTTATTGGGGTGTTCAACCAGTCGAAGGAGGTGCTCAACCGGTCGAATGTGGCTCTCGACCAGTCGTAGACTCGGTTCGACCAGACGAGGTTACGCAGATTCGTTCCAGAATTTTGCACGGATTTCGTGTTGCAAGTCCTTTCGCAACTGGGATGCGGAAGAGAGTTTCCTAAAACTATAAATAGAAGTTCCTAAGGCTTTCTAGGACATGACAAGAGGGTTTTCTAAAGCTTTACAAGGGATTTACTAAAGGGTTTAGGGCTATCAAAGGTGAGAGAGAGAGAGAGAGAGAGAGAGAGAGAGAGAGAGAGAGAGAGAGAGGAAGCTTATAGAAGGGATGTTCTGCTTCTCTATTTCTCTTATTGTTTATCTACTTCTACGTGAGTGAAGAAAGTTGTAGCGTTCTACTTCATAGTGGATTGTTGATCTGGACGAGGTCCCGTGGTTTTTACCTCTTTGAGGGTTTTACATGTAAAAATCTCTTGTGTGGTGCGTGATTGATGCATTGATTATTTTCATTGCTTTATTATCCATAATTCTAGTTTGTTCTGGAGGGCTAAATACTAAGGTTTGTGCAAGGCCCCAACATAAACTAAAAACACAAATATTAGCCTCGTTCAAAATAGAACTTCTACCGCTGTCAAGAAAACTTCAAAGTTAAGAAATCAACTCCCACTATTTCCTGCTGTAGACGGTACACTTGAGCTTTAGATCATTTTTGGGCTAATGCACTAAAATGAGATGAGAAAAAAGAAATTTAAAAAAAAAAAAAAAAAAAAGAAGATGGAGGGTGTGGTTAAAAACGTACATCATGATGGGCCCCTGAGAACTATGACACAAGCTAACCATTTGGTGTTGGGGGTCTGAGAAAAAGCGCATCTTCGGTTTTGGTGGTGTGAGGATTCTTTGTGGGATTTTACGGGATTCTGAGGGGCCAGTCTTTGCTATGAACGGAAATTTTCTATTCCTCACAATGTGATTGGGCCACATCATCACCAGCCACATTTAATAATGTAGTACCCCCAATGTCAGTGATGATGTGGACCAATCACAATGCACAGGGAAATAGGAAATCCATATTCCTGTGGTGTAAGGACTCTCTGAGACCTACAGTGGTGTATGTATTTCATCCACTCTGTCCATCCGTTTTTATCAATTCATTTTAGGTAATACTCTCAAAATTGAATAAATTGAACGATAACCAATGCTCAAGAACACCTCACTACAGTAAGTGCTGGGGATTTAATGCTTACCATTAAAAACTTCTTAAGGTCACAAAAGTTTTGGAATAAATTCATATTTATGTTTGGGTTAGGATGATAAATAAACATGGTGGTTGTCATTTTCCCTACCGCTTTCTATGAGGTGGTCGTGTGAAATGATCTTCTTCGTTTAGGGCTCATGCGTTAAAATGATCCTGTAAAATGGATGACATTGCGGATATAACACATGTATCATAGTAAGGCTCACAGAAGTTTGCCACGTCAGTACGTCTGTTGCTATGTTATGTAATATGCAATCTGATTCCAGGGAAAGAAAAGGGGGGGAACCGAATGCGAAAATAAGTATAAGAACAAAGTTTAAATATGTAGGTATTATTAATTTATTTATTTTATTTCTTAATTTTCTCAGCTGACTAACAAGAGGAGGCACCATAGGAATTTTCTGTGCCTTCAACATAGAATATCCGCACTCATATATTTGACATTGGTTGTCTTCATTTCTTATTTTACAGAAATTCCGATGACGGACAGTATCGTTCAATTCGGGTTAGAAACTCTAAGTGCCCTTCTATCTCGAGAAGCATCAACGATAAGAGGAGTGCGCAATGAAGTAGAAGAAATCAAGCTGGAACTCGAAAGTATGCAAGCTTTGTTGAAGGATGCTGATAAAAGAAAAGAAAGCAATGAAGGAGTGAAAACCTGGGTGAGGCAAGTAAGAGATTCCACATATGATGTGGAAGACATCATCGACGAGTTCATGTATCGCATGGACAGACCACAAGGAGGTGGGCTCTGGAGTTTTCTCCTTAACATCGTTTGCCTCCCGAAGAATATCTACAACAAGCATTGCTTCGCCATCCGATTCCAAGAAACCAAGGTTAAGGTTCATAACCTTTTCGATAGAGGAGTTGGCTTCGGTCTCAATCAAATAGGAGAAGGAACAAGCTCTCATGATGTTAGCAAAATGTGGCAACGTGATGTAGAAATTTTTCTTTCCTCAGAGGAAGATGACATTGTGGGGATGAAGAAAGAATTAGATTTGATAGTCAGTTGGTTGGTGGAGGAAGAACAGCAGCGCACGGTGATTTCAGTGACGGGTATGGTGTTGGCTATATTAGCCAGAGTTTACCTTGGCTTTTCAAAGCCTTGGATTTGAGCTCACTGGACTCGTAGAGGAGAAGAAGAAACTTTGTATTTTTTTTACTGTATGTTGCTTACAAGCTTGCTGACTTTTTTTTTTTCATTCCAAACGGATTACACGACCTCCCTTATATAGACTTTTCCCACTAATGTGAAAAGACACAAATGCTCATAACAATTGCACTATAGGGGTATAGAATTAACTGTTTTTACAAATATTAAAAAATTCTTCCTCGAAGAGCACCGAAGCACCGATTCTTTGGAAGCTTCCTCGACGCTGGAGAATCGAGAACGGTACCGCATGGGGAAGACGTCTGGACGCCATTGCTGGAAGCTTCCTCCATTATCCAACGAGTTTGGTTTGGACTTCAACACTCCCCTTCAAACCAAAACCGGCTTCATTCGAGCATTGTTCTCGGTCGTTTGAATGCATCTGTCGGTAATGCTTTTTGTGAAATATATCTGCACGATGAAGTATGACAATACTCTAATTTTATCGTTTACGCTTCACATGATCTCTCGAGAAAATGATAACGGTATCAATGTGTTTGCTTCTTCCATCTTTGCCGATTTTTGGATTTTTGGCTAGTTGATTGCCGACTTGTTATCCACATATATGGTTGTAAGTGGATCCTTCTGCTTGAGTTCCTTTAGCAGGTTTCTCAACCAAATTCCTTCACACCACGGTGGACGATCTTTGCCACATACTCGCTTCACATGTGGACAAGTGCGACCACACTCGCTTCTTCGAATTCCATGTGAAAGCGATCGTTCAAGATAGAATACATATCCAGGTAGTGCTTTTTCTTTCATCTTGGTCACCTCCCCAATCACTTGTCTGAGTATCCATATAGCATTGCTTCATCATTATATGGATAGAAAAGACCGAATTCCATAGTTCCTTTGATGTACCGAAGGATTCTTTTTGCGGCTAACCAATGTGATTCTTTTGGTGCTTCCATTTATCTACTTAGAAGCCCAACACGTAGGCGATATCCGGCCTTGTGATTGTGAGGTACCTTAGGCTTCCAATGGACTTTTGAACATGGTCGAGTCAACACTTCTTCCTTCTCCGTCCTTTGTCATGGGTTTTAAGCTGTTCTTCTGGCGTGTTCTGACATTGCAATCGGCCATTTTGAACTTTTCAAGCAATTCCTTGGCATACTTCTTCGAGATATATAGATGCCACCATATTGTTGCTTCACTTCAATACCCGAGAAAAATGACATGAGACCGTAGTCGGTCATCTCGAACTCCTTAAACATAGCCTTCTTGAATTCATCAAACATTGATCATGTGTTTCATGTGACAAATCATCAACATATAGGCATCTTTATAAGTATATCGCCATGAGCATTCTTCTTGATGTAAGCTGCATGCTCATATGGACATTGGGCGAGCAGCCGTTCTCTTGAAGATAATTGTCGATGCGTGCATTCCAAGCACGTGGAGCTTGCTTCAACCCATAGAGGGCTTTCTTCAGTCGATACACCTTGTGTTTCTCCCCTTGCATAACAAAGCCTTCGGGTTGGTCAACATAGACCTCTTCCTCCGAATTCCATTCGAAATGCGATTTCACATCCAGTTGATAGATCATCCAACTATGATGGCTGTAAGGGAGATAATCATCCTCACGGTGTCAAGGCGAGCAACAGGAGCGAAGACTTCTTCATAGTCCACCCCATACTTCTGTTTATAGCCCTTTGCTACGAGCCTTGCCTTGTAGCGATCGATCTCGCCATCAGCGTTTCGCTTGATCTTGAACACCCATTTGACACCAATAGTTTTCTGGCCACTAGGAAGCGTAGTCAGCTCCCATGTGTCATTTTTCTCAATGGCATGAATTTCTTCTTTCATAGCAATTCTCCAACATTCTTCTTTTATAGCCTCCTGAAATGTCAGAGGCTCATGATCTGCATACAGGCAGAAAAGATTGACCTCTTCAGTTTGCTCATAAATGTCGCTTAAGCTTTTCATTTTTATGGGTGCCATGGGTGAGGATGAAAGTGGTGAATTTTGACTTGGAGTGCTTTCAGGAGTGATGGAGTGTACTCCTGGACTTATGACGATGATGCGGCCAGAAGAATGTGTTGCGGGCGTTTGCTCTTGACGGTCATGCCTTTCTTCATGTTCTTGTTTCGACTAGAATATCTTTGGTCGATTCTTCATTGTTCCATTTCCAAGCTTCTTCCTCACTAAAGACCACATCTCTACTCACCACTACTTTATTGGTTAGTGGATTGTAGAAGCTTGTAGGCTTTAGATGCTTCCTTGTAGCCGATGAAGATGCATTTTTCACCACGATCATCAAGCTTCCTTCTTCTTGCTTCTGGAACTTGAGCGTAGGCGACACACCCAAAGATCCTTAGGTGCGCCACGCTCGGTTTGTAGCCACTCCATGCCTCTTGTGGTGTCATGTTTCGACGCTCTTGGTTGGACACCGATTGAGCAAGTAGGCGGTACATGCATGCCTGCTGCCTGCCCGAAGCTCTTTTGGCGAGCCTTTTCCTTGACATGGTCCTCGTCATGTCGAGGATGGTGCGGTTCTTTCGTTCCGCAATTCCATTCTGTTGTGGCGTGTAAGCTGCAGTATGTTGTTGCTTAATGCCATGCTCCCTGCAAAAATCTCGAAATGCATTTGAGGTGTACTCTCCACCTCTGTCAGATCTAAGTACTTTAATTTTGTGACCACTTTCAACTTCAACACGAGCCTTGAACATCTTAAAGATAGTGAAAGCGGAAGATTTTTCTTTGATGCAATACACCCAAAGTCTTCTGCTGAAATCATCAATGAAGGTAATAAAATATTTATTACCTCCAAGAAGGGTGTTTCAAGTGGTCGCAAATATCGGTGTGAACCAACCGAAGTGGTTCCTTTGCTCTTCGGGACACTCCACTTGGGAAGGAGTTCCTTTGTTGCTTGCTTAGCAGTGTGCACGCCTCACACACATGTTCTGGAGCTTCAATAGCCGGCAAGCCATGCACCATGCTAGATGAGGATAAAAGTTTAAGACCACTGAAATGGAGATGCCCAAAACGAAGATGCCATCTCCATGAATCATTCTTCACGAGTCCATAAAAACACTTCTCGGCCTTTGTGTTGATATGGAGCGGAAACATGCGATTCTTCGCCATTTGGACTTGAGCCACAAGTCTCTTGTGAGCATCTCTTATAGAGAGAGAATGATTCTCCATGTGTATGACATACCCCTTCTCAAGGAGTTGGCCGATACTGAGGATATTATTTTTCATATTTGGTACGTAATACACATTAGAGATATAATTTGGCTCACCATTCTTCTGATAGATTTTAATTTTTCCTTTGCCAATCACGGGTACCTTTGATGAGTCGCCAAAACTCACGTCGCCACGAACTCCTTCTGTGAGTTCCACGAATAGTTCTTTGTTACCACTCATGTGGTTGCTTGCACCCGTGTCAAGATACCACACATCTGGCTGTTCACATGCCTTTTCTTGTGCGAGGAGGAGTGTAGAGACTTCTTGTTCTTGGTGTGATGCTTCAGCATAGTTGGATCGTTCATTTTGATCCACTTTACTCCAACACTCAGAGGCATAATGGCCGAATTTCTTGCAATTGTGGCATTGAACATTCTTTGTGTTTCCACGACCACGTGTGAATCGGCCTCTACCATTTCCTCTTCCACGGAAACTGGTAAACTTTTGTTGATTTTGTTGATGGCTTGGATGATATCCACGCCCTCTGCCTCTTGCACGATTGCTAGTGCCACGACCGCCTCGTTGTGTATGGCCATTCTTTTGTTCATTTAGAGTCAACTTAGACTCTAAGGCATGTTCAAGTGTTGAACAACATTCTTTTGCATTCGTTGCTCATGCACTTGCAACGATCCCATCAATTCTTCAATGGATGAGTTTTCAAGGTCCTTTGATTCTTCGATCGCCACAACCACATGCTCAAACTTGGTTGTGAGAGATCGCAGTGCCTTTTCAATAACACGTATGTCTTCAACTTTTTCACCATTTCTTTTTAAATTGTTAATAATAACAATTAGTCGTGAGAAGTAGTCAGAGATACTCTCACCTTCCTTCATGTCTTGTGCTTCAAACTCGGCTCTTAGTGTTTGAAGGCGAACCCGCTTCACTCGATCAACACCCTTGAAGATGGTGCCAAGAGTATTCCAAGCTTGCTTGCTTGATGTCGCTTCGGCAATCTTTTCAAAGGTTGATTCATCCAACCCTTGATAGAGGAGGAACAACGCCTTGTTATCTTTCTTCCTTTGATTTTTTAAAGCCGTCTTTTCTTCGTTGGTGAAGGCGGCTTCTTCCTCCATAGTGGGTTCTACATACCCATCAGTGACAATCTCCCATAATTCTTGCGACCCGAACAAAGCTTTCATTTGGATGCACCACCTTTCATAGTTGTCCTTAGACAACGTAGGAACAATAATTTGGATTGAACGGCCATCTTTTTCTATTTTTAAGGAAGGAATAACGGGTTTTTTTTTTTTTTTTTTTTTTTTTTTTTTTTTTTAATGAAGGGAAAAAAAGGATGGAATAGAAGATCTAGTGGTTTTTTTTTTTTAAAAAACAGATTTTTAACAGATGTTTTTTTTTTATAAAAAAAAAAACAGATTCGGCTAAGTAACTGCTGAAAAATGAATTTTTTCTTTTAACAGATTTTGGCTGAAAAAAAAACTGCTGAAATCTGATATTTCCTTGAACAGAAATTTTCTTTTCTTGGCTAGAAATAATTGCTGGCAACTTCAACAGGGAACTCAAAAAAACTTGGCTTTGCAACAGATTTTTTCAGAAAAATCTGGACTTGGCTGAAAAAAATGCTGGAAACTTTTGTAGAAGAAGAACCTCGGCTCTGCAATCTGAATTTTTTTTTTTTTTAAATAGATTTTTCTTCAGCCAGATTTTTTTACACAGATTTTTCCAACTTTGGCTCTGAAGAAAACAGATTTTTTATTTTTTTTAAAACAGATTGTCTTCTCAGAAAAAACTGTACTTGGCTGAAAAACCTGTTGGATGCTTCTTCCAGAAAAACAACCTCAGCTCTGATACCAGTTTGTTGGCTATATTAGCCAGAGTTTGCCTTGGCTTTTCAAAGCCTTGGATTTGAGCTCACTGGACTCGTAGAGGAGAAGAAGAAACTTTGTATTTTTTTTACTGTATGTTGCTTACAAGCTTGCTGACTTTTTTTTTTTCATTCCAAACGGATTACATGACCTCCCTTATATAGACTTTTCCCACTAATGTGAAAAGACACAAATGCCCATAACAATTGCACTATAGGGGTATAGAATTAACTGTTTTTACAAATATTAAAAAATTCTTCCTCGAAGAGCACCGAGCACCGTTGCTGGAAGCTTCCTCCGACGCCTGGAGAATCTGAACAGCCGCATGGGGAAGACGTCCTGGACGCTGCTGGAAGCTTCCTCCATTATCCAACGAGTTTGGTTTGGACTTCCAACATATGGGTGGGGCGGGCAAGACCGTTCTTGTCACCAAAGCCTACAAGAACAAACTAGTAAAGAATCACTTCGACTGCTCCGCATGTGTTTCGGTCTCACAGACTCTTAGAATCGATGAAGTAATGCGAAGCATCATAAAACAATTCCTTGAGGCTACAAAGGACGTTGTTCCAAATGACCTAGCCACCCTTGATGCTAGCGACTTAAGGCAGATGATTAAAAGACATCTCAAATCGAAAAAGTGTCTGATTGTCTTGGATGATATCTGGAGTATGAATGATTGGAATGAACTAAGTGTCATATTTCCAGACTACAGATGCGGAAGCAGGTTAGTAGTTACAACAAGACACAGTGATGTGGCTTCGGCTTCGGGAGAGGGAGAGGTAAGCCGTGTCTGCCGGCTTCAGCCTCTACATCCAGAAGAGGCATGGCAGCTATTCTGTAAGAAGGCATTTCGGAACAAACCTTGCCCTTCAGAGCTCGAGAAATTGGCTCGAACCATAGTAAAAAAATGTCAAGCTTTGCCTCTTGCAATTATTGCGTTGGGCAGACTCCTGTCATTGATAGATGCGAACGTGTTTGAATGGAGCCAAGTCTATGATAAACTAAGTTGGCACTTGAATAACAATGAAACGCTTGAACCAATAAAGCGCATCTTGTTGCTTAGCTTCTCCTATCTGCCTTACCGCCTTAAGCAATGTTTCTTGTATTGTTGTATGTTTCCGGAAGATTATTTAATTCGCCGCAAGAAGTTGATAAGGTTATGGGTGGCAGAGGGTTTCGTTGAAGATACAGGTAAAGTTCCAATGGAAGAGGTGGCAGAGGAATACCTAAAGCAACTCATCCATCGTAACATTCTTCAGCTTGTCAAGATGAATCTCTCTGGAAGGGTGAGAACTTGTCGAATGCATGATATTGTACGTGAAGTGGCCTTATCCTTATGTGACGAAGAAAAGTTCTGCATCACATACGATGGGCAGCAAACAAGGCAAGGGGACAAAGTACGTCGCGTTTCAATCTACAATTCTGGAGAAACTATTCAACATAGCATGAGTATGTCACAGCTTCGCTCTCTTTTGGTGTTTGAAGGAAGCACATCTTTCTCTTCTTCTCTAAATACCATAGCATCAAGTTTTATGTTATTGAGGGTCCTAGATTTAGAAGGAGTTCCTATTGAAAGCTTACCAGATGAATTGACGAATCTATTCAATTTACGGTATCTTAACTTGAAGAATACTAATGTTAGTGAGCTTCCAAAATCTTTAGGAAGGTTACGGAACCTGCAAACATTGAATGTTAGACAAACAAGGATCAAGAAGCTACCGAATGGGGTTGTGAAGCTACAGAAACTACGCCACTTAATCGGTTATCGATGTAATATGGCAGATCCATGGACTTTCGAGCACTTCAGTACCTTCCAAGTTCCTCTAGGAATATATAATATAACAAGTTTACAAAGTCTACTTAGTATCGAAGCAAAAGAAGGGGAAATTGTGAGACAAATTGGGAACTTAACCCAACTGAGAAGACTTGGCATTTGCAAGGTCAGAGCAATCAACGGAGCTGAGTTGTGCACATCCATCGCGAAGCTGAAATACCTTGTTCGCTTGACTGTTAAGGCAATCAACGAAGAAGAAGCACTTCAATTGGAAGAGCTCTCTCCTGATCATCTGCCACTTTTTCAGAAGCTTTACCTTGTGGGACGTTTGGAGAAGGTGCCTCAATGGTTTAGGTCCCTAGCGCATCTCACCGTTTTGGAGTTGAATTGGTCAAAGCTGAGAGAAGAAGATCTGCTTTCATCACTGCAAGCATTGCCCAATCTGGTGCGCCTTTGTCTTTTGAAGGCCTATGAAGGGCAGCAGTTGTGTTTTCACGATGGATGGTTCCCTAAACTCAGGCAACTAGAGTTAGTGTATTTGACACAACTAAATCGGGTAGTGATAGAGAAGGGAACATTGCCAAGCATCCAAGAGCTATCCGTGACAAAATGTGGAGAGTTGAAGACGCTTCCAGAAGGGATTGAATACCTCACCAAACTCCGAGTTCTCAGGTTATACGAAATGCCAACAGAATTGACAGAGAGGTTGCAGCTAAAAGATGGAAACGAGGAGGACCGTAGAAAGGTGGGGCACATTCCCTTAATCTACGGTGGACGCTGGACAGAAGAGGGTTGGGATTCGCATCGACTCAACTAATCATCCATCGATTCAGGTAATCTTTCTTTTGATAATGAGGTAAGGCTAGCTGTACAAAATTTCGGTTCTCCATGAATTTCCAAATTTATTTCTTAAATCTATGCAATTGGGGGTTTTTGTGCATGATCAACGGTTTGGATCATTGAACATGACCCGGATCTCACTGACGAAGACTGAGTCGCATCCGACTCGTCAAACCATGAGCTACCCAAGCTTGACCCGATAACCAATAGGGCCTGAAAGGATGGCCCATCCTGGCTATTCCATTGATTGTAGGCCCAACTCAGCTGTTAACATTGTCAATGGGCCTTCTTTTGGGCTTAGTTTGCACATAAAATAAGGCCCATTATATGATCGGGCTTGGAAACCCTTTATAAAAGTATCTCAATAATTTACATGGAATCATATGATCACTTACTGAAGAATTTGAACAGTTCCATTTTTACTGCATTATTCTTAATAATATATGAGTTGTAAAGATTCAGTTCATGATCAGCCCATTGAGCCAACATTCCAGATCACCAAATGATCACTTGTAAGGGCTCGAGATTTTCTTTCTCCATTAAAAAAAATAAATAAATAAATAAATCATATGGAATTAGAGAAGGATACCCTGCCTCCAACTATATATGCACCCTAGCTGTTAATACTCAAAAATAAATAAATAAAAATAAATCTATATGTGCACAGTATCTTTGTGTTTTCTTTCCAGTCTTGTACAAGGCCAGCCCATGATTCACTGATCCAAACTGATTAATCCAAATTATACATTGTTTCTGGCCTTCTTTCAATTTAAGGTGGACTGTTAATATATTTGCTATTTATTAACTCTCTTTTTTGGCCATCAATCAAACAGTCAGGATTACATCCTATCAACCATTTAAATAACCGAGATGTGAATGTCAAATGTATAAATAAAAGGTGCAACCGAAATTCTATGGTCTATATATAACCAACCCATCAATTGCTAGGGTTCTGGCACTTTATGTGTATTTTGGTGTATAGCTGATCTAACGTAATTCCACAAGGAGCAATCAAATAAACAGCCTAAATCTCATATGCATATGTGCACTGTCTCATTACTTTGTTCTGGTCTAATATCAAATAACATTTTTTTTCTACTTGGTATTTATTCAAACAGGTTGTTGGTCAAACATCCCATCCCTATAAGCAGTCTACCGTTGCATTGTTTTGGTGCATATGTACCCTGTTTTAACCCAATAACATATACGATGGGTACGACCTCATCCATTCAATTGCTGTGGAACAAACGTATCATGGTAATGCTTAAGGATAAACATACATAGGAGTTTGCTACAACATGTCAATTTGTACATTTGGGACCTTGTTCAGTAATCCAAACCGTTGATCACATAATTCAAGATGTATGGATCTGTTATTTTATATATATATATATATATATATATATATATATATATATATATATATATATATATATATATATATTGATTTATTATTTGTCCACAATTGATCTAATACTGTATCATGATAGTTGTGAGGAGATTAGAAGGATGATGAACATTACAGGAGCAAAATATCTGAGATGGTGCTACAATCACGGAGGATGCGGAGCTGAAGTACGTGTTCTCACCCATTGACTCAAGTGAGAGGCTACAGAGGTTGTTGATGTCTATTTGGTGAATTTGAGGTTTATTTGGTGCTTTGTATCTTGAACATTGGACATGTGTTGTGTTTGTGATAAGTGTACGTATGATGGTTTCCACCCGAATGGGTTTTATTTGTGGCTATATGCGTTACTCAATATGATTGTTATCTAGGCATGGTTATGTGTTAATAAATGTGGTTTTTTTTTTTTTTATTAGTATAGGTGGAAAGTGGGGTTTAGACATCCACTGTATTGGACATGTTGGAATGTATGTCATTTTAATTCAATGATATATATATATATATATATATATATATATATATATATATATATATATATATATATATATATATATATATATTAATGCTTTGTTTATTGTTCATTATCATTGCTTATGCATGAAATGACGTAATTATGAGGGTTTTATTAATAATAATTTTAAAAAAAAAGGACATGTACAACACACCCACCATTCGGGCTAAGCAGGGGAGAAAAAACCGGTTAAGCCTATGGTAGACTATATGTACAAGCACATATAGGACTGCTCGGGAGGACATGACTAATTGCGTCCAACCCAACCCTCTCACGTCGTTACATCTGGGGGATAACGTGATAGACGAGGCAGATGTATGGCGTACAACACTCGATGCGCTGCAAGGCAAGGGTGTGGTCCACCTTGCGTACCAAGTTGTCTTTAACGATTTGACGTAGAAAGATCGCTGGTCATCTATCCTCTCCGAGAGACAAGGTTTCATTTGATAATAAAAAATCATATAAAATGCGAATTCCTAGGCCCCACCATGTTTACATATGACATCCATTCCATCGATCAGGTGAGCCCCTTAATTTTAGCCTTGAGGATAAATTTCATCCGGATTTCCAACTCAAGTGGGCTACACAAACCAATAAGAAACTTATGATTGGAGTTCATTTCTATTGTTCTATTTTGTGTGGCGCACTTGAGCTCTGGATCAGCTTGATTTTTATTTTAATAGGTTATATATCTAAGGGCTCACCTGATGGTGGAGTGGATTTAGTTAATTCAAAATGGTGATCCACACGGCAATGGTGTTATATTGCGTATGAATGTGTTGGCTATCTAACGTCGAGAGGCAGAAAGACTTGTGGACTAGGCAGAGGGAATATCCCTATCCTCTCTTTAATGTAGGTCTGTATCCATAGTATTTATTTCTTTATTTATTTTAATTCTATTTTAGTACTAAGAAATGATCCAGTGCTCCAGGCAGGAATGGACAGATATGGATTTATCCATGGAGGTCAATGGCTGGATCGGTGAGGTATCAACGGTCCAGATGGCTCTTTTTCTTATAGGGCCGCTAGGGCCAATGCATTTTCAGCCTGTTATGTCTTGGGCTGGGCTAGAGACGAGTTGTAAGGGACTAGATGCCCTATACAGCAACAGCAATACAAGGCGGTTTTTTTGCCATGAAAAATAAAAGACAAAAACAAAAACAAAACTTTTTTTTTTTTTTTTTTTAATCCAGCCACCTCATTAAGTGATTTTTCATTGTGGTGGATGGAGCCCGTGGGTAATCGATCTCTTAGGACCAGTTTATTTCACTGTAATTGTTGTGAATTTGTGGTAAATTTTACATTTTGTAGCATTAATTGCTCACCAAAGAGTTTAGGTTGGAATGAATGCCTAGTGATGGTGGCAGTTATGCATTTGGGTAGAGTTACATTTGGGTAGAGTTACGGACTTGAACAAAGAGGCAGGTACTCCTGTCCCCATCATGATGTTTGTGTTTTATCGGTTCCATTCATTTATTTTATTAAATGATTCAGGGCATGAACTAATTAAAATTGAAGCAGATTCAAAATAGAAACAATGGTAAAAATAGTGCCCACCATAATGTAAACTTGAGATCCAACCTATTCATAAAGTTACATAGACAGGATGAAAGGAAAACACAAATATTAGCATAATCCAAGGCTTCTACACTACCCAAGATGTTTTTAATGGTCATCCTTCAATCCCCACTATTTTCCGTGTGTGTAGTTCACTTGAGTTTTAGATTTACCTCATTTGTAGACTTTTGTCCTAAATCATATAATCAAATGAACGGGTGGCATTAATATAACACAAACATCATGGTGTGGGGGCACGGAGTTTTGTTTCGAAAACACGGGTGGATTTTCACATTCCTTTGAAACACTCATGAAACACCATAATTACCTATTTCTCCCTAATTCTTGGTAATTATAGTAAATCAAACATACCCTTATTGTAATTGTCCACATGCAACTCAAAGCGCAAGATCAGTGGCTAGATCTCCCAATTCAATAGAGATTTAGACATAGCCCATCCATAGTGCTATTCAAATGACAATTCATCCAAACTTTAAGTGTTAGAACTATTTACATTAGATTTGATGTGCCATCAGATTTAGCAACTTAGATAATGCCATATGGCAATAATATATCAACAAAGGACAAATGAAAGATTTATTTTGATGGTTGAAAATAATTGAAATCCGAAAAGCCATCAATAGCCCTAAAATGATGAGTCCAGTTGGCTACTATCATGGGACACGTGTTACGTATCTCACTCGCGTAGCAAAGCCAACTACTCATTACAGTGGCCTCAAAATAAAAAATGGGTACCAACCGAAACATCGTCATGGCAAGTAATGGATTCAACCGATGCACATAGAAGAAATTATTATGACCAAAACCACTTAAGGAATGAAGTAATAGCAATGCCAAGTTGGTTGAGTTTCATGATGTACTGTATACATTCGTGTAGGTAAATAGTTATCGATCACCAATACGCGGTATTATAAGAAGAATTTTCATTCGCATTATAGGAGTTGAACGTCTACACATCCAATGGCCAACTCATGACATAAGACTACCACATGTGGCATTGCATGATAAGCCACAATTGTCTTTGAGGCCCAGAATGTTATTTCGATATTAGTAGATGTGAGGAGTAACTACAATAAACTCTTTGCAGCTAACACCTCAAAACATTATAAATAGGAGAAAAAGAACAGCTCCGAGACTCAATAATCCAATACAAATCAATTCCACAACGCAACGTTGCTTATCTTATTTTAGTTTATCGTACCTTCGAACTAGTTTAATCCAACCCATTTATGTTACTATGCTAGATTAGCTAATTAGTTTAAGGGTAGTGTAATCCCATTTATTTACGCTGATACACTTGACCAACCTAGCTTAGGAGTAGTAAAATTTTCTTTTATTTACATCAAGAGCTGGATTACAAGGAAAACATTTTCTCCACTTTTCAATAATATAATTTTCTTTGTCTATGCCCAAGTCGTTAAACCAAGAAAGACTTAATTCTATGATTTCCTTATCTATGCCACGTATATTGAATTCTATGACCTCCTCATCTTTTACAACTTTTTAATTTTATTTTTATCAACGCAATACACTTCCATATATCTTCAAACTGCATGAATCGAATTATCTCTACTATCACAATGTAAAAAAATTATTTTAATTGAAAAATAAAAGAACTCATTAGGAAGACAAATGGTCTCCTTTGCAAATTACTAAGTTACATTTATTGATGGCTGAATAACTAACCAAATAGCTTCAATTCTCGGTCATGGATGACAGCTTATGTTCTCTCTATCTATCTTGGTACTTGGCGTCATAAGCGTTTGGTTTGAATCGAGCTTTAATAGGCTCTAGCTGCACGCTAGACACCACAAACATGTATCAATGACAGAATTTCATGTCAAATAAGAGAAGAAATCAAGTATATGGTGCAAAGCCTAAGGTTGAGGATCCTGTAAAATCTATTATTTATTCAAAATTAAACCAAACATTCTCTTTCCTTAGGTCTTCAGTCAAACATGGTTTGCTGCATTACATGAATGTAGAGGTAGGCACGGGACAACCCAATCTGGTTTACTCGACTTGTCCAAAGGCTAGGTCAATCCGACTCGACCTGAACCGAATGGGTGAGTCGGTCCGAATCAAGTAAGCTTTGCAATCCAAACTCAAACCGAGTCGAGTTCGAGTTACCTAGTAACTTGACTAGAAACTCAATCCAAAACCCAACTCGACCGATTCTCTAACCCTACCTCAACTCGATCCCCAACATCTCTCTCGGCCTCCCTCATCCTTCTCCTCTTCCAGGCCCAACAACCACCCACCACCATCACCCTCCCTCCCTCCCTCATCCTCTCCTCTTCCTTTTCAAGCCCGACAACCACCCACCATCGTCCTCCTCCTCCTCCTCCTCCTCCTCCTCCCCTCTAGCTCCTCTCCACTCCCTCCCTCCCTCCCTCATCTCTAATCTGACTCGGTGCCAACTCGACCCAACTAGATACTTCTAACTGGATTGAACTCGGTCTACATCAGTTTAGGCCAGACCGAACTCGGATCGAGTTAGGCATGGACTCAGTATCGAGTTTGGATCAAGACTATTTCAAAACCGGATTGAGTCAAGTTAGCCCTAACTCGTTCGACTCTCGGTTTAGGATGCCCGGACTCTACATGAGTGTAATAATGTCATCAACCGGTTCTCAAGTACACCTCATGTGGACCATGAAGCTACCATGCAACTTGTGCACAAGGCCAACTTGTCTCATGTATATGACATCCAAACTGTTAAAAGCTTGGACTCATGATGAAGATGAACTATTTAGAGAATCAAACCTATCCAGAAATCAGGTAGGCAACGCAAAAAATTAATGCATAGCCTTGTGTTATTGATAATTATAAGTAACGATCATTGCGTCGCACTAACAAGTGAATCCACCATATTTTTAGTCATCTTCAAGGTGGTTTTCGACAGCTCAAGTGTTGCATGTGCACATATAATGCATAAGCTGTGAAGGCAAGATGGATGGTAACTTTAATTTACCATCCATTTAAGGTGTACCTCATATATGTAATGTAAAGAATACTTTCTCATTCTTAAGAGTTACCAACGTCTAGAAAAGGTAGAATGTTGTGGGTCAAAATTGGGTTCTGGTGTATGTAGAATATGTTTGTGTTGTTGATGTCTCAAATCTTTCAGCAATAGGGTCTGTCGATGCCATCGAAAGACCATTCAATGTCATTGATAGTTGTTCGATACCATCAATAGTTGCTCAATGCCATCGAGAAAATCCGAAAATCCCATGTTGGTTGTTAGACACTTTGTGGTTTTCTACTTGATCCCATCAAAGTCTCATCGAAGATGTCATATAAAAAAAATCCAAAAAATTCAAGTGTTGTTGCTGGAACGTTTGGTATTCTACTCAATGACATCGAGGTTATTCGATGCCATTGATAGATCATCGATGCCATCGACGTGCCATCAAAGATGTCATCTAGTGCGAGCGCAAAATAGAATGGTTGAACAATCCTAACCTCTGATTCATTCATGGATGCTTGTTTGTGGAAAGAAGACCATTGGATATATTTCATTTTGAACCGTCGATAAATGTCCACCATAATTTGGACGGTTTAATTTGACTACTTGTTTGCCAAGTGTGCAATTTTGAGTAATTTCCAAGTGCCTGCATATCAACCACAACACTCTCTCGAGTATCAAAGTGTTCCTCCTTGAAAATGGCCGTCCCTATTGAACCGTACACTTGGCATAGCTCTATTAATCATGCACAAAAATTTACACTAATTAAATGATAACCCCCTATGATAGTCGTCAGTTGGACGATCAGGATTGTATGATCAGTATGATTTTAGAGATACGTTCCGATGTGCCTGGTCAAGCGAATTGCATCCTGCCCTTGGACGATTGGTCCAGGCAGGGACTCTGTGAGGCCCACCATAATGTATGGGCTTTATCCATGTCAGTCCATCCATTTTGCGCAGAAAAGATCAATTTAACATATGTGTGGCCCACGAACTTAGGGTGGGTGCACAAACACGATTACAGGTGTCGCGAGTCATCGGAATTAATTAAGGCGGGAGGACCGCGGAAGCCTACGGAACGGTACAGACTATGATACGGGCCTTACACTGCGTAATTTGAATCCACATACCCTTGGTCCCCTGCTTTCTCAAAAGATAAGACGTAGTCTTTTGTACCTCGAATGTATTGAAGTAGTCATTTCACTGCTTCCCAATATTGCTTACCGCTGGCTTGACATGTATATGCTCTTAACACCGACTGCCTATGAAATATCAGGTCTTATACACACCATGTCATACATTAAACCGCCCACAACATTTGAATAAGGCACACGAGACATATCTTGCTTTTTCTCATTTAATTTAGGACATTGTTCTGAGGAAAGCTTGAAGTGAGCCGCATGGGGAGCACTAACCAGTTTTGCATTATCCATCCTATACTTGATCAACTCCTTCTCAAGGTATTTTGCCCGTGATAACCAAAGCCTACTCTTGTTCCTATCTTTATGAATATTTATGTCAAGCACCCTCTTTGCAGCCCCCAAATCTTTCATTTCGAATGTCCCTGATAATTGAGTCTTCAGTACATCGATTTCAAACATGTTATGACTGGCGATTAACATATCATCAATATACAATACAAGGATGTTGAACTTGCCATCACTTACTGTATTGTAATTGACACAATGATCATATTCACTCCTAGAAAATTTCTAACTTAAAATGAAAAAATCGATTTTTTTATACCACTGCCTAGGTGATTGTTTTAGGATGTACAATGACCTCGTTAACCTACAAACCTTGTTCTTTGCTACTTTAATTTCATAGACCTCTGGTTGCTTCATGTAGATTTGCTCTTCCAATTTCTCGTGCAGGAATACAGTCTTCACATCCATCTGTTCTCGCTCTAGATTGTATTGGGCAACTAGCGCCAACAGAATTTGATAGACACTTGCTTAACTACCGGTGTGAATATCTTTGTGAAGTCAATTCATTCTCTTTGAGCATAACTCTTTGTTAACAGCCTCGTTTTGTATCTATCATGTTTTCTTTTGAAGATCTACTTGCATCTGACCACTTTTCAACTCACTGGAAGCTCCATCAGCTCCCATGTGTTGTTCTTGTACAAAAAGTCCATGTCATTGTCCATTGCCACTTTCCACTTTCCTGCATCAGGATCATTAAGAGTATCATTAATAGTAGATGGGCCCCCTCATTTGTAATGAGGGAATAAGCGATATTAGAGTCGTTCATGTATCTTGTCGGTAATCTGCGATCCCCCGTAGGATTTCTCCTTAGTGGCTGCTCCACCTCTACCTGTACCTCTGTATGCACATATGTCTCAACCTAAGTGTTACCTGTGTTAATCTAAATGTCAATGACCAACTTTTTCGATTCCTTTTGCTCCTCCTGATCATTTTTGTGGAATGGGGAGTCTTTGTCGAATTTGACATCCCTGCTGATAATGATTTTCTGTGTAGCTCAATCATACAACCTATATCCCTTCATGCCACCACCATAACCGACAAAGATGTACTTTCTATATGGTCTATCTTATCTCTCTCAATTGACTGTGTATGAGAGTAAGCTTTGCAACCAACTATACGCAAATTTGAGTAGTCAAACTTATGACCACTCCATACTTTCTCTGGAATCTTTCTATTATCAATAATTACGTAGAAGGGGACCGATTCTCCAAATAGTAGGCCATGTTAATAACCTCAGTTCATAGGTCTTTGCCAACCCGACATTACTAATCATGCATTCAGCCCTCTCTAAGAGAGTTTGATTCATCCACTCAGCAACACCGTTTTGCTTGGGTGTATGGTTCACTGTGTTGTGCCTAATGATTCGATCCCTTCGTCTTTACAATACTCATTCAATTCATTGGAAATAAATTCATAACCATTATCAGTCCTTAAAACTTTTACGTTTCACCCTATATGTTTTTCCACCATAGCCATTCATTGCTTGAATTTGGTGAAATCCTTGGATTTATGTTTCATGAAATAAACTCAAACTTTCTGGGAATAGTAGTCAATGAATTTGATAAACCATGACGACCCTCTAGCGGAAATCACAAGCGATGACCCCTGTACATAAGAATGCACATAATCAACTACCCTCTTATATACATGTTTTTCAGATTTAAAGGATAACCTAGATTGTTTACCATATATACAATGCTCGCATATATTTTAATCAAATATTTTAAAAGTAAGAATTAAAAAATGATCAGATAGTACCTTCATGCCCTACTCGCTCATGTGGCCCAAACATGCATGCCACATACGTGCGGTGTGTGGAATCCTTCATAAGTAGTTACTGACTCCAGACTGTTGAGGTGCTCCCAATCAACCTGTAAAGATTATGGTGCCACCATGCTCTCATAACCACGAGTGCCCCCTTTGAAAGTTTAAGGACGCCATTGAAACCAGTGAACTTGCACCTTTTTTTTTTAAACCAGTTGTAACGTGATGTTTCATTGAAATTTAATGAAGTTCTACATGAATGTTGATCAAGTTCTATATATATTGGTTATAAATAAAAGAAAAAAAAAAACGTGCACCCTATTGCTTTGAGTGCACCGAGAGAAATCAAACTCTTCTGCATATCAAGAACATGCTTCACATCAATCAAGGTAGTTTCATCGCATCAAACATGTTGATGCGTACCATACCAACAGTCACTACATTACAAGCATTATCATTGCCCATAAATACATGTCCACCATCACACTTCTTGTAATTGACCAACCAACTCCAATGAGGAGTCATGTGATATAAAGCCCTTGTGTCAAGAATCCACTCATCTCTGCGATCATTGTGTAAGTGTCTAATCATTGACACTGACAATACATCACCTTCACTTGTCTTTTTATCAGACGTGGCAGTGTTGGCTACCCTGGAAGAAGTCTCTGAGTTTTCTTTATTCGCTTTAGGATTTGTACAATCCTTTTTTCATATGTCCTAACATCCCACAATTCCAACACTTTAACTTTCCCTTACCCTTGCCATTAGCTTTGGATCTCGATCGAGAAGATCCTATGTCCCGCTCAATTCGATCCCTTGTAAATAATGCATCAGTGGATGTCCCCATGTTGTCGTTTTTCTTTCTCATTGCCTTTTCCTGAAGCGATGAGATGATAAGTATCGACACTAAGGGACATGTTACTAATGCACAACGTGCCTTTAAAAGACTTATACAAACTGGAAGTAAATCAAGAAGATACACGTTGATCTTCATCTTTAATCACTTCCACCACATCCAAATAATTGCAAATCATCTTGTTAAAATTGTCGATGTGGGCCTCAACATCTCTCCTCTCGCCATCTTGAAGTTAAATGTTTGAATTTTAGCATTTGCGCTAATTGGGTTGATAACATGTATAATTTAGTATATGCAATTTTCAAGGGGCTTCTTTGCATAAATGTCCTCTAACTTCGCCCACAACGGTGTTTTACCAACTACAATTGATGCAACATGAGACTCTGCGATTTTTTCCTTCATAGCATTGTATAGGACCTCATCCGTTAAACACAATTGGATTGAGGATTTTTCTTATTCATCATCATCCATAGATTCATGTCACTTCTCAAGGACCTCATCCAATCCTTGCTAAAATAATAGGCCAATTATCTTGACCTTCCATAATTCAAAATTATTTTTCTCAACATCGAAATTAGAGTTGGCAATCATTGTTACTCACTTTCAAATTCGAGCTTACGCCCCAACGTTATCTCTAATACCACTTGTTTGAGGACTACTGAAGCACACATAAATGAATCAAGTAAAGTAATCCAATCACACCAAGCAAGCACAATGCAAACACTCTAAATTTAATGGGGAAAAACCCTTACAGAAAAAAAAAAACCACGGCATAAAGCGATAGATATCACTATGAAATCAGAAAAATTAAAAGAGTGAAAATCTATTCATTTGGTTAATTCTAGTCTTTTCATTATTGCCATATAAATGTTGATCGATGTCTTAAATCTGTAAATTAATATGCTTGTCGATGATAGCTCAATGCTATTGAGCAAACTTCGATGTTATCGAAGGCTACTCGATGCCATTGGAAAAATCCAGAAAATATATTTTCAGTGGCTAGAACGTTTTGATGTTTAGTTTTATGACATCGAAGATGTTCGATGCCATCGAACAATCAAGCAAGGTTACGCAAAGTTGCGTAAGTGTGGGATTTGTTTCCTATTCCGATTGTAATTCTCATAGAGGCTATATATGGGTGTAATTGGGATTTGGAAAGAATATAGAGGTGTTCTACGTTTTTTAATTTGTTCCAAAGGCCTTCAAGGGCTTGTAAGGAAGATTCGAGGCTTGTTTAAATCAGGTAATCTCTATCTCTTGTAATTTTTGCTTTCATAGTGTATTGTTGTCATTTTGTGCCGTCATTTTTTTATTTTTTTTTGAAAGGGTTTTTTCACGTTAAAATCAGATGAAATACTTTGCTTGATCCATCTCCGTGTTCTTCTGCGGTCCCCAACAATAAATACATGAAGAAATGCACCAACAGTCCAAATTCAATAGAGAAAAAGAAGAAGATTTGATAGTATGGATAAATCAACCATCAGATCTATGGCTGGGATAAATGAACCATTGGCCTTACATGAAAAGATTAGGTGCCAAACAAGGAAGTTCTATGTTCTCAGCGAAGAGGAAACTCAGACTCAGTGTAAAAGTAAAAAATCAAAAGCATACCTAATATGTTGATCACTGGCCTAAATTGTGGTCTAAGACGTACAGGCATCAGGCCATGGCTGATGAATGGATCTGATCTTGTACACGCGTATCATAAAGCCATGTACGGGACATCTCATTCAATGCTGTGCACCTACCTTCACTCTAAAATAGTATAGTCTATCCGCCTCTAGTCAACAAAGACTTTGTTCTTATATTTGCACTGAATTGTTGCAGCAGCTGCTATTTTATGGTGCATTTTCTCCTTCCTCAACAGCGCAAAGCTAGACAAAAATCAGAGGTAAGCACTTATCATTATTATCTTTTTATTCTATGATTTTTATTTAGGATGGTGATAGCTAGCTTCACCTCTGTAGTCAGACAGAAATTGTTTCTTGTGCTAATTAAGCGTTTAGTAGGACAGATATACATCAGATCTGTGTCGTCCATCAGCTGAAACATCAATTTTCACCATAGATCCTAGAAATCAGTTAAATCAAAGACTTAGTTAGGCCATACCATAGGGAATGGTGTAAATTCATTCCTAAAACCCCTAAAATCACATGGTTTGGCCACATTAATTTTGGAATGTTCTGATTTTCAGAAAATACATTTATCCTGATATTGTATCCACAATCACTGCATCATTATCCTTTGGAATGCATTTCTTTCTTTCTTTCTTATTTATTTATTTATTTATTTTTAGTGCTGTTGAACACAAGTATCTAACCCTTATGTCCGATGGTGACGAACATGACCTTCTCGTCATCTTGTATGCTTTTGTAGTCAGTTGCCCATTGTTAGCCAATCTATATATAAATCCTTGGATTTCAAGCCTCTTTGGAATTCAGGTATCTCCTCTTCATTTTGGACACATAAATTGCTAAAAAAGCTAAATTAAGCTGAACTGCTTAAGTAACTCATAGACACATGCACATATTCTTTACACAACATCCTCAGTTTGACCCTCGACTGCATGATTATGTTCTTGGCACCATAGACACGGCCTCACCCATGTCAGGCATGGTGATAGTTGCACAAGTTGAATGATGGCAAAGGGTCGGTTGAGATTGATGAGGTGCACCTGTAGAGCACCAACGAGAGGAAACAAGAAGATATGAGTTATTCTTTGTCATATCATATGGACTAACCCAACCCCTGCTCTCTTCTCCTTTCCTCAGGAGGCGAGATCCAGTACAAATGATTATAGGATATCATTAACATAAACATACAAAAAAGATAAATTAGGGAGCCATTGACATTTTAGTGATGTCCAATCCATCTCATGTGTGCCGTTTGATTGAATTTTTCATAAGTTAAGAGGTTTTTAAAATTATAGATTTTAATTAATTTAAGGATCGTGTTTTATGATGGGGTTGATTTTTTGGGCCTTGGGTCTAACATAGGGTGGCACTCATGGTGGTGGGGGTGGATATCACATAAATATCATGGTGGAGGCCACCCCACGCTTGAACCCTTCACTCATATGGCTGACCCAAATTCTTGTTAAGAAATTTAATGGAAAGTAATGCAATGATAATTATTTAAATTAATGAGATAGTTTATTGAAAATCTTTAACGGGAGGTCCCCTCCCTCCAATGATAATTGCTTAAAAAAATGTACGGGAATGTAAGTTCTGTAATAAGTACCTAATTTTTATTCAATTACATTCCTTTTAATATATAGAAAGGAAGGCCATAAACCAGGAGAGAATTGTATTTCTACCACATGTACCACCCCGTTTAAATGCCCGGGACCAAAACTTTAGTGGATCTTTCATCAGCCACGTCAGGCTTGTACATTGACTGTAGATAACTAGTAACAATTTCTGAAACATCCATTGACGTAAAACATGCATAGTTCACCACATGAATGGCCTGTCCTGATTATATATACATCACAATATACTAGATGAGAATATACATAGAAAAAATCAAAATTCTCTATTTTCTAATACTAGTAGATAACCCTACCTCCTAATTAGTAGTTGGGATGGTCCAATTAACCCAATCACAAGGCTATAGAGGGTAGGAAAGACCTATAAATCGGACATTTCAGATGAGGCAGATGTATGTTGGATGCTTAGGAATGAGGCGCATATATGCCTTTGGATCCTCGCTCTCTCCCGCTTCAATTTGCTCTTAATTCTCTGAAGCAGCTTGTGCCAACGTAATACTCTGCCCGAGTCAACATCATACTCGGATAGCCTCGTCAGCCTGTTGAGCTCTACTGTCATGGGAAACGGATTGGCTACTACCCCCGACACCAGCCAATGGCTGGTGGTCGGTGCTCCGTGGGCTCCACCATGATGTATTTGTTTCATCCATGCCGTCTATTTATTTTTGGGATCAACCACTAAAATGATATTAAAAAATGTATGAACAAAATGGATGAAACACATACATCATGGTGGGCAATCCGTTCCCACTGTCATGTGTCCTTTCGCGCTCTTGGTTATGTGGGACACGGATTGCCTACTACCCCGTCCGTCACTGGCTCTGAACGGGCGGTTCTGTGAGCAGGCCCACTGTGATGTATCTTTACATCCAAGCCGTCAATTCCTTTTTTCAGATTATTTCAAGGCATGAGCACAAAAATGAGGCAGATCCAATGCTCAAGTGGACCACACCAAATAATAAGCTTGGTTGCATTAAAATGCACAAAGCATTAGATGTCAATTGCATTAAATGTAAGAGTCATCTGTGGTGTGGTCCATTTGACCGTTGGATCTGCGTCATTTTTATTTTTGCCCCTTAAAGTAATCTGAGAAAAGTGATAGACGGCTTGGATGTACAGATACATCACGGTGGGCCCGCCCACAACTGCCCGTTCGGAGCTAGGGGCCGGCTAGGGTAGTACGTAATTCGCGTCCGGTTAGGTGGTTGTGATTACAGTGCACTACTTAAAAAAAAAAAATGACAAACATCTCTGCATAGTGCTTAAATTATTAAAGGAAAGGGCCCCTTCGTTTTCTTCACGTGGTTGAGATTGCACTGCAATAACTACGGGATCGAATTTTAAGTTCATGCCAGCTGGTGGAAAGTGATTGTCAAAGGAAAGGGCCCCTTCCTTTCGTCACGTGGTTGATGTTGCACTACAACAACTAAGGGGCCGAATTTTCAAGTTCATGCCAGCTGGTGGAAAGTGACTAGAAAGTAAGGGTTTTTCTCATTAATAATTAAAGTTGACGCTGCTGGGAGCGGATTTGGTGAGAATATGGACACACCCAGTACGCTTCAGCCCTTAATTACAGGGCCCACTTTGATGTATGTATTCTTTTTTATCAACCCCGCTCTCCATTTTTCTATATGATTTTAGGGCATTATTTGAAAAATGAAACAGATCCAATCATCTGGTGGAACAGATCATAGGAAACTATGGTGATTGAGTGCCCTGCTAATAATAATTTCTCAAGGCCCACCTTAATGTTTGGGTAGCATTTGTTTGCCATCCAACCCGTTCACGAGGCCTGACACTATCCCCGTGGCTGGTGGTCGGTGCTCTGTGGGCCCCACCATAATGTATGTATTTCATCCATTACATTCATCCATTTTTAAATATCATTTTAGGGATTTATCCAAAAAATGAGAGGTATATAAATCTCATGTGGACCACACCACATGAAAACAATAGTGATTGGATATCCATCATTAAAATCCTCCTAAGGCCCAATGTACTATTTATTTGACATCCAATCTGTTTATTAGGTCATACAGGCCCAGATGAAGGGGCAAAACAAAAATCATCTTGATCCAAAACTTTTATGGCCCCCAAAATGTTTTTAATGGTTGATGCTCATTCAACACTGTTTCCTGTAATGTGGTCCATTTCAGAGTGGGATATAGTTCATTTTTGGTCTCATGCCGTAAAATAATGTTTAAAAATAGATGGACGGCATGGATGAAACACATACATCATGGTGGGGCCCACAGAGCATCAACCACCAGCCATTGGCTGGTGTTGGGGAGTAGCCAATCCGTTCCCGTTCACGAGGTCACATACACCTTGATGAAGTAAAAACACAAATATCACCCTGATCTAAGACTTCAGTAGCCCTGAGAAGTTTTCGATGCTTTTTTTTTTTTAACACTCTTTTTACAAACGCCCACACACCCCCATACAGTCACTCGGTACTGGGATTTCACCACCTATGGATACTAGAACCCTGTGTTGAAACTCTCGAGAGTCGACCACCGGAGTAAGAGTAAGGATCGCCATTGTTTTCTATAGTGTAGTTCACTTGAAGTTTGGATCTACCCCATTTTGGAGAGAAGCACGAAGATGATATAGCAAAATGGATGGACGGTGTGGATATAACACATGCATCGTTGATAGGGCCCACAGAACTTTGTCACGTTAAGACACCAGGCAATGCTTGTGTAAGGAATGGCCTCTCGTTCCATCCGTATGGCGGATAGTCTTCCGTTGATCCGATTAAAACTTAAAGCGAATTGGCTGGTGTGAAATCGGACTACGTACCGAGTCATTTAAGGAGGCTCTTATTGTACTTAGTAAACTCAGTTGGGCCCACCTTCAATCTATGTGGTCTATCCATGCCGTCCATCCGTTTTTTCATCTAATTTAAGGGGTTAAGCCCAAAATTGAAACACATCCAATGACCAAGTGGATCATACTATATGAAAGAGTGGGGATAATGATTTCCACTGTTGAAACCTTTTCAGGCACCGCAGTGATGCTTATTTGTCATCCAACATGTTCACAAGATGGTACAGACATGGATGAAGGGAAAACACTGACGTAATATTTTGATCCAAGACTTCTGTGGCCCCCAATAATTTTTCAACAATAGACATTCAATTCAACTGCTTCCTGTTGTGTGGTCCAGTTGAACATTGGATATGCCTCACTTGGGTCAAGCCCTTAAATTATCCGGTAAAATCGATGGATGGAGCGGATAAAATAAATAAATCACGGTGGACCTTGTAGAGTTTACTCAGTACGCTAAGCGTAGTGAGTTACTCACTACGCAATCCGCTCCCGGCTGGTGTACCACACACCACCAATGTGGCTGCTGTGTTGACGTCACCAAGTTCTGTAGGTCCCATCATGAGGTATGAGTTAGATCCAAACGGTCTGAGGATCCAAACAGTCTGTCCACTTTTTGAGCTCGTCTTATGGGTTGAGTTGGAAAATAAGACAGATCTAAGAACCAAGTTGACCACACTGTATAATGCAGTGGAGGATCGAACATCTGCCATTGAAGCCCTTCTGCGGTCCCAAAAATTTTGTAAATCAACAGTGTTTCCCTTCAAATTATCTATGTTTGTGTTTGCCACCTGAGTCATGGGCTGGCGTAATCCTTTGGAAACATTTCCAAATAAGGGTTGGCATGTAAGAATGTGTGGCGACCTCTGTTTGGGCTACCTGGCAATAGATGGCGTGCACATTTGCTCATACGGTTTGGCAAACGTGAGCTCGTGGAATTCTTTTTCCTCTTCATTTTCTTGGGAATAGCCCTGCTGTTTGCTAATCAGATTCTTCTTGGTGTGTCTTATATCCAGCACCACTTTAAGTAGAAGAGGACTCATTGGCCTTGGATTTTCCTGACATTAGTGGTAATCTTCATCTGGCCGTTTAGTTGGCTGTGAGGTACGTGTTGTTTTATCTTGTTTCATAAATTATTATATTATTATACGGTGTGATTGATGGTAGGAGGATCGTTTGTTTTTGTTGTCATCCAGCGTCATTGGGAAAAAATAATTCAAAACAAAAAAAGAAAAGAAAAAAGTTGGCATTTAAGTATGTTGGAATGAATATCATGCGGGCCCACTGCAGTGTGTAAGTGAATGTTCTTTGTAGGCCATGGCAGATTGTTCATGCCAGCAAAGTAGTGGGACCCACCGAGATATGTATGTGAAATCAACTTTGTCCATAGGATGCATCAATCCTGGTAAGGCCTGGGCAGAAAATCAAGTGAACCCGTGATTTATGTATGTTCTAAGGAAAATAGTTGAGAGGGGAATGCATGATACCCACTCAGCCCGTTAGATTGTACAATAACTTTGGTAAGTAGTAAATAATTAATGTTAGTATGATAAGAAATGAGAGAATAACTTAAGGGAAGGAAAAAGGGTCAACAGCTCACATAGTTCTTTTTTTTTTTTAAATTTAAAAAAAGGGTTATATTTCATTTTCAGATAAAAATTACAGATTTTTCAGGTCTTCGTAGGAAAAAAAGGACCTACAAAAGACCAATCGTAAAAAAGCCGGGACATCCAGGATGAAAGAAGCAAAACTAAAAAGAAACACCAAAAGAGACTCAAGGCCTTAATTCTTCCTCTCTCTAATCGATCCAAGGCCAACCTTGTAACATCCTGGATTTTCACGGCCAGAGTATATACTCGTGCCCGAGGAAACCGGGTGTTAATAATGTACAATTGGATGCTCTGAAATTGAACCCTATTTTTTTTTTTTTTTTCGTTTGGTTTACATCCAGATACATTCAAGAAGGTAATCACACACGAGAATAAAATCAATCATATGGATTATAATTCATTAGAGTAAAAGAATAATCAAATGGCCTCATAATGGGAGGTTAATTACAACATTAGAGTTCACAGCGGAAGTATAAAACTAAGTAGTAAAACTGTCTTCTTCGTTCTTCAAGATAATCTTTTATAGGGAAGCAGTCCTCTAAGTCTTCAATTTGTACGCCACCTGTGTTAACTGTACGGTTGGGAGAGGGTCAATGCCCTAATCATAGTGAATGTTATCCTTTAATATTAACAATAATTCAAGTGATTCACAAAAGCAATATAAAGGGTTCTGATATGTCCCGTAGTCCACTAATATGAGGACATCAGAATATGCAAACAACCTACATGAGATGCATGCCTAGTAAAGTATATGGGGCTCATCATACGTAGTGATCATCACATTGTGCAATACAATTTATAGGTAACCGGCTCGACCTACACTCTCACTATATGGATATTCGCCGGCATGGCCAACGCTACCGTAGATTTACGAGAATTCCTTAGAGCGCACCACACATGGGCTTAGTGATTTACGTAACACGATTTGTTCATGGAGCGACTATTTGCGACATCCAATCCCAGGGTGATGTGACGTTGTTGCGACTTACACACATCGATATGTGCACCACTACCCGAAGGCTCAATGACTTACGTGCCCCAAGAGAGTCTCTACCTAGAGCGCATTATGTCCATGATAGAATATTTGAATCACTAGTTGTGATACATCTTACACATCACTTGCACTTACAGAGATAAATTGAATCTTAAACATATAACTGAATCTGAATTATAGAGGTCTTGCAATAGCAAGACACATGTCCAAGCTTTAAAAATAGACGGCACAAGGCCAACATAATGAAGAGAAGAGTGACAATGGTCAACTCAACAAAAGAAGAGTGGTAGAGCCAACTCAAAATAAAAAGACGAGTGGCAATGGCCAACTCAAATAAAGAGATGAGGCAGGGCAAGGCTTGCATCCATGGCCTCACATAAATTCAGAGAAATCTGTTATAATTGACATCATGTCATAATCCCAAAAGGGCCAGTAGTTGTAATGATATTAAATAAATCAATTGATAGGATAATTTGCGGAAAAACATGTAATCATGAAAGACAGGATAATTCATATCATTAAAGGCATAAAAAAGGCAGAATAATTCACATATTTAAAGGCATGAAAAGGCAGGATAAATATAATAGCTTAAATTAGTGTAAGCTTAAAGGATAAAACTCTCACCTTTAAATCGAATCGTCCTCAATCGAGGCTACATGTCCATGTATACACCTGTATATCGAGACTTTATCCTAAATCACATGGTTTGAACGATTAGGATTTATCTAGGGCTCGGTTTATGTTGATGTTAGAATTAGATTTAATAGTTGTAACCCTTCTAATTAAAAGATGGAAATCTTACCTTTATTCGAACTCGACCGTGACTCAGTGAGTCACAATACAATGCCTTCTATCTCTCTTTCTCTTCCTTCTTTTGGATTGCTAAGATCTGAACGTCAAGGAGATGGGGCGGACTTGGGTAGGATCACCGAATCGACACTCCAGCTTTCCAGACTCAGAGTAACTCAGCCGAGTTGACTCAATGAGTCAGAGCTCTTCTTCTTCTTTCTTTTCTTCTTTTCTTTCACTCTTTCCCTTTTCTTTCTTTCTCTCCTTTCTTTCCTTCTCTTGTCTTTCTTTCCTTCCTCCCTTGCTGGACGGCAGCAGGCCTGCCTGACAAAACCGTTGCTCGGCTACACGTCTTCTCTCTCTCTCTCTCTCTCTCTCTCTCTCTCTCTCTCTCTCTCTCTCTCTCACGTTTTCTCCTTTCTTTCTCCTTCCTCCGCTGGACAGCACGCCCCCTTTTATAGGGTGGGTGCTCAGTTTCTAGCAGAGTCTCGTTCGGAGACAATTTTCGCTCCTGCGCAGTGAAACCTAGGGAAACCTGCGTTTGATCCGCGGTTGGCGTGGATGACCTACCAATCTGACTTCATGAGGACCGTCGAAACCTCCTTTACCAACGTCTGGATGGTCTGGATCATCATATTGATTTTGGATCCGATCCTGTTTCTCGCCGGTTCGTCCGGGATGCTCGGACGCACATTCTTGTGCGTAAGGAAGGCTGCAGTGGAGTCTGTGGGGCCCGTACCCCCTGGTGTTTGCGAAATCCATGTCTTCCATCAGTTGCGTGATGGAATTTTGGTCTGGGATAGACCACTTCGACTTGCATTTGGCGCGGCCTCACAAAATTAAACACGCTGTGGTAGTTTGAACGCAACAGAAAGGGCCGTTGTTGCAGACACGTGTGCGTGCATAGGCGGACGTGGTCAGCATGGTTCTGACCGTTCCGAACTCATCTACAAGATGGACGGTCTGGATTAACCAATCTTGGTCCATGATGGCCCACACACACCTCCCAGAGACGACGGTTGGTTCGTCCGTTGCATGCAGTGCGCAGCATCCGCGTTCGAGCCGGAGTCGGGTCAGCGTATGCTGACCGACCTCCCTAGTTCGGTGCATGGCGATAGCACCGCTGTGGTGCACACGCATTAATCGTGAGGGGCCCACTGTGCTGCTCGTATGACAAATCTACACCGTCCATTCGTTTATCTATCTAATTTAAGGAGTTGAGTCCGAAATTGAAGCATATCCAAAGATCAAGTGGCCCCTAAAATCGACGGTCAATGGCTGATCTGCTCATTGAGTCACTTCTATCATAATCTAAGGGCTGAAACTCGCCGTGTATGGTTAGTTTAAGATTCTTAGGTGTTGTACTGAATTTCACATTAAACGGATAATGGGAACTACGTGAATTAGAATTCCGTGGGTCTTGGTTGATGGCATTTTCGTAATTATTGTTGATTTTAACGTTTTATAGAATAAAATGGTTCTATGTGGTTGGGGTCGTGTTTCTGGGTATTCCTTATGAAAGGACTTATGTTTAAACCACCCTGGATGAAGGATTACTCATAAATTTAATTAACGGAACGAATACATATTAACTACATGATCCACGGTCGGATGACATGATCAATGGAATGGAAGTCATTCTCAACGGTTAGATCAATGTTAGTCATTTGATGTAAGGTTAGGATTGTCGGGTTGGTATCACACACATGCACATATAAGTTAATTTCTAGGTAACGCTCGAGAACTTTTAATACTCGAGTATTGAAAAGTTCAGGGCATTACAATCTATCCCCCTTAAACATAATTTTGCCTCCGAAATTTAGTATTTCTAATGCACAAGCTATCTTTTATGTCTCTAAGGATTTCCTATATCCTGTGTTCCAGGTAATACGGATAGATGGTTGTAGTAGGTTCGAGCCCGATACATAGATCCTTTGTCTGCGCAGTACAGAGGATTTACTGGTATCAATTCGTAATCCCATTGAATATCGATCCTTTGCTTGATCAGGACATTAGAATCTTTTGAGATTTTCTAGGACTTAGAATTTGAGTCAATCCTTGTAAATTTGACATTAACATGGTTCCATCCATCCATAATCCTTAATTGTTTTAAATTCACGAAATATCACAAAATCTTATCTTCTCGTAAGGGATAATTATACATGGCCCATTACACTTTCATTGTGTATCCTGATTATTTAAGATACTACCTAAAATCTAATTGCTCCTAACATTCTCACCGATTCATTATGCTTAAGTCTTCAATGTATTTTTCGCGGGACAGATCCATACATGTCTAGGTGTGCATATAATTGTCTATAGGATTCGAGACGCTACATTCTACCCCCATTAAACAAAATCTCAACCTCGAGATTTGATAATTTGAATTTGTCCCCTTCCGCCTTTCCTGATTATGGTTCCGTTACTGGGATTCGAACTTGGGTCATCTGGATGAAAGCTAGATATCCTAACCGGACTAGACGACAATGGATTTGAAATTCTTTAGAGGAAGGTTAATGGGGACCTAGATTCAAAGTCTCTAAATTTCATGCCTAACTTATCATTTCAATTTGGGGAACCTAAAGGTGGGTTTCTAATCCTTCAGCTTCCTACTGCATTTAAGAAATAGTACTACGTATGGATATCTAATTCAAGATTCTATCCTAGTTGCATAAAGTTTATGATGGTCCACTCCCCTCAGGCCAAGTTAATCTTATTCTCATGCTTTGATACCAACTGTAACATCCCGAATTTTCATGACTAGAGTATATACTCATGCTCGAGGAAACCGGGTGTTAATAATGTACAACTGGATGCTCTGAAATAACACCCTTTTTTTTTTCGTTTGGTTTACATCCAGATACATTCAAGAAGGTAATCACATACGAGAATAAAATCAACTGTAGGGATTATAATTCATCAGAGTAAAAGAATAATCAAATGGCCTCATAATGGGAGGTTAATTACAACATCAGAGTTCATAGTGGAATTATAAAATTAAATAGTAAAACTCTCTTCTTCGTCCTTCAAGATAATCTTCTATAGGGAAGCAGTCCTCTAAGTCTTCAATCTGTACGTCACCTGTGTCAACTGTACGGTTGGGAGAGGGTCAATGCCCTACTCATAGTGAAGGTTATCCTTTAAGATTAACAATAATTCAAGAGATTCACAAAAGCAGTGTAAAGGGTTCTGATATGTCCCGTAGTCCACTAATACATGGACATTAGAATGCGCAAACAACCTACATGAGATGCATGCATAGCAAAGTATGTGGGACTCATCATACGTAGTGATCATCACATTGTGGAATACGATTTATAGGTAACCGGTTCAACCTACTTTCACTATTTGGATATTCGCCGGCATGGCCAAAGCTACTGTGGATTTACGAGAATTCCTCAGAGCGCACCACACATGGGCTTGGTGATTTACGTGACACGATTTGTTCATAGAGCGACTATTTGCGACATCCAATCCCGGGGTGATGTGACGTTGTTGCGACTTACACACATCGATATGTGCACCACTACCCGAAGGCTCAAGGACTTACGTGCCCCAAGAGGGTCTCTACCCAGAGCGCATTACGTCCATGTTAGAATATTTGAATCACTAGTTGTGATACATCTTACACATCACTTGCACTTACAGAGATAAATTGAATCTTAAACATATAACTGAATCTGAATCATGAAGGATATAAACTGAATTATGGAGGTCCTTGAATAGCAAGACACATGTCCAAGCCGTAAAGATAGATGGCACAAGGCCAACATAATAAAGAGAAGAGTGACAATGGTCAAGTCAACAAAAGAAGAGTGACGGAGCCAACTCAAAATAAAAAGATGAGTGGCAATGACTAACTCAAATAAAGAGACGAGGCAGGGCAAGGCTTGCATCCATAGTCTCACATAAATTTAGAGAAATTCCCATTTTATCGAAGGTGGTAGCAAACAGGATGTCGGCCGATCTGCTGGTATCAACCAGTATCCGATGCACCTTGTGGTTGGCCACAGTCATAGTGACTACCATAGCAACGTCATGTGGGTAGTGGACTCCTCGGGCGTCTTCCTCTATAAAGGTCAACCTGCATTGGCTTAACCTCTTTTATTTTGTGGTCCTACTAGTCAGCTATACATGATGCTCTGTGCCGATATTACTTATGTTTCAGGCATGTCCTTTGCGTGCTCTATTTGAATCTCACATCCGGTCGATTTACCAATTATGGTACATATTACGCCCACTGCCTCGTTGTTTTTCTGGTCGTCATGTTGCTTGTCCTGTTTGTCTCTGGTCGATCATCTCTTCTTCTGTTGATAAACTCTCACAAGTGCCCTCTTCAGATAAAGGACTCAATCTCTTCTTTGAGGTTGAAATATTCTACATTGTTATGGCCATGGTTGTTGTGGAAATGATAGTACTTCCACTTATCTCTCTTGTCGGTGTTGACCTTTATTCTGCTCGACCACTTCAGGATTCTTTTGTCACGTATCTTCATGAGCACTTACTCGGGTGTGGTGTTTAGAGGAGTGTATGAGTGAAATCGGCTCTCCAGCCGTTAATTCACACACTGACTTCTGCTCAAGTCATCTTCTTTTTTCTTTTTGTTATTAACAGCGGGCGACACCCTTTCCTTCTTTCACTTCCTTAGCCGAGCTACCTACATTCTGAGTGGCTTTTCGTGAACTGAAAAGCTCCTCTATGTTTGAGTATTTTTTGGCTCAGTTAAGGAAGTCGGCTAGGTCTTGCCAATCGAGTCCTTAATATTAGATATCATGGTGGTCAGGACTATCTAGTTGGAGTAATCGTCGACCTGCACCACTTACACATTTAAGTGAATGTTATAGTCCTTTAGCAACTCGTCTTCCCTCTAAGTGATCGTAAGGAGATGAGTTAAGGGCTTCCTTCTATCTTTTGAACGATGAACTGTGTGATGAAGGTCTTACTGAGTTGGGAAAAAGAGCTGATAGATTTTGGTTTGAGTTGCTTATACCATTTATGTCTTTGTCCTGATAAAGTTAAGGAAAATGCTCATCACATTATGGGGCTGGATGCGCCGTGAAGTTCCATCCAAACTCTAAAGGACTCGAGATGTTCGGTTGGGTCCCCGGACCTAGAGTAAGGGGTGATCTTGGGCATTGGAACCTCAGTAGAAGTTGAGACATTATGATGTCGTCAGTGAATAGGGGATCGACTTCTTCCAACATGGCTTTAACGGTTGCCAGGGCTTTAGCTTGATATGCCTGCTGAATATCACCAATTTAATCTCAAATTTCTTTGAGCTTTGCCTCCCATGGGACCTGGCACTTTGCGATGACTTCGAGGGCCTTTCCCCGCCTCCTTTTTTCCAGGGTGTGGTGTAGGTCGGACTCGGCTAGCATGGTCATTCCCATAATATGCGTGGGAGCCTACTCATATCGTGGTGGTCGATCCTTCATCGCATACGGATTGCAAAGTGCCTAAGGAGGTTGGGATTGCTCGGTCGTTGCCCTCACCTCCACATCTTGGTCAGGGAGTGGTGGCTTCTCTCCAATATCCGCATTATTCGATCTATGTTACCAGCCAAGGCCTCGACTTAGTTTTTTAAGGAGATGAGTCGAACCCCCTATTCAGGATCGTTGCCCGATTCTTTGAGGAGGAAGGGGTCGGTGTGGTGGTCCGAGTGAGGTGCTTGAGGATCTTCGGGCTACTCTTCTTGCCGGTTTAATGGCGGCTAAAGCTTTTTCCTCCCTTTAGCCATTATAAAATAAATGGAAAAAGGCTGGTAGCCTTGATATGAAGGGAACTTTTGAATGGCTTCACTTTCATTCCCACAAACGGTGCCAAATTGTTGATGTTAGAATTTGATCGACCTTGCTCCACCTCCTATGAGGCATGGAGTACCTGCAACTTAAGGGAGAAAAGGAAGACAACGGGGATGCCGGTTAGGGTTAGGGACTCTCCGTTGCCTAATTCAAGCGTGTGGACTCACAGTAGGCATAGTAGAGTCAAGGTAATAGTGCATAACGTGGAGCAACAATCAGGCGGGTGCTTCCCGTGTTTGGGCGAGACTTGATCGAGCTCTTATCAATGTCAACTACGGTTTTCCCGGTTGTCTCCCATCCGGAAATATGCACCCACATCTACTCAACCTTCCAATGAGGGATTATGAAACCTTTAGGTTTCAAAGGATGTGGACAAAACATGAATCCTTCTTCGTGTGGTCAAGTCTGGGATAAGGTTGAATCTACTCACCGGTGTATAGATTGTGAAGATGAAACAGTGAAGCTAGACCTTAAGCGTTGGAACAAGGAGGTGTTTGGCAACATCTTTGGGATTAAGAAGAAAGGACATTATTGAACTCGGAAAATAATTTGTGCCTCTTCGGTGATCGTCATTTGGAATTGAACAAATCGGACTCTATCTGCTTCATTAGAGCCGATGGAGGAGATTTTTGGGCAAATCGAGAGTGGATTGGTTGACGGAGGGAGACAAAACACGAAGTTTTTTCATGCCATTGCTACGGAAAGACAACGAAGAGCGCTCATCCGCCGGGTTGAATTGGAGAATGGGGAAGTCGGAAGAAGCGGATTTGAAGACTGATCAGTAGCACACTTGATTTTTAGCGTCGTCGATTGTCGGGTGGATTATAATCTGCTCCAATGCATTCCAAATCTAGTCACGCCGGGTACAGAATGAGAGTTTACTAGCTACCCCATCCCTTTTGGAAGTGCATGACGGTTTTGTCAATGCCAATTGATCGAGGCGGTGGCTTTAAGGATGGTTTTTCTGCTTTTTTCACTTCATGGGGAACGTGATTGGTCAAGACATTCACAACGCCATCTCCTTTCTCTTCAAAGGTGGCAATCTTCCGAGGTCGATGGTCGTCTCTCATATGTTTAATCCCAAAATGATCTCTCTAGGGGATTTTCGGACTTAGTTTGCTATAAGTTTATGTAATCATCTCTAAGGTTTCCCAGGCCTCTACCGACTTTAGTTTAGGGGCTTTTGTTCGTGGTCGATGGAATTGCCTCGAGGCTATCTGGTGGGACCTCGATTCGTGGTGGGAACATGTGTTGAAGCTTGATTTTCATATGATGAGTATGGGATTTCACATTCGGTGCTAGAAGGTGTGGATAAAATTAGTCGGTTGGGTGGAGATGGCTTCTTCAAATCCAAGCGGGGAGATCCTATTTCCCAGCCTTTTTTCATTCTAATGGAGGTCATGTGGTGGTCTCAAACATCTGATCAACCCGATATCGCTCGCTTTATTCGACCCTTATCTTCACTAATGGAGGTAAGCGGTCACTTGGATCTTTGAAGATCTTCTTTTTCAAGCCTCGTCAGTCGGACTATCAACTTGCAAAAAGTGCTCTCAAACTCCCAAGAAGGGAGAGTTTGAGGATTGTCCTCACTCTCATACCCTGCCAATAGTGCCAAATCGGATGATTTTGGTTGAAATAGTGGGGCGGTGAATTTTAGGTGGGGAGTGGCTAGTAAAGAATGGTCAAGTATTCCCACTCCATGGCGGCGGTCCATGCATTCCAAAGAAGGGAGCTCAACCGGATCGAAATATCGAAGGGATTGAAAAATGGGGTCCGATCCTTCATCGTATCGGAATTCGACTTGCGGACAAAGATGGCCTTTCGACTAAAAAATGGGACGGTATGGTGTTTGGAAGGGCAAGTATCACCGGGATTTAGATCCTCCTTTTGCCAGGCACCCATCCTCTCCTCAGCGGATTTTGGCCCTCATTCTATGGTCGTGACCCGTGTGGTGGCTTCTCGGTGATCCAAGGTATCGGCACATGAATTATTCGATTGTCCAACAAGAACGGTTTGCTTGACCTTCAAGTGTCTAAGTGCTTGGTCAGTGGGACTCCCTAGTTCTTCGTCAGGGCTCCTCCTTCCCAGTAGTCATTGGAGATGTATAGCAGGGGAACTCCCTATCGCCTTACACGCAAGCGGGGGGAGTTAAATCATGCATGGCTTTTATGTGAACCCGCGTCCAAGTGAAATTGGTCTCGGTGGGTGTGGGCCAAACTTCCTCGCCCAAACTGTCACTCTTTGTCCGGAAGGTTTTTCATAAGGCGGTACCCCGGTGATTGTCTTTCATTGGATCACGTGGCATCCAACTTGATCATGGGGATGTGTATGTTGCGCCCTTGGGATTCCAAAGGGGCCTCATGGTCTAAGAATACCTTCCACTTGTTTGTGGGAAGTTGGACGTGTGATCGGTATTATGATGTCATTGTGATGGCTGAAGCTCTTCCATGTGGTTGGCTCGTACCTTGTAATTCTACGCCTTTGCAATAAAATAAATGGGAAACTGGCTTTTTGATTTGGTGTCCTCCGCTCGGTGATCCTTGCATATGGATGGATTCACATGGAAGACAATACCAAGGTAACTCGGTTGGGTAGTCGTGCCTTGTTGGTTAAGTCATGAGACCCCATGGATTAAAGTAAATGTTGATGGATTGCTTCTTGAAATCCCGGTCGGGTGGGGTGGCATTGGTCGTGGTGAGACGGGCAATTTCTATTTTCTATGGGTTATGGTGTTGGAACAAACCAATTGCGGACTTACGTGCGGTTCATGATGGTCTATTTCAGCTCTCAAGGGGAGACCCAAAGGAAGATTCTAGACAAGTGATTGATATCTAAATGGAGGGGATGTGGAAATGGAAAGCTTGGGTCCTAAGGATCAAGACATGCGGGGACAAATTAACTTTGTGCATGTTTTGAGGGAAGGAAACGAGGCCAGATTTTATATCCGACGTGGGAGCGGGCAACTCCGAACTCTTGAGGATCTTCCCCACCGGAGTTAGAGGTTGGAGTTGGCCTTGGATCGATTAAGACGTTGTAAAGGAAGCACTTTTGTCTTCTCTCAGGGTAGGCCCCGTTATATGGGGTGTGGTACAGGACATTATTTTATGAAAGGAATACGTTTTGAAAAAAAAAAAAAAAAAAAAAAAGGTAATAGTGCATATCTTCTCTTTGAATAAAGTGGTGTATTTATAAGCTAGTCCCCTCATCTTGCATATCTAAATAGATCTGTAAGATAAGCTGGGAGGGCCCATATTGGGGTCGGATTCTGTTCTTGAATATTTCTTTGATACTCCGATTATTCCTCCATTTATGTGATTTTCAACTCAAACTCCATATAGAACCCATTTTCGTACGACACAGGATTGTTCTCCGGATATCCCTGTTTCGAGTCCGAGGCCAATATCCAAGGCCGAGGTCAACTCCCGACCTTGAGGTCAGGTCAGAGGCCGAGGTTGGTATATAAGCAAATAAGTCGTATCCTGGATTTGCACTCACTCAGTCATAAAGTCACCCTGCCCAGTCCATTTCTCTTCTGGCCCAGAGTTCTCTTCAACGCTTTGATGGTCTCGTCCTATACATCGAGTCATCTCGATTTTACCCATAACAAGGTCAACCTCTTAATACCACTCCGGAGCGCTTTTTATGAGGTCAAGCTTTGTGGGTCCCATTATGATGTGTGATGGACATTTGCATCCTGCATTTGGTAGGTCCCTTAGGTTGTGGGATGTGACAAAAATAAATCGTATCCAAACCTCATATGGGCCATACTATCTGAAACCATGGAAAATCATGCCTAAAACATCTAAAAGTACTTGGTGGGGCCCACCTGAGTTTTGGAATGGCATAAAATTTGGTGTGACCGCTTATCCAAATGGGGCACACATAATGGATGAGCTAGATGTCTAAACCACATTTACAATCAGGAAGGTTTCAATGGGTGGGCATCCACTATCAATTATTGCTTGTAGGGTGACCCATCCAAGTCATGGTTTGGCTAGATTTTTAACTCCAAGGCACACCATGGAAGGGTGCAACCGATTAACAGGGTGAATGTCCCTCACACCACGGTGGGGCCCATAGAGCTCGACCTCAACATCGTTCTACCTTTTCCCCGTATATATGTGTATGTGCACAAGGACGTACGAATGGTATATACATGCATACATATATATTACGCATTTCCACTTTAGTACACCGATTTTCTCTCCCGAGAATTACTGCATAAGGGAATGTTTTAACACGTGGAACTTTTGTGGGCCCCACCATAATGTGTTAGATTCACACCATTCATCTATTTTCCCAATCATTTGAGGGCAAGATCCCCAAAACGAGGCCAATGCAATGCTCAAGTGGAGCACAACACATAAAGAAGTAGGGATTGAGCGACTATCGTTGAAACCTTTTTATGGCCCACTTGACATTTTTTTTCCGTCTAACCTGTTCATTAGGTCACACAGACCTGGATGAAGGGAAAACACAAATATCAGCTTAATCCAAGCCTTCAATTGCCCTAAGAAGTTTTCAATAATAGATGTTCAATTCCCATTTCTTCCTGTGGTGTGGTCCACTTGATCTTTTCATATACATCTTTTTGAGATCATTCCCTAAAATGATGTAGAAAATGGATGTATGGTGTGGATCTAGCACTTACATCATGGTGGGGCTTACTAAAGTTGCTAACTCAATTTCAGGGCATCTGTTCACCACCCCAAATATAGGGTCGCGATGTAGTAATAATCTCGGTAAGACCGAGGTCGAATTCACAGAGACTGAACCTTGTACGTATTCTGAAAGTAACTAGAATAAGATGTAATCTAAATCAGAAGGAATTAAGAGAAGAACCGTGATGTATTTAAACTAAAAGTTGTAAAATTCAAAGGTGGAAAACTAGGGTGCCAAGGATCCACTTGTAGAGATCAGGGAGATCTATGCTCGATTCATAAACACAACTGGAATCAGAGTCCCATCTTTATCCAATTGGAAGATAATTCATTAAAATCCAAATATGAATTTCCTTTGATCTAGTTTTTAATAGAAGATATGTATGAGAATTAGAATTGATTCCATCACAAAATCATGCCCATGAGACAAAGTAAATAACAGAATTTAGCTAATCTACAACCAATCTAAGAGAGTTATGAATGTTAGGAAGGATTCCATCATCCAACCATGCCCAGGAAACGATGGTGAACAACAGGGTTCCCAAATTCACAAACCCTATAATGAAAAGAACATACTCAAAGCTATCGTAGATCTATTGTAATTTAAGTCACAACAAACCATTAAAAACTATAAATATTCCTTATAATCAACCTTAAATCAAAGAGAGTTCAACAACCATGAATCAAAGCAATAGAAAACTATCCATCACGCTACAAGCTTCACCTCTTAGCCCTACCTAAGGGGTTCAGCTCATCATAGACATAATAACACTAAAGGCTCTTAAAAACATAAAGGAGAGAAGAAAAAAAACTAAAGAGGAAAAAGATAGAAGAACTTCACCCGTCTCCACGTTCTCTTCTCTCTCTCTTTCTTCCTTTGCTCTTCTCCACGTCTAAGCTTCTCACGGTGCCTCCACGGCCGCCCCAAAAGATCTGATGCCTAAGCTTTCTTTCTCTTTCCCTTTTATAGAAGCAACAGGAGGTCGGTGGAACGTTTTACGCACAGCAAGTGCGTGCGCAACCGCAAAACGCAAGCCAACTTGTGTTTGGATGCAATTTTCGGCCATATGAAGCATCGAAAACCTGGTTTTTCTCCATGGCTTTGGTCTTTTTTAGCTTGGGATTCCTCTGAATGGTTTAGATCATCCAACCGATCAAGGATGGTGGGCCACAACTCTCTGCAATCTCGGATGCGTCTGGACGTTCATTTTTAGAAATTTCTTGCGCTAAGATGCTCAGTGGGCCCCACAGTGATGTTTTTGGAAAAATTCACCTCGCTTATTAGATTCTTGACGAAAAAACAGTCGAAAAGGAGTGGTTTTGGTCGAGTTTTGGTGCGGTCCATTATATCAAATCAACTCGTTGTTCATCCTACGTTTTCTGGCGATCCACGTGTGTACGTGTGCATGGGGTCACAAGGCCACCATGGCTAGGGTCGTGCCTCCCCTCTGGATGCAACAGATGGTCCTGATCATCCAAATGGATGATAGGTGGGGCCCATTGAGATCAATTGGCGAATAACATGTGGGAAAATGGGATTTCAACGTGTACGGTTAATTTAGGGTCCTTAGGCCAGATATAGAGTTTCGAGCCAAACGGATGGTGGAAACCCTGCAATCTTGCATTCATGACGACTTTCAAGCCTCTTTTATCATTGATCACTTAATTTTTACAGATCTCTGGCATGTAAATTCTTCGATCTCGGTCCCCTGGGGTCCGTCCCCTGCCTTGGTGACTTCTAAGCGTTAAATTCATGCTTTTAGTACCATTTTCAGTCCAGGCTCCTAAATTCACCTTGCAACACAAACACGTTTAAAATAGAGCGTCAAACATTATCATGTTCGTAAAATCAGGTAATAACTGAGGTCTAATATGCAATATTTGACCCTCAACAACATCCATTTTGGATAGGTTCCGATGGTGACCCCACCACCAGCCTGCTAGCTGGTGTCAAAGCTTTGTGGTCCCCACCATGATGTATATGGTTTATCCATGATGTCCATCTATTTTGACAGCTTATTTTAGGGTTTGAGCCCAAAAATGAGGCAGGTCTAAATCTCAGGTGGACCACACTAGCTGAAAACAGTGGTGCTTGAACTCCCACCATTAAGAACTTCCTCCTGTTCATTAAATCAATAACTCTGAATAAAGGGAAAACACAAATATTAGCCTCATCCTAAACAGAACTTCTGTGGCTGTCAAGAAAACTTCAACGTTAAGAATTCAACTCCCACTGTCTCCTATGGTATGCGGTCCACTTGAGCTTTATATCATTTTTGGGCTAAATGACCTTCAAAAAAAGAAGAAGAAGAAGAAGAAGATGGAGGGTATGGTAAAAACACGTACACCATGAAGGGCCTACATATCCATGACACAAGGGGTCACAGGCAAAACTGCGTCTTCGGTTTTGGTGGTGCGAGGATTCTATGGTATCCACTGTGGAGAAAGGATTATATATGTGGGACCAATCTTTGCTAGGAACATAATTTTCTGCTCGATGCAATGTGAATGAGCCACCTTGGCCACATTTAATGCTGCAGTGCCCCCAATATGAGTGATGATGTAGACCAATCACAATTGAAGGAAACAGGCTATTCCTGTTAAGGAGAGTATAGGGACTAAGGTACGTTGTGTAAAGGCTCTGTGAGACCCACAGTGGTATATGTATTTCATACACGCTGTCCCTCCGTTTTATCAACTCATTTTAAGAAATGCTCTCAAAATTGAATGCTATCCAGAGCTCAAGTGGACCATACTTCAATAAGTAGTCCGGATTTAATACCTGGCATTGAAAACTTCTTAGGTTCACAGAAGTTTTGGATCAAATTGATATTTATGTTTCCGTTCTTCCGTGTCTTTATGACGTTACGAAGAGGTTTGATGATCAGAAAAAAAAAAAAAAAAAACCATCATGGTTGGCCGTAGGAAGGTTTCTACAGTGGGTGTCATAGTCCCCACTGCTTTCTATGAGGTGGTCCACTTGAGCTTTGGATCTTCTTCGATTTTGGGCTCATTGGCTAAAATAATCCTGTAAAATGGATGGACGGTGTGGATATCACACATATATCATAGTAGGGCTCACAGAAGTTTCCCACGTCCGTGCTTCTGTTGCTATGTTCATTAATGGGAAATCCGATTACAGGGAGAGAAAGGGGAACCGAATGCGAAAATAAGTACAGGAACAAAGGACGCGGATTTCCTGCGAAAGCCTTTAGCATGAAGTTCCTGCACTGGGAACCCAGTTGGGGCCCACCGTGATGTTTGTATGGAATCCATCCTGTCCATCGGTTTTGTGAGCTCATTTTAGGATATGAGAGTAAAATCGAGCAGGATCCACGACTCAAGTAGGCCGTATTAAAGGAAAAGGTGGTTATGGAAATTCATACCGTTGAAACTTTCCTGGGTTCTACAGTGATTTTTACATGCCATCCATACCGTTAATGACGTCATTCATACTGGGATGAACTGAAAAAACAAATATTAGAATGATTCAAAACTTCTGTGGCCCACGAATATTTCAACTGTCCAAATTCGATTCTCACATTTTCAGCCCACTTGAGAATTAGGTACGGTTCATTTTTGTCCCCTTGTCCTAAAATGAATTCACAGAAACAGATGGACGGAGAGGATTTCTTAAAATCATCACAGTGGGCCCCACCTGGGTTCCCAGCGCAGGAACTTCCTGCGAAAATCCGCGTCCAAGAACAAAGTTTAAACACGTAAGTATTTTTATTTTTTATTTCTTAATTTTCTCAGGTGACTAATAAGAGGAGGCAGCACAGGAATTTGTTGTGCCTTCAACATAGAAGATCTGCACTCATATATTTGACATTGGTTGCCTTCATTTCTTATTTTACAGAAATTCCGATGGCGGACAGTATCGTTCAATTCGGGTTAGAAACTCTAAGTGCCCTTCTATCTCGAGAAGCACCACTAATAACCGGAGTGCGCAATGAACTAGGAGAAATCAAGCTGACACTCGAACGTATGCAAGCTTTGTTGAAGAATGCTGATAAAAGAAAAGAAGGCAATGAAGAAGTGAGAACCTGGGTGAGGCAAGTAAGAGATTCCACATATGATGTAGAAGACATCATCGAAGAGTTCATGTATCGCATGGACAGACCACAAGGAGGTTTTCTCCTTAACATCGTTCACCCCCTGAAGAATATCTACAACGAGCATTGCTTCGCCATCCGACTCCAAGAAACCAAGGTTAAGGTTCATAACCTTCTCGATACAGGAGTTGGCTTCGGTCTCAATCAAATAGGAGAAGGAACAAGCTCTCATGATGTTAGCAAAATGTGGCAACGTGATGTACAAACTTCTCTTTCCTTAGAGGAATATGACATTGTGGGGATGAAGAAAGAATTCGATTTGATAGTCAGATGGTTGGTGGAGGAAGAACAACGACGCACGGTGATTTCAGTGACGGGTATGGATGGGGCGGGCAAGACCTCTCTTGTCACTAAAGCCTACAAGAACGAACAAGTAAAGAAGCACTTCGACTGCTCCGCATGTGTTTCGGTCTCACAGTCTCTTAGAATCGATGAAGTACTGCGAAGCATCATGAAACAATTCCTTGAGGCCACAAATGACGTTGTTCCAAATGACCTAGCCACCCGTGATGCTAGCGACTTAAGGCAGATGATTAAAAGACATCTCGAATCGAAAAGGAAAAGACATCGCGAATCGAAAAGGTATCTGATTGTCTTGGATGATATCTGGAGTATGAATGATTGGAATCAACTAAGTGTCATGTTTCCAGACTACAAATGCGGAAGTAGGTTAGTAGTTACAACAAGAGACAGAGATGTGGCTTTTGCAGCGGGAGAGGGAAGCCGTGTCTGCCGGCTTGATCAGCCTCTACATCCAGAAGAGGCATGGCAGCTATTCTGTAAGAAGGCATTTTGGAACAAACCCTGCCCTTCAGAGCTCGAGAAATTGGCTCGATCCATAGTAAAAAAATGTCAAGCTTTGCCTCTTGCAATTATTGCGATGGGCCGCCTCCTGTCATTGACTGATGCGAATGTGTTGGAATGGAACCGAGTCTATAATAACCTAAGTTGGCACTTGAATAACAATGAAAGGCTTGAACCAATAAAGCGCATCTTGTTGCTTAGCTTCTACAATCTGCCTTACCACCTTAAGCAATGTTTCTTGTATTGTTGTATGTTTCCGGAAGATTATTTAATTCCCCACAAGAAGTTGATAAGGTTATGGGTGGCAGAGGGTTTCGTTGAAGATGCAGGTAAAGTTCCAATGGAAGAGGTGGCAGAGGAATACCTAAAGGAACTCATCCATCGTAACATTCTTCAGCTTGTCGAGATGAATCTCTCTGGAAGCGTGAGAACTTGTCGAATGCATGATATTGTACGTGAAGTGGCCCTTTCCTTATCTGACGAAGAAAAGTTCTGCATCACATACGATGGGAAGCAAACAGGGCAAGGGAGCAACGTACGTCGCATGTCAATCTACAAATCCGGAGAAACTATTGAACATAGCACGAGTATGTCACAGCTTCGCTCTCTTTTACTGTTTGAAGGAGGCACATCTTTCTCATCTTCTCTAAATGACATAGCATCAAGTTTTATGTTATTGAGGGTCCTAGATTTAGAGGGAGTTCCTATTGAAAGCTTACCAGATGAATTGACGAATCTATTCAATTTACGGTATCTTAACTTGAAGAATACTAATGTTAGTGAGCTTCCAAAATCTTTAGGAAGGTTACGGAACCTGCAAACATTGAATGTTAGACAAACAAGGATCAAGAGGCTACCGAATGGGGTTGTGAAGCTACAGAAACTACGCCACTTAATCGGTTATCGACGTAATATGGCAGATCCATGGACTTTCGAGCACTTCGGTAGCATCCAAGTTCCTATAGGAATATGTAATATAACAAGTTTACAAAGTCTATATATTATCGAAGCAAAAGAAGGGGAAATTGTGAGACAAATTGGGAACTTAACCCAACTGAGAAAACTTGGCATTTGCAAGGTCAGAGCAATCAACGGAGCTGAGTTGTGCACATCCATCGCAAAGCTGAAATACCTTGTTTCCTTGGGTGTTAAGGCAATCGACGAAGATGAAACACTTCAATTGGAAGAGCTCTCTCCTGATCATCTGCCACCTTTTCAGAAGCTTGGCCTGTGGGGACGTTTGGAGAAGGTGCCTCAATGGTTTAGGTCCCTAGCGCATCTCACCGTTTTGGAGTTGAATTGGTCAAAGCTGAGAGAAGAAGATCTGCTTTCATCACTGCAAGCATTGCCCAATCTGGCGGACCTTTATCTTGTGAAGGCCTATGAAGGGCAGCAGTTGTGTTTTCACGATGGATGGTTCCCTAAACTCAAGAATTTATATTTAGGGGACCTGACACAACTAAATCGGGTAGTGATAGAGAAGGGAACATTGCCAAGCATCCAAGAGCTAAATGTGTACAGATGTGGAGAGTTGAAGACGCTTCCAGAAGGGATTGAATACCTCACCAAACTCCGACTTCTCAGCTTAGGCGACATGCCAAAAGAATTTACAGAGAGGTTGCAGCTAAAAGATGGAAACGAGGAGGAGCGTAGAAAGGTGGGGCACATTCCCTTCATCTACGGTGGACGGTGGACAGAAAAGGGGTGGGATGTGCATCGACTCAACTAATCATCCATCGATTCAGGTAATCCTTCTTTTGCTGATGAGGTAAGGCTAGCTGTACAAAATTTCGGTTCTCCATGAATTTCCAAATTTGCAAATTTATTTCTTAAATCTATGCAATTGGGGCTTTTTGTGCATGATCAACGGTTTGGATCATTGAACATGTCCCAGATCCAACGGATATATTCCTGAATAGCAGTATGTACGTACAATCTAGTAACGGATTTGTGAATGTATGTCTTAATATGGCTCCAGATTGTACCCAGTCATTACCAGTTGATGGATTATTTTTTTAATTAACTTTGGAGGTGGGCCATGGTTAAGTGGCCCATTAACGTAACTCAACTCGACTCGTTGTGCCCTGAGTCGAGTCTTGACTCACCTGTCTCCAGGCTGAATTGGTATTACTCACCATATTCGGGGGTGACTGATGGTATGAAACCGGATCTGACTTACGAAGACTGATTCCACTTGAATGAGTCGCATCAGACTCGTCAAAACATGAGCTAGCCCAAGCTCGACCTGATTACCAATAGGGCCTGAAAGGATGGCCCATCCTGGCTATTCCATTGATTGTAGGCCCAACTCAGCTATTAACATTGTAAATGGGCCTTCTTTTGGGCTCAGTTTGCACATAAAATAAGGCCCATTATATGATCGGGCTTGGAAACCCTTTATAAAAGTATCTCAATAATTTACATGGAATCATATGATCACTTACTGAAGAATTTGAACAGTTCCATTTTTACTGCATTATTCTTAATAATATATGAGTTGTAAAGATTCAGTTCATGATCAGCCCATTGAGCCAACATTCCAGATCACCAAATGATCACTTGTAAGGGCTCGAGATTTTCTTTCTCCATTTAAAAATAAAAGAAAATAAAAAAAAAAAAAATCATATGGAATTAGAGAAGGATACCCTGCCTCCAACTATATATGCACCCTAGCTGTTAATACTCAAAAAAAAAAAAAAAAAAAAAAAAAATAAATAAATCTATATGTGCACAGTATCTTTGTGTTTTCTTTCCAGTCTTGTACAAGGCCAGCCCATGATTCACTGATCCAAACTGATTAATCCAAATTATACATTGTTTCTGGCCTTCTTTCAATTTAAGGTGGACTGTTAATATATTTGCTATTTATTAACTCTCTTTTTTGGCCATCAATCAAACAGTCAGGATTACATCTTATCAACCATTTAAATAACCGAGATGTGAATGTCAAATGTATAAATAAAAGGTGCAACCGAAATTCTATGGTCTATATATAACCAACCCATCAATTGCTAGGGTTCTGGCACTTTATGTGTATTTTGGTGTATAGCTGATCTAACGTAATTCCACAAGGAGCAATCAAATAAACAGCCTAAATCTCATATGCATATGTGCACTATCTCATTACTTTGTTCTGGTCTAATATCAAATAACATATTTTTTCTACTTGGTATTTATTCAAACAGGTTGTTGGTCAAACATCACATCCCTATAAGCAGTCTACCATTGCATTGTTTTGGTGCATATGTACCCTGTTTTAACCCAATAACATATATGATGGGTACGACCTCATCCATTCAATTGCTGTGGAACAAACGTATCATGGTAATGCTTAAGGATAAACATACATAGGAGTTTGCTACAACATGTCAATTTGTACATTTGGGACCTTGTTCAGTAATCCAAACCGTTGATCACATAATTCAAGATGTATGGATCTGTTATTATATATATATATATATATATATATATATATATATATATATATATATATATATATATATATATATATATATATATATATTGATTTATTATTTGTCCACAATTGATCTAATACTGTATCATGCTAGTTGTGAGGAGATTAGAAGGATGATGAACATTACGGGAGCAAAATATCTGAGGTGGTGCTACAATCACGGAGGATGCGGAGCTTAAGTACGTGTTCTCAGCCATTGACTCAAGTGAGAGGCTACAGAGGTTGTTGATGTCTATTTGGTGAATTTGAGGTTTATTTGGTGCTTTCTATCTTGAACATTGGACATGTGTTGTGTTTGTGATAAGTGTACGTATGATGGTTTCCACGCGAATGTGCTTTATTTGTGGCTATATGCGTTACTCAATATGATCGTTATCTAGGCATGGTTATGTGTTAATAAATGTGGATTTTTTTATTAGTATAGGTGGAAAGTGGGGTTTAGACATCCACTGTATTGGATATGTTGGAATGTATGTCATTTTAAATCAATGAATCATATATATATATATATATATATATATATATATATATATATATATATATATATATATATATATATAAATGCTTTGTTTATTGTTCATTATCATTGCTTATGCATGAAATGACGTAATTATGAGGGTTTTGTATACATTGATATATTTATATTGTTACGAAATGGTCCAGGACAACTTTAAAGTGAAATATATTTTAAGGTATGACTTATTAGGTTATTCATATATCTAAAATATTGCCATTGTTAAGATGAGATAGCTTATCTCGTCGGCTATTATACATTGTGTGTGGCTGATGTGTCTATAGTGATTATCTAACATGGGATGGTGTTTCCACACATGGATAAGCATATACACGCATGCACATTGACTAAATTGGGGAAGTTAAGCTAAAAAAATTTGTCCAATATTAGCGTCTACTTTCTAATGCTTTAAAATAATAACAATAAATAAATAAATCTTTAGATTCCAGAGAACCTATGGTCTTTTTAGGGATGTGATTGATTGCTTTGATTCATAGCCATCCATTTAGTGCAAATCCTGGATCTGAAAGAAAACTAAGACCGAGATCCCATTTCAGTTAATAGTGAGTTATGTGTAAGAATTTTAGTATGGATTCAAAAATAATATTAATTATCCATAATTTATATAAGGCTGCATTTCATTACACCAATGTAAATCAGTCCAAGTCGGCTTTGATGTCATGAAATTTCATGGTGCAAAATATCGTGATATTCTTTTACAATGAAATATAGTCTAATCTCAGTAGAGCGCATTGTAAATAAAGTTAAACTTTGGCTTAAGTTGTCAAAACTGCAGCTCCTCTCTTAATAAGGTGTCAAACATGGAACATGGCATGTGGAGTATCCCGCATGAGTTTTAGATCAATATGGTTTTTAATTTGTATTATAGTGCATGAGTGTTAGGGGACCGCGGAAGCACACTGAGATAAATCCGGCAAAGTATTCCAATTGCAAAATCAAGGCCAATCACAAAGACCCTGAATTTAATGTGAAAAAATCATGTCACAAAGTGAAAGATATCACTATGAAAACAAAAATTATAACAGAAGAAAGAATATCTGATTCGAACAAGTCTTGAATATCTCCTTACAAGCTCTTGAAAACCCTGAATACCATATTTATACCAAATCGTGGAACTTTTTTGAATAAGACATCAATCAACAATGACATATCCATATGCAATAATACCATAAGAAGAAAGAATTTCTGATTCGGAACAAGTCTTGAATACTAGGCGGAATTAGAATACTCTTAGATACACCTTAATCCCGATTGCACCCATATTTATAGCCTCCAGGAGAATCACAATCGTAATCGGAAACAAATCCCGTGAATACGCAATTCTACGTATCCATGTGCAATCGATGACATCTACAGACTGTCGATGTCATTGAACTAAACACCAAAATGTTCCAACGATAAATCATGTATTTTCTGAATTTTTCTAATGGCATCGAACAGGCCTTCGATGTCATCGAACAACCTTTGATGACATCAAACTTCTTTCGATGGCATCGAGCAAGACACCTAAAGTGTCCAACAACCAATATGGGAAATTCCAAATTTTTACGATGACTTCGAGCATGCCTTCGATGGCATGGAACCTGTCATCGACAGAACCTATTGATTTATATAATTAAGACATCAATCAACAATGAGCAGGCACGACATATGCAAAATTTGGATTCGAAACACACATCACAAGTGGGCCCATGCATCTTAATTATATGTTGGATTCGAGACATACACATCATAAGTAGGCCCCATACAGCTCAAACAAATGGTAGTTAGTATGCATGGAATGCATATGATCATTCTTCTTGTACTAATAACCTCTATTAAACCAGTTAAATTAGAGTGGTTGAGCAATTCCAGCCTCTAAAACGCGAACACTTGCAGACGAAAATAATACCATTAGATATTTTTCATTTATCCCCGATCAATAATGTCCACCACCAATTAGATATCCAGGTAATCAGATAAACGTCAATTTTTTGTGCACATATCCACAATTTGGATGGTTACTTCTATGCCACGTGTGAGTCCATTATTCTTTTTCCTGTTGTGTGGCCCACCTGTGTTGTTAATCGAGATGACTTTTTGGACTAATGGAGTGTACATCTAGTGGCTCATGTGATGGGCGGAGCGGATGTAACATGGTGGGCCCAATGGCCACGGTGTTGTATCCTCTGTTTTCCAAGATTTGTTCACTATTGTGTGGCCCACCTGACTATTTTTTTTTTTTTTTTTTTTTTTTAAAGGAGTGATATATTATAATAATAATAAAAAGGACATGTACAACACACCCACCAAGGCTAAGCAGGAGAAAAAACGGTTAAGCCGATGGTAGACTATATGTACAAGGCAAGTTGTTTGGCGTACAACACGGTGCGCTGCAAGGCAGCGGGTGTGGTCCACCTTGCGTTCCAACCAATAAGAAACTTATGATTAGGACTGCTCGGGAGGACATGCCTAATTTCCAACCCAACCCTCACGTCGTTACATCTGGGGATAACGTGATAGACGGGGCAGTTGTTTGGCGTACAACACTGCGCTGCAAGGCAAGGGTGTGGTCCACCTTGTACCAAGTTGTCTTTAACGATTTGACGTAGAAAGATCGCTGGTCATCTATCCTCTCCGAGAGACAAGGTTTCATTTGATAATAAAAAATCATATAAAATGCGAATTCTAGGCCCACCATGTTTACATATGCCATCCATTCCATCGATCAGGTGAGCCCCTTAATTTTAGCCTTGAGGATAAATTTCATCCGGATTTCCAACTCAAGTGGACTACACAAACCAATAAGAAACTTATGATTGGAGTTCATTTCTATTGTTCTATTTTGTGTGGCCCACTTGAGCTTTGGATCAGCTTGATTTTTATTTTAATAGGTTATATATCTAAGGGCTCACCTGATGGTGGAGTGGATTTAGTTAATACAACATGGTGATCCACACGGCAATGGTGTTATATTGCGTATGAATGTGTTGGCTATTTAACGTAGAGAGGCAGAAAGACTTGTGGACTAGGCAGAGGGAATATCCCTATCCTTTCTTTAATGTAGGTCTGTATCCATAGTATTTATTTCTTTATTTATTTTAATTCTATTTTAGTACTAAGAAATGATCCAGTGCTCCAGGCAGGAATGGACAGATATGGATTTATCCATGGAGGTCAATGGCTGGATCGGTGAGGTATCAACGGTCCAGATGGCTCTTTTTCTTATAGGGCCGCTAGGGCCAATGCATTTTCAGCCTGTTAGGTCTTGGGCTGGGCTAGAGACGAGTTGTAAGGGACTAGATGCCCTATACAGCAACAGCAATACAAGGCGGTTTTTTTGCCATGAAAAATAAAAGACAAAAACAAAAATAAAATTTTTTTTTTTTTTTTTTAATCCAGCCACCTCATTAAGTGATTTTTCATTGTGGTGGATGGAGCCCGTGGGTAATCGATCTCTTAGGAGCAGTTTAATTCACTGTAATTGTTATGAATTTGTGGTAAATTTTACTTTTTTAAAGCATTAATTGCTCACCAAAATGTCTAATGATGGTGGCAGTTATGCATTGCTTAGAGGTACGGACTTGAACAAAGAGGCAGGTACTCTAGCCCCATCATGATGTTTGTGATTGATCAGTTCCATTCATTTATTTTATTAAATGACTCTAGGGATGAGCTTAAAATTGAAGAAGATTCAAAATAGAAACAATGGGAATAATGGTGCCCACCATAATGTCAACTTGAGATCCAACCTATTCATAAAGTTACATGCATAGACAGGATGAAAGGAAAACACAAATATTAGCATAATCCAAGACTTCTACACTACCCAAGATGTTTTTAATGGTCATCCTTCAATCCCCACTATTTTCCGTGTGTGTAGTTCACTTGAGTTTTAGATTTACCTCATTTGTAGACTTTTGTCCTAAATCATATAATCAAATGAACGGGTGGCATTGATATAACACAAACATCATGGTGTGGGGGCACGGAGTTTTGTTTCGAAAACACGGGTGGATTTTCACATTCCTTTGAAACACTCGTGAAACACCATAATTACCTATTTCTCCCTAATTCTTGGTAATTATAGTAAATCAAACAGACCCTTATTGTAATTGTCCACATGCAACTTAAAGCGCAAGATCAGTGGCTAGATCTCCCAATTCAATAGAGATTTAGACATAGCCCATCCATAGTGCTATTCAAATGACAATTCATCCAAACTTTAAGTGTTAGAACTATTTACATTAGATTTGATGTGCCATCAGATTTAGCAACTTAGATAATGCCATATGGCAATAATATATCAACAAAGGACAAATGAAAGATTTATTTTGATGGTTGAAAATAATTGAAATCCGAAAAGCCATCAATAGCCCTAAAATGATGAGTCCAGTTGGCTACTATCATGGGACACGTGTTACGTATCTCACTCACGTAGCAGAGCCAACCACTCATCATAGTGGCCACAAAATCAAAAATGGGTATCAATCGAAACATCTTCACAGCAAGTAATGGATTCAGCCGATGCACATAGAAGAAATTCTTACGACCGAAACCACTTAAGGAGTAGAGTAACAAAAATGCCAAGTTGGTTGAGTTCATGATGTACTATATACACTTATGTAGGTAAATAGTTATCGATCACCAATACATGACATGATAAGAAGAATTTTCATTAGCATTATAGGAGTGGAACATTTGCACCATCTATGGCCAACTCATGACATAAGACTACCACATGTGGAATTACATGATAAGCCACAATTGTCTTTGAGGCCCAGAATGTTATTTCGATATTAGTAGATGTGAGGAGTAACTACAATAAACTCTTTGCAGCTAACACCTCAAAACATTATAAATAGGAGAAAGAACGAACAGCTCCGAGTCCTCAATAATCCAATACAAATCAATTCCACAACGCAACGTTGCTTATCTTATTTTAGTTTATCGTACCTTCGAACTAGTTTAATCCAACCCATTTATGTTACTATGCTAGATTAGCTAATTAGTTTAAGGGTAGTGTAATCCCATTTATTTACGCTGATACACTTGACCAACCTAGCTTAGGAGTAGTAAAATTTTCTTTTATTTACATCAAGAGCTGGATTACAAGGAAAACATTTTCTCCACTTTTCAATAATATAATTTTCTTTGTCTATGCCCAAGTCGTTAAACCAAGAAAGACTTAATTCTATGACTTCCTTATCTATGCCACATATATTGAATTCTATGACCTCCTCATCTTTTACAACTTTTTAATTTTATTTTTATCAACGCAATACACTTCCATATATCTTCAAACTGCATGAATCGAATTATCTCTACTATCACAATGTAAAAAAATTATTTTAATTGAAAAATAAAAGAACTCATTAGGAAGACAAATGGTCTCCTTTGCAAATTACCAAGTTACATTTATTGATGGCTGAATAACTAACCAAATAGCTTCAATTCTCGGTCATGGATGACAGCTTATGTTCTCTCTATCTATCTTGGTACTTGGCGTCATAAGCGTTTGGTTTGAATCGAGGTTTAATAGGCTCTAGCTGCATGCTAGACACCACAAACAGGTATCAATGACAGAATTTCATGTCAAATAAGAGAAGAAATCAAGTATATGGTGCAAAGCCTAAGGTTGAGGATCCTGTAAAATCTACTATTTATTCAAAATTAAACCAAACATTCTCTTTCCTTAGGTCTTCAGTCAAACATGGTTAGCTGCATTACATGAATGTAGAGGTAGGCACGGGACAACCCAATCTGGCTTACTCGACTCGTCCGACTTAGTCCAATCCGACTCGACCTGAATCGAATGGGTGAGTCGGTCCGAATCAAGTAAGCTTTGCACAATCCAAACTCAAACCGAGAGTTCGAGTTACCTAGTAACTTGACTAGAAACTCGATCCAAAACCCAACTCGACCTGATTCTCTAACCCTACCTCAACTCAATCCCCAACATCTCTCTCGGCCTCCCTCATCCTTCTCCTCTTCCAGGCCCAACAACCACCCACCACCATCACCCTCCCTCCCTCCCTCCCTCATCCTCTCCTCTTCTTTTTCAAGCCTGACAACCACCCACCATCGTCCTCCTCCTCCTCCTCCTCCTCCCCTCTCCACTCCACTCCCTCCGTCCCTCATCTCTTAATCTGACTCGGTGCCAACTCGACCCAACTAGATACTTCTAACTGGATTGAACTCGGTCTACATCAGTTTAGGCCAGACCGAACTCGGATCGAGTCAGGCATGGACTCAGTATCGAGTTTGGATCAAGACTATTTCAAAACCGGATTGAGTCAAGTTAGCCCTAACTCGTTCTGACTCGACCGGATGCCCAGCTCTACATGAGTGTAATAATGTCATCAACCGGTTCTCAAGTACACCTCATGTGGACCATGAAGCTACCATGCAACTTGTGCACAAGGCCAACTTGTCTCATGTATATGACATCCAAACTGTTAAAAGCTTGGACTCATGATGAAGATGAACTATTTAGAGAATCAAACCTATCCAGAAATCAGGTAGGCAACGCAAAAAATTAATGCATAGCCTTATGTTATTGATAATTATAAGTAACGATCATTGCGTCGCACTAACAAGTGAATCCACCATATTTTTAGTCATCTTCAAGGTGGTTTTCGACAGCTCAAGTGTTGCATGTGCACATATAATGCATAAGCTGTGAAGGCAAGATGGATGGTAACTTTAATTTACCATCCATTAAGGTGTACCTCATATATGTAATGTAAAGAATACTTTCTCATTCTTAAGAGTTACCAACGTCTAGAAAAGGTAGAATGTTGTGGGTCAAAATTAGGGTTCCCGGTGTATGTAGAATATGTTTGTGTTGTTGATGTCTCAAATCTTTCAGCAATAGGGTCTGTCGATGCCATCGAAAGACCATTCAATGTCATTGATAGTTGTTCGATGCCATCGATCGTTGCTCAATGCCATCGAGAAAATCTGAAAATCCCATGTTGGTTGTTAGACACTTTGTGGTTTTCTACTTGATGCCATCAAAGTCTCATTGAAGATGTCATATAAAAAAAAATCCAAAAAATCCAAGTGTTGTTGCTGGAACGTTTGGTATTCTACTCAATGACATCGAGGTTATTCGATGCCATTGATAGATCATCAATGCCATCGACGTGCCATCGAAGATGTCATCTAGTGCGAGCGCAAAATAGAATGGTTGAATAATCCTAACCTCTGATTCATCTATGGATGCTTGTTTGTGGAAAGAAGACCATTGGATATATTTCATTTTGAACCGTCGATAAATGTCCACCATAATTTGGACGGTTTAATTTGACTACTTGTTTGCCAAGTGTGCAATTTTGAGTAATTTCCAAGTGCCTGCATATCAACCACAACACTCTCTCGAGTATCAAAGTGTTCCTCCTTGAAAATGGCCGTCCCTATTGAACCATACACTTGGCATAGCTCTATTAATCGTGCACAAAAATTTACACTAATTAAATGATAACCCCCTATGATAGTCGTCAGTTGGACGATCAGGATTGTATGATCAGTATGATTTTAGAGATACGTTCCGATGTGCCTGGTCAAGCGAATTGCATCCTGCCCTTGGACGGGCTTGGTCCAGGCAGGGACTCTGTGAGGCCCACCATAATGTATGGGCTTTATCCATGTCGTCCATCCATTTTGCAGTATCAATTTAACATATGTGTGGCCCACCAGAACTTAGGGTCGTGCACAAACACTGATTACAGGTCGCGAGTCACTGGAATTAGACTGGGAGGACCGCGGAAGCCTACGGAACGGTATAGACTATGATACGGGCCTTACACTGCGTAATTTGAATCCACATACCCTTGGTCCCCTGCTTTCTCAAAAGATAAGACGTAGTCTTTTGTACCTCGAATGTATTGAAGTAGTCATTTCACTGCTTCCCAATATTGCTTACCGTGGCTTGACATGTATATGCTCTTGACACCGACTGCCTATGAAATATCAGGTCTTATACACACCATGTCATACATTAAACCGCCCACAACATTTGAATAAGGCACACGAGATATATCTTGCTTTTCCTCATTTAATTTAGGACATTGTTCTGAGGAAAGCTTGAAGTGAGCCGCGTGGGGAGCACTAACCAACTTTGCATTATCCATCCTATACTTGATCAACACCTTCTCAAGGTATTTTACCCGTGATAATCAAAGCCTACTCTTGTTCCTATCTTTATGAATATTTATGTCAAGCACCCTCTTTGCAGCCCCCAAATCTTTCATTTCGAATGTCCCTGATAATTGAGTCTTCAGTATATCGATTTCAAACATGTTATGATTGGCGATTAACATATCATCAACATATAATAAAAGGATGTTGAACTTGCCATCACTTACTGTATTGTAATAGACACAGTGATCATATTCACTCCTAGTAAATTTCTAACTTAAAATGAAAAAATTAATTTTTTTATACCACTGCCTAGGTGATTGTTTTAGACTGTACAATGACCTCGTTAACCTACAAACCTTGTTCTTTACTACTTTAATTTCATAGACCTCTGGTTGCTTCATGTAGATTTGCTCTTCTAATTTCCCGTGCAGGAATACAGTCTTCACATCCATCTGTTCTCGCTCTAGATTGTATTGGGCAACTAGCACCAACAGAATTTGATAGACACTTGCTTAACTACCGGTGTAAATATCTTTGTGAAGTCAATTCATTCTCTTTGAGCATAACTCTTTGTTAACAGCCTCGTTTTGTATCTATCATGTTTTCTTTTGAAGATCTACTTGCATCTGACCACTTTTCAACTCACTGGAAGCTCCATCAGCTCCCATGTGTTGTTCTTGTACAAAAAGCCCATGTCATTGTCCATTGCCACTTTCCACTTTTCTGCATCAGGATCATTAAGAGTATCATTAATAGTAGATGGGCCCCCTCATTTGTAATGAGGGCATAAGCAATATTAGAGTCGTCTATGTATCTTGTCGGTAATCTGCGATCCCCCGTAGGATTTCTCCTAAGTGGCTGCTCCACCTCTACCTGTACCTCTATATGCACATATGTCTCAACCTAAGTGTTACCTGTGTCAATCTAAATGTCAATGACCAACTTTTTCGATTCCTTTTGCTCCTCCTGATCATTTTTGTGGAATGGGGAGTCTTTGTCGAATTTGACATCCCTGCTGATAATGATTTTCTGTGTAGCTCAATCATACAACCTATATCCCTTCACGCCACCACCATAACCGACAAAGATGTACTTTCTATATGGTCTATCTTATCTCTCTCAATTGACGGTGTATGAGAGTAAGCTTTGCAACCAACTATACGCAAATTTGAGTAGTCAAACTTATGACCACTCCATACTTTCTCTGGAATCTTGCAGTCAATTACCGTAGAAGGGGACCGATTCTCCAAATAGTAGGCCATGTTAACAGCCTCAGTTCATAGGTCTTTGCCAACCCGACATTACTAATCATGCATTCAGCCCTCTCTAAGAGAGTTTGATTCATCCGCTCAGCTACACCGTTTTGCTTGGGTGTATGGTTCACTGTGTTGTGCCTAATGATTCGATCCATTCGTCTTTACAATACTCATTCAATTCATTGGAAATAAATTCATGACCATTATCAGTCCTTAAAACTTTTACGTTTCACCCTGTATGTTTTTCCACCATAGCCATTCATTGCTTGAATTTGGTGAAATCCTTGGATTTATGTTTCATGAAATAAACTCAAACTTTCTGGGAATAGTAGTCAATGAATTTGATAAACCATGACGACCCTCTAGCGGAAATCACAAGCGATGACCCCTGTACATAAGAATGCACATAATCAACTACCCCCTTATATACATGTTTTTCAGATTTAAAGGATAACCTAGATTGTTTACCATATATACAATGCTCGCATATATTTTAATCAAATATTTTAAAAGCAAGAATTAAACAATGATCAGATAGTACCTTCATGCCCTACTCGCTCATGTGGCCCAAACATGCATGCCACATATGTGCGATATAGTGTGGAAAAATTACATTACCAAATTATGACTCCCACATTGAGGTGCTCCCAATCAACCTGTAAAGATTATGGTGCCACCATGCTCTCATAACCACGAGTGCCCCCTTTGAAAGTTTAAGGACGCCATTAAAACCAGTGAACTTGCACCTTTTTTTAAAAAAAAAAACCAGTTGTAACGTGATGTTTCATTGAAATTTAATGAAGTTCTACATGAATGTTGATCAAGTTCTATATATATTGGTTATAAATAAGGAAAAAAAAAAATTGTGCACCCTATTGCTTTGAGTGCACCAAGAGAAATCAAACTCTTCTGCATATTAAGAACGTGCTTCACGTCAATCAAGGTAGTTTCATCGCATCAAACATGTTGATGCGTACCGTACCAACAGTCACTACATTACAAGCATTATCATTGCCCATAAATACATGTCCACCATCACACTTCCTGTAATTGACTAACCAACTCCAATGAGGAGTCATGTGATATGAAGCCCTTGTGTCAAGAATCCACTCATCTTTGCGATCATTGTGTAAGTGTCTAATCATAGACATTGACAATACATCACCTTCACTTGTCTTTTTATCAGACGTGGTAGTGTTGGCTACCATGGAAGAAGTCTCTGAGTTTTCTTTATTCGCTTTAAGATTTGTACAATCCTTTTTTCATATGTCCTAACATCCCACAATTCCAACACTTTAACTTTCCCTTACCCTTGCCATTAGCTTTGGATCTCGATCGAGAAGATCCTATGTCCCGCTCAGAATTCCGATCCCTTGTAAATAATGCATCAGTGGATGTCCCCATGTTGTCGTTTTCTTTCTCATTGCCTTTTCCTGAAGCGATGAGATGACAGTATCGACACTAAGGGACATGTTACTAATGCACAACGTGCCTTTAAAAGACTTATACGAAGCTGGAAGTAAATCAAGAAGATACACACCTGATCTTCATCTTTAATCACTTCCACCACATCCAGCAATTGCAAATCATCTTGTTAAAATTACTGATGTGGGCCTCAACATCTCCTCCCTCTGCCATCTTGAAGTTAAACAACTGTAGCTTCAAGTATATGCAATTTTCAAGGGGCTTCTTTGCATAAATGTCCTCCAACTTCGCCCACAATTCTGCTGCGATTTTTTCCTTCATAGCATTGTATAGGACCTCATCCGTTAAACACAATTGGATTGAGGATTTTTCTTATTCATCATCATCCATAGATTCATGTCGCTTCCCAAGGACCTCATCCAATCCTTGCTAAAATAATAGGCCAATTATCTTGACCTTCCATAATTCAAAATTATTTTTCTCAACATCAAAATTAGAGTTGGCAATCATTGTTACTCACTTTCAAATTCGATACCTTACGCCCCAACGTTATCTCTAATACCACTTGTTTGAGGACTGCTGAAGCACACATAAATGAATCAAGTAAAGTAATCCAATCACACCAAGCAAGCACAATGCAAACACTCTAAATTTAATGGGGAAAAACCCTTACAGAAAAAAAAAAAACCACGGCATAAAGCGATAGATATCACTATGAAATCAGAAAAATTAAAAGAGTGAAAATCTATTCATTTGGTTAATTCTAGTCTTTTCATTATTGCCATATAAATGTTGATCGATGTCTTAAATCTGTAAATTAATATGCTTGTCGATGATAGCTCAATGCTATTGAGCAAACTTCGATGTTATCAAAGGCTACTTGATGCCATTGGAAAAATCCAGAAAATATATTTTCAGTGGCTAGAACGTTTTGATGTTTAGTTTTATGACATTGAAGATGTTCGATGCCATCGAACAATCAAGAAAGGTTACGCAAAGTTGCGTAAGTGTGGGATTTGTTTCCTATTCCGATTGTAATTCTCATAGAGGATATATATGGGTGTAATTGGAATTTGGAAAGGTTTTTAATTTGTTCCAAAGGCCTTCAAAGGCTTATAAGGGTGATTCGAGGATTGTTTGAATCAGGTAAACTCTTCTCTTGTAATTTTTTCTTTCATAGTGTATTGTTGTCGTTTTGTGCCGTCGTTTTTTTCTTAAAAGGGTTTTTTACATTTTTTTTTGAAAGGGTTTTTTCACGTTAAAATCAGATGAAATACTTTGCTTGATCCATCTCCGTGTTCTTCTGCGGTCCCCAACAATAAATACATGAAGAAATGCACCAGCAGTCCAAATTCAATAGAGAAAAAGAAGAAGATTTGATAGTATGGATAAATCAACCATCAGATCTATGGCTGGGATAAATGAACCATTGGCCTTACATGAAAAGATTAGGTGCCAAACAAGGAAGTTCTATGTTCTCAGCGAAGAGGAAACTCAGACTCAGTGTAAAAGTAAAAAATCAAAAGCATACCTAATATGTTGATCACTGGCCTAAATTGTGGTCTAAGACGTACAGGCATCAGGCCATGGCTGATGAATGGATCTGATCTTGTACACGCGTATCATAAAACCAAGTACGGGACATCTCAATCAATGTTGTGCGCCTACCTTCACTCTGAAATAGTGTAGTCTATCCGCCTCTAGTCAACAAAGACTTTGTTCATATATTTGCACTGAATTGTTGCAGCAGCTGCTATTTTATGGTGCATTTTCTCCTTCCTCAACAGCGCAAAGCTAGACAAAAATCAGAGGTAAGCACTTATCATTATTATCTTTTTATTCTATGATTTTTATTTAGGATGGTGATAGCTAGCTTCACCTCTGTAGTCAGACAGAAATTGTTTCTTGTGCTAATTAAGCGTTTAGTAGGACAGATATACATCAGATCTGTGTCGTCCATCAGCTGAAACATCAATTTTCACCATAGATCCTAGAAATCAGTTAAATCAAAGACTTAGTTAGGCCATACCATAGGAAATGGTGTAAAATCATTCCTAAAACCCCTAAAATCACATGGTTTGGCCACATTAATTTTGGAATGTTCTAATTTTCAGAAAATACATTTATCCTGATATTGTATCCACAATCACTGCATCATTATCCTTTGGAACATGACTTGCATTTCTTTCTTTCTTTCTTATTTATTTATTTATTTTTAGTGCTGTTGAACACAAGTATCTAACCCTTATGTCCGATGGTGACGAGCATGACCTTCTTGCCATCTTGTATGCTTTTGTAGTCAGTTGCCCATTGTTAGCCAATCTATATATAAATCCTTGGATTTCAAGCGAATTTGGAATTCAGGTATCTCCTCTTCATTTTGGCCACATAAATTGCTAAAAAAGCTAAATTAAGCTGAACTACTTAAGTAACTCATAGACACATGCACATATTCTTTACACACAACATCCTCAGTTTGGCCCTCGACTGCATGATTATGTTCTTGGCACCATAGACACGGCCTCACCCATGTCAGGCATAGTGATAGTTGCACAAGTTGAATGATTGCAAAGGGTCGGTTGAGATTGATGAGGTGCACCCGTAGGGCACCAATGAGAGGAAACGAGAAGATATGAGTTATTCTTTGTCATATCATATGGACTAACCCAACCCCTGCTCTCTTCTCCTTTCTTCAGGAGGCGAGATCCAGTACAAATGATTATAAGGATATCATTAACATAAACATACAAAAAAGATAAATTAGGGAGCCATTGACATTTTAGTGATGTCCAATCCATCTCATGTGTGCCGTTTGATTGAATTTTTCATAACCCATTAGAGTTAGGAGGTTTTTAAAATTATAGATTTTAATTAATTTAAGGATCGTGTTTTATGATGGGGTTGATTTTTTGGGCCTTGGGTCTAACATAGGGTGACACTCATGGTGGTGGGGGTGGATATCACATAAATATCATGGTGGAGCCCACCCCACGCTTGAACCCTTCACTCATATGGCTGACCTAAATTCTTGTTAAGAAATTTAATGGAAAGTAATGCAATGATAATTATTTAAATTAATGAGATAGTTTATTGAAAATCTTTAACGGGAGGTCCCCATCCTCCAGTTATAATTGCTTAAAAAAATATTAGGAATGTAAGTTCTGTAATAAGTACCTAATTTTATTCAATTACAATCTTTTTAATATATAGAAAGGAAGGCCATAAACCAGGAGAGAATTGTATTTCTACGCATGGTACCACCTTAAATGCCCGGGACCAAAACTTTAGTGGATCTTTCATCAGCCACGTCAGGCTTGTACATTGACTGTAGATAACTTGTAACAATTTCTGAAACATCCATTGACATAAAACATGCATAGTTCACCACATGAATGGCCTATCCTGATTATATATACATCACAATATACTAGATGAGAATATACATAGAAAAATTCAAAATTCTCTATTTTCTAATACTAGTAGATAACCCTACCTCCTAATTAGTAGTCAGGATGGTCTAATTAACCTAATCACAAGGCTATAGAGGGTAGAAAAGACCTATAAATCAGACATTTCAGATGAGGTAGATGTATGTTGGATGCTTAGGATCGAGGCGCATATATGCCTCTGGATCCTCGCTCTCTCCCGCTTCAATTTGCTCTTAATTCTCTGAAGCAGCTTGTGCCAACCTAATACTCTGCCCGAGTCAACATCATACTCGGATAGCCTCATCAGCCTGTTGAGCTCTACTGTCATGGGAAACGGATTGGCTACTACCCCTCACACCAGCCAATGGTGGTGGTCGGTGCTCCGTGGGCTCACCCTGGTGTATATGTTTCATCCATGCCTTCTATTTATTTTTGGGATCAACCACTAAAATGATCTTTAAAAATGTATGTATAGAAGGGATGAAACGCATACATCATGGTGGGCCAAACCGTTCCCACTGTCATGTGTCCTTTCGCGCTCTTGGTTATGTGGGATGCGGATTGCCTACTACCCCGCCCGTCCCTGGGTCCGAACCGGCAGTTCTGTGGATGGGCCCACGTGATGTATCTTTACATCCAAGTCATCAATTCCTTTTTTCAGATTATTTTAAGGTATGAACACAAAATTGAGGTAGATCCAACGCTTAAGTGGACCACACCAAATAATAATCTTGATTGCATTAAATGCACAAAGCCTTAGATGTCAGTTGCATTAAATGTAAGAGTCCTCTGGTGGTCTGGTGGGTACATTTGACCGTTAGATCTACGTTATTTTTATTTTAGTCCGTTAAAGTAATACGAGAAAAGTGATAAACGGCTTTAATGCACAGATACATCACGGTGGGCCCGCCCACAACTGCCCGTCGGAGCTTAGTACGTAATTCGCGTCCGGTTAGGTGGTTGTGATTACAGTGCAACTTTAACTGACAAAAGTGATAAACGGCTTTAATGCACAGATACATCACGGTGGGCTCGCCCACAGAACTGCCCGTTCGGAGCTCGGGCGGGCGAGGGTAGTACGCAATTCGCGTCCGGCTATGTGGTTGGGATTCCCGTACACTACTTTCCGACGAAAAAAAAAAAAAACCGACAAACATCCCTACATATTTCTTAAATTATTAAAGGAAAAGGCCCCTTCGTTTTCTTCAGGTGGTAGAGATTGCACTGTACTAACCACGTGATCGAATTTTCAAGTGCATGCCAGCTGGTGGAAAGTGATAATCAAAGGAAAGGGCCCCTTCCTTTCGTCACGTGGTTGAGGTTGCACTACAACAACTAAGGGGCCGAATTTTCAAGTTCATGCCAGCTGGTGGAAAGTGACTAGAAAGAAAGGGTTCCTGTCATTAATAATTAAAGTTGACACTGCTGGGAGCGGATTTGGTGAGAATACGGACACACACAGTACGGTTCAGCCCTTAATTACAGGGCCCACTTTGATGTATGTATTTTTTTATCAACCCCGCTCTCCGTTTTTCTATATATATGATTTTAGGGAATTATCTGAAAAATGAAACAGATCCAATCATCCGGTGGACCAGATCATAGGAAACTATGGTGATTGAGCGCCCTACTAGTAATAATTTCTCAAGGCCCACCTTAATGTTTGGGTAGCATTTGTTTGCCATCCAACCTGTTCACGAGGGAAACGGATTGGCTACTCCCCCTGACACCAGCCCCGTGGCTGGTGGTCGGTGCTCTGTGGGCCCCACCATAATGTATGTATTTCATCCATTACATTCATCCATTTTTAAATATCATTTTAGGGATTTATCCAAAAAATGAGAGGTATATAAATCTCATGTGGACCACACCACATGAAAACAATAGTGATTGGATATCCATCATTAAAATCCTCCTAAGGCCCAATGTACTATTTATTTGACATCCAATCTGTTTATTAGGTCATACAGGCCCAGATGAAGGGGCAAAACAAAAATCATCTTGATCCAAAACTTTTATGGCCCCCAAAATGTTTTTAATGGTTGATGCTCATTCAACACTGTTTCCTGTAATGTGGTCCATTTCAGAGTGGGATATAGCTCATTTTTGGTCTCATGCCGTAAAATAATGTTTAAAAATAGATGGACGGCATGGATGAAATATATTCATCATGGTAGGGCCCACAGAGCATCAACCACCAGCCATTGGCCGGTGTCGGGGTAGTAACTAATCCATTCCGGTTCACGAGGTCACATGCACCTTGACGAAGGAAAAACATAAATATCACCCTGATCTAAGACTTCAGTAGCCTGAGAAGTTTTCGATGCTTTTTTTTTTTTCTTACTCTTTTTACAAACGCCCACACACCCCCATACACTCACTCGGTACTGGGATTTCATCACCTATGGGTACTAGAACCCTGTGTTGAAACTCCTGAGAGTCTAGCACCGGAGTAAGAGTAAGGATCGCCATTGTTTTCTATAGCGTAGTTCACTTGAGGTTTGGATCTACCTCATTTTGGGGAGAAGCACGAAAATGATATAGCAAAATAGATGGACGGTGTGGATGTAACACATGCATCCTTGTTAGGGCCCACAGAACCTTGTCACGTTAAGACACCAGGCAATGCTTGTGTAAGGAATGGCCTCTCGTTCCATCCGTATGGCGGATGGTCTCCGCTGATCCGATTAAAACTTAAAGCGGATTGGCTGGTGTGAAATCGGACTGCGTACCTAGTCATTTAAGTAAACTCAGTTGGGCCCACCTTCAATCTATGTGGTCTATCCATGCCGTCCATCCGTTTTTCCATCTAATTTAAGGAGATAAGCCCAAAATTGAAACACATCCAATGACCAAGTGGATCATACTATAGGAAAGAGTGGGGATAATGATTTCCACTGTTGAAACCTTTTCAGGCACCGCAGTGATGCTTATATGTCATCCAACATGTTCATAAGATCGTACAGACATGGATGAAGGGAAGACACTGATGTAATATTTTGATCCAAAACTTCTGTGGCCCCCAATAATTTTTCAACAATAGACATTCAATTCAACTGCTTCCTGTTGTGTGGTCCAGTTGAACATTGGATATGCCTCACTTGGGTCAAGCCCTTAAATTATCTGGTAAAATCGATGGATGGAGCGGATAAAATAAATAAATCACGGTGAACCTTGTAGAGTTTACTCAGTACGCTAAGCGTAGCGAGTTACTCACTACGCGATCCGCTCCCGGCTGGTGTACCACACACCACCAATGTAGCTGCTGTGTTGACGTCACCAAGAGGTATGAGTTAGATCCAAACGGTCTGAGGATCCAAACAGTCTGTCCACTTTTTGAGCTCGTCTTATGGGTTGAGTTGGGAAATAAGACAGATCTAAGAACCAAGTTGGCCACACTGTATAATGCAGTGGAGGATCCAACACCTGCCATTGAAACCCTTCTGCGGTCCCAAAAATTTTGTAAATCAACAGTGTTTCCCTTCAAATTATCTATGTTTGTGTTTGCCACCTGAGTCATGGGCTGGCGTAATTCCTTGGGAAACATTTCCAAATAAGGGTTGGCATGTAAGAATGTGTGGCGACCTCTGTTTGGGCTACCTGGCAATAGATGGCGTGCCCATTTGTTCATACGGTTTGGCAGACGTGAGCTCGTGGAATTCTTTTTCTTCTTCAATTTTTTGGGAATAGCCCTACTGTTGGCTAATCAGATTCTTCTTGGTGTGTCTTATATCCAGCACCGCTTTAAGTATAAGAGGACTCATTGGCCTTGAATTTTCCTGACATTAGTGGTAATCTTCATCTGGCCGTTTAGTTGGCTGTGAGGTACGTATTGTTTTATCTTGTTTCGTAAATTATTATATTATTATACGGTGTGATTGATGGTAGGAGGATTGTTTGTTTTTGTTGTCATCCAGCATCATTGGGAAAAAATAATTCAAAACAAAAAAAGAAAAGAAAAAAGTTGGCATTTAAGTATGTTGGAATGAATATCATGCGGGCCCACTGCAGTGTGTAAGTGAATGTTCTTTGTAGGCCATGGCAGATTGTTCATGCCAGCAAAGTAGTGGGACCCACCGAAATATGTATGTGAAATCAACTTTGTCCATAGGATGCATCAATCCTGGTAAGGCCTGGGCAGAAAATCAAGTGAACCCGTGATTTATGTATGTTCTAAGGAAAATAGTTGAGAGGGGAATGCATGATACCCACTCAGCCCGTTAGATTGTACAATAACTTTGGTAAGTAGTAAATAATTAATGTTAGTATGATAAGAAATGAGAGAATAACTTAAGGGAAGGAAAAAGGGTCAACAGCTCACATAGTTCTTTTTTTTTTTTAAAAAAATTAAAAAAAGGGTTATATTTCATTTCTAGATAAAAATTACAGATTTTTCAGGTCTTCGTAGGAAAAAAGGACCTACAGAAGACCAATCGTAAAAAAGCTGGGACATCCAAGATGAAAGAGCAAAACTAAAAAGAAACACCAAAAGAGACTCAAGGCCTTAATTCTTCCTCTCTCTGATAGATCCAAGGCCAATCTTTTAACATCTCGGATTTTCACGGCCAGAGTATATACTCGTGTCCGAGGAAACCGGGTGTTAATTGTGCAATTGGATGCTCTGAAATTACACCCTATTTTTTTATTTTTTTATTTTCATTTGGTTTATATCCAAATACATTCAAGAAGGTAATCACACACGAGAATAAAATCAACTGTATGGATTATAATTCATTAGAGTAAAAGAATAATCAAATGGCCTCATAATGGGAGGTTGATCACAACATTAGAGTTCACAGCGGAAGTATAAAACTAAATAGTAAAACTATCTTCTTCGTCCTTCAAGATAATCTTTTATAGGGAAGCAGTCCTCTAAGTCTTCAATCTGTACATCACCTGTGTCAACTGTACGGTTGGGAGAGTGTCAATGTCCTACTCATAGTGAAGGTTATCCTTTAAAATTAATAATAATTCAAGTAATTCATAAAAGCAATGTAAAGGGCTCTGATATGTCCCGTAGTCCGCTAATATGAGGACATCAGAATGCACAAACAACCTACATGAGATGCATGCCTAGCAAAGTATGTGAGGCTCATCATACATAGTGATCATCACATTGTGGAATACAATTTATAGGTAACCGGCTCGACCCGCACTCTCACTATATGGATATTCGCCGGCATGGCCAACGCTACCGTGGATTTACGAGAATTCCTTAGAGCGCACCACACATAGGCTTGGTGATTTACGTAACACGATTTGTTCATGGAGCGACTATTTGCGACATCCAATCCTAGGGTGATGTGACGTTGTTGTGACTTACACACATCAATATGTGCACCACTACCCGAAGGCTCAATGACATACGTGCCCCAAGAGAGCCTCTACCCAGAGCGCATTATGTCCATGATAGAATATTTGAATCACTAGTTGTTATACATCTTACACATCACTTGCACTTACAGAGATAAATTGAATCTTAAACATATAATTGAATCTGAATCATGAAGGATATAAACTGAATTATGGAGGTCTTGGAATAGCAAGACACATGTCCAAGCTTTAAAAATAGACGGCACAAGGCCAATATAATAAAGAGAAGAGTGACAATGGTCAACTCAACAAAAGAAGAGTGGCAGAGCCAACTCAAAATAAAAGGATGAGTGGCAATGGCCAACTCAAATAAAGAGACGAGGCAGGGCAATGCTTACATCCATGGCCTCACATAAATTCAGAGAAATCTGTTATAATTGACATCATGTCATAATCCCAAAAGGGCCAGTAGTTGTAATGATATTAAATAAATCAATTGATAGGATAATTTGTAGAAAAACATGTAATCATAAAAGGCAGGATAATTCATACCATTAAAGGCATAAAAAAGGCAAAATAATTCACATATTTAAAGGCATGGAAAGGCAAGATAAATATAATAACTTAAATTAGTGTAAGCTTAAAGGATAAAACTCTCACCTTTAAATCGAATCGTCCTCAATCGAGGCTACATGTCCATGTATACACCTGTATATCAGACTTTATCCTAAATCACATGGTTTGAACGATTAGGATTTATCTAGGGCTCGGTTTATGTTGATGTTAGAATTAGATTTAATAGTTGTAACCCTTTTAATTAAAAGATGGAAATCTTACCTTTATCCGAACTTGACCGTGACTCAGTGAGTCACAATACAATGCATTCTATCTCTCTTTCTCTTCCTTCTTTTGGATTGCTAAGATCTGAACGTCAAGGAGATGGGGCGGACTTGGGTAGGATCACTGAATCGACACTCCAGCTTTCCAGACTCAGAGTAACTCAGCCGAGTTGACTTGACGAGTCAGAGCTCTTCTTCTTCTTTCTTTTCTTCTTTTCTTTCACTCTTTCCCTTTTCTTTCTATCTCTCCTTTCTTTCCTTCTCTTGTCTTTCTTTCCTTCCTCCCTTGCTGGACGGCAGCAGGCCTGCCTGACAAAACCGTTGCTCGACTACACGTCTTCTCTCTCTCTCTCTCTCTCTCTCTCTCTCTCTCCTTCTCTCTCTCTCACGTTTTCTCCTTTCTTTCCCCTTCCTCCGCTGGACAGCACGCCCCCTTTTATAGGGTGGGTGCTCGGTTTCTAGCAGAGTCTCGTTCGGAGACAATTTTCGCTCCTGCGCGGTGAAACCTTGGGAAACCTGCGTTTGATCCGCGGTTGGCGTGGATGGCCTACCAATCTGACCAATTTGACTTCATGAGGACGGTCGAAACCTCCTTTCCCAACGTCTGGACGGTCTGGATCATCATATTGATTCTGGATCCGATCCTGTTTCTCGCCGGTTCGTCCGGGATGCTCGAACGCACATTCTTATGCGTAAGGAAGGCTGTAGTGGAGTCTGTGGGGCCCGTACCCCCTGGTGTTTACGAAATCCATGTCTTCCATCAGCTGCGTGATGGAATTTTGGTCTGGGATAGACCACTTCGACTTGCATTTGGCGCGGCCTCACGGAATTAAACACGCTGTGGTAGTTTGAACGCAACAGAAAGGGCTGTTGTTGCAGACACGTGTGCGTGCATAGGCGGACGTCGTCAGCATGGTTCTGACCGTTCCGAACTCATTTACAATATGGACGGTCTGGATTAACCAAGTACTGGTCCATGATGGTGGCCCACAGCACCTCCCAAGATGGACAGGGTTCGTCCGTTGCATGCGGGCGTGCGAGCATCGCGTTCGTTCGGAGTCGGGTCGGCGATACGCCGTATCGACCTCCCTAGTTCGGTGCATGGCGATAGCACCGCTGTGGTGCACACGCATTAATCGTGAGGGGCCCACTGTGCTGCTCGTATGACAAATCTACACCGTCCATTCGTTTATCTATCTAATTTAAGGAGTTGAGTCCGAAATTGAATCATATCCAAAGATCAAGTGGCCCTTAAAATCGATGGTCAATGGATGATCTGCTCATTGAGTCACTTCTATCATAATATAAGGGCTGAAACTTGCCGTGTATGGTTAATTTAAGATTCTTAGGTGTTGTACTGAATTTCACATTAAACGGATAATGGGAACTACGTGAATTAGAATTCCATGGGTCTTGGTTGATGGCATTTTCGTAATTATTGTTGATTTTAACGTTTTATGGAATAAAATGGTTCTATGTGGTTGGGGTCGTGTTTCTGGGTATTCCTTATGAAAGGACTTATGTCTAAACCACCCTGGATGAAGGATTATTCATAAATTTAATTAACGGAACGAATACATATTAACTACATGATCCACGGTTGGATGACATGATCAATGGAATGGAAGTCATTCTCAACGGTTAGATCAATGTTATTTATTTGATGTAAGGCTAGGATTGTCGAGTTGGTATCGCACACATGCATATATAAGTTAATTTCTAGGTAATGCTCGAGAACTTTCAATACTTGAGTATTGAAAAGTTCGGGGCGTTACAATCTACCCCCCTTAAACATAATTTTGCCACCGAAATTTAGTATTTCTAATGCACAAGCTATCTTTTATGTCTCTAAGGATTTCCTATATCCTGTGTTCCAGGTAATACGAATAGATGGTTGTAGTAGGTTCGAGCCCAATACATAGATCCTTTGTCTGCGCAGTACAGAGGATTTACTGGTATCAATTTGTAATCCCATTGAATATCAATCCTTTGCTTGATTAGGGCATTAGAATCTTTTGAGATTTTCTAGGACTTAGAATTTAAGTCAAACCTTATAAATTTGACATTAACATAGTTCCATCCGTCCATAATCCTTAATTGTTTTAAATTCACGAAATATCACAAAATCTTATCTTCTCGTAAGGGATTATTATACATGGCCCATTACACTTTCATTGTGTATCCTGATTATTTAAGATACTACCTAAAATCTAATTGCTCCTAACATTCTCACCAATTCATTATGCTTAAGTCTTCAATGTATTTTTCGTGGGACAGATCCATACATGTCTAGGTGTGCGTATAATTGTCTATAGGATTCGAGACACTACATTCTACCCCCATTAAATAAAATCTCAACCCCGAGATTTGATAATTTGAATTTGTCCCCTTCCGCCTTTCCTGATTATGGTTCCGTTACTGGGATTCGAACTTGGGTCATCTGGATGAAAGCTAGATATCCTAACCGGACTAGACGACAATGGATTTGAAATTCTTTAGAGGAAGGTTAATGGGGACCTAGATTCAAAGTCTCTAAATTTCATGCCTAACTTATCATTTCAATTTGGGGAACCTAAAGGTGGGTTTCTAATCCTTCAGCTTCCTACAGCATTTAAGAAATAGTACTACGTATGGATATCTAATTCAAGATTCTATCCTAGTCGTGTAAAGTTTATGATGGTCCACTCCCCTCTGGCCAAGTTAATCTTATTCTCATCTTTTGATACCAACTATAACATCCCGAATTTTTACGGCTAGAGTATATACTCATGCTCGAGGAAACTAGGTGTAATAATGTACAACTGGATGCTCTGAAATAGCACCTTATTTTTTTTTTCATTTGGTTTACATCCAGATACATTCAAGAAGGTAATCACACGAGAGAATAAAATCAACTAGAAGGATTATAATTCATCAGAGTAAAAGAATAATCAAATGGCCTCATAATGGGAGGTTAATTACAACATCAGAGTTATAGTGGAATTATAAAATTAAATAGTAAAACTCTCTTCTTCGTCCTTCAAGATAATCTTCTATAGGGAAGCAGTCCTCTAAGTCTTCAATCTGTACGTCACCTGTGTTAACTGTACGGCTGGGAGAGGGTCAATGCCCTACTCATAGTGAAGGTTATCCTTAAAATTAACAATAATTCAAGAGATTCACAAAAGTAGTGTAAAGGGTTCTGATATGTCCCGTAGTCCACTAATACATGGTCATTAGAATGCGCAAACAACCTACAGGAGATGCATGCCTAGCAAAGCATGTGGGGCTCATCATATGTAGTGATCATTGCATTGTGGAATATGATTTATAGGTAACCGGCTCAACCTACTTTCACTATATGGATATTCACCGGCATGGCCAACGCTACCGTGGATTTACGAGAATTCCTCAGAGCGCACCACACATGGGCTTGGTGATTTGTTCATGGAGCGAATATTTGTGACATCCAATCCCGGGGTGATGTGACGTTGTTGCGACTTACACACATCGATATGTGCACCACTACCCGAAAGTTCAAGGACTTACGTGCCCCAAGAGGGTCTCTACCCAAAGCGCATTACGTCCATGTTAGAATATTTGAATCACTAGTTGTGATACATCTTACACATCACTTGCACTTACAGAGATAAATTGAATCTTAAACATATAACTGAATCTAAGGATATAAACTGAATTATGGAGGTCCTGGAATAGCAAGACACATGTCCAAGCCGTAAAGATAGATGACACAAGGCTAACATAATAAAGAGAAGAGTGACAATGGTCAAGTCAACAAAAGAAGAGTGGCGGAGCCAACTCAAAATAAAAAGACGAGTGACAATGACTAACTTAAATAAAGAGACGAGGCAGGGCAAGGCTTACATCCATAGCCTCACATAAATTTAGAGAAATTCCCATTTTATTGAAGGTGGTAGCAAACAGGATGTCGGCCGATCTGCTAGTTTCAATCAGTATCCGATGCACCTTGTGGCTGGCCACTGTCATAGTGATTACCATAGCATTGTCATGTGGGTAGTGGACTCCCCAGGCGTCTTCCTCTATAAAGGTCAACCTGCATTAGCTTAACCTCTTTTATTTTTTGGTCCTACTAGTCAGGTATACATGATGCTCTGTGCCGATATTACTTATGTTTCGGGCATGTCCTTTGCGTGCTCTATTTAAATCCCACATCCAGTCGATTTACCAATTATGGTACATATTATGCCCACCGCCTCGTTGTTTTTCTGGTCGTCATGTTGCTTATGCTGTTTGTCTCTGGTCGATCATCTCTTCTTCTGTTGACAAACTCTCACAAGTGCCCTCTTCAGATAAAGGACTCAATCTCTTCTTTGAGGTTGAAATATTCTACATTGTTATGGCCATGGTTGTTGTGGAAATGATAGTACTTCCACTTATCTCTCTTGTCGGCGTTGACCTTTATTCTGCTCGACCACTTCAGGATTCTTTTGTCACGTATCTTCATGAGCACTTACTCGGGTGTGGTGTTCAGAGGGGTGTATGAGTGAAATTGGCTCTCCAGCCGTTAACTCACACACTGACTTCTGCTCAAGTCATCTTCTTTTTTCTTTTTGTTATTAACAGCGGGCGACACCCTTTCCTCCTTTCACTTCCTTAGCCGAGCTACCTACATTCTGAGTGGCTTTTCGTGAACTGAAAAGCTCCTCTACGTTTGAGTATTTTTGGGCTCAGTTAAGGAAGTCGGCTAGGGTAGTCGGGGGATTCTTGCCAATCGAGAAGAGGAACTTTCCTTCCTTAATATTAGATATCATGGTGGTCAGGACTATCTAGTTGCAATAATCGTCGACCTGCACCACTTACACATTTAAATGAATGTTATAGTCCTTCAGCAACTCATCTTCCCTCTAAGTGATCGTAAGGAGATGAGTTAAGGGCTTCCTTCTATCTTTTGAACGATGAATTGTGTGATGAAGGTCTTACTGAGTTGGGAAAAAGAGCTGATAGATTTTGGTTTGAGTTGCCTATACCATTTATGTGTTGTCCTGATAAAGTTAAGGAAAATGCTCATCACATTATGGGGCTAGATGCACTGTGAAGTTCCATCCAAACTCTAAAGGACTCGAGATGCTCGGTCGGGTCCTCGGACCTAGAGTAAGGGGTGATCTTGGGCATTGGAACCTCAGTAGAAGTTGAGACATTATAATGTCATCGGTGAATAGGGGATCGACTTCTTACAACATGGCTTTAATGGTGGTCAGGGCTTTAGCTTGATATGCCTGCTGAATATCACCAATCTAATCTCGAATTTCTTTGAGCTTTGCCTCCCATGGGACCTGGCTCTTTGCGATGACTTCGAGGGCCTTTCCCTGCCTCCTTTTTTCTAGGGTGTGGTATAGGTCGGACTCGGCTAGCATGGTCATTCCCACCATATGCATGGGAGCCTACCCATATCGTGGTGGTCGATCCTTCATCGCATACGGATTGCAAAGTGCCTAAGGAGGTTGGGATTGCTCGGTCGTTGCCCTCACCTCCACATCTTGGTCAGGGAGTGGTGGCTTCTCTCCAATATCCACATTATTCGATCTATGTTACCGGCCAAGGCCTCGACTTAGTTTTTTAAGGAGATGAGCCGAACCCCCTATTCTAGGATCGTTGCCCGATTGCTGAGGGAGGGGGGTCAGTGTGGTGGTCCGAGTGAGGTGCTTGAGGATCTTCGGGCTACTCTTCTTGCATGGGGATCGGTTCGGCAATGGCGGCTAAAGCTTTTTTCCTCCCTTTAGCCATTATAAAATAAATGGGAAAAGGGCTGGTAGCCTTGATATGAAGGGAACTTCTGAATGGCTTCACTTTCATTCCCACAAACGGTGTCAAATTGTTGATGTTAGAATTTGATCGACCTTGCTCCACCTCCTATGAGGCATGGAGTACCTGCAACTCAAGGGAGAAAAGGAAGACAACGGGGATGTCGGTTAGGGTTAGGGACTCTCCGTTGCCTAATTCAGGCATGTGGACTCACAGTAGGCATAGTAGAGTCAAGGTAATAGTGCATACCTTCTCTTTGAATAAAGTGGTGTATTTATAAGCTGGTCCCCTCATCTTGCGTATCTAAATAGATTTGTAAGATAAGCTGGGAGGGGCCATATTGGGGTCGGATTCTGTTCTTGAATATTTCTTTGATACTCCGATTATTCCTCCATTTATGTGATTTTCAACTCAAACTCCATATAGAACCCATTTTCATACGACACAGGATTGTTCTCCGGATATCCCTGTTTCGAGTCCGAGGCCAATATCCAAGGCCGAGGTCAACTCCCAACCTTGAGGTCAGGTCAGAGGCCGAGGTTGGTATATAAGCAAGTAAGTCGTATCCTGGATTTGCACTCACTTGGTCATAAAGTCACCTTGCCCAGTCCATTTCTCTTCTGGCCCAGTGTTCTCTTCAACGCTTTGATGGTCTCGTCCTATACATCGAGTCATCTCAATTTTACCCATAACAAGGTCAACCTCTTAATACCACTCCGGAGCACTTTTTTTGAGGTCGAGCTTTGTGGGTCCCATTATGATGTGTGATGGACATTTGCATACTGCATTTGGTAGGTCCCTTAAGGTTGTGGGATGTGACAAAAATAAATCATATCCAAACCTCATATGGACCATACTATCTGAAACCATGGAAAATCATGCCTAAAACATCTAAAAGTACTTGGTGGGGCCCACCTGAGTTTTGGAATGGCATAAAATTTAGTGTGACCGCTTATCCAAATGGGGCACACATAATGGATGAGCTAGATGTCTAAACCACATTTACAATCAGGAAGGTTTCAATGGGTGGGCATCCACTATCAATTATTGCTTGTAGGGTGACCCATCCAAGTCATGGTTTGGCTAGATTTTTAACTCCAAGGCACACCATGGAAGGGTGCAACCGATTAACAGGGTGAATGTCCCTCACACCACAGTGGGGCCCATAGAGCTCGACCTCAACATCGTTTTACCTTTTCCCCGTATATATGTGTATGTGCATAAGGACGTATGAATGGTATATACATGCATACATATATATTACGCATTTCCACTTTAGTACACCGATTTTCTCTCCCGAGAATTATTGCATAAGGGAATGTTTTAACACGTGGAACTTTTGTGGGCCCCACCATAATGTGTTAGATTCACACCATTCATCTATTTTCCCAATCATTTGAGGGCAAGATCCCCAAAACGAGGCCAATGCAATGCTCAAGTGGAGCACAACACATAAAGAAGTAGGGATTGAGCGACTATCGTTGAAACCTTTTTATGGCCCACTTGACATTTTTTTTCTGTCTAACTTGTTCATAAGGTCACACAGACCTGGATGAAGGGAAAACACAAATATCAGCTTAATCCAAGCCTTCAATTACCCTAAGAAGTTTTCAATAATAGATGTTCAATTCCCATTTCTTCCTGTGGTGTGGTCCACTTGATCTTTTCAGATACATCTTTTTGAGATCATTCCCTAAAATGATGTAGAAAATGGATGTATGGTGTGGATCTAGCACTTACATCATGGTGGGGCTTACTAAAGTTGCTAACTCAATTTCAGGGCATCTGTTCACCACCTCAAATATAGGGTCGCGATGTAGTAATAATCTCGGTAAGATCGAAGTCGAATTCACAGAGACTGAACCTTGTACGTATTCTGAAAGTAACTAGAATAAGATGTAATCTAAATCAGAAGGAATTAAGAGAAGAACCGTGATGTATTTAAACTAAAAGTTGTAAAATTCAAAGGTGGAAAACTAGGGTGCCAAGGATCCACTTGTAGAGATCAGGGAGATCTATGCTCGATTCATAAACACAACTAGAATCAGAGTCCCATATTTATCCAATTGGAAGATAATTCATTAAAATCCAAATATGAACTTCCTTTGATCTAGTTTTTAATAGAAGATAGGTATGAGAATTAGAATTGATTCCATCACAAAATCATGCCCATGAGACAAAGTAAATAATAGAATTTAGCTAATCTACAACTAATCTAAGGGGGTTATGAATGTTAGGAAGGATTCCATCATCCAACTATGCCCAGGAGACGATGGTGAACAATAGGGTTCCCAAATTCACAAACACTATAATGAAAACAACATACTCAAACCTATCATAGATCTATTGTAATTTAAGTCATAACAAACCATTAAAAACTATGAATATTCCTTATAATCAACCTTAAATCAAAAAGAGTTCAACAACCATGAATCAAAGCAATAGAAAACTATCCATCACGCTACAAGCTTCACCTCTTAGCCCTACCTAAGGGGTTCAGCTCATCATAGACATAATGACACTAAAGGCTCTTAAAAACATAAAGGAGAAAAGAAAAAAAACTAAAGAGGAAAAAGATAGAAGAACTTCAGTCGTCTCCACGTTCTCTTCTCTCTCTCTTTCTTCCTTTGCTCTTCTCCACGTCTAAGCTTCTCACGATGACTCCACAGCTGCCCCAAAAGATCTGATGCCTAAGCTTTCTTTCTCTTTCTCTTTTATAGAAGCAATAGGAGGTCGGTGGAGTGTTTTACACACAGCAAGTGCGTGCGCAACCGCTAAACGCAAGCCAACTTGTGTTTGGATGCAATTTTCGGCCATATGAAGCATCGAAAATCTGATTTTTCTCCATAGGTTTGGTCTTTTTTGGCTTGGGATTCCTCTGAATGGTTTAGATCATCCAACCGATCAAGGATGGTGGGCCACAACTCTCTGCAATCTCGGATGTGTTTGGACGTCCATTTTTAGAAATTTCCTGCGCCGAGATGCTCAGTGGGCCCCACAGTGATGTTTTTTGGAAAATCCACCCCTCTTATTAGATTCTTGACAAAAAAACTGTTGAAAAGGAGTGGTTTTGATCAAGTTTTGGTGCGGTCCACTATATCAAATCAACTCGTTGTTCATCCTACGTTTTCTGGCTATCCATGTATGTACGTGTGCATAGGGTCACAAGGCCACCATGGCTAGGGTCGTGCCTCCTCTCTGGACGCAATGGACGGTCCTAATCATCCAAATGGATGATATATGAGGCCCATTGAGATCAACTGGCGAACAACATGTGGAAAAATGGAATTTCGACGTGTACGGTTAATTTAGAGTCCTTAGGCCAGATATAGAGTTTCGAGCCAAACGGATGGTGGAAACCGTGCAATCTTGCATTCATGACGACTTTTAAGCCTCTTTTATCATTGATCACTTAATTTTTACGGATCTCTAGCGTGTAAATTCTTCGATCTCGGTCCCCTGGGGTTCGTCCCCTGCCTTGGTGATTCTAAGCGTTAAATTCATACTTTTAGTACCATTTTCAGTCCAGACTTCTAAATTCACCTTGCAACACAAACACGTTTAAAATAGAGCGTCAAACATTATCATGTTCGTAAAATCAGGTAATAACTGAGGTCTAATATGTAATATTTGACCCTCAACAATATCCATTTTGGATAGGTTCTAATGGTGACCCCACCACCAGCCAGCTAGCTGGTGTCAAAGCTTTGTGGTCCCCACCATGATGTATATGGTTTATCCATGATGTCCATCTATTTTGATAGCTTATTTTAGGGTTTGAGCTCAAAAATGAGGCAGGTCTAAATCTCAGGTGGACCACACTAGCTGAAAATAGTGGTGCTTGAACTCCCACCATTAAGAACTTCCTCCTGTTCATTAAATCAATAACTCTGAATTAAGGGGAAACACAAATATTAGCCTCATCCTAAACAGAACTTCTGTGGCTGTCAAGAAAACTTCAACGTTAAGAATTCAACTCCCACTGTTTCCTATGGTATGCGGTCCACTTGAGCTTTATATCATTTTTGGGCTAAATGACCTTCAAAAGAAGAAGAAGAAGAAGAAGAAGAAGAAGATGATGGAGGGTATGGTAAAAACACGTAAACCATGAAGGGCCTACATATCCATGACACAAGGGGTCACAGGCAAAACTGCGTCTTCGGTTTTGGTGGTGCGAGGATTCTATGGTATCCACTGTGGAGAAAGGATTATATATGTGGGACCAATCTTTGCTAGGAACATAATTTTCTGCTCGATGCAATGTGAATGAGCCACCTTGGCCACATTTAATGCTGCAGTGCCCCCAACATGAGTAATGATGTAGACCAATCACAATGGAAGGAAACAGGCTATTCCTGTTAAGGAGAGTATAGGGACTAAGGTACGTTGTGTAAAGGCTCTGTGAGACCCACAGTGGTATATGTATTTCATACACGCTGTCCCTCCGTTTTATCAACTCATTTTAAGAAATGCCCTCAAAATTGAATGCTACTCAAGTGGACCATACTTCAATAAGTAGTCCGGATTTAATACCTGGCATTGAAAACTTCTTAGGTTCACAGAAGTTTTGGATCAAATTGATATTTTGTTTCCGTTCTTCCATGTCTTTATGACGTTACGAAGAGGTTCGATGATCAGAAGAAGAAAAAAAAACCATCATGGTTGGCCGTAGGAAGGTTTCTACAGTGGGTGTCATAGTCCCCACTGCTTTCTATAAGGTGGTCCACTGAGCTTTGGATCTTCTTTGATTTTGGGCTCATTGGCTAAAATGATCCTGTAAAATGGATGGACGGTGTAGATATCATACATATATCATAGTAGGGCTCGCAGAAGTTTCCCACGTCCGTACTTCTGTTGCTATGTTCATTAATGGGAAATCCGATTCCAGGGAGAGAAAGGGGGAACCGAATGCGTAAATAAGTACAGGAACAAAGGACGCGGATTTCCTGCGAAAGCCTTTAGCATGAAGTTCCTGCACTGGGAACCTAGTTGGGGCCCACCGTGATGTTTGCATGGAATCCATCCTGTCCATCGGTTTTGTGAGATCATTTTAGGATATGAGAGTAAAATTGAGCAGGATCCACTACTCAAGTAGTCCGTACTAAAGTAAAAGGTGGTTAGGGAAATTCATACAGTTGAAACCTTCCTGGGCTCTACAGTGATTTTTCCAAGCCATCCATACCGTTAATAACGTCATTCATACTGGGATGAACTGAAAAAACAAATATTAGAATGATTCAAAACTTCTGTGGCCCATGAATATTTCAACTGTCGAAATTCAATTCTCACATTTTCGGCCCACTTGAGAATTAGGTACGGTTCATTTTTGTCCTCGTGTCCTAAAATGAATTCACAAAATAGATGGACGGAAAGGATTTCTTAAAATCATCACAGTGGCCCCACCTGGGTTCCCAGCGTAGGAACTTCCTGCGAAAGGCTTTGGCAGGAAATCCGCGTCCAAGAACAAAGTTTAAACACGTAGGTATTTTTATTTTTTATTTCTTAATTTTCTCAGGTGACTAATAAGAGGAGGCAGCACAGGAATTTGTTGTGCCTTCAACATAGAAGATCTGCACTCATATATTTGACATTGGTTGCCTTCACTTCTTATTTTCCAGAAATTCCGATGGCGGACAGTATCGTTCAATTCGGGTTAGAAACTCTAAGTGCCCTTTTATCTCGAGAAGCATCACTAATAAGAGGAGTGCGCAATGAACTAGGAGAAATCAAGCTGGCACTCGAACGTATGCAAGCTTTGTTGAAGGATGCTGATAAAAGAAAAGAAAGCAATGAAGGAGTGAGAACCTGGGTGAGGCAAGTAAGAGATTCCACATATGATGTGGAAGACATCATCGACGAGTTCATGTATCGTACGGACAGACCACAAGGAGGTTTTCTCCTTAACATCGTTCAGCTCCCGAAGAATATCTACAACGAGCATTGCTTCGCCATCCGACTCCAAGAAACCAAGGTTAAGGTTCATAACCTTCTCGATACAGGAGTTGGCTTCGGTCTCAATCAAATAGGAGAAGGAACAAGCTCTCATGATGTTAGCAAAATGTGGCAACGTGATGTACAAACTTCTCTTTCCTTAGAGGAAGACGACATTGTGGGGATGAAGAAAGAATTCGATTTGATAGTCAGATGGTTGGTGGAGGAAGAAGAACGACGCACGGTGATTTCAGTGACGGGTATGGGTGGGGCGGGCAAGACCACTCTTGTCACTAAAGTCTACAAGAACGAACTAGTAAAGAAGCACTTCGACTGCTCCGCATGTGTTTCAGTCTCACAGACTCTTAGAATCGATGAAGTACTGCGAAGCATCATGAAACAATTCCTTGAGGCCACAAAGGACGTTGTTCCAAATGACCTAGCCACCCGTGATGCTAGCGACTTAAGGCAGATGATTAAAAGACATCTCGAATCGAAAAGGAAAAGACATCGCGAATCGAAAAGGTATCTGATTGTCTTGGATGATATCTGGAGTATGAATGATTGGAATCAACTAAGTGTCATGTTTCCAGACTACAAATGCGGAAGTAGGTTAGTAGTTACAACAAGAGACAGAGATGTGGCTTTTGCAGCGGGAGAGGGAAGCCGTGTCTGCCGGCTTGATCAGCCTCTACATCCAGAAGAGGCATGGCAGCTATTCTGTAAGAAGGCATTTCGAAACAAACCCTGCCCTTCAGAGCTCGAGCCATTGGCTCTGGATATAGTAGAAAAATGTCAAGGTCTGCCTCTTGCAGTTGTTGCGATGGGCAGCCTGCTGTCATTGAGAGAAGCGAACGTGTTGGAATGGAACCGAGTCTATAATAACCTAAGTTGGCACTTGAATAACAATGAACTGCTTGAACCAATAAAGCGCATCTTGTTGCTTAGCTTCTACTATCTGCCTTACCGCCTTAAGCAATGTTTCTTGTATTGTTGTATGTTTCCGGAAGATTATTTAATTCCCCGCAAGAAGTTGATAAGGTTATGGGTGGCAGAGGGTTTCGTAGAAGATGCAGGTGAAGTTCCAATGGAAGAGGTGGCAGAGGAATACCTAAAGGAACTCATCCATCGTAACACACTTCAGCTTGTCAACAAGAATCTCTCTGGAAGGGTGAGTACTTGTCGAATGCATGATATTGTACGTGAAGTAGCCTTTTCCTTATCTGACGAAGAAAAGTTCTGCATCACATACGATGGGAAGCAAACAGGGCCAGAGAGCAACGTACGGCGCATGTCAATCTACAATTCTGGAGAAACTATTCAACATAGCATGAGTATGTCACAGCTTCGTTCTCTTTTAGTGTTTGAAGGAAGCACATCTTTCTCATCTTCTCTAAATACCATAGCATCAAGTTTTATGTTATTGAGGGTCCTAGATTTAGAGGAAGTTCCTATTGAAAGCTTACCAGATGAATTGACGAATCTATTCAATTTACGGTATCTTAACTTGAAGAATACTAATGTTAGTGAGCTTCCAAAATCTTTAGGAAGGTTACGGAACCTGCAAACATTGAATGTTAAAGAAACAGGGATCAAGAGGCTACCGAGTGGGGTTGTGAAGCTACAGAAACTACGCCACTTAATCGGCCATCAATATAATAGGGTAGATCCATATACTTTCGAGCAATTCAGTAGCATCCAAGTTCCTATAGGAATATGTAATACAACAAGTTTACAACGTCTAGGAAATATCGAAGCAAAAGGAGGGGAAATTGTGAGACAAATTGGGAACTTAACCCAACTGAGAAAACTTCGCATTTCCAAGGTCAGAGCAATCAACGGAGCTGAGTTGTGCACATCCATCACAAAGCTGAAATACCTTGTTTCCTTGGGTGTTAAGGCAATCAATGAAGAAGAAACACTTCAATTGGAAGAACTCTCTCCTGATCATCGGCCACTTTTTCAGAATCTTTACCTGTGGGGACGTTTGGAGAAGGTGCCTCAATGGTTTAGGTACCTTGCGAATCTCACCGTTTTGGGGTTGTGTTGGTCTAAGCTGAGAGAAGAAGATCTTCTTTCATCACTCCAAGCATTGCCCAATCTGAAGCACCTTGAGCTTTGGAAGGCCTGTGAAGGGCAGCAGTTGTGTTTTCACGATGGATGGTTCCCTAAACTCAGGAAACTAAGGTTAATGTATTTGACACAACTAAATCGGGTAGTGATAGAGAAGGGAACGTTGCCAAGCATCCAAGAGCTAATTGTGTGCAGATGTGGAGAGTTGAAGACGCTTCCAGAAGGGATTGAATACCTCACCAAACTCCGAGTTCTCAGGTTATACGAAATGCCAACAGAATTGACAGAGAGGTTGCAGCAAAAAGATGGAAACGAGGAGGACCGTAGAAAGGTGGGGCACATTCCCTTCATCTACGGTGGACGCTCGAGTACAGAAGAGGGGTGGGATTGGTATCGACTCAACTAATCATCCATCGATTCAGGTAATCCTTCTTTTGCTGATGAGGTAATGCTAGCTGTACAAAATTTTGGTTCTCCATGAATTTCCAAATTTGCAAATTTATTTCTTAAATCCATGCAATTGGGGCTTTTTGAGCATGATCAACGGTTTGGATCATTGAACATGACCAAGATCCAACGGCTATAGACTAAAGGTCCATGGTGAAAAGGTCGTAACCAACTCGACTTGTTGTGCCCTGAGTCGGAGTCTCGACTCACCTGACTCTGTTACCAGATCGGTCTGACGAAGACCGAGTCCACTTGAATGAGTTACATTAGACTCGTCAAACCATGAGATAGCCCAAGCTCGACCTGATTCTCAATAGGGCCTGAAAGGATGGCCCATTGATTGTAGGCCCAACTCAGATATTATCATTGTAAATGGGCCTTCTTTTGGGCTCAGTTTGGATATCATATGGCTAGGGTCCCAAGTTCTTTGATCATGAAATCCTAGCTGTCCAGAGTTCCATTCTTACTGCATTATTCTTAATAATCTATGAGTTGTGGAGATTCAGTTCATGATCATCCTTTGCACAGCCTAGTGAACCAACAATCCAGATCACCAAATGATGAGCCCCACTTAATAAAAAAAACAAAAAAAACAAAAAAAGATTTTCTTTCTCAAACAATATTTGAAGTATTTTGTGTTTTCTTTCCAGTCTTGTATACTTAAGGCCCATGATTCACTGATCCAAACTGATTAATCCTAATTATCCATTGTTTCAATTTAACGTGGACTGTTAATATATTTCCTATTTGTTAACTCTGGTTTTTTGGCCATCAATCAAACAGTTAGGATTACATCTAATCAAAATAACAACCCATCAATTGCTAGGGTTCCCTTTGTGTGTATTTTGGTGTATAGCTGATCTAATGTAATTCAACAAGGAGCAATCAAATGAACGATCTAAATCTCATATGCATGCCACATATACGTACAGATATTGCATATTGGCACTATCATATTACTTCGTTCTGCTCTAATTTCAAATAACATTTTTTTTTTTAATTTTTTTTTTTTACAAATAACATATTTTTAATGATTCAAACGGGTTGTTGGTCAAACATCCCATCCCTATAAGCAGTCTACCGTTGCATTGTTTTGGTGCATATGTACCCTGTTTTAACCCAATAACATATATGATGGTCCGACCTGATCCATTCAATGGCTGTACATTTGGGACCTTGTTCAGTTATCCAAACCGTTGATCCCATAGTTCAAGATGTATGGATCTGTTATTGTTCTGTCATGGATCTATTTGTGAATCTATTATGGATCTGTTATTATATATTTTTTTGATTTATTATTTGTCCACAATTGATCTAATACTGTATCATGCTAGTTGTGAGGAGAATAGAAGGATGATGAACATTACAGGAGCAAAATATCTGAGGTGGTGCTACAATCATGGAGGATGCGGAGCTGAAGTACGTGTTCTCAGCCATTGACTCAAGTGAGACGCTACGGAGGTTGTTGATGTCTACTGAATTTGAGATCTATTTGGTGCTGTGTCCTGAACATTGGACATGTGGTGTTTGTGATAAGTGTGGCTGTGTGTACACAAATGGAATAATGGTTACCACCCGAATGGGTTTTATGTGTGGCTATATGCCTTGCTCAAGATGATTGTTATCTAGGCATGATTGTGTTAATAAATGTGGATTTTTTTATTAGTATATATAGGTGGAAAGTGTGTTTTAGACATCCACCGTATTGGACATGTTGGAATGTATGTCATTTTAATTCAATGAATCATATATATTTTTAAAATTAATGCTTTGTTTATTGTTCATTATCATTGTGTATGCATGAAAGGATGTAATTAGGAGGTTTATTTTCCTAGGGAATGAGGCAGGACAAGTTTAATGTGAAATATATTTTGAGGTATGTATAACTTATTAGGTTATTCATATATTCAAAATATTGCCATTGCCATTGCCAAGGTGAGATAGCTTATCTCATTGGGTATTATATATTGTGTGTGGCTGACATGTTTATGGTAATTCTCTACCATGGGATAGTTTTTCCACACATGGATAAGCGTGTGCATGCATGCGCATTGACTAAATTGGGGAAGTTAAGCTAAATTAAGCTGTCTGATATTAGCTTCTACTTTCTAATGCTTGTTTTTGTCTTTAGATTTGGGAGAACCTAAGGTGAATCCATTTAGCACAAATCCGGGAATCATAAAGAAAACTAAGACCTACATCTCATTTGAGTTAACAGTGAGTTATTATAAGAGATTTTAGTATGGATTCAAAAATAATTTTAATAATCCATAATTTATATAAGGCTGCATTTTGTTAGAACAAATATCATGAAATTTCATGATATTTAGTAGTAAATGAGTCCAAGTCGGCTTTGATGTCATGAAATTTCATGGTGCAAAATATCATGAATTTTTTTTTTTTTTTTTTTATTTATTTATTTATTTATTTTTTTTTTTTTTGCAACGAATACAGCCTAATCTCATCAGTAGAGTGCATTGTAAATAAAGTTGAACTCTAGATTACGGTGTCAAAATTGCAGCTCCTCTCTAAATAAGAATGGCAAGAAATGGGAGAAGAAATGGTGGTAACAAGGTAATTTGGAGGAAAGAGGATCTGCCAAGTTATTTGTGGGTGCTTAAATCTTAGATAGAGCGGGAATTGCCAATAAAAGGGTAAATGGTTAAGAAAATAAGAACATGGTCTAAAGTAGGGGTGGTGATGGGAGCTAAGAGTTGTCCCTCTTCTCGAGTCCAACGGTTTATCCATGTGTTGGCTTGGAGCATCTCTTGTACCTCCATCACAGCAACTATTGCAATATCTTAATCTCAGGAGTTCAAATTCCAATCAGCTTATTGAAGCATCATGGTAAGAAGCAGCCTAGATTTGTTGGAGAATCACAAAAGCAAACCTAAATTTGAATTAAACAAAGAGAGAGCCAAACACAAACAAACCACGTAGAGAACATATAAATTTACGTGAAAAATCATTGTGGAAAAAAACAACGGCACAAAGCTGTTGTCAAATGTCTTCAATCTGGGTGGAACATAGTTTGTCGATGCCATCGACAAACTACTCGATCCCATCAAGCATAAGTTGATGCCATCAACAAACATCTCAATCCCATCAAGAAACTCCCGATTTATTCCAATTGCTCCCTGGACAGTTTTTGAAGTGTTACTCAATGCCATTGAGGAAGGGAAGGACCTTCGATGACTATCGATCCCATCGACAGAAATGCGCGATTTTACGAAAATGTGGGAATTATTTCCTATTCTGGGTGCGATTCTATATATATGGGTGTAAATGAGATTAGGGTTAATTTTAAGAAGGGCTAATCATTTATAGGGTTTGGGGATGAGAAAATAAGGGTTATCTGAGCATTGTAAGTGATTTTATCTCTTGTATTTTTTGCTTTCATAATAATTCGTTGTTGCTTTGTGCTGTAGTTTTTTCCCACAATGACTTTTCACTTAAAAATCATGTGCTTTGTGATTGTTTTATGACGCAGAGAGGTCTTGATGAGGTCGAGCACCATCTTTATCGACCAATAAACACCATGAATTCACAGGGCACTCTTGAATTCATAAGAGATTTCTCAAATCCACGAGAGAAAATAGAATAACTTCCAAGAATTTTATTGATTGAATGATAATTGATTGCTAAAAAAATGAGTTTAACCTCCTTAAATAACCCTTAAAAAAAACTCTAAAAACATAATAAAAGAGTTCTAATCAAATAAGGAAAAAAGTTCTGAAAAACTTGTAGATTTCCACTGTCAGTCGACCTCTCATCGATCGTTCGAATTAACAGGTCAAAATAACAAAAAAGTGTCCAGAGATTTAAACCAGAAATTCTGTGATTTTCGACCTGTCGACCCATTTTGTCAACCAGTTGAACAATATTTTGACCTATCTAAAATGGCAAAAATCAACCAACAACCAATTTGGAATTTCTGACGGAATTTCGACCTGTCAACCATAAAGGTCGACCGCTCGAACTATGCTAGTTTTTTTTTTCGATTTCTCCTTAGGCTTCTTTCGGTCCATGTGCATTAGGAACATGCTTGATCCTTGTCCTACATCAGACCTCTCCAATTGAAAAAAAAAAAAAAAACTCGTCCTCAAGTTTGTTTCCCGATATGTGTTCAACTTCCTCGAGTTCTTCGACGAACTTGGTTTACGATACCTATTCTAGTCTATTACATTGAATGTCCTTAACATCTTCATATCCTCTCAAAGATTAAGAAGAAATGTGTTATCATTGTTTTTCTTAAGGATCAGAACATAGCCTATATTCTTGTTGATGCTGATTTATGGTCGTCCCTACTAGATCATCGCATGCCTGCAAAACCAAATAACAATAGAGACCCTAGCCGTAGCAGGGGACCCTCTGATGCCAAAGTTAGAACAGACGCTCTGGGTCTAGTAGAACTAGGGTTTTTGTGCGTAGCTTCTACTATATGTGGGGTTCCATTTTATAGCCCTTTGGTGCTAGTTACATATATGGCAATGAATCTGTCATACAGTCACGTATCATGCAAGGGATCATCCTCGAGATATTAGGCATTATCCTCGATGTGATTCTTGGCGAAGATCTTGAGGAATTAATCATCCTTGCACACGAAGGAGATCTCTTGATGGTCGGCTTCCAAGGAGGTCGTGGTCGACAGTCGATGTCGAACTCTAAGTTGGGTTAGCCAAGGTCTTATAAATCGAGTTGAACTGTTAATTGTGGTCGAAGCGTATCTTCGAGGCCAGGTCAGTACTTATAGCATTCATTGGTTGCGATAGTGGGACATCAGAGCCGGGGTCACTGCTTGTGATTAGAGCTCTAGTTGGTCGTGAAGGTCGTGCTCAGTAGTCTAAGCCAAGATCTTACTCGATCTCCATTTCCGAACTATCTGCCTTCTATTTTCTATCCCATCCGGTTGTTAGGTCAACCCAATTTTACCCATAACAATTCTTATTCATGAACTTGTTATATGCCAAAGTCAGAAACTTTCCTTTCGCAAGTGAACTAGCACATTACCTTCCACTTGAAATACCTTATGGCGCCAATGTTTGTTAGTCTCTTTTTTAGACTCTTTACAGTCCTTACAATCTCAAGCAAAATGCCCAATCTTTCCACAAGACATAGCAATGTCTTTTGGATTTTTCATTTTTTTTTCTTTTACGACTTTTTAAATTTTTTGTTATCTTTATTGAGTTTAGGAATTCGTTCTTCTCAAGGTTATTCTTGTCCTAGGATGGCCTTTCTATTGCATTCACCTTGGATAAGGATGCACTATTGTTACATCTTTTTTGCCTCGATTATGAAATTTTTTTCTCAATTTAGAGATGCTTTTGAATCTTTCCAAAGTAAATTCTTCAAATTTATGCATTAGTTTCTTCTTATAATCTTTCCAGCTTAAAAGTACCTTAACGATGGCCCCAACTTAGGATTTAGATAAATCAATTTTTAAGACTTTATTTTATTTATAATCACTTGCAAGTCTTGGATCTTGACCAGCAGAGTCTCATTATCTACTATTTGAATTTGAAGTACCTGACACTTTATTCATTCTCTTTCAAACTTATATTTGTATTCCAACCCATTTCAAATTTCTTTAACAAAGGTTGTTTGTGTACAGGTCATATAGATGATCGGACGGGGTGTTCATGATGTGACCATGATACAACAAGTTGTCTTTTTGTTGTTTGATTCTTGTAGTGATCAATTATGTAGAATTGTTATCAGTTGCTTCTGAAAATGGTTGTAGGTTGGAGTACGGGATGTAAAAAAACTTTAGTGGTAAGAAGGAACTTGAGATTATCTTGCCACTTGGTGAAGTGTTTACTGTCGAATCCATCAAGTCCTATTAAATCCTGGTTCATCGACTTGATTAATGCAGTACTTTTGGTATCTATGTAAATCACGCTTTAAGATTGTTGAAAAAAATAAAACTAAAATTTTGAAAAATGAAAATAATTTTAATAGATTGGCTAGAATCGAGCTTAAGCACATATTAGATATGCTATCCTTAAAGCATTCAGCCCCTCTCATTTGAGATTAGAGATCACTTGCAGGTTGGTGACGAATTGCTTCCAGGATAGGACAAGCCTTGTTTAGTCCTGCATGCAGAAATCATGAAGGAACCACCTTAGGAACTCGACTAACGCAGTTAGTCTTCTCCAGCAGACTCATTAAGTATTCAAACTCAAAAACTCAATGAATTTGAAAACTTAGTGTTATATAAAAGAAATAGAACTTTTTTCTATAGACAAGAACTGAATTGTGATGTTATTGCTCTGGACTTGGAGGGGTCCAATTTTTATAGATGGAAGGAGTGGACAATTTCTCCCGAGGCCATCAAAGTTTAGAACGTTGCAAAAGTGGAGATTGGATAGTTTAGATCACTGAATGACTAGTCATTTCAAATCATTGGCATTAACAAGTTTTTAGTTCTACGCACTACAACAATTCAATCTTTTCGCGACAAGTCAACTCGTCGCTAAAAACTCCAAACTCGTCGCTAAAAACTTTTAGAGACGAGTGTTACTCGTCGCTACGTTTGTTGCAGATACAACATCACTAATTCTATTTAATGACGAAAACGGTAACCCGTCGCCAATAACTCAACTATTTGCGATGACCTAATAACTTGTCACAAATTACAGTTAATTAGTGACGAGTTGACACGTCGCCATTGCATATCGTAAAACATCACTAAATATGAGACTCATCTTGAATAAAGACGTTTTGCAACGACTTGACACGTCGCCATTGCAGATCGTAAAACGTTGCTAAATATGAAATTCGTCGCGAATAAAGACGTTTTGCGACGAGTTGACACGTCGCCATTACATATGGTAAAATGTTGCTAAATATGAAACTCATTGCGAATAACGACGTTTTGCGACGAGTCCTCGTCGTCGCTAACAAACCCAAATTTATAACAAAAAGTTTTTTACGACGAGTGTAGCTTGTCGCCAATTTTGTTGCAAATAATAATTATTTGCGACGACTTAATAAATCATCACTAAATATAACTTATTTGCGACAATTTTACACGCTGCCATTACATATCGTAAAACGTTGCTAAATATGAAAGTCATTGCAAATAAAGACTTTTTGCGACAAGTCTTCACGTCGCTAATAACCTCACACTTGTCGCAAAAGCTTTTTTACCATGAGTGTTGCTTGTTACCAATTTTGTTGCAAATATTAATTATTTGCGACGACCTAATAAATGTCACTAAATATAGCTTATTTGACGGATTAACAGCTACGGTCAATATCCATAGCTATTGCCTACATTTAAAAACAATTATAATTATTCATTCATTCAATTACCACCTGTATAATCATTCATTCATTCAATCACAATCATTCATTCAATCAATTACAATTGCAATAATGCTGAAAATATAAATCTTGGTGAGTCTGTGTGCACTCGCATATGACTAGGTGCATCCTTCATCCACCATAGATAAAAAATGAATGCGAGTATAAGTAGTCCACCTGCACATCCAATAGCTATATCGATAACTTCTCATGTGTGTCTTCTATAATTATTCAAGGGTGAACCACCACTAGAGGACTCTGCAACATAAAAGCAAAGAATCAGTCAATAAATTATGTACTTGAGATTTCAACATTGATTAAAAATTATCTTAATAACCTAATAATTTCAATAAATTATGATCTCAAATCCATAATTATTGTTGACTAAAATGAGATGAAATCCTTCTTTGAGTGACAACCAAATAGGCCTATAGATTACCAACATATTTTATAAAAATAAGAGGTAAGACAAAGGGCAAAAGTATCGACGGGAAGACATGAGGCAAATTTTAAAAGGCAAGATTTTCCTGGCCCACTTCCATGATTTAGAGAAATTACAGCCAATAACCATTCCTTCTATTCCCACATTTACATTTTTCGTACTTTTTTGCTTTTTGGGTAAAAGCTTAAGAGGAATCTACACTCCAATTTAATCACATGAGAAGCTCCAAGAAGGTTTTGGCGCATTGATTTATATACAACTTACAGAAAAATGTGATATTCAAAGCCTGTGTTCGTTAATCGCATAAACCTTGCATGTGATCTGGAAGAGCAGAACCGTAGAGATTCGGTGGCTTTTAGCCCTGTCAAAGAAAAAGAAAAAAACAATTCAATGTTATATCAATCCAAAAAAAAAGAGTGTTCTGCTAATGGGACAAGGGTTTGGCTGTTTTGGGGCCCTGCATTCTTTTCTTTCTTTGCAGGTTCCCTCAATAAAATTTGTTCTCTAAAATAAAACAAAATAAAATAAAAAACCTCTAAATTCTTCTGCTTCTTGAGAGACCCAAAATACATTACATCAATGCCATCCTGTGAATTTTCAAAAGTCGCAGGAGTGCGATTTTTGCACAATAGCAACAGTCGCTGAAGGAGAGTGACTTTCGCACAATAGCAAAAGCATAATTTGTTCAATTCACAAATGAGTTCCAGTTCATAGATTTGTCTGGAGTTTAGTCTATGAATCAGTTGACAAATTAGATTAGGATCTACTGCAATCACATGATACAATCCAGTTCACATAAGTACATGAATCAGTTTACAAATGAGTGTAAGAAAGAAAAGTAACCATTGATTTGGAAAAAAAAAACCCATAAATGTGCATCACTTCACAAAAACCTGCAACCCATCACTGCAATCACAGAATAAGTCAATGAATCACTTCACAACTATCCATCGATCTGCATCACTTCACAAGCATGTGCATTAGTTACAAAAGTCTAGGATCTGTTGCAATAAGGAAAAGTCAATCAGTTACACAAATGAGTTGATGAATCAGGCTACAAATGAGTGCATCAAGCCCAAGTACTACTCCTACATGTGGTGACAGGTCTGCATCGACGGCTATCAGTTTAGAAATGAGTGCACAAAAGGAAAGTAACCATTGATTTGAAAAAAAAAAAAACCATTGATACAAACCACTTCACAAAACCTGCAACGAAACTCAGCAATCACAAAAAAAAAAGGTTAATCTATGAACCACTTAGCATGCATCTCCACTTATCTGCTTCACTTCACAAGCGTCTGCATTAGTTTCAAAGTCTAGGATCTGCTGCAATCAAGAAAAGTCGGTCAATGAATTAGCGCATGGATAAGTTTTTACCATCACAACCTATTTGCATTTATAGTTTGTAATAGGAATTACAGAACATTCACAACCACATTTGCATTCATTTTAGTGATTCTGAAATGTGTTCATTTCACATTCCCAACCCTATTTACATTTATGAATCAGAAGTTTTACATTCCCACACATGAATATAATGGCAATACAGAAAACTCAGTCCGCGATCGCATGCATATTTAAAGAACCATGACATCTTCACTGTCTGTTATCCTTAAACGACTATGAAGCAAAAAACATGAGATTGTGCATTTATGCTCAGTATAGGTAACCTGACCATGATCATAGTTTTAAAACTCGCTGACTCAACTCGCTGACCACCCCAACCAGCAAAGCCTATTGACAGAATTTGTCTGCGGGCTTTTAATCCTAGAAGAACTGCGCTGATGTGCTCTACCAAAATCTGCAAATAAAATTAAAAATGTAAGGTAGTTTGAAACGGACTAACAGATTCATGTTAATGTTCGGAAGTAAGCACACGCATGCTATATGGAATTACTTAAATGGCATCACCAATGAATTTAAGAAAATTCAAAGAAAATTTTGCATTTCCTCATCAGTATGCATGACTCGGTCAGGATGCAATCTGCTTCCTATTCATCTCCCTTCGGTCAGGACATCAACCTAGCCGTTGTCATCAAGGACTACTTGAAGCTGATGGACTCGAGTTTTGCAGTCCACAAGCAATACCCTTTTTTGTGATGAAGATCAATTTAGTCCCATGCATTAACCATGTTCTTGGTATTCTTTGTGATGAAGATCAATTTAGTTTGAATTGAATAACCATCCAGACCCTTGAACGGACAAAATATCAAGTCCTATGAAAAGGAAACAGGTAATAGCAATACCCTTTTTGTTGTGTTATAGATTTTAACACACACCTGCATGCCGGTTTTGACGCGGACAAAATCATCCATATGCAAGGATGGTTCATGAGGAACCTGAAGTTCAAGAAAAGCATTATTAATGATAAAACAAGGCAGAAATATCAAGTACAGCAAAACATTGTTGGGGCGAGGAAACATGCTCTTTCATGTTCATTTAGAAAAGAAAAAGTGCATGCATACTGGTTGTAAACTTGATTAAAATTTGGGAATCAGATTAGAGTCTGAAATCCGTCATGTATCAATTCCAGGCGCTGATTAAGTTGGCAGGGTGTCATTTGACAATGTCACTTTCAGGCAGTGTGTGAGGTGTATGTCCTATATTCTCAGCACATCTGTCGCATGTGGGCTAGAGTATACATGAATGTGTCCATCTTCAAGGTGTTCTATTGGCAGGGAAATTGTTGTATCGTTTTATCAGGGATGTGGTGTGTATAGATGTCGAATACAAGCCGACTCATTGCAGAGCAATGCCATTGGGACTCCAGCAATTGAATTTGTGTCATCTTCCAATGATCCAAACCGTTAATACAACGAATCTCACTTTCTATGATGGAAAATCAATAAACAAAAACTCTCAATTGGGATTATGTCAACCCTTTGATAATTTGGCTCTTTTACTCTAACATGAACAGTGACCATATCCTCTGCATAATCAAAGGACATAAATATTCAATTCTAGAGTTTTTCCACCCTTCGTCCAAGGAAAGCCCAATCAAATAAGCGATTTGGGTCATCAAAAGAAACCCAAATCTAACAGCTAGAATCCCAACATATCTTCTCCTAATTCAATGGGATGTATTCAAGCAAACCTCTGCAAGGAAATCTAATTCCAACCAACATCACTAAATCAAAACCAATCCTAGCCTTCCATTTTGTAACCAAGATCAAAACAAAAGAAAACAAACAAAACCCAAATGCCAGATTCTAATCTCAGCTCAGATAACATCATCAAATCTCATTCAAGCAATCAAATCAATCGTGGCCATTCATTTGGCAACCAATAAGAAAAAAGACAAAAACAAAAACAAAACAAAACAAAAAAAAAAAACAAAAGAGATACCCGTTTCCACCTGAAGCAAAAGGGGTGTTGATTTGGATAGTTTACACATTAATTTGGGTACAAGAGTCTAGCTTGCATACTTTCCATGCACATCCATATGCACGGCTGAATCAAGAAAGGCCCGTTTGGATGGAAAGTCGAACTGAATTGCAATAACTAGTCCAATGAAGTGGAAATAGTCACACTAAGAAGGGATTTTATTTAGTAATAACACTAAAGAGGGCATTTTCGCAAGCACTAAAGAGGTAATTTTTCCAAAGTTACGTTTAAGTTGGATAGTGATAGCATGTAAGTGCAATTTCTAACATGAAAAAGAGATCCAATCAGAAGGGAAAACCCAATCAAATGAACAGATCCAGGGAAGTTTATTCAATTGAGAATCCAAAGCTAACTATCTCAACAAAATTCAAGAAAATAAAAATAAAAAATGAATGAAATTCCAACAACTAATCAAATCACATACGCGGATATGAAGAGAAATATCACAAAATAGATCAAAGATTGAAGAAATGAAGAGAGATAGTAATCGAAATCGAAGAAATCCCCTACCTTATGAAAATTTCAAGGCTCTCTCTAGAAAAATACATAGAAATCCCATGGGATATGATCAGGGGTTGAAATCGGAGAAGCGTAATGCTTCCCTCTGCTTCTCTATGTACAAAAATAGGGTTGTTGATAGGGCATTTGTTGAGGGTCAAATATTGCATATCAGACCCCAATTACTGCCTGGATTTACGAACATGATGCCATTTAATACCTCATTTTAATCGTGTTTGTGCTGCCAGGTGTATTTACGAGCGAGGACTGAAAAGAATGCTAAGAGCCTAGAGTTAATGCTTTTGCATCACCAAGGCATTGGATGGGACTCCAGGGGACCAAGATCAACGCAAGAGATCCAAGAAAACCAAGAAACTAAAGCTCAAGTGGCCTGGAAGTCAGTCAGAATGCAAGATCACAGGGTTCCCACCATCTCATCGGCTCGAAACTTCATACGGTGTCTGAGGACCATGAATGAACCGTACACGTCAAATTTCAGTAGTTGGATACTTGTAAAAGTAGTCCAACGGACAGATCAGCCCATGAATCTCTGATTTGGGGCCCACCTGATCTCTGGATTTTCTTCTATTTTGGAATCAACGCTTAAAATGATATGATAGAAACATATGCAGGGAACGGATTTCTCAAAACATTAATGTGGGCCCCACTTTGTGTGGATGGTGTACAGAGCAGGTGTGCACCTGCCATGTACCGAATTAGCCAAAGCCGGTCAGTTAACGCTGACCCGACGCTGGCTCCAATTCAAATTCAATAACGAAACAGGGACCTGTGGTCTTTTCTTGTGGGCCACCATTCCATCTCAATGATCAAATCTGGATCGTCCATTCGTCCTAGAAGGTAAAACCGACCGTACATGTGGTGGGTTTTCAAATCCCAGCTTGCGTACGCATGGAGACATCATCACCGCATCAAACGGACGGCGCGTTTAAAACTCACTGGGCCATACTCAATCTAAATCAAAACCATGAATATCTGGACGATTTTCTGAGATAAAACTAATAGACGAGGTGGATTTCTCAACAGTGGGGTATGTGGACCCCACCAATAGCACCGCAAGACTAGCGTGCGTACGCACAGCGTCCGCAAGTTGCGGACGCTGATTCATGTTGTGGGCCCCACCTATTGTCCATACAGGCAATCCGACTCGTTCACTAGATTCCCATGGCCCATGTTACCAAGTCTTAGGTGGAAGAATTTTAAAAGATCGCAAGGATCGAAATCCAACCTTTCAAATGGACGATCGACGACAGAGCAGAAATCAGGTGGACCGCATCAAAAGCAATCCAAAAGCAACCACTTCTAACCGAAATTCTGAAAGGAATCCACTGAACAGACTAGATTTGTTAAAGAAAAGCATCCGTGGGCCTCAACAACGTCACAGCGTAACGGCGTTCGCACCCTATTTCGCACACGGACGTTGTCCGAGTTTTATGGGCTGTTGTGGCCCACCACCGTTGATCGGACGTCCGATCTGGACCGTCCAGAGGATGATCAGGTCTGGGACGATCTCAACCATGAAGATAGACGGGAAGAATGGACGATCGGCTGTCCGAAATAATTCTCTAAATGCAAGTTATCTTTACGTTTTGCCCTGCGTAAAATAGGGAGTTCGATTCTTGTTTGCGTAAGGAAGGTCGGTTCTCCAACTCCAGCACTGACTCCACTCCGCCCGGCTGCATATAAAAAGAGAAAAGAGAGAATGTGGAGGGTATTCAGGAACTCACGGCTGGGAGCTCTGGACGTCAGGAGAGAGAAAGACAGGGAGTAGAGTTTGGGTTTTTTTTTAATTGTTTTCTTCTTCTTTCTTTTCTCTATTTTATTATGAGATCTAGCCCATTCATGTGTGGCTAAACCTCTTAGCTAGGGCTAAGAGGTAAAGCTTGTAGTGTGATGGGAACTCTTTGCTTGCCTTTTGTTTAGATTGATCTGATGTTGATTTGGGTTTAATTAAGGGAATGTTTTTAGTCTTTAATGGTCTGTTGTGACTAAAATTACAATGGGTCTGCGATGGCTTTGAGTATTTCTTTCTCCTTTATGTTCTATGACGTCGGGAAGTATTCACCATCGTCTCCTGGGCATGGTTGGATGATGATGAGGGTCAAATATTGCATATCAGACCCCAGTTATTACCTGATCTTAAGTACATGATAGCGCCTAATGTCGGTATTTAACTGTGTTTTGCTGCAGGATGAAATAAAGAGCGTTGATGGAAAAAGAGGATTAAAAGCATGAATTTGATGATCCAAAGCCACCTGAGCACAAGATGTACTCCAGAAAACCAATGGTAAAGAATATACACGCCTGGGATCGGAGGAAAGCAAGCCAAAGGGGCCCGAAAAGGGTCCAGAATGCAAGATCACATGGTTCCCGCCATCAGATCAGTTCAAAATTTCATACATGGGATGAGGGCCATAATTTAACCGTACATATTAAATTTCAGCCATTGATGATCTCGGGAAGTGCTCAACTGATAATTCGGACCCACGAATCGTTGATTTCAGGCCCACCTGATAGCAGGATATGCCTCAACTTTGGTCTCGATGGTTAATATTGTTTGAGAAAGGGAATGGACGGATTGGATTTCATAAAAACATCATATTGGGCCCCATGTGGGATGAGTGTACACCGAGTGCACAATGCACTTGGTGCCGTGCACGGCACCGCCAGACGGGTCAGCGAACCGCTGACCGCGCTTCTTCGTCGAAAGCGGCAGCGTCTTTCGCTGCCGATCGTCGGTCGGTGCTGTGGGTCCCACTCATCATCGATTCAGATGATCTGAACCGTCCATTGCATCGCTAGGATGGGTGTTACCCTCGCCTAGATTTCCGTCTTGTCCCATGCACGTGTACAGGCGTTGATGGATGAAAATCGCAGGATGGACGGTGAGTTCAAATCTCTGGTGGACCACACCTAAAGCAGAAAAAAACGAGTCATTTCAGACCGGTTTTCCGTTCCCATCTCAGTGGACGGAATGGATTTGGCATTTGATCAGAGTAATGGGACCCACCATTGTCAGCGGAGGATGGTTCGCGTCCGCGTAGCGTCTTACGCTGCCGACTTTTCCGGAATTTAGTGGGCCCCGTACGCTATCTGTCTGACTGATCCGAGCCGTCCATCGTGTAGATGGGTTCGAGAACTACAAAATCATGCTAATCTTCTATTCCCATGCGTACACACGTGCAAGATACAGAGGCCAAAAGTGGACTGCCCCGGGACGTTGAAAACTGAGTTTTTTGAGATTTCTTCTGTGGACCGCGCCAATGGACGTTTAAAACCACTCATTCTTGACTGAAATTTCGTCCTGAATCCAATGGACGGGGTAGATTTTCCAGAAAACACCTCTGTGGGACCCACCGATCACGGTTGCGAAAATCTGCACTTCGAGTCCGTCTACGACTCTGCCACCGATTCGAGCCATTCAGCAACTATAAAGGGAAGTTTTGGACGTGGGAGAGGCATTGAGATCCAGGGAATTGGAGATCAGAGCCGAGGGAGAGAAGAAAGAGAAGGAGAAAGAGAGAGAGATTGTTCGGTTTGGAGTTTTAGTTTATGAATTTTATTTAATATTTTTTATGGATTTCATGGGTCACTAATCTCTCAGCTAGGGTTGAGATGAAGCCCTAATTTGATCAGCTCTTGTATTGGTTGATTTACTTTGAATTTTATTTAATTTGTTTCTTTCTCTGAGTGGGCTTTATGGGTTTAAATTCCATACTTCTCCATCTATGAACTTGACCAAAGTATAGATGGATGTTGTTTGGATGCTTATTACAGGTACTTGGGTCTGATCAAGAACAGGTTTCCTATAGAGGAAGGAACAGGGTGCTTTAATGAATTTTGCATACCATGTGCCCGACCAAGGACATGGGATGTATTGTTCATGGCATTGCTTAAAGGAATTAGACAGTCTGTATGTCCGATTTAGGACACAGATTGTGCTTTCTCTATTTAAGTGGTATCAATCAAGGTCAAGGTGAATCAACAGATAAAACAAGGGTTAGGATAATTAGGGGTGGATTCGAAAGTCCTAGTGCTCTCTCTCTGATGGAATTTTCTTCCCTATTCTTAATTGTTTTTATTTTTTTTCCTAGAATTGTGCTTAGTAGTTCATACCATTATTTGTTGGATTAGTTAAGGAGAGTCTCAGATTTAAATTGTGACGATCAGTCCTCGTGGGATTCGACCTCGATCTTACCGAGTTTATTACTACATCACAACCCTATACTTGGGGAGTGAACAAGTTTTTAGCGCCAATTCTTGGGTTGATTCGTTCAAATTGAATTTAGGATTCTCTCTTATCATAATTCATAGTCTTAGGATTTTACTAACTTTAGGTTAAAGTTTTTATTTTATTTTTAGAAACTAACATATTTCTTGTTTTGTAGGATTCTGAGATAGAAACTTCTAATTTGGTGATATCTTCCTAATTTCTTTAATTTTTTTATTTTTTTATTTTATTTTTTATTTTTAGAATTAGGATTTTATTTTTAGAAATTTTTTAACCTTAGATGTACTATTTTTAAAAACTAACTTGTTTTGTTTTGTTTTATGTGTTTTTAACATAGGAACTTACTACTGGTAACATCCTTCTAACTTCTTCCTTACCTTACGTATTCTTTGTAAGATTTTGCTTTCTTTTAGGATTAGTCTCGAGTTAAGGTTCTACCATGGAATCGTGGGTAGATGCATATCTTTGAGTTGGATAGGTTTTATTGGGAAATGCCCGAAGGTTGTGGAATTCAACGTATACCTCAAGATTTCTCTCCATCGAGAAACGGACATTGAGAACCGACTAGAACGTTATGTTCCATCGGTTAATAGGGCCGTACGTATACGATCGTAATTATGGGAATGAGGACTATTATCAAGCATCATATTCTCCCATGTATGATCAGTATGACTATAACCAGTGGAACCATCAAAACTGGGAAGTTGAACCAACAACATATTGTAATAATTATTCTCTTGGATCCCATACCTTTGAGATCCAACGAACGATCAAGAGGATTCATGTTTTGATCCAGAACAAGTAAACCAGCATGTTGCGAAATTGATGAAATCATTAGAAGCACTCAATTCGCGCATTGAAATGATAGAGGAAGCTCGCTCATCCCAACTACAATCCAATCCAGAAATACAATGCGAGGAAAGTGATCCTCACTTGCTTTTGATGAAATCTGAAATTTGGAATGAGGAGTTGGATTCCATTCATGAGCATACGGTTCAATTCCTCAATGAGTCGATCTCAATGACTGTTCAAAAGAATGATGGAGATACTTGGGTGTCTTTCAAATACAGTGATGATGACACACTTTCCTTACATGACACACAGGATCTCAATGATGAGGTAGAGGTTAGTTTATTCGAACCTCCACCAAATTTAAAATGTGAGGAAAGCGATCCCATCCCAAGTGTGCACTGCACAGAATTAGACAATGATGCGTATTGGGATGATGATCATGGATGTTGACCCCAATTCCCTTGGAATCAATCTCAAGTTTGGTCCAAGTCAATGATCAAGACGTACACGAAGTGGTCGGTTATAATGAGCCACTTCCCTCACCTAACATGTCTGATTTTAAGGTAGAGGACGGGCCCCTTACAACCGACCCTTCTAACTCTTGCGAAACGTATTTGGACCACTACTCTGAATTACATGATGATATGATTCGGGAGATGGACGAGCTACTCGATATGACTCTTGAATTTGAAACCATCCAGTTGAGGCCACCATCTGAACTGTTGAATAATGATGATTCATCGCCTCTTCTGAGTAGTATCGATGAACAGAGTCCACACATCGATGCTACGTATATTGATCCTCAATCTGTCTGTGTAGGGATGGAGCAAGAGAGTACACCTCCGTTTACCTTCAAAAATGATGTATTTCTTGGGCAGATCATCACGAGCTCTAATGTGGAAAATGAGTCACTCTCAGCTGAATGTCCCACCTCTTTGGATGATTGCTTGGCACACTTTACAGATTCAAACGATCCCATGATAAGAGACATAGTGAATGCCTTGCAAAACAATATCTCGGTAGTCATCACTGACCGAGAGGACCCTTACTCTGAAGTCCCTCCTTCAACAAATCCTGACTACTTACCATTAAGGGAGGAGGGGCTAACAATTGAACCGAAGTCTGCTACTTCGGAATGTGTTGAGACTACGTCACTTTATGAGAATTTTTCTGATTTTCCTCTATGTGTAGTCTCTGATTCACCATGGGATACTAACTTCGAAACTTCTTCTATCGCAGGTGAATCGAATATACTCTGGATACCTCATGCGAATCAACGAAAAATTTCTTATGAGGTACATAAGTTTCTTTGGAAAGTCAAACTCCAGGGCATCCAAGCCTATTGCAAAAATGGCTTTTGGATGATCCTGTTGAGAAATTTACTGAGAAACTTATCAAGATACTGGCCGGAAGAGGAACCTTGCAGCAGGACTGATTCAATGTTTGTGGGTAACATTACTGCAAACCCTCACGAGACTACAACTCGTCCACTAGGGGTAACCTAGGGGTTTAAAGGCTTGTTGCATGCGCTAAATGCAATCGAGAGCACCTGCGAAAGTGGTATAGGTAGGATTTTCTTTTATTTTTCTTTTTTGTTATTTTTGTTTCCGTGGATTTCTCTCTTGTGCTAACTCGTTTTTACGTTGAAAATTTTTGAGAAAGCTTCTTGATTCTCCATCCAGGTACTATCTTTCCATCACTCCTCTTTTATTTTTGTTGTCCCATGTGCATTGCATGCTTATTTCTTTTACATTGAGGACAATGTAGATTTTAGGTTGGGGGTGGGAGATTAGGTTACCTAATCAGTATTTTCTTGGTCTTGAGCAAAATTTGTGAAAATTTTAAATTTTTTTCTGAAATTTCTATTGAATTTAAAGTGATTTTGAAGGATAGTTGTGATTTTAACATTATAAGATACGTGATGTCGGTAACTTATGACTCTTGGATTCGGCCATCTGCTTGATTTCACAGTCAGATTTGAATTGTTAATCCATGATTAGAAGTTGTAAACATTGATTGAGCCATGATTTCACATATCACATCTCGCTTACACATTGAGTTTTCGGTTCGATAACTGAATGATTAACTTGGTAAAAAGAAGAATTGAAAGAGTTAGTCACATAATCTTCACCATAGGTTTGCTCCCTATAGGTGTAGATTTGATTCTCCATAGTTGACATATGAAAAAGAAAAAAAAAAAGAAAGTTAGGCAACGAGTTTTCACCATAGGTTTGCTCCCTGTAGGTGAGGATTTGATTCCCTTCCTTGGCGTTACTGCTCATAAAGAAAATCAAAGGCTGGTAAAATGAAAAGCTAATCTGTGAGATAAGTATTGGTTTCAAGCTTGGTTGTCACGAATTACTAATGATATCATGAAATTGACAAATTGGATCTCTTATTGATTGTAAGTCGAGATTATACTTTACACTCGTGGAACTCAATGTTTAGCAATGCTCTAATTGAGGGATTAATATTTTGAACTTGATTATGAAGTTTACTGTAAGCTTGATTCCAAGAGAAAAATTCCACACACCAATCATGAATCTTAGAATTTTCACATCTCAGCTATCTGTTCACAAGTCATTTGAGTTTACAGGAATTGTCTTTTATTTCTGAAATTATTTTTCGCATGTTTTGCTCGGGACTAGCAAAATGCTGGTTGGGGGTTGTGATGAGGGTCAAATATTGCATATCAGACCCCAGTTATTACCTGATCTTAAGTACATGATAGCGCCTAATGTCGGTATTTAACTGTGTTTTGCTGCAGGATGAAATAAAGAGCGTTGATGGAAAAAGAGGATTAAAAGCATGAATTTGATGATCCAAAGCCACCTGAGCACAAGATGTACTCCAGAAAACCAATGGTAAAGAATATACACGCCTGGGATCGGAGGAAAGTAAGCCAAAGGGGCCCGAAAAGGGTCCAGAATGCAAGATCACATGGTTCCCGCCATCAGATCAGTTCAAAATTTCATACATGGGATGAGGGCCATAATTTAACCGTACATATTAAATTTCAGCCATTGATGATCTCGGGAAGTGCTCCAACTGACAATTCAGCCCACGAATCGTTGATTTCAGGCCCACCTGATAGCAGGATATGCCTCAACTTTGGTCTCGATGGTTAATATTGTTTGAGAAAGGGAATGGACGGATTGGATTTCATAAAAACATCATATTGGGCCCCATGTGGGATGAGTGTACACCGAGTGCACAATGCACTGGCTGTGCACGGCACCGCCAGACGGGTCAGCGAACCGCTGACCCGCGCTTCTTCGTCGAAAGCGGCAGCGTCTTTCGCTGCCGATCGTCGGTCGGTGCTGTGGGTCCCACTCATCATCGATTCAGATGATCTGAACCGTCCATTGCATCGCTAGGATGGGTGTTACCCTCGCCTAGATTTTCGTCTTGTCCCATGCACGTGTACAGGCGTTGATGGATGAAAATCGCAGGATGGACGGTGAGTTCAAATCTCTGGTGGACCACACCTAAAGCAGAAAAAAAACGAGTCATTTCAGACCGGTTTTCCGTTCCCATCTCAGTGGACGGAATGGATTTGGCATTTGATCAGAGTAATGGGACCCACCATTGTCAGCGGAGGATGGTTCGCGTCCGCGTAGCGTCTTACGCTGCCGATTTTTCCGGAATTTAGTGGGCCCCGTACGCTATCTGTCTGACTGATCCGAGCCGTCCATCGTGTAGATGGGTTCGAGAACTACAAAATCATGCTGATCTTCTATTCCCATGCGTACACACGTGCAAGATACAGAGGCCAAAAGTGGACTGCCCCGGGACGTTGAAAACTGAGTTTTTGAGATTTCTTCTGTGGACCGCGCCAATGGACGTTTAAAACCACTCATTCTTGACTGAAATTTCGTCCTGAATCCAATGGACGGGGTAGATTTTCCAGAAAACACCTCTGTGGGACCCACCGATCACGGTTGCGAAAATATGCACTTCGAGTCCGTCTACGACTCTGCCACCGATTCCGGCTATTAGTAGCTATAAAGGGAAGTTTTGGATGTGGGAGAGGCATTCAGATCCGAGGGTGGAGATCGAGCCGGGAGAGAAGAAAGAGAAGAGAAAGAGAGAGAGATTGTTCGGTTTGGAGTTTTAATTTATGAATTTTATTTAATATTTTTTATGGATTTCATGGGTCACTAATCTCTCAGCTAGGGCTGAGATGAAGCCCCTAATTTGATCAGCTCTTGTATTGGTTGATTTACTTTGAATTTTATTTAATTTGTTTCTTTCTCTGAGTGGGCTTTATGGGTTTAAATTCCATACTTCTCCATCTATGAACTTGACCAAAGTATAGATGGATGTTGTTTGGATGCTTATTACAGTACTTGGGTGTGATCAAAACAGGTTTCCTATAGAGGAAGGAACATGGTGCTTTAATGAATTTTGCATACCATGTGCCCGACCAAGGACATGGGATGTATTGTTCATGGCATTGCTTAAAGGAATTAGACATGTCTGTATGTCCGATTTAGGACACAGATTGTGCTTTCTCTATTTAAGTGGTATCAATCAAGGTCAAGGTGAATCAACAGATAAAACAAGGGTTAGGATAATTAGGGGTGGATTCGAAAGTCCTAGTGCTCTCTCTCTGATGGAATTTTCTTCCCTATTCTTAATTGTTTTTATTTTTTTCCTAGAATTGTGCTTAGTAGTTCATACCATTATTTGTTGGATTAGTTAAGGAGAGTCTCGATTTAAATTGTGACGATCGGTCCTCGTGGGATTCGACCTCGATCTTACCGAGTTTATTACTACATCACAACCCTATACTTGGGAGTGAACAAGTTTTAGTAGTTCTTGAAGTGTTGATTCGTTTCAAATTGAATTTAGGATTCTCTCTTATCATAATTCATAGTCTTAGGATTTTACTAACTTTAGGTTAAAGTTTTTATTTTATTTTTAGAAACTAACATATTTCTTGTTTTGTAGGATTATGAGATAGAAACTTCTAATTTGGTGATATCTTCCTAATTTCTTTAATTTTTTTATTTTTTATTTTATTTTTTATTTTTAGAATTAGGATTTTATTTTTAGAAATTTTTTAACCTTAGATGTACTATTTTTAAAAACTAACTTGTTTGTTTTTGTTTTGCGGAGTTTTTAACATAGGAACTTCTACTCTGGTAACATCCTTCTAACTTCTTCCTTACCTTCTGTATTGCTGTAAGATTTTGCTTTCTTTTAGGATTAGTCTCAGAGTTAAGGTTCTACCATGGAATCGTGGGTAGATGCATATGCTGAGTTGGATAGGTTTTATTGGGAAATGCCTGAAGGTTGTGGAATTCAACGTATACCTCAAGATTTCTCTCCATCGAGAACAGACATTGAGAACCGACTAGAACGTTATGTTCCATCGGTTAATAGGGCCGTATACGATCGTAATTATGGGAATGAGGACTATTATCAAGCATCATATTCTCCCATGTATGATCAGTATGACTATAACCAGTGGAACCATCAAAACTGGGAAGTTGAACCAACAACATATTGTAATAATTATTCTCTTGGATCCCATACCTTTGAGATCCAACCAGAAACGATCCAAGAGGATTCATGTTTTGATCCAGAACAAGTAAACCAGCATGTTGCGAAATTGATGAAATCATTAGAAGCACTCAATTCGCGCATTGAAATGATAGAGGAAGCTCGCTCATCCCAACTACAATCCAATCCAGAAATACAATGCGAGGAAAGTGATCCTCACTTGCTTTTGATGAAATCTGAAATTTGGAATGAGGAGTTGGATTCCATTCATGAGCATACGGTTCAATTCCTCAATGAGTCGATCTCAATGACTGTTCAAAAGAATGATGGAGATACTTGGGTGTCTTTCAAATACAGTGATGATGACACACTTTCCTTACATGACACACAGGATCTCAATGATGAGGTAGAGGTTAGTTTATTCGAACCTCCACCAAATTTAAAATGTGAGGAAAGCGATCCCATCCCAAGTGTGCACTGCACAGAATTAGACAATGATGCGTATTGGGATGATGATCATGGATGTTCAGCCCCAATTCCCTTGGAATCAATCTCAAGTTTGGTCCAAGTCAATGATCAAGACGTACACGAAGTGGTCGGTTATAATGAGCCACTTCCCTCACCTAACATGTCTGATTTTAAGGTAGAGGACGGGCCCCTTACAACCGACCCTTCTAACTCTTGCGAAACGTATTTGGACCACTACTCTGAATTACATGATGATATGATTCGGGAGATGGACGAGCTACTCGATATGACTCTTGAATTTGAAACCATCCAGTTGAGGCCACCATCTGAACTGTTGAATAATGATGATTCATCGCCTCTTCTGAGTAGTATCGATGAACAGAGTCCACACATCGATGCTACGTATATTGATCCTCAATCTGTCTGTGTAGGGATGGAGCAAGAGAGTACACCTCCGTTTACCTTCAAAAATGATGTATTTCTTGGGCAGATCATCACGAGCTCTAATGTGGAAAATGAGTCACTCTCAGCTGAATGTCCCACCTCTTTGGATGATTGCTTGGCACACTTTACAGATTCAAACGATCCCATGATAAGAGACATAGTGAATGCCTTGCAAAACAATATCTCGGTAGTCATCACTGACCGAGAGGACCCTTACTCTGAAGTCCCTCCTTCAACAAATCCTGACTACTTACCATTAAGGGAGGAGGGGCTAACAATTGAACCGAAGTCTGCTACTTCGGAATGTGTTGAGACTACGTCACTTTATGAGAATTTTTCTGATTTTCCTCTATGTGTAGTCTCTGATTCACCATGGGATACTAACTTCGAAACTTCTTCTATCGCAGGTGAATCGAATATACTCTGGATACCTCATGCGAATCAACGAAAAATTTCTTATGAGGTACATAAGTTTCTTTGGAAAGTCAAACTCCAGGGCATCCAAGCCTATTGCAAAAATGGCTTTTGGATGATCCTGTTGAGAAATTTACTGAGAAACTTATCAAGATACTGGCCGGAAGAGGAACCTTGCAGCAGGACTGATTCAATGTTTGTGGGTAACATTACTGCAAACCCTCACGAGACTACAACTCGTCCACTAGGGGTAACCTAGGGGTTTAAAGGCTTGTTGCATGCGCTAAATGCAATCGAGAGCACCTGCGAAAGTGGTATAGGTAGGATTTTCTTTTATTTTTCTTTTTTGTTATTTTTGTTTCCGTGGATTTCTCTCTTGTGCTAACTCGTTTTTACGTTGAAAATTTTTGAGAAAGCTTCTTGATTCTCCATCCAGGTACTATCTTTCCATCACTCCTCTTTTATTTTTGTTGTCCCATGTGCATTGCATGCTTATTTCTTTTACATTGAGGACAATGTAGATTTTAGGTTGGGGGTGGGAGATTAGGTTACCTAATCAGTATTTTCTTGGTCTTGAGCAAAATTTGTGAAAATTTTAAATTTTTTTCTGAAATTTCTATTGAATTTAAAGTGATTTTGAAGGATAGTTGTGATTTTAACATTATAAGATACGTGATGTCGGTAACTTATGACTCTTGGATTCGGCCATCTGCTTGATTTCACAGTCAGATTTGAATTGTTAATCCATGATTAGAAGTTGTAAACATTGATTGAGCCATGATTTCACATATCACATCTCGCTTACACATTGAGTTTTCGGTTCGATAATGAATGATTAACTTGGTAAAAAGAAGAATTGAAAGAGTTAGTCACATAATCTTCACCATAGGTTTGCTCCTATAGGTGTAGATTTGATTCTCCATAGTTGACATATGAAAAAGAAAAAAAAAAAAAAAAGAAAGTTAGGCAACGAAGTTTTCACCATAGGTTTGCTCCTCTGTAGGTGAGGATTTGATTCCCTTCCTTGGCGTTCTTTGCTCATAAAGAAAATCAAAAGTTGGTAAAATGAAAAGCTAATCGTGAGATAAGTATTGGTTTCAAGCTTGGTTGTCACGAATTACTAATGATATCATGAAATTGACAAATTGGATCTCTTATTGATTGTAAGTCGAGATTATACTTTACACTCGTGGAACTCAATGTTTAGCAATGCTCTAATTGAGGGATTAATATTTTGAACTTGATTATGAAGTTTACTGTAAGCTTGATTCCAAGAGAAAAATTCCACACACCAATCATGAATCTTAGAATTTTCACATCTCAACTATTATCTGTTCACAAGTCATTTGAGTTTACAGAATTGTCTTTTATTTCGAAATTATTTTTCGTGCATGTTTTGCTCGGGACTAGCAAAATGCTGGTTGGGGTTGTGATGAGGGTCAAATATTGCATATCAGACCCCAGTTATTACCTGATCTTAAGTACATGATAGCGCCTAATGTCGGTATTTAACTGTGTTTTGCTGCAGGATGAAATAAAGAGCGTTGATGGAAAAAGAGGATTAAAAGCATGAATTTGATGATCCAAAGCCACCTGAGCACAAGATGTACTCCAGAAAACCAATGGTAAAGAATATACACGCCTGGGATCGGAGGAAAGTAAGCCAAAGGGGCCCGAAAAGGGTCCAGAATGCAAGATCACATGGTTCCCGCCATCAGATCAGTTCAAAATTTCATACATGGGATGAGGGCCATAATTTAACCGTACATATTAAATTTCAGCCATTGATGATCTCGGGAAGTGCTCCAACTGATAATTCAGCCCACGAATCGTTGATTTCAGGCCCACCTGATAGCAGGATATGCCTCAACTTTGGTCTCGATGGTTAATATTGTTTGAGAAAGGGAATGGACGGATTGGATTTCATAAAAACATCATATTGGGCCCCATGTGGGATGAGTGTACACCGAGTGCACAATGCACTGGCTGTGCACGGCACCGCCAGACGGGTCAGCGAACCGCTGACCGCGCTTCTTCGTCAGCGAAAGCGCGTCTTTGCTTTCGCCGATCGTCGGTCGGTGCTGTGGGTCCCACTCATCATCGATTCAGATGATCTGAACCGTCCATTGCATCGCTAGGATGGGTGTTACCCTCGCCTAGATTTTCGTCTTGTCCCATGCACGTGTACAGGCGTTGATGGATGAAAATCGCAGGATGGACGGTGAGTTCAAATCTCTGGTGGACCACACCTAAAGCAGAAAAAAAACGAGTCATTTCAGACCGGTTTTCCGTTCCCATCTCAGTGGACGGAATGGATTTGGCATTTGATCAGAGTAATGGGACCCACCATTGTCAGCGGAGGATGGTTCGCGTCCGCGTAGCGTCTTACGCTGCCGATTTTTCCGGAATTTAGTGGGCCCCGTACGCTATCTGTCTGACTGATCCGAGCCGTCCATCGTGTAGATGGGTTCGAGAACTACAAAATCATGCTGATCTTCTATTCCCATGCGTACACACGTGCAAGATACAGAGGCCAAAAGTGGACTGCCCCGGGACGTTGAAAACTGAGTTTTTTGAGATTTCTTCTGTGGACCGCGCCAATGGACGTTTAAAACCACTCATTCTTGACTGAAATTTCGTCCTGAATCCAATGGACGGGGTAGATTTTCCAGAAAACACCTCTGTGGGACCCACCGATCACGGTTGCGAAAATCTGCACTTCGAGTCCGTCTACGACTCTGCCACCGATTCCAGCTATTCAGCAGCTATAAAAGGGAAGTTTTGGACGTGGGAGAGGCATTCAGATCCAGGGAATTGGAGATCCAGAGCCAGGGAGAGAAGAAAGAGAAGGAGAAAGAGAGAGAGATTGTTCGGTTTGGAGTTTTAGTTTATGAATTTTATTTAATATTTTTTATGGATTTCATGGGTCACTAATCTCTCAGCTAGGGCTGAGATGAAGCCCCTAATTTGATCAGCTCTTGTATTGGTTGATTTACTTTGAATTTTATTTAATTTGTTTCTTTCTCTGAGTGGGCTTTATGGGTTTAAATTCCATACTTCTCCATCTATGAACTTGACCAAAGTATAGATGGATGTTGTTTGGATGCTTATTACAGTGTACTTGGTCCGATCAAGAACAGTTTCCTATAGAGGAAGGAACAGAGTGCTTTAATGAATTTTGCATACCATGTGCCCGACCAAGGACATGGGATGTATTGTTCATGGCATTGCTTAAAGGAATTAGACATCTGTATGTCCGATTTAGGACACAGATTGTGCTTTCTCTATTTAAGTGGTATCAATCAAGGTCAAGGTGAATCAACAGATAAAACAAGGGTTAGGATAATTAGGGGTGGATTCGAAAGTCCTAGTGCTCTCTCTCTGATGGAATTTTCTTCCCTATTCTTAATTGTTTTTATTTTTTTTCCTAGAATTGTGCTTAGTAGTTCATACCATTATTTGTTGGATTAGTTAAGGAGAGTCTCAGATTTAAATTGTGACGATCAGTCCTCGTGGGATTCGACCTCGATCTTACCGAGTTTATTACTACATCACAACCCTATACTTGGGGAGTGAACAGATGACGGTAACCCTTCCTGACTTTCATGACATGTTGATTGATTGGTAATTAGATTAATTCTATTGTTTGCTTTGTCTCCTGGGCATAGTTTGGTGATGAAATCCATTCTAATTCATACACCTTTCATCTCTTGAAACCTATATCAATGGCAGTTCAGTTAATTTCCATGATTTATGAAGCAGGCATAAGATCTCCCTGATCTCTACAAGTGGATGCTCTGAATCCCTAGTTTCCCTTCTCTGAATTTTCTTAAGTTTTAGATTATTATTTCACCATTATTCCTCAAAATTATTTGATTTAGATTTCATCTTATTCTAGTTCTAGTTCTAGTTACTTTCAGATTACGTACAGGTTTCAGTCCCTGTGGATTCGACCTCGGTCTTACCGAGATTATTACTACATCACAACCCTATACTTGGGGAGTGAACAAGTTTTTGGCGCCGTTGCCGGGGACTGACGGCTACGATTTTCTGAAATTAATTGGTTTTAGAGTTAGTTTAAGATTAGGATTTTACTAATTTTAATTTTGTTTTCTAATTGATTCATATAACTAATCCATTTCCTATTTTGTAGGTTGTTAAGATAGAACTTCTAATTTGGTAAACTCTTTCTGATTTTCTAGATTTTCTAACTCTTTAGATTTGGTTTGCTTTAAAAACTTCTTCTATTTAGAAACTAACTTATTTTGTTTTGTTTTGCAGGTCTTTAGCTTAGGGACTCCAATTTGGTAACTTCTTTCCAACCCTCTCTTTCTTTCTAGATTTTCATTTTTTAGGATTAGGTTTAGAATTTGATTGAGGGCTGCGAGTGTTTCATGCCCAAGTGGGCCCGTGATGACACTCGACGTCTCTTAACTGAAGGAGGATTAGTTGAGGGGTTGACTGTCCATCGCAGAACTGGACACCGCTCGAATTCCCCTGAGTTAATTGAGGTTATGGCTGCAAATCAACCTCAAGTACTACCTCAACATATGGATGAGGAAGTACATGATGAGAATGAGGTGCATCAAGCACCCCCACCTCGTACTTTACGGGATTATTTACAACCGGCGGGGGAGAGTATGCCCTCATGCATGATTTTTCTTGAAAACACAGGACAGATGGACATCAAGCCAGGAGTTATCCAACTCCTTCCTAAATTCCATGGGCTTGAATCAGAAAGTCCATACTTACATTTGAAAGAGTTCGATGAGATTATAGCCACCTTATACTTTCCCAATGTATCCGAGGATACAATTAGGCTGAAACTCTTTCCTTTTTCCTTGAAAGAGAAGGCTAAGACGTGGTTACATTCACTGCGTCCTAGATCCATTGGTACATGGAATGATATGTAGAGGAAATTCATAAAGAAATTTTTCCCACACCATAAAACGATTACCCTCAGAAAAGCAATCATGAAGTTCGCCCAAAAGGAAGATGAAACATTCTACCAATGTTGGGAAAGGTTCAAGGATCTTGTCAGTTCATGCCCACAACACGGTTTTGAAATGTGACGCATTACAAATTTTTTCTATGATGGACTGACATCTTCCATGCGCCAACTGGTCGAGACAATGTGTAATGGAGAATTCATGAATAAAGAGGTCGATGAGGTATGGGATTATCTCGATAGACTTGCCGAAAATGCACAATCATGGGACCAATACCCAAAATCAAACACCACGCCTAGGCCAACTCAATCTAAGGAGAAAGGTGGAGTATATCTCCTGAAAGAAGAGGATGATGTAAATTTTAAAGTGACTAATCTCATGCGAAGAGTCGAGGCCATGGAAGGAAAGAAGGATAAGGTTAATGAAATTGTTTGCGGCATCTGTGATTGCAACATTCACACAACTAAAAATTGTCCTACAATATCTGCTTTTTGAGGAGTGTTAAATGAGCAAGCTAATGCCGTAAATAACTATCAAAGACCTTTCAATGGATCTACTTCTAATACATATAATCCTGGTTGGAAAAATCATCCAAATTTTAGTTGGAGGAATGGACAAACTGCTACCCCTCAAAGTTTCTTTAATCAAAATCCAAATCAGGGGAAACCTCAAGAAGAACCGGTTCAAAATTCCATGCAAGAGCTAGCCCAGACAATGCGGGACTTTATGCAAAAAATAGATTCACGTATGACGGTTATAGAAAAGGGGATGCTTCCTGCACAACCGCTCCCCAATCCTAAACCGCAATACGAGATAAATGATCCCAGCTCTTCAAATCAAAGGGGCACGCTAAATCCATCACCACTCTTAGGAGTGGGAAGATCATTGATAAAACCTTTCCGGTTAGGCCCGAAAATCCTCAAGAACCAGAAGAGGACAATAATGATGGATCTAGTGATGTCCCATAAAAATTAGAACCGGAACTTCTAGAGAATCCAGTTGCTCCGTTCCCCCAACGGTTGGTTACACCAAAATATCTTTCTAACTCTCAGGATATTCTGGAGGTGTTGAAACAAGTGAAAGTCAACATTCCTCTACTTGATGTCGTAAAACAAGTTCCTTCGTATGCAAAATTTCTGGAAGACCTATGCACGACCAAAAGACGGCAGAGTATTCAAAAGAAGATTTTCTTAACTGAGAAAGTGAGTGCCATCCTGAAGCAAGACGTGCCGCAGAAATTTAAGGATCCTGGTAGCCCAACCATATCATGTGTAATCGGGAACCATCGAATTGATCACGCACTTCTTGACTTAGGAGTGAGCGTCAATCTGATTCCCTACTCGGTATACAAACAGTTAGGGTTGGGTGAGTTAAAACCTACCCTAACCACGCTACAACTTGCCGATCGATCTATTCATGTACCAAGAGGGATTATTGAGGATGTGTTAGTCCAAGTCGATAGATTTTACTACCCTGTAGATTTTATCATCTTGGACACCGAACTCATCAATAACATGAGCACTCAGATTCCCGTCATTCTTGGTCGCCCATTCCTTGCCACGTCAAATGCAATCATCAATTGCAGGAATGGTGTTATGACTATGTCTTTTGAAAATTTGACATTGGAGTCAAACATTTTTTTTAATAACGGCAGCAACTCAGAAGATGATGACGATGTCCACGACATTAACATGATCGATACTTTCGTGGAAGATAGGACAACCCTTACTTTATCCTCTGATCCTCTAGAGACGTGCTTGACCCACTCCCATGAGTTTGATGATGATATGATTAGGGAGACGTGTGCCTTGCTCGATACTGCACCGGTACTTGAAGTTAACCGGTGGAGGCCACAATTTGAAGAATTACCACAAACTGATGTAGTGCCTCTTCCGTCTAACCTCAAGGCACCAAAGCTTGACCTAAAACCTTTGCCCTCCGATTTGAAATATGCCTATTTAGGTCAAGATGAGACATAACCGGTGGTGATCTCTACCCACCTGGAGAAAGAATAGGAGAGTATGCTCATATCTACTCTCATTGAGTATAAAGGAGCCCTAGGATGGACGATCGCAGACCTCAAGGGAATCGACCCTTCGATTTGTACTCACCGCATATATCTTGAAGATAATGCGAAGATCGCTCGGCAACCACAACGTAGACTAAATCCAAACATGAAGGAAGTGGTTAAGGCCGAGGTTCTCAAACTATTGGATGTGGGTATCATATATCCTATATCTGATAGTCAATGGGTGAGTCTAACTCAGGTGGTTCCTAAGAAGTCCGGAATCACCATCGTAGCCAATGCTAATAATGAACTCGTACCGACTAGAGTCACTACTGGTTGGAGGATGTGCATTGACTACAGGAAGTTAAATACCGTCACGAGGAAAGACCACTTTCCTTTACCATTCATTGATCAGATCCTGGAAAGGCTAGTTGGTCATTCCTATTACTGTTTCCTTGACGGGTATTCGGGCTACAATCAGATTGAAATCGCCCCTGAGGACCAGGAAAAGACCACATTTACATGTCCCTACGGCACTTTTGCTTACCGAAGGATGCCATTTGGACTATGTAATGCCCCTGCCACCTTTCAGCGATGTATGTTGAGTATCTTTTCTGATATGGTAGGGCAATATTTAAAGGTCTTCATGGACGATTTCTCTGTCTATGGTTCATCTTTCAGCAAGTGCTTGGAAAGTCTTAAATGTGTGCTGAAAAGATGTGAAGAAAAGAACTTGGTACTTAATTGGGAGAAGTGCCATTTCATGGTTCATAAGGGGATTGTCCTTGGACATATCATCTCGTCCAAGGGAATTGAGGTAGACAAGGCAAAAATTGATCTTCTCTCTAACCTGCCTCCACCCAAGAACATCAGGGACGTGCGATCCTTCTTAGGACACGCAGGATTTTATAGGCGATTCATAAAGGACTTTAGTCTCCTCTCTCGTCCTTTATGTAATCTTCTTCAAAAGGATGTTTCATACGAGTGGACTGAGCAATGCCAGGAAGCTTTCACCAAGCTTAAAGGCATGCTAACCACTGCACCTATCATGCAGCCACCCGACTGGAGCCTTCCTTTTGAGCTTATGTGCGACGCTTCTGATTATGCTCTTGGAGCGGTTCTAGGCCAGAGAAAAGATAAGAGGCCCTACATCATCCATTATGCGAGTAGGACTTTAAATCCTGCCCAAGTGAACTACTCGACTACATAAAAAGAACTTTTAGCCATAGTGTTCACCTTGGACAAATTTAGGTCCTACCTGATCGGATCCAAGATCATTATCTATACAGATCATGCGACATTGAAGTATCTTCTTTCTAAGAATGATTTTAAGCCCCACCTGATACGATGGATCCTTCTACTCCAAGAATTTGATTTGGAAATTAAAGATAAAAAGGGAGTAGAGAACGTAGTGGCCGATCACCTTTCTTGCCTTAATACCTCTGATTCCCTTGAGGCGACCCATATCAATGACATGTTCCCTGATGAACAACTGTTCAGAGTCTCCCATTCACCTTGGTTCGCTGATATTGCTAATTATCTTGCTACAGGTTCCATACCGACACATTGGACTGCGCAAGATAAGAAGAAATTTTTCATCGAGGTGCACAAATTCTTCTGGGATGATCCATACTTGTTTAAATATTGCCCAGATCAAATCTTGAGGAGATGTGTGCCAGACGATGAGCATCAGAGTGTCATCTCCTTCTGTCACTCACAGGCCTGTGGTGGTCACTTTTCTGCCAAAAAAACCACAGCCAAGATTCTGCAGTGTGGCTTCTATTGGCCCACTATGTTCAGGGACACTCATGAGTTTTGCAAAGCTTGTGAGCGTTGTCAGAAATTGGGAGCATTGTCCCGTCGAAATATGATACCCTTGAATCCCATTCTTATCATAGAGGCATTTGATTGCTGGGGCATCGATTTCATGGGACCATTCCCTCAATCTTTTAGGAATTTATATATTTTGCTTGCCGTAGACTATGTCACTAAATGGGTCGAAGCGATTCCGTATCGAACTAATGACCATCGCACGGTCATTAAATTCCTGAAGGAAAACATCCTTTCCCGATTCGGAACGCCTCGAGCCATCATTAATGATGGGGGCTCATACTTTTGTAATAGGCCATTCGAGAGTTTAATGAGAAATATGGTATCTCTCATAAGGTGAGCACCCCATACCACCCACAGACAAGTGGGCAAGCTGAGATTTCCAATAGGGAGATCAAACACATTTTAGAGAAAACGGTTAACCTTGATCGTAAGGACTGGTCAATCCGATTGACTGATGCCTTATGGGCTTACCGTACTACTTTTAAAACCCCTATTGGAATGTCTCCCTTTAGACTCATTTATGGAAAGGCTTGCCACTTGCCTATGGAGTTGGAACATAGAGCCTATTGGGCGATCAAAAATCTAAATTTCAATCTGAATAACGCTGGCTCGTTATGCAAACTTCAATTAAATGAACTTGAAGAAATCCGGAACGACGCGTACGAGAACTCGAGAATTTACAAGGACAAGATGAAGGCGTTTCATGACCAACATATTCTACGAAAATCATTCACGCCAGGCCAGAAAGTCCTTTTGTATAATTCTCGATTACATATCTTTCCGGGTAAGCTTCGATCTCGTTGGACCGGCCCTTACATTGTTGTTACTGCATATCCTCATGGGGCCGTTGAGATAAGAGACCCCGACAATGGCAAGGAGTTTAAAGTAAATGGACATCGCTTAAAGCCATTTGTCGAGAAATTTGATTCAGAGGACATGTCCACACCTCTGAATGATCCTATTTACCAGGACTGATCTCCTAGTCTGATGAAGGTATAGGTAGGTTTATCGCTTTCTTAGGACTAGGGTAGTTGCTTTATTTGTCTGGCTGAAGACGTTAAACTTCGCGCTCCTGGGAGGCAACCCAGCTTTTCAACTTATTTCATTTTCTTAGTTAGTTCAATGTTTGTGGGAACATTACTGCAAACCCTCACGAGACTACAACTCGTCCACTAGGGGTAACCTAGGGGTTTAAAGGCTTGTTGCATATGCTAAATGCAATCGAGAGCACCTGCAAAAGTGGTATAGGTAGGAGTTTATTTTTGTTATTTGTATTTTACTTGTGTTGGTTTCTCCTTGCATTGACTTACTCTCTCGCTGATATTTTTGAAAAAGTCTCTCGATTCGTCATCCAGGTACTATCTTCCCATCACTTCTCTTTTACTTTCGTTGTCCCATGTGCATTGCATGCTTACATCTTTTACATTGAGGACAATGTAGATTTTAGGTTGGGGGTGGGAGATTAGGTTTCCTAATCAGTGTTTTCTTGGTCTTGAGCAAAATTTGTGAAAATTTTTAAAAAAATTTCTGCAATTTCTTGTGAATTCGAAGTGATCTTGACAGCCATCTTTGATTTAGAATTACAAGATAAGTGATGTTGGTAATTTGTGACTCTAAGATTCCGTTCTTTGTTAGATTTCATAGTAAAAATCGAATTGTTAATCCATGATTAGAGGTTTTAAAAATTGATTGAGTCATGATTTCACAAGACAGATCTTGCTTACACATTGAGGTTTCAGTTCCATATTGAAGGATTAACTTGGTAATCACTGAGCATGAAAGAAACCAGCCTAAAAGATTTGGCCATCAGGGTATAAAAAAAAAAAAAAGAATCTTCACTATAGGTTTGCTCCCTATAAGTGTGGACTTCATTCCCGATGGATAATATGTAAAAAAGATTTGGGTATACAGTTTTCACCATAGGTTTGCTCCCTATAGGTGAGGACTTGATTCCCTTCTTAGTGTTACTTAAAAAAATACATATATAAAAAAAATAAAAGCTGAAGGAATGAAAAGATGATCTTTGAGGCAAGCTTTTGGTTATCATAAATTCTCTTGTTGTTTACCAACAATATCCTGAAATAAAGAATTGCATATTAATGTTGTAAGCCGAGATTACACTATACACCCATGGAACTCAATGTTTAGAATTATTCTAGTTTATGGATTAATATTTGAACTTGATTATGAAATTCACCGTGCATGTGAGGTCAAGAGAAATTGATAATCAACATTTATGAATCTTAGAATTCTGGTATCTGAAAGTTTTTTTCGAAATATCACTTAAATTCATAGAGATTGTCCTGTAATTCTCAATTTATTTTTCGCATACTTTGCTCGGGACTAGCAAAATGCTGGTTGGGGGTTGTGTTGAGGGTCAAATATTGCATATCAGACCCCAATTACTGCCTGGATTTACGAACATGATGCCATTTAATACCTCATTTTAATCGTGTTTGTGCTGCCAGGTGTATTTACGAGCGAGGACTGAAAAGAATGCTAAAAGCCTAGAGTTAATGCTCTTGCATCACCAAGGCATTGGATGGGACTCCAGGGGACCAAGATCAACGCTAGAGATCCAAGAAAACCAAGAAACTGAAGCTCAAGTGGCCTGGAAGTCAGTCAGAATACAAGATCACAGGGTTCCCACCATCTGATCGGCTCGAAACTCCATATGGTGCCTGAGGACCATGAATGAACCGTACACGTCAAATTTCAGTAGTTGGATACTTGTGAAAGTAGTTCAACGGACAGATCAGCCCATGAATCTCTGATTTGGGGCCCACCTGATCTCTGGATTTGCTTCTATTTTGGAATCAACGCCTAAAATGATATGATAGAACATATGCAGGGAATGGATTTCTCAAAACATTAATGTGGGCCCCACTTCGTGTGGATGGTGTACAGAGCAGGTGTGCACCTGCCATGTACCGAATTAGCCAAAGCCGGTCAGTTAACGCTGACCCGACGCTGGCTCCAATTCAAATTCAGTAACGAAACAGGGACCTGCGGTCTTTTCTTATGGGCCACCATTCCATCTCAATGATCAAATCCGGACCGTCCATTCGTCCTAGAAGGTAAAATCGACCGTACATGTGGTGGGTTTTCAAATCCTAGCTTGCGTACGCATGGAGACATCATCACCGCATCAAACGGACGGCACGTTTAAAACTCACTGGGCCATACTCAATCTAAATCAAAACCATGCATATCTGGACGATTTTCCGAGATAAAACTAATGGACGAGGTGGATTTCTCAACAGTGGGGTATGTGGACCCCACCAATAGCACTGCAAGACTTGCGTGCGTACGCACAGCGTCCGCAAGGTACGGACGCTGATTCATGTTGTGGGCCCCACCTATTGTCCATACAGGCAATCCGACTCGTTCACCAGATTCCCATGACCCATGTTACCAAGTCTTAGGTGGAAGAATTTTAAAAGATCGCAAGGATCGAAATCCAACCTTTCAAACGGACGATCAACGGCAGAGCAGAAATCAGGTGGACCGCATCAAAAGCAATCCAAAAGCAACCACTTCTAACCGAAATTCTGAAAGGAATCCACTGGACAGACTAGATTTGTCAAAGAAAAGCATCCGTGGGCTTCAACAACGTCACAGCGTAACGGCGTTCGCACCCTATTTCGCACACGGACGTTGTCCGAGTTTTACGGGCTGTTGTGGCCCACCACCGTTGATTGGACGTCCGATCTGGACCGTCCAGAGGATGATCAGGTCTGGGACGATCTCAACCATGAAGATAGACGGGAAGAATGGACGATCGGCTGTCCAAAATAATTCTCTAAACGCAAGTTATCTTTACATTTTGCCCTGCGTAAAACAGGGAGTTCGATTCTTGTTTGCCGAAGGAAGGTCGGTTCTCCAACTCCAACACTGACTCCACTCCGCCCGGCTGCATATAAAAAGAGAAAAGAGAGAATGTGGAGGGTATTCAGGAACTCACGGCTGGGAGCTCTGGACGTCAGGAGAGAGAAAGACAGGGAGTAGAGTTTGAGTTTTTTTTTTAAATTGTTTTCTTCTTCTTTCTTTTCTCTATTTTATTATGAGATCTAGCCCATTCATGTGTGGCTAAACCTCTTAGCTAGGGCTAAGAGGTGAAGCTTGTAGTGTGATGGGAACTCTTTGCTTGCCTTTTGTTTAGATTGATCTGATGTTGATTTGGGTTTAATTAAGGGAATATTTTTAGTCTTTAATGGTCTGTTGTGACTGAAATTACAATGGGTCTGCGATGGCTTTGAGTATTTCTTTCTCCTTTTATGTTCTATGACGTCAGGAAGCCCTGTTGTTCACCATCATCTCCTGGGCATGGTTGGATGACGGTAACCCTTCCTGACTTTCATGACATGTTGATTGATTGGTAATTAGATTAATTCTGCTGTTTGCTTTGTCTCCTGGGCATAGTTTGGTGATGGAATCCATTCTAATTCATACACCTTTCATCTCTTGAAACCTATATCAATGGCAGTTCAGTTAATTTCCATGATTTATGAAGCAGGCATAAGATCTCCCTGATCTCCACAAGTGGATCCTCTGAATCCCTAGTTTCCCTTCTCTAAATTTTCTTAAGTTTTAGATTATTATTTCACCATTATTCCTCAAAATTATTTGATTTAGATTTCATCGTATTCTAGTTCTAGTTCTAGTTACTTTCAGATTACGTACAGGTTTCAGTCCTTGTGGATTCGACCTCGGTCTTACCGAGATTATTACTACATCACAACCCTATACTTGGGGAGTGAACAGCATCAGAAAACCCAAAATGAGAAAAGAAAAAGAAATCAATTAGGGCATCTGAAATGAGAAGAGAAAAAGAAAAAATCAAAGAAAAAATCGAAGATAGATGGACGCAATTGGAAGGAAGGGTTGAAGTATTCCAATGCGGTTGGATAGAAAAGGTGAGGCGTGAGAGAGATTGAGAGGTAGGAAGAGGCGTGAGAGAGGGGGGAATTGAAGGCTAGGGTTTTTCTGATCTAGGCGCGGAGGCTTTTTTCGGGCGGGGGCATATCATTTTTGCACACGCGCGGGACAATATTGGAGATGGATGGTGCTAGCAAGCGCTCCATGGGCCCATCGGGATGTATATAGTTTATCCACACCATCCATTCATTTTGAGATCTACTTTTAGAGCATGATCCCAAAACTAAGGCAGATCGATATCCCAAATGGACCACACCACAGATCAACGGCAAGCACTTAATCTACACTGTTTCCTATGATGTGGCCCACTTGAGGCTTCGATCTACCTCATTTTTTTAGGCTCATGCCTGAAATAAGGTGTCAAAATTAACGGACGGCTTACATAAATCACATACATCGCGGTGGGCTCCATAGATAAATCGCTTCGATCTGCCTCACGTCAGCAAGTTCTGTGGGTCCCATCATGATGTATGTGCTATATCTAAACCATCCATCCATTTGGCGAGCTCATCTTAAGGCTTGGGACCAAAAATAAGACTTGTATAAAGATAAAATGGACCACATTGAGAAAAGCAGCGGGGATTGAACGTCTACCATTGAAACCTTTTTGGGTTCCCAGAAGTTTTGGATCAACATGAAATTTATTTTTACTCTTCATACAAGTATACGTGACCTTATGAACAAATTGGATGGAAAATAAACGTTATGGTGGGCCTACGAATTTTTTAACGGTGAAAATCATTATCTCCACTGCTATTTTTGGTGTGGTCCATTTGAGCTTCAGATATAATTCATTTTTTGGTTGATGATCTTAAATGATCTCGAAAAATTATTACTAACTTGCATGTATTGGAAAATTAAATACAGCCTTAAAGAACTCAACATATTAGAGCTTTGCCAAGCCCACATGTTATGTATAATAATGATAATGCACATACGCCACCACTATGTGTTGACCTGGCATATTGGTACAAGATCTAGTCTATTCATTAGAGATGTAGGTATGGCCAATCTATGGGGAAACGGATTGGCTACTCCCCCTGCCACTAGCCCCATGGTTGGTGGACGGTGCTCTGTGGGCCCTACCATGATGTATGTGTTTCATCCATTCCATTCATCCATTTTTAAATATTATTTCCAGGCTTGATCCCAAAAATTAGAGGTATATAAATCTCAAGTGGTCCACACCACATGAAAACAATAGTGATTGGATATCCACCATTAAAATCCTCTTAAGGCCCACTATACTGTTTATTTGATATCCAATCTGTTGATTAGGTCATACAATCCCAGATGAAGGGAAAAAAACAAAAATCATCTTGATCCGAAGCTTCTATGGCCCCCAAAATGTTTTTGATGGTCGAAGCTCATTCAACACTGTTTCCTGTAATGTGGTCCACTTGAGATTGGGATATACCTCTTTTTGGTCTCATATTGTACAATGATCTGTAAAAATAGATGGACAGGATGGATGAAACTCATACATCATGGTGGGGCCCACAGAGCACCGACCACTAGCCATTGGTTGGTGTCAAGGGGAGTAGCCAATCCGTTCCCTTCCAGTGGATCCCATCAGATCAACGCAGTTGATCACTAAGCAATGGGCCCTACTTGTACAAGTTGAAAATCCAAACTTGCACCATAAGTTTCAATTTTTGATATATGACCATCTTGTCTAGTGACTCAGTAGGTGGGCCCAGCCCATTTCCACCCCTAACTGGAGACCTGGCAAGTCATACTTCAAAGCGACAAAATTCTTTAATGAGGTGTAGGGACCCTTGATTTAGTGGCCAAGATGTCAAACACATCTTCAACCTGCAAATAGAAAACCATGGTGGGGCCCAAAATCGGTTTAGCTCAAAAATTAAGTCCCGTCAGATCAACACCACAAGAAAACAATAGTTATTGGATATCCACCATTAAAATCCTCCTAAGGCACACTGTACTGTTTATTCGACATCCAATCTATTGATTAGGTCATACAGACCCAAATGAAGGGAAAAAAACAAAGATCAACTTGATCCAAAACTTTTATGGCCCCTAAAAATATTTTAATGGTCGACGTTCATTCAACACTGTTTCTTTCCTGTAATGTGGTCCACTTTAGATTGGGATATACCTCATTTTTTCGTCTCATATCATAAAATGATATAGAAAAATATATGGACGGCATGGATGAAATACATACATCATGGTGGGGCCCACAGAACACTGACCACCAGCCAATGGCTGGTGGTAAGGGGAGTAGCCAATTTGTTTCTGCAAGACTCCTACGGAAGTGACGTCACTAGTTATATGGGTTCCACCATGATGTGTGTTTTGTATCCACACCGTCCATCAATTCGGAGAGATGTATGAATTGTATCCACACTGTCCATCCATTTTTTCATATCATTTTAGATTATAGTAGATTTTTAAAAAATGCATATCTACGTATCAAGTGGACCACACCACAGGAAATGGTGCTAAGGATGGCCACCATTGAAACCTTTTTAGGGTCCACCATATTGTTTATTTGCCATCCAACTTGTTGATATGGTCATATACACCTCGATGAAGTGAAAAAGTAAATATCATCTTAATCAAAAACTTTTGTGGCCCCCAAGAATTTTTCAATGGTAGGAATTTAATCCCCACTTTACGGTCCATTTGAGCTTTGGATCTTAATTATTTTCGGGGTCATACTCTAAAATGATATGTATAAATGGATGGACGGTGTGGATAGAATTCATACATCTTATTGGTCCCTTAGTAGCCCATCGGAGCCTCATTCATCTCATCCCCTATCTAACCATTGCATCCCTCATCCAACCATCCATTCATCTCATACAATCATCCAAACATCCATCAATCCATCTATCCAACCATTCCATCCACCTATAAATGTAACGCCCTGGAAATCGGGGGTCGTACATACACCCGACTCCCGAGTTCCTGAGTGTCACTTATCATTAATTTTTATGATTTAATGATTAATCAAGGTTAATTGCGCATCTTGGAATTCCTTGGAGCATGAAACACAACTATAACTAGTCTACTGGAGAGAAAGTGATATAGATATATACAGGTCCAAAAGAACATAAAAGGGTCGCCCAAGGCGTTGCCCAACAAAACGACAAAAGAATACTATGACCGAAAAGAATAGGACTGAGCCCAACTCAGCGATCCAATCCCGCCTCTCAAGCTGACGGAGAACCATCCGTCATTTGGAAGTAGGACAACTCAACCTCCTCCTCGAAGCTCGCCTCACCAGACACCTCATGCCCTGAGTCACCTGCATCTATGAACGGGTCTGGTTGGTGTTTTAAAACACCATCCCAGAGTGGGAGTGAGTGATCAACTCAGTAGGTGCTATTAGTCTTAAGTTAAACAGACATCAATTATAGCATGAACTTAATGAAAAGTAGTCAATCATATACATATAACTAATCTTATTAATTCGCATGCTTGCTGGATGGTATGATGCATGCTCTCACCACAACGCTCCCTCAAGCGACTCCATCTAATGATCGCGTATGACGTATGACAACACTCCCTCAGAGCGACCGCGACTTCCGAGTTGCCATCCTAACTAGTGCGATGCAATGCGATCGTGTTAGCCGAGTTATTAGTTAAGTCCAATCATCCAGCAGATTGGAGAATCTGATACACCCCACGTGTCAATGCCTTAAGCTAGTTGCGAGGCTAAGACCCCCTAATGCGTGAGGCCGAGGCCCCGCGGTCCATGATCCCGTCGGGTTCCTCATCCCCGACTTCAAGCACATGAGGAGTGCCGAGAGAAAGGGATTGCTCGCGGTCACTACGGGGAGGCGCAGCACCCCAACGTAGGCCGACAGTTAGGACACAGTGTCCCATTCCACCATGCCTGACTCACGAGGCTGTGGACCAGTTGCATTCGGTTATTAGTGGGCCAATACGGTTGTAGGGTGTTCCAGGTTCCATACATGTGTGAACAACTAGGGTTAACAAACAAGGTTAGTCAGACAGTAGGCTAAACCGCACGAGTCAGGCGAGCGTGAGACGAGTGACATCGGGCATAAGAGACCCATGTAGTCGAACTACAGCCACCCGAACATACTCGCCCAAACCCACGGGTCTAGCCATAACATAGTCCTACCAATGGGACTGCCATCTCTCATCATGTTCCTGGCCAACCCCAGAGTGTGATGGTGATTCCTAACATGTCAACATCCAAGTTATCAACTAGTATATCAACATCATGTTTTCAAGCATCTCAATCATACGAATCAAATATTCCTAACAAGCAAGTTATCGCTATCATGAAACAAAGTGCATGTGAGTTGTGTGGGTGTGTGAGGAAGTTAAGGACTTCCTCCATTGTAAGAAAATCATATGCATAAGGGTAACGAATCATATATACTATGAAGCATCAACATATGGGAAAATCAACCAAGGCACGAGCACGTAATCATCCATACATAAAATCATGTGAGAAACAAGAACAATCATCATGAGGGAGCCAACATACAATTCCATACAATTTCAACAAACATACAAATCCTAGGGTTTTCTCTAGATTCTCCAAATATGGTATTCAAGCAATCAAAATCATTAATCACATATTAAAATTGTTGCTAGGCCACCTAAGAACAATAGTCCGCACCTTCAGATTGTTAGAGACTTGGAAAATGACCTAGGAATGAGGGCTTTGGGGTCGAACAACCGTAATCCCAAAAATAACCATTTGCATGTTAGAACTTCATGCAAAACCCTCTCAATACATGGGTTTCAAGAAAAAAGGGTGAATGATCTTACCTAGACGACCCATGGATGATTGTTGAGGTTGTGGTGGAGAGTTTCTCTTGGAGGAAAGATAGGGAGTTGAAAGGGTTGATCCCCTTGGGCCCCACCTCGATCTAAGGTCCACCTTAGCTCTCCTTCACTCTCTCTTTCTTGTCTCCTTGTTCTCGAGCTCTCTCTTTCTCCCTTGGCAATGATGGTTGTGGTTAGGGTTATGAGATGAGGGGCTAGGGCTTTATTTCCTAGAGTTGGGCCAAGTGGCCTTAAGTTTCAATGAATTCCCACAATGGCCCGCTAGGATTCCATCTTAGCTTTGGGACGGACCCCACACTCCCTAGGCCATCAAATTTGGTAAGTAGGTGCCTCATGACCCGATGAGGGGTCATGCAAAGTTTGGGGACAAACGGATCAACGAAGGTGGGGTTTGATCATACGGTTCTGATCTTCAATTAGCCCTGTAGGGACCATTTCAATTGTTAGGGCAGTTCTGGTGGACCCTTGGCCATGAAACTTATAGGATAAGTGGTCCATGGCCCGATGAAGGGCCATGCAAAATTTGAAAACAATCGGATATGGGGTTGGGTCGTACGGGTCAGATTTGCGATCAATGGTTACCGGGCCACGATCGGGTCCCAGATTTTGTGGACGGGTGTAGTAAAATACATTAGACCTTCTTTGTAAATTTGGAAGAAATCCAACAGCTGGAAAGCTTGGTATCTCGGTTTCATTTGCAAGTGTCAGATTCCAATTCTGGTATTAGTGGGGTTGGATCATCTGATTGTTGATTAGGAAGTCGATCGAGCGATCATCAATAATGTGCACTGTTCGATCGTCGATCAGGAACTTAATGAGGAAATATATGTTGGTTTTCACTGTTTAATTGATGAGCACACAGACAGATGAAGAAAAACTATTCATAAGAGTACATAGGCAGATAATTTACGATGTTATTACAAATACTCTACCCTTTTGAAATGAAACACGTGGCGAAACGTCTTTCCCACCATTTAATTTTTTCGAAAAAAATGGTGGGAAACGTTTTAGCAACAATAATTATAGCTTATCACCAAAATATTTACTATTTGCGATGATTTACAATGTTGTTGCAAATACTCTAACATTTCATAATGAAACTACATTTGTCGCAAAAAGTTTTAGTTGGTATTTGTCGCAATGAGTTAGCCTAGTCGTCGTTAAAATAGACTATTTGCAGTGACTTTTGTGTTGTTGCAAAAACTAATGTTTTGCAACGGAAAAAATTGGTAGGAAACATTTTAGTTACGATAATTATACCTCGTCGCAAAAACGTCGACTATTTGCGATGATTTACAATGTTATTGCAAATACTCTAACATTTCGCAATGAAACTACATTCGTCGCAAAAAACTTCAATTGATATTTGTCGCAACGAGTTAACCTAGTCGTCACTAAAATAAACTATTTGTAGCGACTTTTGTGTCGTTGCAAAAACTAATGTTTTGCGACGACACTTAATTCGTCGCATAAAGTGGACATCAGCGATGACGATTGAAACGTATGACGAAACATCTTTCTCCCCATATAATTTTAAAAAAAAAAATTGGTGGAAAACGTTTTAGCAACGATAATTATAACTCGTCGCAAAAACGTTAACTATTTGTGATGATTTACAATGTTGTTGCAAATACTCTAACATTTGGCAATGAAACTACATTTGTTGCAAAAAACTTCGGTTGGTATTTGTCGCAACGAGTTAACCTAGTCGTTGCTAAAATAAACTATTTGCAGCGACTTTTGTGTCATTGCAAAACTAATGTTTTGTGACGACACTTAATTCATCGCATAGAGTGGACATTAGAAATGACGATTGAAATGCGTGGTGAAACGTCTTTCCAGCCATGTAATTTTTTCATAAAAAATTGGTAAAAAATATTTTAGCGACGATAATTATAGCTTGTCACAAAAATGTCGACTATTTGGGATGATTTACAATGTTATTGCAAATACTTTAACATTTCGCAATGAAACTACATTCATCGCAAAAAGCTTCAATTAGTATTTGTCACAACGAGTTAACCTAGTCGTCGCTAAAACAAACTATTTGCAGCGACTTTTGTGTCGTTGCGAAAACTAATATTTTGCGACGACACTCAATTCATCACATAAAGTGGACATTAGCGATGACGATTGAAATGTGTGGCGAAATGTCTTTCCCGTCATGTAATTTTTCTGGGAGAAATTGGTGGGAAACGTTTTCGCGACGATAATTATAACTCGTCGCAAAAACATCGACTATTTGCGATGATTTACAATGTTGTTGCAAATACTCTAACATTTCGTAATGAAACTACATTCGTCGCAACAAGTATAATTTAATATTTTTTGCAATGAGTTGAACTAGTCGTTGCAAAAGGAACTGTGGAAAAAAATCTAATGTTGTATTTTCGCAACGAGCTTGACTAGTTGTTGCAAAAGCTACTATTTGCGACAAGTTTTGTGTCGTCGTAAATTTTTTTTTTTACGACACCTAATTTGCCACAAAAAATGGCTAGTAACAATGACTGGTTAAGCTCGTTGTGAAAAATTCATGCGACAACTTTTTGCGATAAGTTTTGCAACGACAATTGAAGCTCGTTGCAAAAAAGTTAACTATTAGCGACGATTTAAACTGTTAACGTAAATAATTTATTTTTTGCGACGACTTGAAATGTCATTGTAAAAAAATGACTTTTTGCAATGAAATTAGACTCGTCGCTAAAAAAATCGTTGCAAAAAGTATAATTTGTTGTAGTGACGCCACCAGCGCCGTTGCAGCCACACTGCCTCACTGCTTGTGCACATGCGTGTGTGTGTGTGTGTGTGTGTTTTCTAGTGTTACATGCAACCCAACCTCTCTCTCTCTCTCCCTCTTTTCTCCAAGTAAGTTAACTATTGAAAAGATAGCTTATAACACTAAAATGGTTTCCATCTCTAAGTGATATGGGTAAATGATTTATATATATATATATATATATATATATATATATATATATATATATATATATATATATATATATATATATACAATTTTTTAAAAGAATTTTGGAGGAAAAATAATTTGATTTTTGAATTTCAAAATTCAAATACATTTTTAATTTAATCACCATTATGAGAGAAATTCTCTCTCTTTTAATCACCATTATTCTCTCTCTCTCTCTAATCTCTCTCTATCTCTCTCTCTCTCTCTCTCTCTCTCTCTCTCTCTCTCTCTCTCTCTCTCTCTCTCTCTCTTGTGGAAATGAGAGGGTTGTACCTTATATACATGGGGGCCTCTTGAACTCAAATTGAGAGAAAATCTCTCATTTTTAAAGTTTAAAATTTCTTCCTTTTGCAAGGCTCTTATATCTAGAGTGCACGATATCCAAGCCAACCAAAATGTGGGCCACACCTTGAATATAGTGGATTTCTCAAAAGACATTTTACAATGGTCAAGGTTTTTCACCCATCATATGGGCCTCAATCATGAAAATAATGGAAATGCAACACACGTTACTCCCACAAGGCGGAAGAGTAACTTCGCCTACACCAGCTGCGCATGACTCCTGATACAAGCGAGCAGATTAAGTGTTACCATGGTAACACTTTAGTGGCTGTTACCCTTACCTTGTGGGGCCCATATCGATAAATGTGATGTATATCCATGACACCCATCTGTTTTTTCAGCTTATCTTAGGGCATTATGCCAAAATCTACGTAGATCCAAATCTCAGGTGGACTACACCATTGGTGAAAGTAGTGACTAACCATTGAAAGCTTTTTATAGGCAACAAAAGTTTTGGATCAAGCTAATCTTTTTATTTTCCATTCATCCACGTCCGTTTGACCTTATCAATGAGTTGGATGGTAAATAAACATTCACAGTGGGTCTTAGAAAGTTTTTAATGGTGGGTGTTCAATCATGACTGTTCCGTGTGGTATGGTTTACTTAGATTTGGATCTGTTTTATTTTTTATTTTTTTTTATTTTTTTATTTATACCTGTCCTCAAATGGACTAAAAAAATGAATGGACAACTCAGACAAACACTCGCTAAGGTGGGCCCCACGCTGAGCGTAAGGTAACAACTAATTGGCTCCCTTGATATACAGGCACCTATAAACAGTACAGTTGGTGTACCAAAATTAAACTTATTAAATCGTAGAATTCAATTTCATTAATTTATATAAAAATCAGGTTAGTTGAACAATCCTGTCAAAAGTCAAGTTGGTTGAACAATGCTAACATCTTATTTGTGAACACTTATTCCTGATACATCTAAGCTTTTTCCTATAATTTAAACTGTTTATTTGAATAATTTCTAACTGTTTGTGTATCATCAATTAAAATCTGCAGAGCATCAATGTATTTCTCAGTTTGAAGAATCCTCAAAGCAATGACAGACACTTTCCTAAATTATCTTTAGTAACAGGGAGTTCATAGTAATTTAAATGCGTTGCTTGGAGAAGTATTGTCACATCAATATATTTTTCAATTTGAAGACTCCTCAAAGTAATGACGGACACCTTCCTAAATTAATTCTCTCCAATGAAGCTCATAGTAATTTAAATACATCACTTGGACAAACATTGTCACATCAATGTATTTCTCAGTTTGAAGACTCCTCAAAGCCATGATGGATACCTTTCTAAATTATCTCTAGTAATAAAGAGTTCATAATAATTTAAATGGCTCCACCTCATGGCTTAATAGTAGACTCACAAGAGTTTCAACACGATGTCTTGGGTTTGAGAACCCTTTGTAGTGTGAGTGTGCATAAGTGTAGGGTGTGTGAGTGAAACAAAAAAGGTCATGGAGACATGGATGAATAGAAAAGCAAATATGAGCTTGATTCAAATCTTTTGTGCCCATAAAAAAGTTTTTTATGATGAAAAACACTGGAATGAGATTGTCTTTTATTGTACCGAGTAAACTCAGTTGGGCTTACTATGAATGTATGTAGGTTAATCACGTTGTCCATTCATTTTTATAGCTCATTTTAGTAGTTGAGCCTAGAATTAAAGTATTTCCAAAGCTCAAGTAGACCACACCACAATAAACATTGGGAATAATGACTTCCATGGTTGAAACCTTGCCAGGCCTTGCAGTAATGTTTATTTGTCATCCAAGTGTTCATAGGATCACATAGACATAGATAAAGGGAAAACATAAATAATAGCTTGATCCAAAACTTTCATGGCCCTAAGAAATTTTCAGCATTAGAATTTCAATTCACACTATTTCCATGGTGAGGTCCACTTGAGATTTAGATATATTTCATTTTTGGGCTCAAGCCCTCAAATTGTTTGTTAAAATGGATGGGCAAAGTGGATAAAATATGTAAATCATGGTGGACCCCACAAAGTTTACTCAATACACTAAGCATACGGAGTTACTCTAGTACATAATTTGCTTCCTCAAACACCACTGTTTCATGTGGTGTGGTCCACCTAAAATTTGGATCTGCTTTATTTTTAGGATCATTACCTAAAATGAGTTGAAAAAACCGATGAATGGCATAGATATACACTACACACATAGGATGAAGTTCATTCTCTCCGGAATGTGTTTATTCTTACTACGACGAAGTGAACACATGAAAAACTTAGCCCGCTGCAAAACTTGTATGGATACGTGAATGTTTCAATGGTGGTCATTGAAACCCACTATTTTCTCTTCTTGTGTGGCGCACTTAAGTTTTGATGCTTTATTTATTTATTTTCGTCGTATATCTTAAAATAAAGTAGCGGATTGGATTGGATTTCTCGAAAAACATTACCAAAATCTCAACCGATTTCTCACGCACATTACCACCATCTCAGCGGTGGAACAACCTGTGAAAGGCTTTGGCAGGAAATCTGCATCCAAACCAAATCCCCGTGGTAGCCACCTCGATATCCAGGTAGCATCCTATCCGTCCATCCTTTTTAAAGATAGCTGTACGGTCTAAAAAAAATGAGGCGGATCAAACTCAAATTAACACACATGACGAGAAACAGTCAGGATCGATCTCTCACCATTGAAACCTTATTTGGGCCCACAGAAGTTTCAATGGTCGACGTTTCAGTGATGTGGCGTCTTTAAGATTTTGATCTTAAAGTGATACGGAAAGAACGATGGACGGAGTAGATTTCACATGGATCTCTACATCACAGAGCTTTGGGTTACATGGGCTCCGTGTAACAGGTGTTACACGCATCTCGCGTCCCTCAAAACCCGGTTACGGAACGGGTAGGGATTCGGTGGATCCCTGACTGTGGGGCCACCATTAATGTATCCTTTTTCCGTCCATCCGTTTTTTAACCTCATTTTAGGGGCTGGTCCAAAAAATAAATAGATCCAAAACTCAAGTGGACCACACCACAGGAAACAACGGTGATTAAATGCCCACCATTAAAAGTTTCTTAGGATCTGCTGGGAAGGTCACGTAGATCTGGATGAAGAGAAAATACAAGTATTAGCTTGATCGAAATGTTCTATGGCCCGAAAGAAGTTTACAGTGATCAATCACCACCTTTTCCTGCGGTGTGGTCCACCTGATATTTGGATTTGCCTTATTTTTTTTAAACATTCCCTGAAATGAGCTGTAAAAACGGATGGACGGCGTAGATATACAACAAACATATCGAGGTGGGCCCCACAGTCAGGGATCCGAGTCACATCCTCACCAAGCCGCCGACTACGGGATCTGTCTTCTTCTCGACTCTCTTTGCATGAGATTCACGAAAAGCTCGCAGTCTGATCGACACGTGGCAGATACAACCACCATCTCATGCCGCGTAACCGCCTTTTCTTCTTTCTTCTTCTCTGATTTCTTCTGTTTTCAATTTAATTTCTTTTCCCCTCTCTTCATAACACTTCTGCTCTGTTTCCATTATTACCCCTTTTATTTCGCGCTATATGCATTTTAAATTTGGGTCTTTGATTTCCCTTTTCGCCTCAGCATCTGATGAAGGTTCCTGTTGGGTTTCTGGCAACGCTATGGAGCTTTTTGTCTTTTCTGCCCTTCTTCTTTCTGCTCTTGATTCTCGGCCTTCTCAAAGGTAAGCAGACAAGCTCGTCTGAATTTGGTCCATCGCGCCTGATCAGGAAGTGACGTTCGTCGCCCAATGTTCGATGAGTGACAGGTGGATCAGGACCATCCGACCATAGGTTCGATCTGTTAGTTTCTCCTGTCGAGTCCATTTTCATCTCGACCGCCCATTTGAAGCCAACCGTTGATATGGATCTGATCTTTCGATCCCTCTGATTTGGGTCATTCATGAGAAGGATCACCGAATGGACGGTCCAGATCCACTACTTCATATGCCAGCTGTCAGGTACGAGAAGGATCACCATTTCAAGCCTTTTAAATTAAAAGGACCAGTTGTGGGGCCCACCTTCTTACTTGCAGTTGATGCATGGAGCCAGCCCAATCAAGCAAATGGCCCTGATTAAAGGCATGATCAATGAATGGGCCCAAACCCACATCTCCAGAAACATGCAGCTTAAGGCCACATGCTGACCCAGTAAATCAAATCATGCATTGGGTGGGGCCCGCTTGTAGATGAAATTGCCAAAAATGATGATTTGGTTGGATTGATTTTGGGGCAGCTCATCTACATAGTGGACCCCACCTAATGCACGGCTTTGATGTGTCCCACCCATGTGCCAGGCATTAGGTGAAGATCGAGCTTGAGCTCGGCTGTGTCAAAGACGGCATGGAGAAGTACACGAGGAGTTAGCTCGGTTAACCGACTCGAGCCGAAAAGGCTCGGGGCAGCTCGGTTAGGCTCGAGGTCTGAGCCGAGCCGAGCCTAAACACAAGTTCCACACATGCCTGAATCGTTTTGACTCAAATGGGGTCAGCCCAATCATGGTTTCTACCGTCCATAAATAGGCATGGACTGTCCCATGATGGGCCTCCATAGAAACATTGGTCTTACCCATTTAATAGGTGGGCCTAGATCGTCTCGTCTCTGGTTTTTGGTGTAGAGATGAGGAGGAGCCTAGCCAATTGATGGGCAGCTGGGCGCCGATTACGCTCAAGGCCCAGAAATCTAATGGACCTTCAAAAATGGTTGTATGCTCCATCATTTCGTATGCATGGTCACCTGTCTGGCCATCCTCATCATACATACATTGGGACCCACATGGTTTGAGCATTGAATATGCTCATTGACTGAACAATCTTATTCATAAATATGTTATGAAAACCAGAGGTTAAAAGCATCAAGTAACTTATCTTGATTTTCCAATCAATCTAATTTTCTTTTAGGGGAGATAGTCCATCACTTGAGTGGTTAGGTCGATAGGGTTGTCCAATCAATCCAATTTTCTTTTAGGAGGCATTTGGATCGTAAGTTACTTACAATAAGCTACTTATGCCTCAAGTAACTTATCTTGATTTTTACTTATTAAACTGAAGGAATTAAGTAACTTTAAATAATTTTTTTAAAAAATACTTATAATTGATCATAAACCAAACATACCTCATATGAGTTACTTACCTACTACTGGAAGTAGAAAAAGTAACTTATTTGGTGGTATCCAAACAGGCCCTTAGTGGCCCATCCACGATGAGGTCTACAAGATGGATGGTTTGCATCAATGTTCATATGGGTATGTGCACAAGGGAGGTGAAGCACATTGTCGCGGACCGGTCAGCAGTAAGGGGCTTTAACCATTTTTCATACTACTTATATAGTCGAGGTAATGCACATAGTATGTAATGTTGTTGAAAGGATTCTAAAGAAAGCTAGAGTCAAATAGAAATGTGAAATCTCTGGAATGTTCTAGAGTTCTCTTGTTGATCTTTGAAAGGATAATAGTGTAGATCAATTATCCAGAAGGTTTCTATTTTATTCTTGGATATGGTATCATTGCCACATTGGGCATGGCAAGAACTACATGTCAGACCTTGTGATAGCCATGGCAGTGGCGGAGCGATTGATGGAGTTCACAAGGAGTGACTCATCAGAGCTATTATTTTCAACAGGTGACTAAGGCAAGGGTCAAATATAGCAAGGATAGATGAGACTTACCCAAGCCATGAGGTTAAATTCTTTATCTGCAATTGGCCTCATTGGGCAAGGGATTTCTGAAAAGACAAGTTCTCAATGCTCTTGCAGTGAAGACAATTAAAGAAGAGGATTGAGGAAATAAGATTTAGTCCATGCAATTCCTCAATGCTATGGAAGGCAAGCTCCAAGAGCCAGGAGGAAAGTTGGAGTAGCTTCATTTGTGACGGCGATCAATGGGCAAAGTGCTACCAACATAACAAACCCTTGAACTCGGTTCAAGTCGAGGAGGAAGAAGAGGAACTGAGAATTAGGTTCTTAAATGTTTTGCAAGGACGAGCGAAGAAAGCCAAGCCACTTGGATGGGAGTTGGTGTACTATACAAATCAACTTGAAGCATAGATACGAGGGCAAACATGACTACCAAGATTGTTGGGTTTGATGTTGGTGCAGGACTCAAGCAAGAGAAAGGTGGTCAATTCAAAATCCAAACCTATTCAAGGCATGGGTAAGGATGTGGAGCTACGCATTGAAGGGTGTGTTGGCAAGACGAGTCTCTTTGCTATTCCACTAGATGATTTTAAGGTCATCTTGGGCATGGATTTCTTGAGCAAGGAAAAGGTGGTTCAAATGATTTGTTGATCTTAGCCTTACAACTAATTAAGGGTGACGAGAAAGACAAAACAACACATTGTGATATTTCAAGAAACCAACTCACGGGATCATCATCAAGATGTTGGTGAGGGCATTAAGGCAATAGGTGGGTGTGGTTTTCACAAATCTGTCATTCATAAGAGGCTTTTCATGGGGAAGAAGTTTTCAGCACTAGCACACTAAAGCAACATGCATAGTGTTGTGTTGAGGATTCTAAAGAAGGCTAGAGTCTTGTGAATTTGTGCAAAGGGTTCTAAAGATGGCTAGAGTCATGTTGTAGAGTTATGTCGAGATCTCTAGGATACTTGAGATTTCTTTAGGGGGTCTTTGTAGGGAGATAGTTTAGAAACATTGGCCATTGGATGATCATCATATGGCATCATCCTAACCATCTATGTAAAGTAGTTGAAGGTTCTTAGGTCAACATAAGGAAGAGATGCCCTCACTTGTAACCTCAAAACCTCAAGATCCTCAAAAGTGTAAGCTCTTGAGTTCTTAGCAAAGTACAAAATATTCTATTCAACTCTTGTTTTCATGGTTAAAAAGAGGTGACTTTGACCAAGTTGTCCCGTCTTAAGTTGCATTCGGACTTGGCCGAGTTAGGGGTGACTCATGGTCTCAAACCGGATTGGGTCCGACCAATTTTGAATTGACTCAAACGAGTCGCAGAAGGCTTGTCTAGGTCTTAAAACCATGCTTGTGTCTCTCTTGCATACCTAGTGGGGTTTGAGACACAACACTTAGTGTTTGAACCTTGGCAATAGGCTGACTCATCCACAACGAGACTGTGAGTTTGCATAGTCTACGCTTGAGGAAGCACTTGGGCCTTGGCAGAATGGATAGATGGTTTTCCACCTACACTTGGCAGAATGGATACTTACAATGTAACAAAACTCATCATGAAGCATAGAGCTGGCAACAGGTGGGCCTGGGTTGTCCAAAATGCCAAGCTTGAGTAGATCCAGCAGCTTGCGTCCAGCCCCGAGTAGTTAAAAAATATCAGGCCTGCCACCCCTAGTGAAGCTACATTTTCTGATCTGTATTCAGTTACAGGGTAGAGGGCACCCTCATGGGCCCGCCAGAAAATACCTTGTATGACCAACCTCCTTACTGCCAGATCCAGAAATTGGTAGAAGATCTTAGCAAACATAGAGCAATGGCCCCCTGTTCATAGTAAGATGCAACAAAGCAATGGCCTGGATTATAGAACTGTCGATGCAAATCATCAGAAGTGAAAAAACCCTATGCCAGACACATATCTTATAATTCCGAGTTAGAACATGGGCAGCCTATTAGCTAAGGACCGAATCCATGTCCATCCCATTCTTCCATCAAAGGAATTGGGCATGGGTTAGCTCCTACAAAAACACTTCCACAAGTTAGGCCAGGCCAACAAGACCACCCTGATTACTTATCATCCCTAAGAAGTCAGATCACCCTTGACCTGTGGACCTCTACATTCAACCCAAGGCAGGCCAAATCTTATTTAATCCTTTTTATGCACCATTTATAATGCAAGGGCATTTTCATATTGGGCTCAGGTGGGATGGCCTGTGGGATGCAGGGGCATACTCAGGGTAGGCGGCCCATGTGAGGCGGGCCCCACCCGTGTGAAGCGGAACCTATGTGAAGTGGGGCCCACAAGGGGGGTTCGGCCGAGGTCCTAACCCATGAGATGTGGGGCCTAGGCTATGAGATAAAGGGATTGATTCGCCATGCTCCATCAATTCGAGCTTTTTGAGCAAGTGGTTAATTGTCCTGCATCAATTTAGTGGTAAACAATTAACCAGTAGTCTTTCCTAAGCAATCGACAATCTCTAGATTAGTGAAAATTGTTGTTAGATTGTCATTTCAATGGGAGCAACTGCTATTCCATGACCAAATGAAGATTGAAGATTGTATTTGAACATGAATGTTGTGTTAATATGAACATTTAGATTGATTATTTACTGAAATTCCAGAATTTTATTGTTAGCAGTTGATGCACGCATTCATGTGTGAGCCCATCTATGTAGTTATAGCTATGGACATGTCTTTGCAAGCATGCATGGATGAAAGCATTTGTGGATGTATGTTGGTAGGTATCTACATGTAGTAAATGCTCTGTTTCTAATATTTTTGTTTTGCAGCGGTGATTATCAGCCCATTTGCAATAGTTATCATTGTCGTCGGAAACTCTTCTGTAATATTGGGACTGTGGCCCGCCCACTTCATCTGGACTTATTACTGTGTAGGAAAGTATGCTGTTTTACTATGGAACAAATTAGCTTTTATGAGGCCGGATAGTTCCTATTCGTTTCTCATGGGGAAATTCCCAGTGCAGAACTTAGTTTCTAGAATTAAGCCCATGGTTCATCTATCCAAGCCATTGATCTGACAGCCCACATGGACCTTTTCCAAACAATCCCCTGAATTAATCAAGTATAACCTTCCCATTAATGCCATGCAAATACATGATTAAAAAGGAATGCATGAAGAAGCTGCATTCAATGGAGGAAGACCAAAGATTTGATTACTAGGATATTCCGATTTGGGAGTGCCATCATATTCAATACTTTTTTTTTTTTTTTTTTTTTTTTGGGAGGGATTGTATGATGGGGGGGGGGGGGGGGGGGGAAGGATGGTCCTCCATGATGAGTTCCATAAGATCAATGGCTTCGATGGACTAACCATGGGCCCCACATCTACAAACTGAGTTTCCAACAGGGAACTTCCCTATGCAAAACAAATAGGAAATTCGGCCTCAGCTTTACATTGAAGGAATGATTGAAAGTTTTCTATGCATGTCAATGATTTTGTATGAGATATGCCATCATATTCAATACTTGATCATGGACTCCATATAACATTGCTCGACTTGCTCGTAATCTTTTCTGTTCATGATGAGAGGGATTGTATGATGGTATGATGCAAGATCATGGCATGCCCATCTTTCAGTTAACTAAGTGGTCGGTCTGATTAATCCCACAAGGTATTTAGTCATGCCCCAATTTTTTCCCATCTCAACTGATCTTAGCCATCCAATTGAAATGGGTACCTAAGGATCCAATTTTAGTTGGGGCCAAGTAGGCTGTACAGGATCTCCGACGGGGAGATTTTGGGTGCATCTCCCATCCGAAATAGGGTCCACCCTATGGACAATTTGGACCACTAGAAAGTGAGCCCCGCGTGTAGGGTTTGTTTTGGTTAAGCATTGTAGCATTAACTGCTATTCTGTTATTCTTATTTGATCCTTCCATGCCTTATGGGAGAACAAAGAGGCTTGGGCTAGTATTGAAGACCTTGGTATTGCTATTCTTGCCCGTGCCATTACTTTTGTGGCCGGTTATCGGCATTGCCGGAAGCCTTCTAGTTGGAATAGGATACGGAATTTTTGCTCCATTGATTGCAACTTTCGAAGCGGTTGGCGAACACGTCATAGACAAGCTTTTCCATTGTTTTGTTGTGAGCTCTCTTTCAAGCTGTTTACAAAGATTACCCATCATTCACAGTTGTATGGTTTCTTTATAATCCGATCTCATTATTTCAACCTGACGGTCTATAATTTCATGCGGATTTCAGGACGGTTGCTGGAGTACGATACTGGGAAGTTGTACGGTAGTGCATGATTTTACGGATTTTTGCTTCCACTCCTACTTCTCATATATGGATGAACTGAGTGAGAAAGTGGCTGAAGATGAGGCGCCCTTGGACATCAAGTAAGGAATGCGGTTAAAACATATTTATAAAATTTGTAATTGTCCTGAGTCTGCTAGACTTACTCAAACTTCGAGTGGAATCACCATCCATAATTTGTTTGTCCATTTTAACAGAAAAGTGTGGGATTATTTTTCCAGATACGTTTTTAACTGGAGCTTTGCTAAGCCCACATGCATGTGCAATAAAGCTCATGTACACGCCACAATGTGCCAGCATGGCACAATAGGTCCGAGACCAATACATCCATCAGAATGTCACCACTATATTGATGTCATAGCCCAATGATCAGGTTGATTTGGTCAGGTAGACAACAGTTTGCAGAAACAAATGTACGGCTCCCGAAAATGTGGCCGAAGTTTTCTAACCCAATTCACCTGTTTCTAGTGTCGGGGCCCACAAGTTTAGTGGACCAGATCTAGTACTATTGGGAAAGCATGTAGAAGATTGGACCAACCTGATGGATGGATTGGATCTCTCACCTATGCTCCATGCTGGCACGTGTGTGGCATGTACATGAGCTCTACTGCACACACCTGTGGGCAAAGCAGAGCTCTTTCAACCAATAGCAGTGTAAGGTATTCTTCTGATTATTTTTGTATGGAGTACTTAATCTTAGTTAGCATTCTCTCAGTTTTTCTATATTATTGATTTACTTGAGGATGTTATTTGAATACTTACTCGATCCAACTGAGTTTTCAATTTAACCTAACCCAGTTGGATATCAAGTCAAATTGGGTTTTCTAGGATTTTGAATATTGCTTAAAGAAATACACAGTTATCTGATTTCCCATCGATCATTGTAAATGCCAATTCACTGTATTGAGCTTCAGCAAATGACTTGCTACCACCAATGTATTGTTCAGGAAAATCTGTTGATTCCATGTGTGTGCTTCTTTGGAAGGTTATCGATGGTACCGAGTTGTTTCCTAGTCAGCCTACTCGCCGTGGCTGTAGATGTGCCAATGATCACCGCCATAGCACTGTGGAAAAGCCCTTACATGCTTTTGAAAGGATGGCAACGGCTATTTCAAGACTTGATCGGCAGAGAAGGCCCTTTCTTGGAGACAGTTTGTGTACCCTTTGCGGGTCTTGCTATCATTTTATGGCCATTAGCAGTGATTGGAGGGGTGGTCTGTGCTTTCATATGCAGCTTCTTTCTGGCCTGTTGTGGTGGAGTTGTCGTCCATCAGGTTCGTATGCATATAGCCTGCTTGGCAGTCAACTTTGATAACCAAATACTTGTATACACCGGCCCAACTGAATGACTGATGTCTTGAGGGAGAGTAGGATTAGGGCACAACTTGGGCAGGTTGGATCACGTTGAGGGTCAACCGGAACCCAACCTGACCTCAAGAGGACCCAGCCCACAACCTGACCCCAATTCAACCTGAGATGCCCAACCCGAAATCCCCTACACTCAATGCAATCCAACCCACCCCACCCCAAAATACATGTACGATTATTCCCAACCCCACCCAAATTTGCTCGACCTCAAATTTGCTCGACTCTAACCCAACCAGAATTCAAATTGGGTTGGCGTTTTTTAACCCGTACCCTACCCGAGGACTTCGATAACCCGACCCAACCTAACCTGAAATTGGGTTAGGTTAGTCAGGTCTGGATTGACTCCAGCCAAGTTTCAGCCCTTAAGATGAGTAGTCAATCACATTTCTCATCACTTTATATCAAATATGAACTTGGGTATGTTATGCCATCCAGGAATGTTCATGTTTTCACTGAAATTCATTGTTTTCCAGGAAAACTCTCTTCGGATGGGACTTGCCTACATCATATCGATTATTTCAATCTTTGATGAATACACAAATGATTTACTCTATTTGAGGGAAGGGTCCTGTTTTCCGAGGTATTATCTGAGGTTTTATCTTGTTTGATGTTCCTTCAATGCTCATGAGTTTCATTTCTATCATGGGCAAAAATCTTCCTCTTGCAGAGTTTCCCAACACGTGAAGATTAATAGTTTCCATTGCTACCTACTTGAGGGAGATCAGCTGTTTATTGATGGGACTGTCATTGGTGTCTGTGGGTACACTTGCCAATGGGGCACATGTGTACGAGATCCAGGCTATTAGTCTAGGTGGACACCCTGGCCTAAAAATTCAAATATTGACCAATGGACCAGCTGATCGTTGGTGCTTGCTGACTTTTGGGCCATTGCATCCACAGTGCAGAGTCCACCCAATTCACGTTTTCTATACTTGTGCATGAAAAAGTATACAAGCCCTCTTATTTCATCCAAGTGTTTGGATGCTGACTCATGATGCTTATGACAGCCAGGCCTGTATACCATAAAAGAACAAACCCTCCTTCAGGGCTCCTTGAAAGAAATCAGTCCGTTGATGCCGACAAGACCGAAGAGAAGAATGGGAGATTAAGTCCCATCAACACAAAACTTGTAATGGAACGATCCCAAACGCTGAGGAAAGCTATCCAACAGTTAAAACCCATACAAGTAAGAAACACATACACGGAGTCTCTGTGTTGCTAATTTTCTTCTTAGAGAAATGCTGCAATGGCATGTGTTGCATGATTTTCCATGAAGTGTATGAATCATGTACACATGACACTTGTTTACAGTGATCCAGATCATTGAGTTAGTCAGCTACTAAGTGGATGGTCCATGGCCCAAAGCTCCAAGGCAATGTTGATAATAGCCATTTGTCAGTGTCCTAAAAAGTTAAAACGTTAACTAAAAAGAAGTCCTAAATTCAGCAGGCTACACAACAATCAGATGGTCAGAGTTGCACAGTTGCTGCAATTTTGGCAATGGCCCATCTATGCAGTACTGATCACCATACGTGCTTTTCGTTAAGAACACATGGTATTAGCATCTCTTTTCACCTAAAGAATGTAAGCTTTCTGAGTGTTAATCTATTGCCATTCAGATATGGGATTGGCTCTTTCAATCTTGTGAGATGAACGGTCGGAAGCTACTCCGTGATGGTCTCATAGATGTGGCTGACATAGAGGATTGCATTATCAAGGGAAAATGCAAGAAACTGATTATCAAGCTTCCAGCCTATTGCATTCTTCAGTGTCTTCTTAGATCAGCAAGGTCTGAATTGCCTGGATTGCTCATCGGTATGTCTTTCTTCCAACTTGGATTGTTTATTTCAGTTCATTATCTGAACCATGCAATGGAAGACACCACTATGTCGATGACCTGGCTGAAAAATCTGGCTGCCTTCTTATCAGGAGAGGCACACCCACGTGTACATTAAATATGCATATGAGATGTTACTTCAGCCAAGGAAGGGACATTCCTCCTCCTCTAAAAAAAAAAAAAAAAAAAATCCGAGCTGTGTGGTTCACCTGAGCCATGAATCAGGTGGGCACCATTACATAGATGACCTCGCCCAAAAAAGTTTAAAAAAAAAAAAAAAAAAAAAAAAGAAAAAAGAAAAGACAGGTCCACTCATCACATGAGCCTCGCATATATGTTGAACATGGACTGTCCGTGAACTTTCTAATGCGTTCATATTCTTCAGACATGCATGGTTTACCCAAGGAGTTGGCTACCCTGGTTTTCAAGCCATCTGGACAGCAGGGCTCACACCTGATGCTCAGCTTGAACAAAAGGTATTCAATTACGGTAATGGCCACCCATGTATGTTGAACGTGGGCTGTTGGTGAACTTTCTATTGTGTCCATATTCTTCATACATGTCAGTTATTGGCCCATAATGCCCATTACATGCCTGTAATAGGCCAGTTTTTCCAGATCGGGCATTGCAGCCCTATATCATGTAACAAGTCCAACTGTTACCATTACGCATCAGCCGTTGCAACCTTCATATAACCATTTTTTAATACCTTGCTTGAATGTCCTGAACATGTGCTGTGCCGACACGTGCAGAGAAGCTCTTGCTTTTGTCTAACAATGGATCTAATTGAAATTTTCAGCTGATGATGTGGAGTTGACGAAATCTAACTGGCCCAAGGATAAAGTGTTTGAGTGGTTTCTCGGTCCATTACTTATCATGAAGGAGCAGATCAAACGGCTCGCATTGGATCAGAGCGAAGAGGACTGCTTGTGCAAGTTGATTATGAGTAGCAACAATGAGAAACCACAGGACTGGAATGACAGCGGATTTCCATCTGATGACAGCATTAGGCGAGCTCAATTGCAGGCCATAATTCGAAGGTATGTTGAATAGTATGAAATGAAATTCAAGAGGATGGTGATGCAAAGAAGTTCAGCTCCTAAGTAAGATACAGTGATCGTTCTTCAACTTGCCGCTGACGAGAGAGTCGGGTAACACAATGCAGCTCCATTTCATCAGATGGGGCCCACTGTTTGTGCATTGACCAAAGAATGAGGCTGGTCTGGTGACCAAGTGGGCCACAAGTATTAGAAAGATGGACAGTTATAAAATGGTGAATGGTAACTGAATGCAACCTCTGACGCTGGTCATGGCACCAAATTGGCCACAAATATGAGAAAATGGAGGGTTATAAACGACCAACAGTCTGCATTGGGAGTGTCTGTGCAGCACTTCCTGATTACCAGACCCAAATCACTTGATGGAAACAGAACAAACAAGGTGGGCCATGCATGGATCTCATACTCATGGGAAGATGTGGTTGAGATATCTACTGCAAACTTGTTTGTTGGTTGATTTCCACAAACCAGAACTGCCCATATATTCTCGAATGCATCTTTTCATTTTGATCCAATCTTCAAGAATGCGGCGATATTAAGAACATGACATTTCAAGAACCTTGAACTTTCAAAACCTGATACTTCCAAGAAACATATTAAAGTTTCGGATGTTAGTATTGCCTAGAGTGCATGCTATCATCATTTAAGGACGCATATGTTCATGTGCAAGATTTTCCTTTGTAGGTTACCGGGGATTGTCAGTTCCATGTCCCGGATGCCGACGTTTAGGCGCCGGTTCAGGAACCTGGTGAAGGTGTTGTATCTGGAGGCAATAGAAAGTGGGGCCTTAAGCTCTGATGGAGGGAGCTCTAAATACAGACGCAAGATGGGTGGATCAGTGGGCCGTGGAAGTAAACATGACGTGGAGGCAGGCTCTAGGTCTGAAGGAAATACCATTCGATCGATCAACAGTCCAAACTGTCCAGACGAAGAGATGGCTGGAGCCAACGGGGCGAATCGACCGGAGCGACCATTCAATGGCGGTGACATTGTCTAAGACCTGATTAGTATGGTCACATGGGAGCTCCAATCATGCTACTTGGGTATTAGTCAATTGAACCCAATGTTATCAATACCATGTAAGTTGGTGATCAGTATTCAATATCCAGGCATGAGGTGCATGTATGAGATCCGGACCTTTCATCTAACTGGCCCCTATGTGGATTAGCAAACATCTGGAATATCTCACTATGGGAAAATGGGCAGTTGAGAAATGTGTCCAGTTGGAGTTAAATGGGAAAAAAATCCTCAGATGTATGACTAGGATCATCTGTATGTGAGACTTTCAATGTACGGGCCATTTCCCATAGTACTGATGGTCTGGATCGCACACATGTGCCACATGTATGGAGATTGAGTGCTTGATAACTGACTAGGGCATTAGTATGTAGCATAGATTCTTTGTGGGTGTTTGTTTCATGTCAAGATCAGTCTGTAGGGTTCAAAGCCAGCTGTGTGAGTAATACAGTATACAAATACAAGTCAATAGGAGGAAAAGTACAGTGAAACACCTGTAAATATGGCATAATTACAGTTGTCCACCTATATATGACATCTTATTACACTATTTTTAGGGGTGTCAATCGACCAGGTTGGGGGTGGACCAAGCTGTCCAAGCCCGGCCTCCATTGTTCAACATAAACCGGAGCCTGGCCCAGGCCTATGACAAACCAAAGCAGCTTACCGAAATGTCCCTGAGCTGGTCCAGTTGGAGTAGTAACATAGAGTACATGAAGGGTCTGGGCATCCAAATCTGCACGATTGAAAAATAGGCCTGAATTTGTGGTATGAGACCAGCCCGGGTCTTGGGCTTGATGCTCTAGCCCGAAGTCATGGGCTAGCCCAGCCTACTCATAGCACTAACCATTTTATACACTTTATTCACTTGGGCAAAGAGCAAAAGTAAAAAATGGGGCGTTTCTACTCGTAGGCCCATTTGTTAAATCTAAAGTCTAAAGCCTGAATCTAAAATCTGAAGGCTGAATATGAAATCTGAAGTCAAAAAACTTGTTTGGTAATTATGGCAGAAGTCTGAAAATTAAGTACCGAATTTGAGACAATATGTTTGTTAATAAACATCTGAAATGTCTGAAATACGCTAATTTGACACATTATTCATAAATTTTAAAAAGAAAAAAGAAAAAAAGAAATTAGGTACTGAAATATCATTATAAAGAAATTATTTTTTATTAAATAAAAATAAAATTATTCTATTTAATTCAAATAAACTATAGTAACTAAGAGGAAATTGAAATATCATTATTCATATAAAAATTTTTTTAAAAAAAAAAAAAAAAAAAAAAAAAAGAAGAAGTTTCAAAACTCATTTTAGGACATACAAGATGAAACAATGAAAAAGGAATGCCTACCGTTAGACCCTTCTTATTAGAGTTGAAAAAACATCGAATTTTATGACATTAGACCATATAAATGAGTGAGTTATATTTAAAACTCAAGTAGGCCATACAAGATGAAACAATGAGAAAGGAATGCCTACCGTTAGACCCTTCTTATTAGAGATGAATTGAAAACATCCTGAACTTAAACTGATAGAAAACTTTTGTGGCCATATAAATGTTTCAATGGTGGTCACAAAATCTCCATTATTTCCTATTGTGTGGCCCATTAAAGTTTTGGATACATCTTATTTTTTGTTGCATGCCTTAAAATAAGCTCCAAAAATGGATGGATGACTGATTTTCTCACAAACACCGCAGTAGGTCCCACATAGAATCTTTCGCAGGAAGTTCACGCGGGAGTCTTTCCCACGGGAGGAGGCGGATTAGATACTGAAAGGTTCAGCAGGAGACTGGCTACTGAAGTGACATTACCAGTGGGACCCACCATGATGTATGTGTTGTATCCATACCATCCATCCATTTGGAGATATCATTTTAAGGCATGAGACAAAGAATGAGTCAGATTCAAATCTGGAGTGGATCCCACCACATAAAAAAGTGAGAGTAACACCTACCGTTGAAACCTTCCTAAGGTCTACTATGATGCGAATCAACGTGTTCATAAGTTCAGACATGAAAGAAGGTAAAAAACAAATTTTAACTTGATCTAAAACGCTTGTGGCCCTTAGAAATTTTTAAGGGTGGACGGAAAACTTGTTTTTGTTGTGGGGTCCACTCGAGCTTTGGATCTGACTCTTTATTTGGCTCATACCCTAAATTTATATCACCAAATGGATGGCCGGTGTGGATATAACACATAAATCATGGTTGGTCCCACATGATGATGTCACTTCAGTAGCCATTCTCGAAATCAACCCGTCAGTAGCTAATCCGCGTCCTTCGCGGGAAATCCGGTAAACGGATTGGCTACTCTCCAGACACCTGCCAATGGCTTGTGGTCGGTGCTCTGTTGGGCACAATGATGTATATGTTTCATTCATCTATTTTTACAGATCATTTTACTACATGACACACTGCATGAGACCAAAATAAGGTATATCCCAATCTCAGTTGGACCATATTACAGGGACCAGTGTTGAATGAGCATCGACCATTAAAAACATTTTAGGGGTCATAAAAGTTTTGGATCAAGCTGATTTTTGCTTTTTCCCTTCATCCGGGTCTATATGACCTAATCAACAGATTGGATGTCAAATAAACAGTACAGTGGGCCTTAGGAGGATTTTAATGGTGGATATCCAATCGCTATTGTTTTCATGTGGTGTGGTCCACCTGAGATTTATATACCTATCATTTTGGGGATCAAGCACTAAAATGACATTTAAAAATGGATGAACGGAATGGATGAAACACATACATCATGGTGAGGCCCACAGAGCACCGACCACCCGCCCGAGCTGGTGTCAGGGGAGTAGCCAATCCGTTTCCGCAAATCCGCGTCCGAGGTAGACGGAAGCGGATTGGCTGGTGTGCCACACACGTATGTGGATCACGTGATGAAGTATGTGTTATATCCAAACCTTCCATCCATTTTTCGTGCTCGTCTTAAGGCTTGAGCAGAAAATAAGGACAGATCTAAAGATCAAGTGTGCCACGCTGCAAAAAGTAGTGGGGGATTGAATGCCTACCATTGAAATCCTTTTTGGGGTCACAGAAGTTTTGTATCAATATGAAATTTGTTTTTCCTCTTCATCCAGGTATTTGTGACCTTATGAACAGATTGGATGAAAAATAATCATTATAGTGGGCCATATGAATATTTTAACAGTGAAAATCATTATCCCGCTGCTATTTTCGGTGCAGTCCGTTTGAGCTTTGGATATGATTCATTTTTTGGCTACTGCTTTAAAATGATCTCAAAAATGGATGAAGGGTGTGGATGCAATAAATACATCATTGTGGGCCATATAACTTTGATCTCCTTTGAACCGTTCACACAACTTGGAGCTCGAGGAGCGTAGGCCCTCCTCTTCCCATGACACGTATCTACTCCCCCGCCATCAACCTCGTGGCTTGTGGTTGGTGCTCTGTGGACCCCATTATGATGTATGTTTTTCATCCATTTTGTTCATCCATTTTTACTGGTCATTTTAGGGCTTCACAAAAAATAAAAATAAAAATGAGAGGGATATAAATCTCAAGTGGACCACACCACAGGAAAACAATGATGATTGGATATCCACCACTAAAATTCTCCTAAGGTCGACGGTACTATTTATTTGACATCCAATCTGTTGATTAGGTCATACAGGCCAGATGAAGGTAAAAAAACAAAGATCATCTTGATCCAAAACTTTTATGGTCCCTAAAAGGTTTTTAATGGTGGACTTGGGTTTTATTCAATTTCCATTTGTTTTTATGGTGTGGCCCACTTGAGTATTAAATATAATTTATTTTTGGGCGCATGCTCAAGAATGATCTAAAAAAGTTGGTGGACGGTGTGGATCAAACACATAAATTACGGTAGGGCATAAATAAATTTCACATGTTAAAAGATAGTTTTCTAAGAGAACAAAATATCCGTAGTAGCAAGGGTAATTTTGGAATAAAAAATTTATTTTAATGGAAAATTTTATAGAGCGCATTCAGCGTTCACCGTTAAGCCAGACTCTCATCGCCGAAAGAATTCAGCAAAATATCGCTGAAAATCACTCAGCACTTTCCGATTTCAGTGTTAACAAACAACTCTTAATACGAGGCATTTTCTCAATTCCGTGTTAAGTGTTAATTTTAAGAGTTAACAAACAGGCCCTTAGTATAAGAGAAAAATATGTGAGGGTATTTTGGTTAGATCTACACGTAGAGTCGAGCATCGAGTTGAGTCGGACCGAGTTAGGGTTGACTCGACTCGAACCGGTTTTGAAATAGGCCTGACCCGAACTCAATCCAACTCGATACTGAGTCCAACATGCCTGACTCGATTCGAGTTCGGTCGGGCCTGGATGGATCTGTACCAAGTCTGATTCGGTCAGAAGTACCGAGTTAGGCCGCGTTGGCACCGAGTTGGATTGAGAGATAAGGGAGGGAGGGAGTGGAGTGGAGGGGAGAGAGATGAGGAGGAGGAGGAGGGTGATGGTGGTAGGTGGTTGCTGGGCTTGGAAGAGGAGGAGGATGAGGGAGGGATCTTCCTCTTGCCCTTCCTATCTCTCCCCTGGTCCCGGGCCCTCTGCATCTCCACTCAGTCTGACTCAAGAATTTGAGCCCGCTCCACCACATGTTCCATAAGGTAAAAGAATAAATTTACATGATATATATACTAAATGGGCCTTATTTGGCAAGGGCGCGGCTCATACAAGATAGCCCACTTGGGCCTAGAATTGCCTCATTTATATGGGCCCAAGGTCATCCATATCTTAAGACAACAACTGGGCAGTAAGATCAGTCCACTACATATTTTACAAGTTAAATAACACTCATTTACAAAACATGCTAGGTGGACCTCATCAGATGAAAGGAAGGGCATGTACAAGACAAACCACAGTAGATGGCTCACCTAACATTATGGGATCACCAGCACCAACGATTTCTTTTCCATGGTTTAGATGTTGCATTAAATGCACTGGGAAGGTGGGGGACCCCATTAATATGGCCCACATGAATTTTATATCAAACAGACTTTTGGTGCAAGGTTGGTTCTAGGTCATTTTAGAGTCATATTCATGATCACATTGGGCATACATATGGTAAACGAAAATATTCACCTAGTAACTCTATATATGTATGGGCTTTACAAATTATAAAGAGGGCCTCATTGGTTAGGTGAGTACAATTTATGGTGATGGCCCAAACATGGGTACTTAGATAAACTGTGCATGAAACACAGTGCAGAATTAGTTTTGGCCCAAGTTGGAGTACGTCCCATGATCACCAGGGACCACCTCTCAGAGTGTGGTCAGGTGACCTTGGTATTCCTGTATATGGACTTCAAAAAATATGAGATGGGACCAACGGATTATGTACACATAATATTTGGTATAGGGTCAAACATATGTATTTTAATTTTTTTGCACAACCATGCCTGACCCATTTTGGGATCCACTCCCTGATCATGCGGGGTCTAATTTAGCCCGAGTAAAATATTATTTATCTATTCATTAGTATAGGTTAAAGTTTCTAAGTGGTAACCTACTTATATCTTCAGGGTAGGATCCATTACAGAGGCCCAAAGTTGGTACAAAACACAAAAATAATTAGACAGTTTTCAGCAATAGGATCTGTCACAACTTAGGGCCCACTTTCTAAACACTTAGGAATCGTTAAAAAAAAAACGGTGGGAGATCTCATCTCAATGATATAAAAATTAAACATCTCCCATGGTGGTACCCTTAACTACAGAGCATGGGGCCCACTATAAGGTGTCAAAGAGGCCTACATACAATACAATTAAGTACTTAGAAAATTTTACACCCAGATCCATAGCTCAACTGGTAGACTGAGTGGAGATACCTCGTTTCAACACTTGAGGTCTTGGTATCAATCCCTAGTGGGGGTGGTTAACATGGAGTGTGTGTATTGACATGGGTGTGTACTAACAAGCTAACCCCCCCCCCCCCTCAAAAAAAAAAGTACTTAAAAAATTTTCAGCAAACAGAAAGTGCAAAGGAAATGAAATAGATCCAATGGCAAGTGGGCTCACACACTAGTAAATCATAGATAAGAGACATACAACAATGTACATGGGTGTTTAGATTTGGATGAACTAATAAAATGTATAAATCACAAGTGGTCCCACAACCAAGTGGGTCAATAAGAGGATGAATATTATATACAACATAGATCCAACATACACATCAAGTAGCACATGAAATGTATTGATCAAATTTCTATGATCAGATTCTCTGTTGGAAAATCTCATCTAATGTATGGTTTGGGAATAAGTCATTTATACTCTATATAGGATTCCAACCATGCAAAGGAGTGGAGAGGAGAGAGAGGAGGAAGAGGAGGAGGGTGATGGTGGTGGGCGATTGCCGGGCTTGGAAGAGGAGGATGAGGGAGAGAGAGAGAGAGAGAGAGAGAGAGAGAGAGAGAGAGAGAGAGAGAGAGAGAGAGAGAGAGAGAGAGAGGTTGGGATCGGGTTGGGGTAGGGTCAGAGAGTCAGGTCGAGTCGAGCTTCGGATCAAGTCGAGTCTAATCGGATCGAGTTTTGGGTCAAGTTGGGTCGAGTTACTAGGAAACTCGAACTCGACTTGGTTTGAGTTCGAGTTGGGCGAAGCTTAGTCGGTTCGGACCAACTCACCCATTCGGTTCGGGTCGAGTCAGATCGGAACGAGTTGACGAGTCGAGTTAGCCTAATTGAGTCGTCCCGTGCCCACCTCTACCTACACGTGAAACACCCAAGACTCTGTGGTCCACCATATTATTTTATATAAAATCCACTCCGCCCATCAAGGAAGACGTGGGTATGCTGTAGTAGTAGAAGTTTGAGAGCTGGTCACCTACATGCAACCGTGTCAGAACTTGTGTGGGTGGGAGGAAACAAATTAGCTAATCTCACTGCCACCGGCCAATGGCTGGTGGTCGGTGCTCTGTGGGCCCCACCATGATGTATGTGTTTCATCCATGCTGTCCATCTATTTTTCTAGATCATTTTATGGTTTAAGACAAAAATGAGGTATATACCAATCTCAAGTGGACCACATACAAGAAACAGTGTTGAATGAACATTGACCATTAAAAACTTTTTGGGGGCCATAAAAGTTTTGGATCAAGCTGATCTTTGTTTTTTTTTTCCCCTTCATCTAGGTTTATATGACCTAATCAATAGATTTGATGTCAAATAAACAGTATAGTGGGCCTTAGGAGGATTTTAATGGTGGATATCCAATCACTATTGTTTTCCTATGGTGTGGTCCACTCGATATTTATATTCCTCTCATTTTTTGTATAAATCCCTAAAATGATCTATAAAAATGGATGAAAGGAATGGATGAACACATACATCATGGTGGGTCCCACAGAGCACCGACCACCAGCCACCGGGCTGGTGGCAAGGGGAGTAGCCAATCTGTTCTCATGAGTGGAGTACTATCTTCCCGGATAGTTTATACGAGTTCGAAGCATTGACACAATAGGTCCCACCACGAAAATCATACTTTAAAATCATGTGGATCCACCTACTAGGTGGGCCACACTTATATGTCACCATTTGTTCGTTTAGAAAACGATGTTGGCCACGTCATGAGTGACGGATCCAGGTACTTTTTATTCCAAGTGATGGTCATGTTGGAATGTTTGATTTGAAGCCGCTACTAGCTAGTAAACTCAGATTTAGAAATTAAAGAATTTAGAGATTCTTTGCTTTATAATAACTCTGATATGCAATTTAGGAGTAAGGGACCTTGCTAATGGAAAAGGAAGGTATTAGGCAACTTCTTTGCCAGCATGAATGTACGACCTCTATTTTACGAAATGTAATGGAATATATGGTATTTGCTTAGTCTAGCGTTGATGAAATGAAATGGATGAGATGCAATGCAATAGTGCAATGCCTAACCCCAAGAGTGAAAACGAGAGGGATCAAAACGCATGCAATCCACCAAGACCTATTTATGTGAGTGAGACGATAAGAAATGGAAAAAAAGACTCTAGTTGGTTCAAGTTTTTTATGTGTTAAAATTCAAAAGTTTAGCAAGCCGTAGAGCGTACATTCGAATCAACTAAAGTAATAGGGAAGTTGAGAAGAGATGTTGATTCAAATGCTAAAATGCTAAAATGATGAAGATGAAGGGGTCAAATATCCAACTCGAGAGTAGGAAGGAGCGAATGATCGAAACACAAACACGCGCGATCCATTAGAACCCGTTTAAGAAAGATGGAAAGAAATTAAAGAATACTCAATCATTCTGAGTTTTTGATATGGTAGGATTTAGATATCTAGCAAACCCTAAATAATAGACTCCGATGTAGTAGAGAAGTAGGGAAAGTTAAGGAGAGGGATGATGGCGTAAATGCCAATGTGCTTATGAATTCACTAATTGGTAGCTTCAGTAAAAATAAGAGAGGATAATGAATTAACATATTTGTCATAAGGATTAACTCGAGGGGGGTGGTCAATCTTCAAGGGCTCAAACTGCTGACGGTTGGGCATGGATAAGTTGGGGCGTGGCTATGCTTGCGTAGGGCTAGATTGGCTCTTCTCCTCACACTCTCTTTCTCCTTGGTGGGTGAATGGAATGGGTGAACACTCCCTCACACACCCTTCCCACTTAAGCATGTATGGTGTTTAGAAATGAAGAGAAGTGAACATTTATAAGTGAGGTGAGTGGCATTTTGGCAATTTCTATCAAGATTAGGGATTAATGAAGCCTAGTAGGGATTGTGCCACATGGCATACCCACATTGGTTACGAATGGTGGTATGAGATGTAAAATGGTGAGAGCCCAAGGGTAAACTGGTTATTTAGACCTGAGCACAACACTCAAGATAGGGGGTAGAATTCTCCCCCTACACCTCAACAAACCTCGAGTATCGCAAATCCATATGGAAGGTTGCTTATTATCTGCTCATATTTTGGTTTGCACCTAAATTTCACCAAGGGCTCCGGTGGGACCTAAGGACCTCCCTAGGCTTCTTGTCTTTGAGTTTTTGTGGGACTGAGGCTAAATGGGCCAGGGTCTAGGCTTAAGTCTAATTGATCCTAATTTTGGGTTCTTCATAAGGGTTTGTCCATGTAGAGATCGATCGGTTGTGTTATCCCTAGTGGGGTGTCTACAAATATATCATGGAGACACCTCATGATTTAAAAGAGCAACATCGGAATCTTCATTGTGGAAATAATTGTCTATTGATTGTTACCACACCTAGGTATGATTTAAATAATTCATGAGTTTTATTTTATGTTGAAATATGATTTTATCATATGTAGAATGGCTTTGATTATTGGATATGAGAAAATAATGAATTTTCACTACATTTATACCCAAAGGATTCAACTGATATGCTATGGTTGATCTCAACTGTTGATCTTGATGACCATGGTACAATGCGATATGCCTTAGATATATGATGCTTCCTTAAATTAAAATCATAATTGAGGTTATTTGAGGAGTGATTTCTTATGTCCAAAGAAACTTAGGATTGGACATAATGGTCACTAACTGGGGAGAATTGTCATCCATGAATCCCAATATACCCTAATGAGCTATCATTGACACAGATGCTTGGGATCTATGGACATTATGTTTTGAGATGTAAGGTTATCCTGTGTGAGGGGGGATGAAAAGTCTCCACCATTTGGATCTGACTTGGTTTCGATTATACCTTTATTATTACCATACATGACAGTGCGAATGTGTTATGAATTACACTTAATTATATTATTGAGGTTTAAATCAATATTGGGTAGCTCATTAGCTTAAATTATGATTGTATGATCAAGGACTTGATGATAGACAATAAATGATTAATTTTTAGACATTAACATGTGCATGTATCTCAAATCCTGACTACATGGCTTTGACTCACCTTAAGAGGCTTCTTAAAGGCCACTGAAAGTGAATGATGTTGGATACGTTATCAGAGCCAACATAAGATCCATCGAGTTTATACTTATGAACATATTTATAGTTACATTTGATTAGATCAAGGTCTCATCAAGAGATTTTCCTATTAGGTCCAACACTTAAAAGGTTTTAAAAGGACTTTCAATTGTCAAAGTTTTGTTTTAACCGTTTAAAATGATTTTATTGCACTTGATGATGATCTAATGGCCCATATTTGATGGTTTACCTATTTGATCAACATGGGATATGTAGATTTATGTTGGATGGCATGGATAGTGGAATGATTAGATCGTAAGTATGTACATGTACGAGATGAAATAACGGATTTTTTTCATAATAGGGTACACTAAAGTTCGTAAGATGGTGGAGTACCATAACTAGGTATTCCCTTGGAACTTAATACCTCCTTATTTAATATCATATTCCCTCGGCGTAACCCTATGAATAGAAAAGAGAGAGCATGTGCCTTCTTCCATCATCTCCTTCACGTATATGCATGTGGTACGGTCCACCTTTGTGGACAGTTTGTGCTATGCTTGGCTTCCACCGGATGATTAAATGTTGGTTCTCTAACTAGGACATCCGAGCACCATTCAAACTATATCAAAGGAGGAGGAGAGCTTTGGCCCTAGTTCCAGCATCTCTATGGTTTGATGATCATTATATGGGCTTGAATTGAATACATATCCCTATTGGATGACCCATATGCATGTTTATGCATTTTTCGAAGACCTCACAATCAAAAAATGCATGTGGGATGCATATATGAGCTTATTGAACACATTTAAACCGTTGGATTGAGTGGACGCTTTCATCGGACCATTGGATTTCGGGCATTGGATCATTCATATCATTGGCCCATATTGGTCATAGACATCATGCAACATTAGTTTAGTAATTTTATTTATTTTATGGGTTGTTTTATATTTTAATTAAAATATGGGTATCTTAAACATGTTTTAGTTGAAATAGAAGTATTGGATTGCAATATATCAAAATCAAATTCTAAACATTGGATTGCAATATGGGTCGATTAGAATCTGAACAGGTTCGTATCTAGAGAGAGAAATAGTAGCACGCAAATGCATATGATACATTCCAGTAGCATCCATCCCTCCCTTTGTAGAATCTCTAGTACTTGTAGCCCTTCACATACAAGCTCTCCGTCGCCAACCCACTTCCACTCCCGCCCACGTACTTCCCAAGCGTCGCCTCAGAGTTCGCCTTGCACCTTGCCAAGAATGTCGCCTGAGCAATGGCGACGTTCTCCCTCTTCCCAGCCCAGGTCTTGAGAGTGCTCTGCTGGAGGGCGCGGCCGAAGGAGAAAGATAGTGTCCATGGCTTCAACACTTCCAGCTTGTTCATGGCGTCGAGGTTCAGCGTCGCCTCCTCCTCGCTCTACCCGCCGGAGAGGAATACAATGCTGGGCACCGCTGGCGGGATGGTGCGGCGGAGCGCCGTCACCTTGTACTCTGCGATCACCTCAGGCGCCACCTGATGAACAGAATCTTGGTTATGTAAACATGTTCAAGTGAAATGATTGAATAATCATCATGTGATCATTTAGCATTTGGTGGGCCCCACCGACACATGACGACTATTCCATCATCAGATAACCAAGAAAGTGGCCCAGTCTGTGGTTTGGTGGGACGCGGATTAACTGCTGAAGTGACGTCACCAAGTTATGTGGGGCCCACCATAATGTGTTTGTTGTATCCACACCGTCCATCCATTTGGAGAGGTCATTTTAAGGCATGAGCCAAAGAATGAGGTAGATACAAAGTACAAGTAGACCCCACCACAGAAAAGAGTGTGGACAGTGACATCCACCGTTGAAACCTTCCTAGGGCCCATCATGATGTTTATTTGAGATCTAACTTGTTCATAAGTTAACACAGACATGGATGAGAAGGGAAAACACAAATTTCAGCTTGATCAAAAACTTCTGTAGCCTCGAAGAAAATTTTACTGGTAGTGTTCAATCCCCACTTTTTTTTTCTGGTGGGGTCCACTTGAGCTTTGGATCTACCTTATTCTTTGGCTCATTAACTAAAATGATTTCTTCAAATGGATGGACGGTATTGATACAACACATACATCAAGGTGGGCCCCACAGAACTTGGTGACGCACTACGTGAAAAATGGAAAAAAATGACGGATTTAGAGACGGTTCTGGACCGTCTCTAAAATTGCTTGGTTTAAAGACGCTTTAGAGACGGCCGTAAACCGTCTCTAAAATTAGGACGGCTTCTGACTGTCCCTAATATTGTCTTTAAATGTTTCAACGTCCCAAAATAATTTAAGACGGTCCTTAACCATCTTATATAGGTCATCCGAGACGGTTAAAGACCGTCAGATTATTAAAGACGGTCTTCGACCGTCTTATATCTTGATCATCGACGACGCTTTGGCCGTGTATTAGAGACGGTCATTGGCCATCTTTTACTTGTAATCTGAGACTGTCAAAGACCATCTCAATTAGAGACAGTCCTTAGCCGTCGTATTACCTTGTCAAAAACCGTCTCTATTAGAGACTGTCAAAGACCGTCTCTATTAGAGACGGTCCTTAGCCATCGTTTAGGACCGTGGAAGACCGTCTGTATTAGAGACGGTCCTTAACCGTCTCTAATGCTCAGGTGAACTATTTGGTTTTAAAAAATTATTAACAATGTTTTTAAAAAAAAAAAAAAAAAAAAAACTGTGATTTTATAAAATTCTACATTTTGAAAAAAAAATTTAAGAACTTTGAATAATGTTGATAACTTTGAAAAAAAAAAGATTTCAATAAAAAAAATGATATTTTGAAAAAGAAAATATAAAAAATTAAACAAAATTGTGAAAAAATTGACAAATTGTAAAAAATATATATTTAAAAAAAAAAGAAAACTAGATTTTGTATTTTGACAAAAAAATTAAAAAGTTATATAGCAAGATTTCGATAAAAAAAATGATATTTTGAAAAAGAAAATTTAAAAAATTAAACAAAATTGTGAAAAATTTGACAAATTGAAAAAAAAAATTATTTTTAAAAAAGAAAACTAGATTTTGCATTTTGACAAGAAAAATTGAAAAGTTATATAACAAAAGTGATATTTAAAAAAAATATATTTTGAAAAAAGAAAATTTAAGAAATTAAACAAAATTGTGAAAAAATTGACAAATTGTAAAAAAAATATATATATTTTAAAAAAGAAAACTAGATTTTTTATTTTGACAAGAAAAATTGAAAAGTTAGATAACAAAAGTGAGATTTTGATGATGTGTTGTATATCCTTGCCACCCCTATGTTTTTCCAACCCATTTTTGGGCCGGGTATAAAAAATTGTGTAGATTTAAATCTTAAGTGGACGACACCACTAGAAAGAATGATAATATAGTACCTCGCGCATTAAAAATTATAAAGAGCCCATCATATGGTTTTATTAATGTTTATTTGCAATCCAACTTGTTGATAATGTAAAGAATATCTAGATGAAGGTAAATTGCAAAGATCAAATTGATCCAAAACTTTTGTGGCCTTCAAAAGGTTTTTAATAGTTATTCATTGTTCACTCCCCAAGTATAGGGTTGTGATGTAGTAATAAACTCAGTAAGATCGAGGTCGAATCCCACGAGGACTGGTTGTCACAATTTAAATCTATGACTCTCCTTAACTAATCCAACAAATAAAGGAATAAACTACTAAGCACAATTCTATGAAAAAAATAATTAAGAACAGGGAAGAACATTCAATCAGAGAGAGAGCACTAGGACCTTTGAATCCACCCCTAATTATCCTAACCCTTATTTTGTCTGTTGATTCACCTTGATCTAGATTGATACCACTGATATGGAGAAAGCACAATCTGTGTCCTTGATCGGGCATATAGACTGTCTAATTCCTTTAAGCAATGCCATGAATAACAAATCCCATGTCCTTGGGCGGGTACATGGAATGTACATTCATTAAAGCACCCTGTTTCTTTCTCTCTAGGAAACTTGTTCTTGATCAGACCCAAGCACCTATAATAAGCATCCATACAACATCCACATATATACTTTAGTCAAGTTCATAGATGGAGAAGTATAGAATTTAAACCCGTCACGCCCACTTAAAGAAAGAAATAAATTAATTAATATTCAAAGTAAATCAACCAAAACAAGAGCTAATCAAATTAGGGGCTTCATCTCAGCCCTAGCTGAGAGATTAGTGACCCATGAAATCCATAAAAAATATTAAATAAAATTCATAAAAATACAACACCAAACCAATTGATCTCTCTCTCTTCCTTCTTCTCTTTCTTCTCTTTCTTCTCTCCCTGGCTCTGGATCTCGAATTCCCTAGATCTGAATCTTTTCCCACATCCAAAACTCCCCTTTTATAGCTACTGGATGGCTGGAATCGGTGGCAGAGTCGTAGAAGGACTCGGAGTACAAATTTTCGCAGCCGTGATCAGTGGGCCCCATAGAGGTGTTTTCTGGAAAATCCACCCCGTCCATTGGATTCAGGACGAAATTTCAGTCAAGAATGGGTGGTTTTGAAGGTCCATTAACGTGGCCCACAGAAGAAATCTCAAAAAGATCAGATTTGAACGTCGCCGGGCAGCCCTTTTGTGGCCTCTGTATCACGCACGTGTGTACGCATGGGAGTGAACTATCAGCATGGTTTTGTAGTATTCATGGCCCTCTACACGATGGACGGCTCGGATTGGTCGTACGGTTGACGTACGGGGCCCACTGTCGTTCGCAAAACGGTCCGCTGACAATGGTGGGGCCCATTCCTTTGATCAGATGGAAAATCCACTCCGTCCATTGCGTGGAGGACGGAAAAACGGTTGGGAATATGCAATTTACGTCTACTGTTGATGAGGCCCACACGTTATCTCTCTCATCCGTTCAAGTTGCTTTTGAACGGCTATATTTCCATAGACGCGATCTTTAAAAATTCAGTCACCTACACCTTGGTAACATTGACATCAGACAGAGAATGGACGGTTTGGATTGTCGATCTGGATGATAGGTGGGGCCCACAACTGCGATCAGCAGTCGTTTTTGCGGACGCTCGCTCGTGGACGCTGGAAACAGCGACTCGAGCGCGGGTCAGTGGTCACTTTGACCGAGCAGCGGTGCGGTGCTTCGGTGGTGCAAGTGTACATTGTACACACTCCCCATCCACAGGGCCCACCGTGATATTTTTGAGAAATCTGCACCGTCCATCCTCTTTCCCATATTATTTCCACCATCAGGACCAAATTTGAGGCAGTTCCAAATATCAGGCGGGTCCCAAATTGTAGATTAACGGGCTGATCTGTCCGTTGGACCACTTCCCAAGATCTTTAAGGGCTAAAATTTAATATGTACGGTTGATTTACGGCTCTCATCACATGTATGAAGTTTTGAGTTGATCGGATGGCGGGAAACATGTGATCTTGCATTCTCGACCCTTTTCGTGCCCCTTTGGCTTGCTTTCCTCCAATTCCAGGCATGTAAAATCTTCATTATTAGTTTTCTGGAGTCCATCCCGTGCTCTGGTAATTTCGGAGCGTCAAATCCATGCTTTTAACATCATTTTTCAATACATGCTCCTAATTTCCTCCTATAACAAAAATATAATTAAAATCTGGCATTAAACATTATCATGTATGTAAAATTAGGCAATTGCTGGGGTCTGATATGCAATATTCGACCCTGATCATTCATCATTGTTTTGATCGATATGGCCCACCTAAGATTATTGAGTTCTTGTGACTTGAAATCACATCCTAAAATATGATGGAAAAATATATGGATGGTGTCGATATACATAAAATATATCAAGGTGGGCCCTACACGGTTAAAGTAATTCTCATGAAGGAGTTACCTAAATAGTGAAATGGTACTCTAAGGTCACCTCATGGGAACTTCCCATGAGGTTAATCTGTATGCACCCCACCATGATGTGTGTAGAACTCAGCACCATGCATTTGATGTGTCCCCTTTAAGTCCAAAAATCAGTCATATAAGAAACTCAGGTGGGCCATAGCATCTAAAACTATGCGAAGACATCCATAAAACATATAAAAGCATTTGGTGGGGCCCACATGAGTTTTGGATGTGTATGAAACTTGGTCTGACTCCTCATCCAAGTGGTACACACATAATGAATGGGCTGGATCTATGAACCACATCTAGGTGGGCCAAATAAATGATTATGAATGTTTTAATGGGAGGGTAACCCTCCAACTATAGTATGTGGTGTGGCCCACCCAAATCATGGATTGACTTTATTTTTAAGCTCGTGGCCCACCATGGAATGGTGCATTTGATTATGGGGCAAATCCAAAGTTCAAGTGGACCCACCATAGAAAAGAGTGGGATAGTGACACCCACTATTGAAACCTTCTTAGGGCTCATCGCGATGTTTATTTGAGATCTAATCTGTTTATAAGTTAATACAGACATGGATGTGGTTGAAACTTGGTCTGATTCCTCATCCAAGTGGGACACACATAATGAGTGGGTTGGATATGTGAATCACATTTACGTAGGCCCAATATATGATTATGAATGTTTTAAGGAAACCCTTCTCCATTACATTTAAGTGAGTTACTCATTACCCTTACCAGAGTAAACTCTATGGGGTCCACTGTTATTTATTTATTTTATCCACTCCATTCATCCATGTTAACAGATAATTTGAGGTCTAAAGAACAAAAAGAAAGCATATCCGAAGCTCAAGTGGACCACACCACAGGAAATAGTGTGATTGAACCTCTACCATTTAAAATTTCTTGGAGGCCATAGAAGTTTTGGATCAAGCTGATGTTTGTGTTTTCTATTCATTCATATATTTTTGATATTATGAACAACCTTTAACCGTTTTTGGACAACTCGATCACCAGTTGAAGAGTAATAACTTCAGATGTTTAAATCAAAATTCACTCAAATTATTGATCAATCTTGTTTGCCCAATATCTTTCTCATATGTAGCATGATTGGGGCGAGTAACCATTTTTGGATGTTGGTCGGTGCTCTGTGGGTCCCACCATGATGTATGTGTTTCATCCATGCCGTCCATCCATTTTTTCAAATCATATTAGGCCCTGATACCAAAAATGAGAGGGATATAAATCTCAGGTGGACCACACCACATGAAAACAATAACGATTGGATATTCACCATTAAAACCCTCCTAAGGCCCACTGTACTTTTTATTTGACATCATATCTATTGATTAGGTCATACAGGCCTAGATGAAGGGGAAAAAACTATGCAAAGACATCCATAAAACATATAAAAGCATTTGGTGGGGCCCACATGAGTTTTGGATGTGTATGAAACTTGGTCTGACTCCTCATCCAAGTGGGACACACATAATGAATTTTGGATCAAGCTGATGTGTTTGCGTTTTCTATTCATTCATATATTTTTGATATTATGAACAACCTTTAATCGCTTTTGGACAATCTGATCAGTTCAGATTGAAAAGTAAATAACTTCAGATGTTTAAATCAAAATTTACTCAAATTGTTGATCAATCTTGTTTGCCCAATATCTCTCTCATACGTAGCATGATCGGGGCGAGTAACTAGTCAATTTGAAGGTAATGATCAGTAAAATAGAGTGAATGGACCAGACATGTAAAATAGGCCAAATATTCTAGTCAAAATTGTGACCCAACTTATTGATCTTGTGGGAACCTGTTATTTATTTATTTAATCCACTCCGTTAATCTATGTAAACGGATAATTTTATTGAATTCTTATGATTTGAAATCACATCCTAAAATATATGGATGGTGTCGATATACATAAAATATATCAAGGTGGGCCCTACACGGTTAGAGTAACACCCATGAAGGAGTTACCTAAATAGTGAAATGGTACTATAAGGTCACCTCATGGGAACTTCCCATGAGGTTAATTTGTGTGCGCCCCACCATGATGTATGTAGAACATCAACACCATGCATTTGATGTGTCCCCTTTAAGTCCAAAAATCAATCGTATACGAAACTTAGGTGGGCCATAGCATCTAAAACTATGTGAAGACATCCCTAAAACATATAAAAGCATTTAATTGGTGGGGCCCACATGAGTTTTGGATGTGCATGAAATTTGGGCTCACTCCTCATAATCCAAGTGGGACACACATAATGAATGGGCTGGATCTATGAACCACATTTAGGTGGGCCCAATAAATGATTATGAATGTTTTAATGGGAGGATAACCCTCTCAACTATAGTATATGGTGTGGCTCACCCAAGTCATGGATTGACTTTATTTTTAAGGTCGTGGCCCACCATGGAATGGTAAGTCTGACTGACGGGGCAGATCCAAAGTTCAAGTGGACCCACCATAGAAAAGAGTAGGATAGTGATACCAACTATTGAAACCTTCTTAGGGCCCACCGCGATGTTTATTTGAGATCCAACTTGTTTATAAGTTAATACAGACATGGAATAAGGTGGGACATACACGTAGTTTTGATGTGTCCCCTTTAGCTTATGAGATATTTCAAAAATCATTCGTATACGAAACTCAGGTGGGCTATATCATCTAAAACTATGTGAAGACATCTAAAAAAATATAAAAGCACTTGGTGGGGCCCACATGAGTTTTGAATGTAGCTGAAACTGGGTCTGACCCCTCATCCAAGTGGGACACATATAATGAGCTTGATCTGAAACTTCTCCAGCTCCCAAGAAGTTTTTAATAGTGGAAGTGAAATGCCCAATTTGTAGTCCACTCAAGCCTTGTTCCTACCTAATGTTTTGCATGATACTTTATAATGCCCAATTTGTAGTCCACTCAAGCTGTCCATCTATTTTGAAATACTATTATAGGGCTCTATAGGGACTCTATAGGGCCTATAAAAATATATGTTTTATATCTAAGCTGTCCATCTATTTTGAAATATTATTATAGGTCATGAAACTAAAAATCAGGTATATTAAAGGCTAAAGTGGACCACACGGTAGGAAACATGGAGATTAAATCACATGTGCTTCCTATGGTGTGGTCCTCTTGGGCCTTTAATCTACTTTATTTTTGGGATCATGTATTAAAATTATTTATTAAAATTAATAGACAAAATGGATAAACAAAATACATCATGGTGGGTCCCATAGAGCTCCGGACAGGACATCCATGTCCGTCTTACCCCATCCATGCCTAAAATTGGGAAACGGATTGGCTACTCTCCTAGCCACCAGCCCCGTGGCTGTTGGTCGGTGCTCTGTGGGCCCCACCATGATGTATGTGTTTCATCCATTTTTAAAGATTATTTTATCACTTGATCCTACAAATGAGGGAGATATAAATCTCAAGTGGACCACACCATGTGAAAACAATAGTGATTGGATATCCGCCATTAAAATCCTCCTAAGGCCCACTGTACTGTTTATTTGACATCCAACATGTTGATTAGGTCATACAGGCCCAGATGAAGGAAAAAAGCAAAAATCAGCTTGATCCAAAACTTTTATGGCCCCCAAAATATTTTTAATGGTCGACATCATTCAACACTGTTTCCTGTAATGTGGTCCATTTGAGATTGGGATATACCCCATTTTTGGTCTCATACCATAAAATGATCTGTAAAAATAGATAGACGGCATGGATGCAACACATACATCATGGTGGGTCCCACAGAGCACCGACCACCATTTCCTAAAATCACAGCGCTTGTGAGCGCGCCCAAAAATTCCTCCATTTCTCTCTCTCTCTCTCTCTCTCTCTCTCTCTCGCCGTTCCCTAGCTAACCTTCTCTCCCGATCTTGCTCCAGCTCTCATCTTCCTCCCTCTCTCTATTCGTTCCCCAATCTCTCTCTCTCTCTCTCTCTCTCTCTCTCTCTCTCTCTCTCGTTCCCCAATCTGTCCCTCCCTCTCCATCTCTTGCGGTCCGTTGCCGAACGCCCTACCCACGCACGCTCGGTTGAAGGTCACTCACGACAGTGAGGTCTCTCTCTCTCTCTCTCAATCTCTCTCAATCTCAATATCGATTTAGGGATTTGGGGATTTAGGGATTTGGGGGTTTAGGGATTTGGGGGTTTAGGGATTTGGGGATTTGGGGATTTTGGGCGTGTTTGGGCAAGTGGGATTAGAAGGGATTAGGTGGGATGGAATTGCAATTGGTCTCCGTGCCTCCGACGCGGATTGCGTCCTACCCCGCCGTCACCAGGTGGGAATGGGCAGCAGCTTTGAGTGGCCACCGTGAGGTATGGGTCTTATCCACACCGTTAATCCATTTTTTTTCCTGTCATTTTAGTTCATAATGCTAGATATGAGTCAGATCCGAGGCTCAATTGGACCACACCACAGGAAGCAGCGGTGATAATGATTCTCACCGTTGAAACTTTTCTAGGCCCACCATGATGTTTATTTTCCATCCAACCTAAACTGCTTGGCATTCATGTATGGAGAAGATGGACTGTTAAAAAATGTTGAGCAGCAGTTCACCTATCCCATATATTTAGTTCAGCTGACAGATGTTGCATTCTCAACACTTATCGTGTAATTTTCATATGTTTAGTGTGTACAAAGATACATATAACTTTCATCCTGTATAAACCTATACATATCCCATATAAATGTTGTCATCCTGTATTAATACCATATCTTTTTCTCTCTGTTTTTTTTTATGGAATTTATTAATGAAGAAAAGGAAGAATAAAGAAAAAGGAAAGGAACTATCCATTAAGGCAATGGACAGCAAGTTGCCAATTAGAATTTTCTTTTCTGCTATTTTCAACCATTGGGTTTATGGGGAAATGGTCTGAGAGGTGTGGAAATGCATGCCTCCTAGGGCAGTCGATTAGCTCCCAAGTCCCAATTGCAAATGGTCTCGGAAGGTATTTGATCCAGTTCTTCTAGAGAGGGAAACCCCAAGTTCTCGTCTTCTGATATTATTATTTGCGCATCTTCTGCATGATTACATAATAGATTTTATGACCATTTATGTATAGGGCTGCATAATATCACAACCATCTTCCAAGATACTAAAAGTTTTCATTTAGCAATTTTGAGTAACGAGCTTTGGGTTAGAAAATCTGATATCTAGTCATGATAGATCTTTCTTTTCTGCTTCAATCACATGTTTTCCCCCCTCTCCGAAGGCCTTAATTCACTCTCTAGAACTGCCACATCAAAACCAGATTTACATGGCATACAAATGTATACATATTATTTTATTTGCAGATTTTTTTGCATCATCGGAATTGCTCTCTTTTAGATTAGTCATATTCTTTTTGAACTTTATTATTGCCAGTTTGTCCTCCTCTTAACGTCGAAATCTTAATTTTTTACTTCTCGAAACCTACATTCGTTAGTTCCTGAAAAATTTTTAAAATCTGTTCAGAAGGCTGAACTGGTGAAGATGCTAATTTTAGACCAGACCACTTCAACTGCTGGTTTGAACTGTGACATCATGTCTTTCATAAAATAATACAGTTCTTTTTTAGACCATTGGTGCAACCGGTACAACCACCGGATTCGGACAAGTACACCAGATTATTGAACAGTGTTTAGATCTTAAATAGTTTGATTTGCCAAACCAGAGAGAGCTCAGCTTCTTTTCAGGTTTATGTGTGTAATCTGGTCTGTTCTGGTTTTTATAACATTGGTTCTAGGGAAGATGAATATTTAAAAAATGTCATCTTTGTTAAAAAAATGGATCACATGACCACAAGGTCTGGATCACATGACCATGGTCCTACTGGGCGAACTGCACGTCAGCATGCATTCATTCTCTCATTCACTGTTTGCACGTTGAAAATTTTTCAAAAAATTTGAAATAGCGTATGATGATGGATTTCCTGATTTTCCTTGCAACTTGTTCAAAGTTTGTTATGCTTAAATGTCTGAGATATTTTCTGGCAGCTCTCAACGTATAAGAGCAATGCCCTTACTCTTTCAAGAAACTATCCTTTTAAACATATAATCCTGTTAACCTTCTCCACGAGTCATATGCTGACTTTGGTGTCCTTCCTTCTTTTACATTTCATTGTAATCATGGATGTATGAATACTTATATGCCCCATTTGGAATGTCCATGGAATGTGGATTTGGAAATGCTGTTTACTGCTGATTTGGAATGTCCATTTATACAAAGATATGGTATTAATTTTCATACAGTTAATTCCATTTCAAAGCCAAAGATCAGTCATATCATACTATTCTGTGTACAAAGATACATGACAACCCTAAGATTGTCGTGTCAAATGCGTTAACACTGGCATTATGGATACAAATTGACAAAACTTCTCACCTTTTTTATTTTTTATTTTTCCTCTCCCTTTCTCTACTCATTTTTCTATATCACTCTTATACTGCATGGACTGTTTGCTTGTAAGATTTCAAGGTCACAAACATCCAACAAAGGTTCCAAAGACCAATCCAGGGGTTGGATTTTTCTCTGTCATACAGGTTGTGGCTATCAAAGATATAATATCACCTTCATATAGGGAAACATTTAATGATGTGTACAGGTAAATTCATTTTTTCTTATTCCTTATATTGTTTCTCAGTTATATTCACTACGCCAAAAGGGGTGATTTACTACGCATTTTTGCGACGGACTTAATTCGTCGCAAAAATCGCTTGGTTTAATGACGGATTTAATCCGTCGCTAAGCGAAAAAGTCCGTCGCCAATCCCGCCTTTCTCATCAATCCGTTGTTCAAACGACGTGGAATTTCGCGACGGACCTAAATCCGTCGCCAAAATCTGATTTACGACGGATTTTGATCCGTCGTAAAATAGCGACGGACTAAATCCGTCGCCAATTTTGATTTTATGACCAACGGTAAATTCCCGCCCAAAATACAAGGTGACGACGGTTTTTAGCTGCTTTTGCGACGGATCATGGTCCGTCGTAAAAGGACTTTTGCCCTACACGTTAATTTTTTTCATTTTTTTTAGAATATGATGGAAAAATATAGTTTTTTGTAGTCGAATAATTGTTTTTAATAGAATTTCAGTGGTATAATTGTACATATTTGTATATAAGATTATTTTTTAACAGTTGATTGTATGCAAAAAAAAAAAGTTTTTATAACAAATAAGTGGAATTAAAAAAATAAACTAATATTTAAATGATTTGTAATATCAGATGAAAAAGAATATCGAGGATAAAAAATTTAACAATGTTAGAGAAAAAAAATGAGATTTTGAATAAATAAAAATCGTGATTTAATAAAAATCTAGTGGGGAAAAAAAAAAGAATATTGAATAAATTTGATAAATTTGAAGGAAAAAAAAAAAGCTTTCGATTTTGAGAAAAAAATAATATCCCAAAAAAAAATTAAAAAAAAAAAATTTATGTGAAAATTTTCACAATGTTGAAAAATGAAAATATTTTAAAAAAGAAAATAAGACATATTTTTGAAAAATAAAATAAAATTGAGAAGTTCAATAAAAATTAACAAGTTCAAATAAAATGCTTTAAAAAAAATGGAGAAGTTAAAAAGAATTGAAAATTTTAAAATAAAATGAGATTAAAAAATCGAAACTTTATCAAAAAAAAATTATTTTGAAACGAAAATAAAGAAGTTGAAAAAATATGTGATTTTGAAAAATAATTGAAAATGTTCAAAATTTGAAATTAAAAGAAAAGGTTATTTATAAAAAGACTGAGATTTTGAAAAAAAAAAAATATCATTTAAAGAAAGAAAATTAAAAAGTTGAAAATAAAATGATGCTTTTGAAGAAAAAAATCGGCATTTTGGAATTTTTGGGAAAAAAAAATAAATTTTGTGAAAATTTTAGAGATTTTGAAAATAGAAATTCAAAATTTGTATTTTATTTTTTTAAAATATTTTATAATAAAAATGATATTTTGTTAAAAGTTTTCAAAGAAAAATTAAGAGTAAATATATATATATATATATATATATATATACATTTTGAAAAAAAATAATGTTATTTTTAAATGGAAATTGAAATTTATCTGTGAATAAAAATTAATAAATTATTAGGCACATCCACTAATTGAACATTTAATCATTTTTGGACAATCGAATTAGTCCAGATTGAAGAGTAAATAACTTTAGATGTTTAAATCAAATTTCACTCAAATTGTTGATCAATCTCGTATGCCCGATATCTCTATGTAGCTATCCTGATTGGGGCAAGTAACTAGTCAAATTGAGGGTATTGATTAGTAAAATAGAGTGAATGGACCAGACATATAAAATGGGCCAAATATTATTGTCAAAAATTATGACCCAACTTATTGACCTCGCAAGAACCTAAGAATTGATGTTAGTAAGTTTTGTGGGCCCTATCATGATGTGTGTCGAACATCAACACCGTGCATTTGATGTGTTCCCTTTAGGTTAAGAGATATCTCAAAAATCATCAGTATACGAAACTCAGGTGGGCCATACCATCTAAAACCATGTGAAGACATTGTAAAAAATATAAAAGCACTTGGTGGGGCCCACATGAGTTTTGGATGCGGCTAAAACTTGGTCTGATCCCTCGTCCAAGTGGGACACATAATGAGTGGGTTATATATGTGAATCACATTTAGGCAGACCTAATATGTGATTATGAATGTTTTAAGGAAACTCATCTTCACTACGTTTAGGTGAGTTACTCATTACCCTTTACCAGAGTAAACTCTGTGGGGTCCACTGTTATTTATTTATTTTATCCATTCCGTTCATCCATGTTAACAGATAATTTGAGGTCTAAAGAACGAAAAGGAAGCATATCTAAAGCTCAAGTGGACCACACCAGAGGAAATAGTGTGATTGAACCTATACCATTGAAAAATTCTTGAAGGCCATAGAAGTTTTTTATCAAGCTAATGTTTGTGTTCTCTTCATTCATATATATATATATATATATATATATATATATATATATATTTGATATTATGAACAGGTTGGATAACAAATAAACATTACTGTGGGCCCAAGTGGGACACATAATGAATGGGTTAGATCTGTGAACCACATCTAGGTAAAACTAAATCTCAAGCGGACCACATCACGTGAAAAGTGGTAATTGAACGCCCACCATTAAAAATTTATTGAGAGCTACAAATTTTTTAAATCAAGTTGATATTTGTTTTTTTTTTTTTCCTTCCATCGAAGTCTTTACGGCCTAATTAACATGTTGGATGTCAAATAAACGGACATGGATTGCATCCTAACCCCGCTCAGACAGTAATCCGTCCAGGCAGGGGGGTCCAAAGTGATGTAAGTGTTTTATCCACGGCTTTTCTTATATCATTTTAAGGTATGTGACAAAAACTGAAGCAGATCCACCGCTCCAGTAGACCACATCAAAGTAAGTCTGCGGTGATAATGACTCTCACCATTAAAACCTTTCTAAGGGCCACCATGATGTTTTTTTACCACCATGATGCGGACATGGATGAAGTTAAAACACGAATATCAGCTTGATCCAAAACTTCTCAAGCTCCCAAGAAGTTTTAAATGGTGTACGTTAAATCCCCACTTTGTGGTCCACCTAAGCCCTGTACCTGCCTCATTTTTTGAATTATATATTAAAATGATCCGAGAAAAATTATTAACGGCGTGGATAAAACACTTACATCACTTTGGCCCACAGAGCCCTGCCTGGCCTGGATGGGTAGGACACAATCGGCGTCCCAAATAAACATTGTAGTGGCCCTGAGAGGTTTAATGGTGGACATTCAATACTACTTATTCTCCCGTGTGGTCCACTTGAAATTTAGATTTGCCTCATTTTTAAGATCAAGCCCTAAAATAATATCTAAAAATGAATAGACGGTGCAGATAAATTACACATACATCATGGTGGGGCCCACGGATCACCGACCACGAGCGGCAGCTTTACTGGCTGCAAAATAGGATTTTAATGTGTTAGTTTTGGATATAATGTAAAATAGTGGTGACTCGTTCATGTCACTTAAGGCAATGATGTATGGTTATCCAGACCATCCAAATAGTGGTTCCACTTGTTAATGGTTAATATTTAAGCTTTTACCATATTATATAATCTTAATCATCTATTAGGTGGGCCCTTAATTGTACGGATGATAATCTATTATATGATATAAATGATGTAAAACAAACACTTGTGCGGATCTGAATTACAATTCCAATTTCAAAGAGGGATTCTAACCCCATTCCGAATTCACCTCCGCTCTCTCTCTCTCTCTCTCTCTCTCTCTCTCTCTCTCTCTCTCTCTCTCTCGTTTCTCGAAGAAAGCGATACCACCCCCCTCTCTCTCTCTCTCATTTTTGGAAGGAAGGCAGATAGCGGCCCCTCTTTGGATCTGGGTTCTTCCCCTCTGCTCTGTAAGTACCGTCTTTTAATCTCGTTTTAGCGATTAGATCTGGGGATGGGATTCATCTGGTTCCTTTGATATGGCCCCACCTAAATGATTTATGAGCCTTCATTTTAGCCATCAGGCCTAGAATTTGGTGTGGAATCCAGTGGTTGGAATGGATTTCACATGCTCATCACGGTGAGCCTGGTAACAATCGAGGGTGGATGTCTCTCGTTTCCATTAGTATGGCCCACTTGAATAACATATCGGTCCGATTTTTTTGGCTCTGGATCCTGTACTCCCAACTGTTTCTATTAGTATGGCCAACTTGAATAACATATCGGTCCGATTTTTGGCTCGCACCGTACATGTGATTACACATCTAATTCGGAGTAGATCTCATGGTACGCAAAGATCACGGTAGTCCTTGTGCAAACATAAAAGGTAGACCTCTTGGACGGTTGGTTCCCGAAATGTCGGACAATCCCGAGATTGGTGGGGAGTGGATCGTGTTACTTAGTAACAAAGCCGTAGGGTGATTACCCGACCGTGTGGCCCACCTTCATGTATACTCAGTATATCCATGCCATCCATCGCCTTTTATACATCATTCCAAAGATGTGATTCCAAAAATAAAGTAGATCCAAATTTTAAGTGGACCACACCACAGAAAAAGAGTAGACATTGAATGCCCACCATTAAAAACTTCTCAGGGCCTATCGATAATGTTTTTTAGCCATTTGATAAGGTCACGCTGACATGGATAAAGTGAAAACAAGTGCTTGGACGGGATGCGGCCTGCATCTTTGCAATATATGCATTGGTTTTTCCATTCCGACAATTGGGGCTCATGGTTCCATAATCCACTCAATTGGCCTGTTGTAGACATCCAAGATTGGGAGATCCCAACAGTGAATATTAGGACCTTTTTCAGTTGAACATGGGCTGTTGTTGCATCTCTTCTTAATAGCTATATCTGTAGGCCAGAAATTGAGAGGTCGAGGTTAAAGATTAAAGAGGCAGACGTTCATGGTAGGACACAATGTAACAATGGTCCAGGACTAGTGAACAACGGGCCCCACTTGTCAGAAATGAAAACATGCATGGACTGTTGGAATATGTGGGCCATCATTTGGTTTCTTTACTAATTTTACTGCATAAGGATTGTTGTTAGTGAAATATTTATTTTTCAATGTTACTGTATGTATTTGCCTGATATTAATCAGTTTCGACGATGGACAAAGAGGTTGTATCAGCTTGGAAAGTTCTGATGATGACTAGTTCTAGCAGTGACTGATATGGGAAATGCCAATGAAACTAGTTTCATATCCTTGATTTTTTATTTTTTTTCTTCTTCAGGTTTTGGGCGTATCTTTTGCCATCATCATTGACATGAATGGACCTAAGGTTCGGTAATCCTGACTTTTCATTGGATGGTTCATATCATGGATGGGTGTTGTCATGAGAGTGTCTCAGATAGGAAGTTTATGCTTCATAAACAGTCTTCTGCATATATAGACATCCAATCTGTTGCTTCATAAACATGCCGGTTGTTTTCCACAAGCAAACTAAGAAACTTAGGCCAGATAGCTGGTATGTTTGTATAATCAGAATGCTTAGCAGCAGCTTTGCAAACTTTTTCTCTTACGCTTTCTGATATGAACTCCCATGTTCACATTGATGTAAGGATTGCAAAAATAAAAAGAAATATTGCTTCCATTTCAAATCTTAATGAGAAGTTTGAACACATGCATTTCAAGTCTAACTTCTGAAAGAGAGTTTCTACATTGGTCCCATGGAAGGTGGTAACTTGAATCAGTGGCCTTCTGGTGGTATCGTTTGCTCTTATCCAAATCATCATTTGTGGTTATCGTAAATATGGGTTTGCTTGGCAGAATAACTTACTAATTTCAAGTTACCTGTGTATATAGATTCATTACATCAGTTTTCTTGAGCTAGAATTTTCACACTACTATCTAGGAAACTCTAGGAGTTTTGCCACATTGGAGAGCTACAATCGAGAATTGTAGGGCCTACTTGGTACTCATATGATATCAATCTGTCCAACAGGTACAAGCCAAAAATCAGGCTGATCCAATCATCGAATGGGCCACATGAATTCGATATTTTTGAGTGGCGCGCATTGTTATTTATTGTATAACCCAAATGATGATTTGATTGGCTAGAATTTTTTGCTTCTGTGATCATCAGATGAGATGCCCCTATTGGACGGGTTGGATGTCATATGAGGAGACATGGGCCTCATAATTCTCGAATTTGAGAGAAAAAAAATGTACAAGGACATTTTAGTCATTTCATCCCCCAGAATAAAACGCGAGAATTTCAAATAGTTGCGGCAACTGCATTTAGACACACTTAGATGCACTTTTCAGCAGTGTGCATCATTAACCACCTGTCATGAAAATTACCAAAAATGCCCACAAATTTTCTCAATTTTCATTTGATTTTTTTTTTTCTTCCTTTCTTTATTTCTTTCATTTGAAGTGAATCTTATTTATTTGTATAAAAATCAGGGGCTATCTTTCATGAATTTTCTCAATTGTTTGCTTGTAGATACTAATAAGAGTATTAGGAAAGAAACCAATGCAAGAAGAAAGAACACAACAAAGATCTACATATGATAAAAGGACTAAAAAAAATAAAAAAGAGGCTAACACTGCATGTTGCATCCCTTTTCTGAAGTATTCAATCCCTCTTTCTCAGCAGACTTGCTTGAAAAGATCCATGGAAAACCATTTTTTTGTATTGTTTATTATGATGAAAATGCTTTCTTTCGATTTTCTTTTGTTTTATAGAACAAAGGTATATTTAATGCAATGGGTGATCCAGGAATGAGAAGAGATGGATTGAGAGTGGCATTCAAGGTGGAATTTTTGCAATGAAGTTGGCAATGAAATTCGTGAGATGGGAAGTCCTAGAGCAAATTGACTGTTTTGATTTCTTAAGTAAGCTCAAACAAACATATATGGTTTCAAAAATGTATTTCAAGCTCAAAACCAACAGAGAAAAATCTTCATGGTTTTTGTCTATGACTCAATATTGCATTTAAACATCCCAATAAACAGACCAAAAAAAGAAAAAGAAGAAGAAAGAACTAGTCTCATTCTCGTGATGTTAAAGCGCATTTTAAACTCACAAGCAACATGCATGAAAAAAATCCTGTGGGTTCTTTACCAATTTCAAAAGCGCATTTTAAGTCCAAAACATATGGATGATGGAACTTTCTTATTTCCTAGGATTTCAAAACTGAAAATGGCATGCAAAGAAAATTCTTTGTTGGTTTCTTTCAATGATTTTATAATCGCATTTAAATATACAAAAGAAGCAATCACTTCTATGAATATGGTTGGGGGAGTCCTTTCATTTTGCCACAAAGTTAGGATTTTTGCATTGTATCTTTGGAGCCAATCACCTGAAAATGAACTAATCAGATTGAATTTTTGTTAATGGAAAGGAGAATCACTTGGAGAAAGGCACGAACACTTTCTTTCTTTACAACTGGGTTTCCGGAATGAAGGTTCATTTTATTAAAAGTGAAAATCAATGGCATATACATTATCAAGATTCTTTGAGAATTTATGGATTTTGCTTAATTTGGTTTGTCGATGTAGGTTTTGGATGTGAGATGTGGAATTGGAGGACCACGACGGGAAATTGCTAGATTTAAGTAACTCCTTTTCTCACAATTTATATTTCTTCTGGCTTTCAACCAAGGAACTTGTAATGTTATGTAGCAGTTGTAATCCGACAATTGCAAAAAAAAGAAGAAGATTTCGGTTCTCAATTAAATCATAGATTTATTTCTAAAAACAAAATTCACTGATTGATTATATAGGTTGGTTGCTTATTGTTATGACATGTTTCTAACATATAAGCAAGTCACATCGTGCATGGAGTATCCTAGCATAAATCTTTATCTTGAATTATTTAGTAGTTTTGATTGACTAATCTAGTGATTTGTTTAAGTTGTTCATCTTCTTATGCGTGATGAAGGTACACATATTTCTATTATGTTTTGTTTTCATTTTTTCTTTGCTTATGCGTAAAATGTTGATTTAAATATTAAGAACTACGTAGTGGCTTGATCCCAATCTTCCAACATTGGGTACGTAGTAGCAACCGTCCATACTAGACCGTATCGGTGCAGCCACAAATTTTTTATTTTTTTCCCTTTCTTGTAGTGTGGATGCATTTTCATCAGGACTACTTGGCAATAAGAGTAAGGTGGATGTAAGTTCTCAAAACCTATAATTAATCTTGAATCATTTATATCTTTATCGCTTCATTTATATGCTGTCGTCAGGGTCAACTTGTAACTCCTCAGAACCCGCTCTGCCGTAAGACATTACGGTGCATGACGGTTCCTAGCAGGTTAAGTTGCAAATTATTATTAAGAGTTGGTTGGATATAATTTATTTTTTTGTAAATGTTGTTAATAGTTGGATGGATGATGAATGTATTTGTGAATGTAAATGAAAATAAAAACTTATGATATATATATATATATATATATATGTTATCAATGGAGGATGCCTTGTTTAGGGGGATATGAAATTTTGTAGCTTATGGTATGGTGCCCCAATATTGGTTGTATGTTACTAGTATGTAGTAGATAATACTAGGATCAATAGTAAACATTTTGTTTTGAGTGGAAGATCGAGTAAAAGAACTTGGAAAAGACATTTTTTATGCCTTTCAGCTTCAAACTGGATACCTTTTGGATAAACCAAACATCCATTCACCACTAGTTCCTCTAATACATGGTACAATGGGGGTGGGATAATGTCGGTTGCTCCAAATTCCAATACATATACTAAGTATATGTAATATAGTTATATATATATATATATATATATTGCAAATTATTATATTGCAATTTATATATGAAATAATCGTCATCATCGTCATCATCTAAGCCATATCCTAATTAATTAGGGTCGCATACATGAATCCTATTCCACCGTTCCACTCTATTAAGGGCCATACCTCCAGTTAGACCATAGGTCATCGGGTCTTTTCTTACTATCTCCATCCACGTCTTTTTGGGCCTTCCCCTTGCCCAACAATTTGTTCCCTAAAGCGTGGTTGGTCTTACAGCTATTCTATAAAACTTCCATTTTAGTTTGAATGGTACTCGACGATCATTTAAAACTCCCAAGGCACATCCTATAGCAATTTTTACCATCTTGCTGGCTTGAAACACTCTTGATGGTAGCAATGTGAAATGGCTCCATGCTGCCATGGATTGGTAAAAGGACAGCCTCATTCTTTTGGTCGATCTGTATCATTAATTCCCTCGACTGTGGGATATCATTGACATTCTTGTAGGCAATGAGATCGCTTGAAGCTTTTGTAGAACCACGACCATCTCCAGCTGCAGAACCGCCCATTATCCGACCTTAGAGTCGCTTTCGACAAGAATGTCTCAACTCCATTGGATTCAGCTTTGACCTTTGGACGCTCTTCTTCCTCCTCCCTCCTCTTCCTCATTGAATGAGTATGCAACATCCTTAACTAACTTGGAGCTGATTGAAGTCACGACTTCTGCAGCTTTTTCATTGACAATAATGGTGTCTGCAAGCAACAACGAGAACATCTTAGTCTTTGGGTTATTGGTTTCTGATTGCAAGTTCTGGAACCTGAGAGATACATTAAAAACCATTCCAGGCTTTAACACCTGATCGTTCTTGGCATTTAAACTCAATACCGACTCACGGAACTCGAGACCGATTCCCATTCCTGCTGACTTTGTAAGATGAGAGGCAAATTCAGGAGCATCCCTCTCTACCACCGAGACTGCTGCTTGGTAAACAACACTGACCTTATTCCCAGCCTTCAATGCACCTATCGTTGCCGCATGGGCCTTAAGGAGAACCTCATAAGCCTTAATCTGCGTTGCATTTGCATCAATGGGAAATGTTCTGGCAATGTCGGATCTAGAACAACTGAAATCCGCCATTGAATCTATGTCGGATCTAGAACAACTGAAATCCGCCATTGAAGCTATGTATATATACTATATTTATACTCGACCAAGCCGAATTGAACCAAGGTTCAAGCCGAACCAAATTGAGCTAGCATACAGCTCAAGCTTGGGCCAATTTTAAAATGAGCTGGGATTTCTGGCTTGATTCGCTGAAGAGATCATTCAGCTCAACCAAGCCAAACTAAATCAGGTTAAACAGAGTGAGCTAGCCAAGCTGCCTTGGTTTGTGTTAAGTTCTACCAACCAGTTAAATCTAACCTTTTCAAGTCTTAAAACCATGTTAGCAAGAGACACCAATGTAGTCACACCAAGAATCTCTCCCCATTGATTTGTGGCCCACAAAAGAATGGCTTAAAAAAAAGGTTAAAAATAGAGAGAGACTCCTATCCAGCGCATTCCAACAATAAATTATCATCCATCCATGCAATGGAAAACTTCCAATACGTCATATGTGGTTGACATCCAACCAATCCAAAAATTTGGTTCACCATGAAGATAGTCTTGCATAAAAATCAGTCCCCATCCAAATCATCAAGTGGACCACACTTGTATTTGTTATTTATTATCATTTTATACATTATTTTCTATAAAAATCAGTCCCCATCCAAATCATAGTTAGTTTTAGTTTGATTATATATAACTCTTCATCTGTTGGGCTTTAGGAGTTGTGCCCAACTTTAAAAGTGTTTAGAATAATTAGGAGAACAGCATGGTGAAGGCAAATAGGACAGTTACTATTTTTCGCTAAAAACCATGCACGCTAGTAGGAATCATAACCGTCAATAAATAGTAAAATAGTAACTTTACTGTTTATAATAAGTCACGATTTCTATAAGTTTTAGTTGTAGTTTAAATCCCGAAGACCAAAAATGAGATATTTACCATTCTCAAGTGGACCACATTACAAGAAACAGTGTTGAATGAGGGTCTACCATTAAAAACTTTTGGGGCCCATAAAAGTTTTGGATCAAGTTGATATTTGTTTTTTTCCCTTCTTCTAAGTCTGTATGACCTAATCAACAAGATGTCAAATAAGAAGTACAGTGGGCCTTAGGAGGATTAATTTTACGGCCCGTTTGGCCGGTTGGATTGGAAGGGATTAGATGGTAGTGGAAGGGATTGGATGGTAAATCCCAGGAATGGCCAGCGTGCCAAACAGTGTAGGTGATCTAATCCAAATCCGATGGATCTTCAGACAATCCACTGACAACACCATCATTACCTTTAAATCCCATCCAATCCATCCTAATCCATTCAAATTAGCCTGCGACGTGTTTGGTTCGAGGGATTGGAAGGGATCGGAAGCTTTAATCTCCGGATTGGCCGGGCGTGCCAAACAGACTGGATGTATCAATACAGGGATGCAGCAATCCCATGGTTCTCAAGACAATCAGCTGACAACACCATCATTACCTAGAAATCCATGCCATCCACCCTAATACCATTCACTCCCTTCCAATCCACCCGGCCAAACGGGCCCTTAATGTAGATATTCAATCACTATTGTTTTCCTATAGTGTGGTCTACCTGAAATTTATATCCTTCTCATTAATTTTTGGTATAAATCCCTAAAATGATCTGTAAAAATTAATGAATAGCGTGTATATATGAAACGCATACATCGTGGTGGGGGCCACAGCCACGGGGCTAGTGGCAGGGGAAGTAGCCAATCCGTTTCCCTAATGAACAGGTTGGATGACATGACAAAATGGACGGACGGTGTTGATAAACCAGCCTGTTTCAGGATGTGGACAGGCAGAGTTAGTACGTAATCCGTGTCCGTTAGGGACCATTGTCTGTAAGGGAAGGAGTGGGGCCTACAAGGGTGTGGACCCACATTCCCGGAGACCTTGAGTGACCCACTCGTGCAATCTATGGGCGTTGAAAATGAAGGAAGGAAGCATTCCTACCAGGGGCCAGTTCACAGGAATAACACTATTCTTGCTATAAATGAAGAAGAAACATGCAAAGGCTAATAACAGGATTTCTGGGTAGCTTCTTAGGATGCACCACAAGTTCATTAGCCATGCACCCATTGTTGCTAAGGGTCAGTTTGGGCGGTGGGATTAGAAGGGATTAGGTGGGATGGGATTCATCTGGTCCTGTGCCAATTCCACTTCATGTTTGGGAAGAATGGAAAAGCTTGGAATTACATTAAATGGAATTGTATTGGGTCCGTGCCAATTTCACTCAATGTTTGGAAAGTTGTGTAGGTCCCACCATGATGTGTGGGCTATATCCACACCATCCACACATTTATCGAGATTATTTTAGAGCATGGGCCAAAAAATTAGGTAAATCTAAAGCTCAAGTGAACCCCACCATAGAAAGCAACACAGATTGAATACTTACCATTGAAAACTTCTTTGGAGCTACATAAGTTTTGGATCTACCTCATTTTTAGGCACATGCCATAAAATGAGGTTACAAAACAAATGAACGGTTTAGATATAACATATGCATGTTATTCAGTCATTTCAAATGATGGTAGGTATATCCATTCAATGTACCCTCGTATTATCAACAAAGCATAGCATTAATTTTATCCCACGGCAATAGGGAACAATCTCTGCCATGGGTAATAATTATCTTTTTTAAATCTCATCCCACCTAATCCCTTCTAATCCCACTGCCCAAACTGACCCTAAACAAATTGTCAAAAAAGAAGCAAACAAGGAAAGAAATTAATATTGATTTGCACCACCACCAAAGGCAGCTACCAATAGGTAAGAAAAGGAGCTAGGTTACAACTTGCTCTGGATATCTTGAAAAACTTAAGTTTGAAATATAAAAGGCTAACTTAGAGAGAATCAATACAACAAAGGGCTTAACTCCTTTATATAGATATTAAAAGTAGTAGATGTGTGGGAATAAAATGACATAACAAGGGAATAAAGGTGACTGACATGACATATCACAAGTAGTAGTTATGTAAGCAGATTGGCTGGTGTAGCATACAACACCCACCTGGCTAGTGTGTTGATGTGACCAAGTTATGTGGTCCTACGACCAAAAAAAAAAAAAGGAAGACAATACTCATTGTCATCAGTGATCTAGAATATCTCTGTTGGGCCCAACCATAGATGAACTACTGAAGAATATCATTGATTGGATATTCTAATATGATCATGTGTCACATTGGGGAAAGCTAAACATCAAACAAAAAAAAAAAAAAAACAACATGGGGAAAGCTACCCCAAGAAAACAGAGCTTTAATAGTTTTATTAGTAATTGTGGTCTTTATTTTTCTCAAGTTTTTTTTTTTTTAAATCTTTTGTTGGCATTTATATATTATGAAGTTTGTACATATGTTAGCATATTGTTGCTGAATGTGGCAATCCAGTGCATCTGGAAGATGACAAAATTTGTATCTGAAAATGCTCTCTTTTCCCACTAGGATTTTCTAATCGACGGTTGTAACAGGCCTTACAAAGAAACATACCAATTGAAATGCTCTTACCTTAACATCTAATTGGTAGGATGAATTCTAATATTTTATTTTGTTAGTTGGTTTCAGTTGATTAAACTATTCACTTTCCATGGATTTGAGCTGGTTATTTGAAATATATGAAGGGTTGACTAAACTAGTCTTTTCTTTGATTAAATTTGGTTGCTTGTAATATATGTAGGAAGGGCTCAAAAGAAGGTTGAACAGGAGCAGATACTAAGTAGCCAATACAAAACAATGCATAGCCAACAGTTAGAAGTTCAAGGTAATTTCTTTTGTATGGGTCCTAGCTAGTTTAGTAGGGGGAAGTGTTTAGTTAGGAGGGTTGAAGTGAATTTTTGTTGCATGGGCCACTTGGGTCATTTCCTCTTTTATTGAATTGAGTTGTAACCAATTTTGTGAATAGGATCCTTATCAAACAATAGTGTGAATTATTTTTTGAATGACTATCAGGTGCAAGATTTAAAAAAAATTTAATAATAATTTATTGGTATATATATATTTTTTTGCAGATATTTTAGCGACGGACCAAATCCGTCGCTAAGCTCTGAACATTGAAAATAACGACGGATTGAGGTCCGTCGCTTACTAAAATTAGCGACGGATCTTATCCGTCGCTAATGTTTCTAGGGACGACTAATTTTTTGAATTTCACCGACGTTTTTAATTTTTACGACGGATTTGAGGTCCGTCGCTTGCTAATATTAGCGACGGATCTTATCCGTAGCTAATGTTTCTAGGGACGACCAATTTTTTGAATTTCACCGACTATTTTTTTATTTTTATGACGGATAAAATCCGTCGTAAAACCAAAAACGACCCACTAAACAGCGACAGACCTCACGACGGATGAAGTCCGTCGTTTATTTGGTTTTACGACGGATTTAGTCCGTCGCAAATCAGTGATTTTGGCGTAGTGATTTGTGTTGGTTTCAGAGTACAGGTAGCGATAGAAATTGTTGGTCAATTGTGGCTTGCAGACAAGGATGAGTAACCAACAATACAAATATGGGAGGCCTTCCCTAGGTATCCAGATGCTTTTAGATATATTTATGTTATTTTTAAATGTATCTGCTCGAAAATAATGGAGCAGGCCCGGATGTGCGTCGGAGCTATCCGGATGAGCGGGGGTACCTGGAAGGTGGGAACCGCTGACCATGATGAAGCTGTCCATTTCCTATGGACAACATTGGAAGGGCCTGGCCATTTGGACAGGCCGTGTTAATGTATTTGCTTGAAAATAATGGAGCAAGTCCGGATGTGCGTCGGAGCTATCCGGATGAGCGGGGGTCCCTGGAAGGTGGGAACCGCTGACCATGATGAAGTCCATTTCCTATGGACAGCATTGGAAGGGCCTGGCCATTTAGACAGGCCGTGTTAATGTATTTACTCAAAAATAATGGAGCAAGCCCGGATGTGCGTTGGAGCTATCCAGATGAGCGGGGGTCCCTGGAAGGTGGGAACCGCTGACCATGATGAAGCTGTCCATTTCCTATGGACAGTATTGGAAGGGCCTGGCCATTTGGACAGGCCGTGTTTATATTTGTATTTGCAGGGACCACACCCTTAACCTATAACCTAAACCTATTCTCACATCCCAAAACCTATAACTACAACCTAAACCTTAACCTATATCCTAAACCTATAACCTAAACCTATAACCTAAACTCAATTCTCTAAACTTTAACCTACAACCTAACCTATTCTCAAATCCCTAAACCTACACCTACTCCTAATCCTAATCTTAACTCCCTAACCTAAACCTAAACCTAAACTTAAAAACCCAAACAAAAACGCCAAACATAAACCCGATCCGAACCCGAACCCGATTTCCTAAACCTAAACCTTTACCTATTCTCAATTCCCTAAACCTATAGCTTATAACCAAAACCTTAACCAACACCCAAACCTAAACCTATAACCTTAACCTAAACCAAAACCTATGACCTAAAACCCAAACCTAAACCCGATCCGAACCCGATTACCTAAACCTAAACCTTTACCTATTCTCAATTCCCTAAACCTATAGCTTATAACCTAAACCTTAACCAAAACCCTAACCTAAACCCAAACCTAAACCTATAACCTTAACCTAAACCAAAACTTATGACCTAAAACCCAAACATAAACCCGGTCCCGAACCCGAACACGATTTCCCAAACCTAAACCTTTACCTATTCTCAATTCCCTAAACCTATAGCCTATAACCTAAACCTTAACCAAAACCTTAACCTAAACCCAAACCTAAACCTATAACCTTAACCTAAACCTAAACCTATGACCTAAAACCTAAACCTAAACCCGATCCCGAACCCGAACCCGATTTCCTAAACCTAAACCTTTACCTATTCTCAATTCCCTAAACCTATAGCTTATAACCTAAACCTTTACCAAAACCTTAACCTACACCCAAACCTAAACCTATAACCTTAACCTAAACCAAAACCTATGACCTAAAACCCAAACCTAAACCCGATCCCAAACCCGAACTCGATTCCTAAACCTAAACCTTTACCTATTCTCAATTCCCTAAACCTATAGCTTATAACCTAAACCTTAACCAAAACCTTAACCTAAACCCAAACCTAAACCTATAACCTTAACCTAAACCAAAACCTATGACCTAAAACCCAAACATAAACCCGATCCCGAACCCGAACCCGATTTCCTAAACTTAAACCTTTACCTATTCTCAATTCCCTAAACCTATAGCTTATAACCTAAGCCTTAACCAAAACCTTAACCTAAACCCAAACCTAAACCTATAACCTTAACCTAAACCAAAACCTATGACCTAAAACCCTAACCTAAACCCGATCCCGAACCCGAACCCGATTTCTAAACCTAAACCTTTACCTATTCTCAATTCCCCTAAACCTATAGCTTATAACCTAAACCTTAACCAAAACCTTAACCTAAACCCAAACCTAAACCTACAACCTTAACCTAAACCAAAACCTATGACCTAAAACCCAAACATAAACACGATCCCGAACCCGAACCCGATTTCCTAAACTTAAACCTTTACCTATTCTCAATTCCCTAAACCTATAGCTTATAACCTAAACCTTAACCAAAACCTTAACCTAAACCCAAACCTAAACCTATAACCTTAACCTAAACCAAAACCTATGACCTAAAACCCTAACCTAAACCCGATCCCGAACCCGAACCCGATTTCCTAAACCTAAACCTTTACCTATTCTCATTCCCTAAACCTATGGCTTATAACCTAAACCTTAACCAAAACCTTAACCTAAACCCAAACCTAAACCTATAACCTTAACCTAAACCAAAGCCTATGACCTAAAACCCTAACCTAAACCCGATCCGAACCCGAACCCGATTTCCTAAACTTAAACCTTTACCTATTCTCAATTCCCTAAACCTATAGCTTATAACCTAAACCTTAACCAAAACCTTAACCTAAACCCAAACCTAAACCCATAACCTTAACCTAAACCAAAACCTATGACCTAAAACCCAAACCTAAACCCGATCCCGAACCCGAAACCGATTTCCTAAACCTAAACCTTTACCTATTCTTGATTCCTAAACCTATAGCTTATAACCTAAACCTTAACCAAAACCTTAACCTAAACCCAAACCTAAACCTATAACCTTAACCTAAACCAAAACCTATGACCTAAAACCCAAACATAAACCCGATCCCGAACCCGAACCCGATTTCCTAAACCTAAACCTTTACCTATTCTCAATTCCCCTAAACCTATAGCTTATAACCTAAACCCAAACCTAAACCTATAACCTTAACCTAAACCAAAACCTATGACCTAAAACCTAAACATGAACCCGATCCCGAACCCGAACCCAATTTCCTAAACCTAAACCTTAACCTATTCTCAATTCCCTAAAACTAAACCTAAACCTTAACCTTAACCTATTCTCAAATCCCTAAACTTACACCTACACCTAATCCTAATCTCAACTCCCTAACCTAAACGTAAACCCTAACTTGAAAACCCAAACCTAACCTCGATCCGAACCCGAACCCGATTTCCTAAACCTAAACCTTAACCTATTCTCAATTCCCTAAACCTATAGCTTATAACCTAAACATAAACTTAAACCTAAACATAAACCTAAACCTAAACCTAAACCTACACCCATAACCTTAACCTAAACCAAAACCTATGACCTAAAACCTTAACCTATAACCTAAACTTATAACCTTAACCTAAACCTTAACACGAACACGAACCTTAACCTATAACCCGAAACCTAAAACCTAAATGTATTCTCAAATCCACAAACCTAAACCTACACCTAATCCTAATCTCAACTCCCTGACCTAAACTTAAACCTAAACTTAAAATCCTAAACATAAACCCGATCCCGAACCCAAACCCGATTTCCTAAACCTAAACCCTTACCTATTCTCAACCCTAAACCTATAGCTTATAACATAAACCTTAACCAAAACCTTAACCTAAACCCAAACCTAAACTCAGTAACCTTAACCTAAACCAAAACCTATGGCCTAAAACCAAAACATAAACCCAATCTCGAACCCGAACCCGATTTCCTAAACCTAAACCTAAACCTTAACCTTAACCTATTCTCAAATCCCTAAACTTACACCTACACCTAATCCTAATCTCAACTCCCTAACCTAAACTCGAACCCTAACTTGAAAACCCAAACCTAAACTCGATCCCGAACCCGAACTCGATTTCTGAACCTAAACCTTTACCTATTCTCATTTCCTTAAAGCTAAACCTTAACCTAAACCTCAACCAAAACCTTAACTTAAACCTAAACCTACACCTATAACCTTAACCTAAACCAAAACTTATGACCTAAAACCTTAACCTATAACCTATAACCTAAACTTATAACTTATAACCTAACCCTAACCTAAACCTTAACCTATAACCTATAACCTAACCTTAACCCAAACCTTAACCTATAACCTGAAACCTAAAACTAAATGTATTCTCAAATCCCTAAACCTAAACCTACACCTAATCCTAATCTCAACTCCCTAACTTAAACCTAAACCCTAACTTGAAAACCCAAACATAAACCCGATTCGAACCCGAACCCGATTTCGAACCTAAACCTAAACCTAAACCTAAAACCTAAATGTATTCTCAAATCCCCAAACCTAAACCTACATCTAATCCTAATCTCAACTCCCTAACCTAAACATAAACCTAAACTTGAAAATGCAAACTGAAACTTGATCCCGAACCCAAAACCGATTTCCTAAACCTAAACCTTAACCTATTCTCAATACTCTAGACCTATAACTTATAACCTAAACCTAGACCTTAACCTAAACTTAAACCTAAAACCTAAATGTATTCTCAAATTCCTAAACCCGAACCTACACCTAATCCTAATCCCAACTCCTAACCTAAACCTAAACCTAAACTTAAAAACCCAAACCTAAACCCGATCCCGAACCCAAACCCGATTTCCTAAACCTAAACCTTTACCTATTCTCAATTCCCTAAACCTATAGCTTATAACCTAACCCTAAACCTTAACCTAAACCTAAACCAAATCCTTGACCTAAACCTAAACCTATAACCTTAACCTAAACCAAAACCTATGGCCTAAAACCCGAACCTAAACTTATAACCTAAACTTATAACATATAACCTAACTTTAACCTAAAACCTAAACCTAAATTAAAACTAAATGTATTCTCAAATCCCTAAACCTAAACCTACACCTAATCCTAATCTCAACTCCCTAACCTAAACCTAAACCTGATCCCGAACCCGAACCCAATTTTTTAAACCTAAACCTTAACCTATTCTCAATTCCCTAAACCTTAATTTATAACCTAACCTAAACCTAAACCTAAACTTATAACCTAAGCCTATAACCTAAACCTAAGCCTGAAAACTAAACCAAAAACCGATCGCCCTAATAGGATTGAGATGGCTCTGATGGATGTATACAAACAAGCCACTGAAAACCTATGTTCACTCCCTAAGTATAGGGTTGTGATGTAGTAATAAACTCGGTAAGACCGAGGTCGAATCCACAGGGACTGAAACCTATACGTAATCTGAAACTAACTAAAACTAGAACTAGGCTAAGATGAAGTGTAAACCAATTATGATTTGAGGAATAATGGTGAAATAACTAAACTAAAATTTCAGAAAATTCAGAAGTGGAAAACTAGGGATTCAGAGGATCCACTTGTAGAGATCAGGGAGAACTACACTTGATTCATGAAAATTAACTGAACTTCCTTTGATGTAGTTTTGAAAAGATGAAAGGTATATGAATTAGAATGGATTCCATCACCAAACCATGCCCAGGAGACAAAGCAAACAACAGAATTAAACTAATTACCAACCAATCAATGTATGAAGGTTAGGAAGGGTACCGACATCCAACCATGCCCAGGAGACGATGGTGAACAACAGGGCTTCCTGACGTCATAAACATAAAGAGGAAAAGAATATGCTCAAAGCCATCGCAGACCCATTGTAATTTCAATCACAACAGACCATTAAAGGCTGAAAAACATTCCCTTAATAAAATTAAATCAAAATCCATTCAGTTTAAACAACAGGCACAAGCATAGACTCATCCCGTCACGCTACAAGCTTCACCTCTTAGCCCTAGCTAAGAGGTTTAGCCACACATGAGTGGACTAGATCTCTTAAAACAAAAGAAAATAAATTTAAAAAATAATAATAAATAAAAATAAAAAGAAAAAAAGAAAAGAAAACAAGCTACTCCCTGTCTCTCGGCTCCACGTCCAAGCCCAAGCCTCCCAGGCTGCCGTCCCTGCTCTCTCTCTCTTCTCCTCCTTTTATAGAGGTTTACGTCACCGCAATGCTCATGGAATACGCTTACACAGAAACGGAAGTTTCCTTCCGTGAAAAACTACAAAGTTGACAGCGCCTCATCCCCTTCTTTCCTTGTTTTCTTTGCAAAGAGATAACATCTCCTGGGGTGTTTGTGACCGACCTACATGATAAACGGTCTGGATCACCAATCCGATCACGGACAGCGACCCACAATCGTCCGGAAATTCTGAATTTTTCGGACACTGTAACAGAGATCGCGGATCTCTTCCGCTGTGAAGTCGATGGGTCCCATTCATCATGCTATTGGAAAATCTAGTCCGTTCAATGGATTACCCTCGAAAAACCGGTTGGACCTGCGTAATTTTGAGTCAGTTTTGGTGCGGCCCATTGAGTTTTCATTCAGCCGTCCGTTTCACGTTTGAACAGTAGGTAACCGATCTTCAGTATCTTCTTCAATTCCGTCGCCTAGGTCTTGATCAGTTGGACCTTTGGAGTCTACTGAACAGTCCAGATCTGATTGATGAACCAAGATGGTGGCCCACAGAGATCGACCGCAGCTCTGCTGCGGAACAGAACTTCCGTGATTTCACTATGATGTTGGTGGGCCCCACTTTTCTCCTGTTTTGCAAAATCCACGCCGTCCACTGTTTTCCTCCCGAAAAACTGTTTAGACCTACTCGGTTTTGGATTTAAACTATGGTGTTTCACAGTCGTTTGCTTGGCGCCATCCAGCCTCCATCGAAGCCTTCATATACATGCTTCATCCCAAAAAAATCGTAACCAGGCCATAGTACGGTCGGTTTTACCTATTGAACTTGATGAACGGTGTGGATCTTCAAAACACGTGATGATGGTGGCCCACCAGGGTCGCTCTTAATGCTCTGTTGCGAACAGCGACGGTGCCGTTTACGTTTAAAAAAAACGGACGTCGGGTCAGTGGTCTGGTTGACCGAGTTCGGGTCCGGTGCGGCTCGGGAGTGCACCGCCATGTGCACTCGTGCGCCGCCATGTGGGGTCCACTGTGATGCTTTCAAGGAATCCGTGCCATCCATCCATGTTGTTACCTCATTTAAGGCGTCGAGTCCAACATTGAAGCGTATCTAGAGATCAGGTGGGTCCCACTTAAGGTTTAAAGGGGTTGATCTGTCCGTTCGGCCACTTCCAAAGGGATCCAATAGCTGAAAATTGACGTGTACGGTTCATTTATGCTCCTCAGCTCATGTATAAAGTTTCGAGCAGAACGGATGGTGGGAACCCTATGATCTTGCATTTTGTCTGACTTTCAGGCCACTTGAGCTTCAGTTTCTCGATTTCCGCGGATCTCTGGCGTGTAAATTCGTCGATCTTGGTCCCCTGGGGTCCATCCCTTACTGTGGTGATTTCAGAGCATCAAATACATACTTTTAGCACCTTTTTGTAGTCCACTCTTGCAAATGTACCTTGCATCACAAACACGATTAAAGCGGTCCATTAAACGGTATCATGTCTGTAAATTCAGGCAATAATCAGGGTCTGATATGCAATATTTGACCCTCAACACAACCCCTAACCAGCATTTTGCTAGTCCCGAGCAAAGTATGCGAAAAATAAATTGAGATATACAGGACAATCTCTATGAATTTAAGTGATATTTCGAAAAAAACCTTTCAGATACCAGAATTCTAAGATTCATGAATGTTGATTATCAATTTCTCTTGGCCTCACATGCACAGTGAATTTCATAATCAAGTTCAAATATTAATCCATAAACTAGAATAATTCTAAACATTGAGTTCCATGGGTGTATAGTGAATTTTCGGCTTGTCAACATTAAGATTCAATTTGTTATTTCCGGATATCATTGATTACCAGCAAGAGCATTCAGGACACCCAAAACCTAAACTAAAAGGTCCCTCATAGATCATTCTTTTTTCTTTCTTTCAGCCTTAGATTTTTTTTTTTTCTTTTTTAGGTAACGCCAAGAAGGGGAGTCCAATCCTCACCTATAGGGAGCAAACCTATGGTGAAGACCGTACACCTAAACCTTTTTCATATATCATCCATGGGGAATTAAATCCACTCCTATAGGGAGCAAACCTATGGTGAAGATTATTTGCCCAACCTTTTCAATTCTGCTTCATACCCTGATAGCAAAACATTTCAGACTGGTTCCTTTCATGCTTAGTGATTACCAAGTTAATCCTTCAATATGAAACTGAAACCTTAATGTGTAAGCGAGATGTGTCCTATGAAATCATGACTCAATCAATGTTTACAACTTCTAATCATGGATTAACAATTCAACTTAACTGTTAAATCTAACAGCTACTGAATCCAAGAGTAGTAAATCACCAACCTTCCATATCCTGAAATTCTAAATCAAAGATGGTCGTTAAATCACTTCAAATTCACTAGAAAGTCTAGAAGAATTTAAAAATTTTCATAATTTTTGCTCAAGACTAAGAAAAACACTGATTAGGTAACCTAATCTCCCACCTCCAACCTAAAATCTACATTGTCCTCAATGTAAAAGATATAAACATGCAATGCACTTGGGACAACGAAAAGTAAATATGAAGTGATGGGAAGATAGTACCTGGATGATGAATCGTGAGAGACTTTCCAAGAGATCGCAGCATGAAATCCGGTCAGCACGAGAGAGAAAGCAGAACTAAAATAAAATCCTACCTATACCACTTTCGCAGGTGCTCTCGATTGCATTTAGCATATGCAACAAGCCTTTAAACCCCTAGGTTACCCCTAGTGGACGAGTTGTAGTCTCGTGAGGGTTTGCAGTAATGTTACCCACAAACATTAAACTAACTAACTAAAAAATGAAATGGCATGAAAAAGTTGGGTAGCCTCTCACGAGCGCTAAGTTTTACTGTCTATCCTAAAACAGCATAAATGAAACTACCCTAGTCCTAAGAAAGCAGGGAAAAACTACTCAGTCATGCTGCAAGGTTCCTCTTCCGGCCAATATCGTGATAAATTTCTCAGTAGGTTTCTTAATAAGATCATCCAAAAGCCCTTTTTGCAATAGGCTTTGATGCCCTGAAGCATGATTTCCCGAGAAAATCTTATGTACCTCATAAGAAATTTTTTGTTGAAGTGCTTGAGGTATCTATGGTATATACATTTCACCTGTAACAGAAGAAGTTTCAACGTTAGTATCCCATGGTGAATCAGAGACTACAAGTAGATCAAATTGAGAAAAATTTTCAAGAAGTGGTATAGTCTCAACACATTCCGAAGTATCAGACTTCGGTTCAATTTTTAGCTCCTCCTCCCTTAATGGTAAACATTCAGGATCTGTGGAAGAAGGAGCTTCAGAGTATTGGTTCTTTTGGTCTGTGATGACTACCGAGCTGTCGTCTTGCAAGGCATTCACTATATCTCTTATCATGGGATCATTTGAGTCTGCAAAGTGCGCCAAGCAATCATCCAAAGAGTTGGAAAATTCAGTTGAGTGTGACTTATGTTTCACATTAGAGCTCGTGATGATCTGCCCAAGGAATCCATCGTCTTTGAAGGTAAACGGAGGTGTGCTCTCTTGCTCCAGCCCTGCACAGACAGATAGAGGGTCATTAGATGAAGTATTGATGTGCGGACTCTGTTCATTGATATTACTCAGAAGAGGCAATGAATCGTCATTATTCAACAGTTCAGATGGTGACCTCAACTCCGTGGTTTCAAATTCCAGAGTCGTATCGAGTAGCTCATCCAACTCCCGAATCATATCATCATTTGGTTCAGAGGAGTGGTCCAAACATGTTTCACAAGAGTTAGAAGTGTCGGTTGTAAGGGGCTCGTCCTCTACCTTTAAATCAGACATGTCAGCTGAGGGGAGTGGCTCATTATGACCAATCACTTCGTGTTCGTCTTGATCATTGACCTGGACCAATCTTGAAATTGATTCAAGGGAAATTTGGGCTGCACGTTTATGATCATCATCCCAATACGCATCATCATCTATTTTTGTGCAGTGCATACTTGGGATGGGGTCTCTTCCCTTACATTCTAAATTCGGTTGAGGTTCGAATAAACTAACCTCAACCTCATCATTGAGATCCTGTGTGTCATGTAAGGAAAGTGTGTCAACATCACTGTATTTAAAAGACACCCATGTATCTCCATCATTCTTTTGAACAATCATTGAGATCGACTCATCGGGGAATTGAACCGTATGCTCATTAATGGAATCCAACTCCTCATTCCAAATTCCAGATTTCATCAAAAGCGAGTGAGGATCACTTTCCTCGCATTGTATTTCTGGATTGGATTGTAGCTGGGATGAGCGAGCTTTCTCTAACCTATCAAGGCGTGACTCAAGCTCTTCTAGTAATTTCCTCATGTCAGCAGAAGAGTCTGTGTTACTTTGAAATGAATTCTCTTGGATCGATTTTGGTTGAATCTTAAAGGTAGGGAATCCAAAAGAATAATCATTATAATAGGTTGTTGGTTCATCTTTCCAACATTGATGTTTCCACTGATTATAGTCATACGCATCATAGGTGGGAGAATCTGATGGTTGGTAATACTTATTATCACTGATAATATAATCACGCATTGTTTTCTTTTTCTCAGATGGGTGATAGTAATTCTCACTCCCATAGTTATGATAACCCCAACATTCACGTACTGTCCGTGGGATGGAATTGTTCTCTCGTATATGATCGCGTAAGGACATCTTAACCGGTGGATCTTCATATTCCGATCGATTCTCAATGATAGTTTCAGAAAAGTTTTGAGACATTGGTGGATTTCTATCATAATCATCATCCCAATATATGTTATTCTTCTCAGCATACTGATGTTCCCACTCGTGCATATACATGGTGAAACCCTAACTCTGAGTCTAATCCTAGAATAAATTAAAATTCCTACAGCAATATGGAAGGTAAGCAGAAGAGAAGTGAGAAGGATGTTACCAATTTAGAAGTTCCTATGTTAATACCCTACAAAACAAAACAGACCAAGTTAGTATCTAGGGGATAAGACCTAATCTAAAAAATAAAGAAAGTAAAGAAATTAGGACGAAGTTACCAAGTTAGACAATCTATCAAAGACCCTACAAAACAGAAAGGTTAGTTCTAAAAATCAAATAAAAAATCCAAAACTAAAGTTAGTAAAATCCTAATCTTAAACTAACTCTAAAACCAATTAATTTCAGAAAATTGTAGCCCGTGATCACCAAGAACTTGCGCCTAAAAACTTGTTCACTCCCCAAGTATAGGGTTGTGATGTAGTAATAAACTCGGTAAGACCGAGGTCGAATCCACAGGGACTGAAACCTATACGTAATCTGAAACTAACTAGAACTAGAACTAGGCTAAGATGAAGTGTAAACCAATTATGATTTGAGGAATAATGGTGAAATAACTAAACTAAAATTTCAGAAAATTCAGAAGTGGAAAACTAGGGATTCAGAGGATCCACTTGTAGAGATCAGGGAGAACTACACTTGATTCATGAAAATTAACTGAACTTCCTTTGATGTAGTTTTGAAAAGATGAAAAGTATATGAATTAGTATGGATTCCATCACCAAACCATGCCCAGGAGACAAAGCAAACAACAGAATTAAACTAATTACCAACCAATCAATGTATGAAGGTTAGGAAGGGTACCGACATCCAACCATGCCTGTGGGAGACGATGGTGAACAACAGGGCTTCCTGACGTCATAAACATAAAGAGGAAAAGAATATGCTCAAAGCCATCGCAGACCCATTGTAATTTCAATCACAACAGACCATTAAAGGCTGAAAAATATTCCCTTAATAAAATTAAATCAAAATCCATTCAGTTTAAACAACAGGCACAAGCATAGACTCATCCCGTCACGTTACAAGCTTCACCTCTTAGCCCTAGCTAAGAGGTTTAGCCACACATGAGTGGACTAGATCTCTTAAAACAAAAGAAAATAAATTTAAAAAATAATAATAAATAAAAATAAAAAGAAAAAAAGAAAAGAAAACAAGCTACTCCCTGTCTCTCGGCTCCACGTCCAAGCCCAAGCCTCCCAGGCTGCCGTCCCTGCTCTCTCTCTCTTCTCCTCCTTTTATAGAGGTTTACGTCAGCTGCAACAGCTCCTACGGAATCTGCTTACCAGCAGGAAACGGAAGTTTCCTTCCGTAAAAAACTACACAGTTGACAGCGCCTCATCCCCTTCTTTCCTTGTTTTCTTTGCAAAGAGATAACATCTCCTGGGGTGTTTTTGACCGACCTACATGATAAACGGTCTGGATCACCAATCCGATCACGGACAGCGACCCACAATCGTCCGGAAATTCTGAATTTTTCGGACACTGTAACAGAGATCGCGGATCTCTTCCGCTGTGAAGTCGATGGGTCCCATTCATCATGCTATTGGAAAATCTAGTCCGTTCAATGGATTACCCTCGAAAAACCGGTTGGACCTGCGTAATTTTGAGTCAGTTTTGGTGCGGCCCATTGAGTTTTCATTCAGCCGTCCGTTTCACGTTTGAACAGTAGGTAACCGATCTTCAGTATCTTCTTCAATTCCGTCGCCTAGGTCTTGATCAGTTGGACCTTTGGAGTCTCTTCAATGTACCCAGGATCGATTGATGAACCAAGATGGTGGCCCACGATGAGATCGACCACAGCTCTGGCGCGAATGTAACTTCCGTGATTTCACTATGATGTTGGTGGGCCCCACTTTTCTCCTGTTTTGCAAAATCCACGCCGTCCACTGTTTTCCTCCCGAAAAACTGTTTAGACCTACTCGGTTTTGGATTTAAACTATGGTGTTTCACAGTCGTTTGCTTGGCGCCATCCAGCCTCCATCGAAGCCTTCATATACATGCTTCATCCCAAAAAATCAGTAACCAGGCCATAGTACGGTCGGTTTTACCTATTGAACTTGATGAACGGTGTGGATCTTCAAAACACGTGATGATGGTGGCCCACCAGGGTCGCTCTTAATGCTCTGTTGCGAACAGCGACGGTGCCGTTTACGTTTAAAAAAAACGGACGTCGGGTCAGTGGTCTGGTTGACCGAGTTCGGGTCCGGTGCGGCTCGGGAGTGCATCGCCATGTGCACTCATGCGCCGCCATGTGGGGTCCACTGTGATGCTTTCAAGGAATCCGTGCCATCCATCCATGTTGTTACCTCATTTAAGGCGTCGAGTCCAACATTGAAGCGTATCCAGAGATCAGGTGGGTCCCACTTAAGGTTTAAAGGGGCTGATCTGTCCGTTCAGCCACTTCCAGAGGGATCCAATAGCTAAAAATTGACGTGTACGGTTCATTTATGCTCCTCAGCTCATGTATAAAGTTTCGAGCAGAACGGATGGTGGGAACCCTATGATCTTGCATTTTGTCTGACTTTCAGGCCACTTGAGCTTCAGTTTCTCGATTTCCGCGGATCTCTGGCGTGTAAATTCGTCGATCTTGGTCCCCTGGGGTCCATCCCTTACTGTGGTGATTTCAGAGCATCAAATACACACTTTTAGCACCTTTTTGTAGTCCACTCTTGCAAATGTACCTTGCATCACAAACATGATTAAAGCGGTCCATTAAACGGTATCATGTCTGTAAATTCAGGCAATAATCAGGGTCTGATATGCAATATTTGACCCTCAACACAACCCCTAACCAGCATTTTGCTAGTCCCGAGCAAAGTATGCGAAAAATAAATTGAGATATACAGGACAATCTCTATGAATTTAAGTGATATTTCGAAAAAAACCTTTCAGATACCAGAATTCTAAGATTCATGAATGTTGATTATCAATTTCTCTTGGCCTCACATGCACAGTGAATTTCATAATCAAGTTCAAATATTAATCCATAAACTAGAATAATTCTAAACATTGAGTTCCATGGGTGTATAGTGAATTTTCGGCTTGTCAACATTAAGATTCAATTTGTTATTTCCGGATATCATTGATTACCAGCAAGAGCATTCAGGACACCCAAAACCTAAACTAAAAGGTCCCTCATAGATCATTCTTTTTTCTTTCTTTCATCCTTTGATTTATTTTTTTTTAGGTAACGCCAAGAAGGGGAGTCCAATCCTCACCTATAGGGAGCAAACCTATGGTGAAGACCGTACACCTAAACCTTTTTCATATATCATCCATGGGGAATTAAATCCACTCCTATAGGGAGCAAACCTATGGTGAAGATTATTTGCCCAACCTTTTCAATTATGCTTCATACCCTGATAGCAAAACATTTCAGACTGGTTCCTTTCATGCTTAGTGATTACCAAGTTAATCCTTCAATATGAAACTGAAACCTTAATGTGTAAGCGAGATGTGTCCTGTGAAATCATGACTCAATCAATGTTTACAACTTCTAATCATGGATTAACAATTCAACTTAACTGTTAAATCTAACAGCTACTGAATCCAAGAGTAGTAAATCACCAACCTTCCATATCCTGAAATTCTAAATCAAAGATGGTCGTCAAATCACTTCAAATTCACTAGAAAGTCTAGAAAAATTTAAAAATTTTCACAATTTTTGCTCAAGACTAAGAAAAACACTAATTAGATAACCTAATCTCCCACCCCCAACCTAAAATCTACATTGTCTTCAATGTAAAAGATATAAACATGCAATGCACTTGGGACAACGAAAAGTAAATATGAAGTGATGGGAAGATAGTACCTGGATGATGAATCGTGAGAGACTTTCCAAGAGATCGCAGCATGAAATCCGGTCAGCACGAGAGAGAAAGCAGAACTAAAATAAAATCCTACCTATACCACTTTCGCAGGTGCTCTCGATTGCATTTAGCGTATGCAACAAGCCTTAAACCCCTAGGTTGCCCCTAGTGGACGAGTTGTAGTCTCGTGAGGGTTTGCAGTAATGTTACCCACAAACATTAAACTAACTAACTAAAAAATGAAATGGCATGAAAAAGTTGGGTAGCCTCTCACGAGCGCTAAGTTTTACTGTCTATCCTAAAACAGCATAAAGGAAACTACCCTAGTCCTAAGAAAGCAGGGAAAAACTACTCAGTCATGCTGCAAGGTTCCTCTTTCGGCCAATATCGTGATAAATTTCTCAGTAGGTTTCTTAATAAGATCATCCAAAAGCCCTTTTTGCAATAGGCTTTGATGCCCTGAAGCATGATTTCCCAGAAAAACTTATGTACCTCATAAGAAATTTTTCGTTGAAGTGCTTGAGGTATCCATGGTATATACGTTTCACCTGTAACAGAAGAAGCTTCAACGTTAGTTTCCCATGGTGAATCAGAGACTACAAGTAGATCAAATTGAGAAAAATTTTCAAGAAGTGGTGTAGTCTCAACACATTCCAAAGTATCAGACTTTGGTTCAATTTTTAGCTCCTCCTCCCTTAATGGTAAACATTCAGGATCTGTGGAAGAAGGGGCTTCAGAGTTTGGGTTCTTTTGGTCTGTGATGACTACCGAGCTGTCGTCTTGCAAGGCATTCACTATGTCTCTTATCATGGGATCATTTGAGTCTGCAAAGTGCGCCAAGCAATCATCCAAAGAGTTGGAAAATTCAGTTGAGTGTGACTTATGTTTCACATTAGAGCTCGTGATGATCTGCCCAAGGAATCCATCGTCTTTGAAGGTAAACGGAGGTATGCTCTCTTGCTCCAACCCTGCACAGACAGATAGAGGGTCATTAGATGAAGTATTGATGTGCGGACTCTGTTCATTGATATTACTCAGAAGAGGCAATGAATCGTCATTATTCAACAGTTCAGATGGTGACCTCAACTGTGTGGTTTCAAATTCTAGAGTCGTATCGAGTAGCTCATCCATCTCCCGAATCATATCATCATTCGGTTCAGAGGAGTGGTCCAAACATGTTTCACAAGAGTTAGAAGTGTCGGTTGTAAGGGGCTCGTCCTCTACCTTTAAATCAGACATGTCAGGTGAGGGGAGTGGCCCATTATGACCAATCACTTCGTGTTCGTCTTGATCATTGACCTGGACCAATCTTGAAATTGATTCAAGGGAAATTTGGGCTGCACGTTTATGATCATCATCCCAATACGCATCATCATCTATTTCTGTGCAGTGCATACTTGGGATAGGGTCGCTTTCCTTACATTCTAAATTCGGTTGAGGTTCGAATAAACTAACCTCAACCTCATCATTGAGATCCTGTGTGTCATGTAAGGAAAGTGTGTCAACATCACTGTATTTGAAAGACACCCATGTATCTCCATCATTCTTTTGAACAGTCATTGAGATCGACTCATCGGGGAATTGAACCGTATGCTCATTAATGGAATCCAACTCCTCATTCAAAATTCCAGATTTCATCAAAAGGGAGTGAGGATCACTTTCCTCGCATTGTATTTCTGGATTGGATTGTAGCTGGGATGAGCGAGCTTTCTCTAACCTATCAAGGCGTGACTCAAGCTCTTCTAGTAATTTCCTCATGTCAGCAGAAGAGTCTGTGTTACTTTGAAATGAATTCTCTTGGATCGATTTTGGTTGAATCTTAAAGGTAGGGGATCCAAAAGAATAATCATTATAATAGGTTGTTGGTTCATCTTTCCAACATTGATGTTGCCACTGATTATAGTCATACGGATCATAGGTGGGAGAATCTGATGGTTGGTAATACTTATTATCACTCATAATATAATCACGCATTGTTTTCTTTTTCTCAGATGGGTGATAGTAATTCTCACTCCCATAGTTATGATAACCCCAACATTCACGTACTGTCCGTGGGGTGGAATTGTTCTCCCGTATATGATCGCGTAAGGACTTCTTAACCGGTGGATCTTCATATTCCGATCGATTCTCAATGATAGTTTCAGAAAATTTTTGAGACATTGGTGGATTTCTATCATAATCATCATCCCAATATATGTTATTCTTCTCAGCATACTGACGTTCCCACTCGTGCATATACATGGTGAAACCCTAACTCTGAGTCTAATCCTAGAATAAATTAAAATTCCTACAGCAATATGGAAGGTAAGCAGAAGAGAAGTGAGAAGGATGTTACCAATTTAGAAGTTCCTATGTTAATACTCTACAAAACAAAACAGACCAAGTTAGTATCTAGGGGATAAGACCTAATCTAAAAAAATACAGAAAGTAAAGAAATTAGGACAAAGTTACCAAGTTAGACAATCTATCAAAGACCCTACAAAACAGAAAGGTTAGTTCTAAAAATCAAATAAAAAATCCAAAACTAAAGTTAGTAAAATCCTAATCTTAAACTAACTCTGAAACCAATTAATTTAGAAAATCGTAGCCGTCGGTCCCTCAAGAACCTTGCGCCAAAAACTTGTTCACTCCCCAAGTATAGGGTTGTGATGTAGTAATAAACTCGGTAAGACTGAGGTCGAATCCACAGGGACTGAAACCTGTACGTAATCTGAAAACTAACTAGATCTAGAACTAGGCTAAGATGAAATCTAGACCAATTATGATTTGAGGAATAATGGTGAAATAACTAAACTAAAATTTCAGAGAAAATTCGAAGTGGAAAACTAGGGATTCGGAGGATCCACTTGTAGAGATCGGGGAGAACTACACTTGATTCATGAAAATTGCGAACTTCCTTTGATGTAGTTTTGAAAAGATGAAAGGTATATGAATTAGAATGGATTCCATCACCAAACCATGCCCGGAGACAAAGCAAACAACAGAATTAAACTAATTACCAACCAATCAATGTATGAAGGTTAGGAAGGATACCGACATCCAACCATGCCCAGGAGACGATGGTGAACAACAGGGCTTCCTGATGTCATAAACATAAAGAGGAAAAGAATATACTCAAAGCCATCGCAGACCCATTGTAATTTCAGTCACAATAGACCATTAAAGACCGAAAAACATTCCCTTAATAAAATTAAATCAAAATCCATTCAGTTTAAACAACAGGCACAAGCATAGACTCATCCCGTCACGCTACAAGCTTCACCTCTTAGCCCTAGCTAAGAGGTTTAGCCACACATGAGTGGACTAGATCTCTTAAAACAAAAGAAAATAAATTAAAAAATAATAATAAATAAAAATAAAAAGAAAAAAGAAAAGAAAACAAGCTACTCCTGTCTCTCGGCTCCACGTCCAAGCCAAGCCTCCATTTGCCGTCGTCCCTCTCTCTCTCTTCTCCTCCTTTTATAGTGGTTTACGTCACCGCATGAATGCTCATGGACCGGCTATACAAGAAACGGAAGTTTCCTTCCGTGAAAAACTACACAGTTGACAGCGCCTCATCCCCTTCTTTCCTTATTTTCTTTGCAAAGAGATAACATCTCCTGGAGTGTTTTTGATCGACCTACATGATAAACGGTCTGGATCACCAATCCGATCACGGACAGCGACCCACAATCGTCCGGAAATTCTGGATTTTCCAGACACTGTAACAGAGATCGCGGATCTCTTCCGCTGTGAAGTTGGTGGGTCCCATTCATCATGCTATTGGAAAATCTAGTCCGTTCAATGGATTACCCTCGAAAAACCGGTTGGACCTGCGTAATTTTGAGTCAGTTTTGGTGCGGCCCATTGAGTTTTCATTCAGCCGTCCGTTTCACGTTTGAACGGTAGGAAACCGATCTTCAGGGCCCGTTTGGCCGGTCGGATTGGAAGGGATTGGATGGTAATGGAAGGGATTGGAAGTTAAATCCCGGGAATGGCCGGGCCTGCCAAACACGGTCGGTGATATGATCCCAATTCCATGGATCTTCGACAATCCACCGACAACACCATTATTACCTTTAAATCCCATCCAATCCACCCTAATCCGTTGAAGTTTGCACGAGACATGTTTGGTCAGTGGGATTGGTAGGGATGGGAAGGTTGAATCCCTGGATTGGCGGGCGTGCCAAAACGATGGGTATAGTAATACAGGGATATATCCAATCCCATGGATCTCAAGACAATCCACTAACAACACCATCATTACCTAAAAATCCACGCCATCCACTCTAATACCATTTAATCCCTTCCAATCCACCCGGCCAAACGGGCCCTCAGTATCTTCTTCAATTCCGTCGCCTAGGTCTTAATCAGTTGGACCTTTGGAGTCTACTGAACGGTCCAGATCTGATTGATGAACCAAGATGGTGGCCCATAGAGATCGACCGCAGCTCTGCTGCGGAACAGAACTTTCGTGATTTCACTGTGATGTTGGTTGGCCCCACTTTTCTCCTGTTTTGCAAAATCCACGCCGTCCACTGTTTTCCTCCCGAAAAACCGTTTAGACCTACTCGGTTTTGGATTCAAACTATGGTGTTTCATAGTCGTTTGCTTGGTGCCATCCAGCCTCCATCGAAGCCTTCATATACATGCTTCATCCCAGAAAATCAGTAACCAGGCCATAGTACAGTCGGTTTTACCTATTGAACTTGATGAACGGTGTGTATCTTCAAAACACGTGATGATGGTGGCCCACCAGGGTCGGTCTCAATGCTCTGTTGCGAACAGCGACGGTGTCGTTTACGTTTAAAAAAAATGGACTTCTGTCACGGCGGTTGACCGAGTTGAGTCCGGTGCGGCTCGGAGTGCACCGCCATGTGCACTCGTGCGCCGCCATGTGGGGTCCACTGTTATGCTTTCAAGGAATCCGTGCCATCCATCCATGTTTTTACCTCATTTAAGGCGTCGAGTCCAACATTGAAGCGTATCCAGAGATCAGGTGGGTCCCACTTAAGGTTTAAAGGGGCTGATCTATCCGTTCGGCCACTTCCAGAGGGATCCAATAGCTGAAAATTGACGTGTACGGTTCATTTACGCTCCTCAGCTCATGTATAAAGTTTCGAGCAGAACGGATGGTGGGAACCCTGTGATCTTGCATTTTGTCTGACTTTCAGGCCACTTGATCTTCAGTTTCTCGATTTCCGCGGATCTCTGGCGTGTAAATTTGTCGATCTTGGTCCCCTGGGGTCCATCCCTTGCTGTGGTGATTTCAGAGCATCAAATACATACTTTTAGCACCTTTTTGTAGTCCACTCTTGCAAATGTACCTTGCGTTGCAAACACGATTAAAGCGGACCATTAAACGGTATCATGTCTGTAAATTCAGGCTATAATCAGGGTCTGATATGCAATATTTGACCCTCAACAACCTACAAAGTGGAGATAAGAAGAAACATCTCCAATTGCTTATTATCATTTTACCTGACATGAGTTGTTTATATGGTGAGTACAAAAAAGACCCTAAATCCTAGAGAGATGGAATGAATCAACTAAAGCATTTTGTTTTCTGATTTTGCAGGAAAGATTAAACGTGTTTGCGAAACGGAGTTGGGCATATTGTCGCAGTGTTGCCAACCGAGACAGGCATCCAGAGTCAATAAACAGTATCTCGAAAATGTTGCCTGAAAACTTTATGTCAAGGTTTGTGATTCTTTGAAGTGGTTGAATGTAACGCCCTGAAACTCGGGGGTCGAGTATGAACTCGACTCCCGAGTTCCAGAACATCACTTATGCAACAAAATGAATGATAATTGAATGTTGACTGTATTCGTGCATTGAACATGAGTGAGATTAAGCCAAAACAGCATATCATACTCAGAGACAAGCAGTTAAATTTGCAAGCGGAAGACTCATGATAGATAGATAAAATATATAACTTATGATGAGTCTCAGTGTGATAACATTACCGGGTTAAATAAATGCAAGTGCGGTTCTAAATGTACCAAATGTGAGGAAGTGTAATGCCTCCTATCCCATGTACCATAGCCGTCAATACAATATCAGGTCTTCATTGACTCGCAGAGATCGATAGGAGAATTCCCCCATCATCATAGAAGTAGTCAGGCTCTGCTTCACAAGCATCGCCACCACCTGAAATCAACAAATCTGGTTGGTGTGTACAACACCGTCCCGTAACGTGGGAGTGAGCGATCAACTCAGTGGAACAGTAAAGCATAGGTTACATGTTATCAATTCAATCAAGCAGTAATGATAAAGCAGTACAAATCAAACATTTCTAACTACTCTTGTTAAGTGCGGAAATGAAATGACATGATGCTGTATGCCCTTGCCAAACCACCCTCAAGCGACATCATCTTACGTTCGCGAATGCTAACTCCCTCAGTGCGCCACATCTACAAAGCACATGCGGTACGATGATGCTCATGATTACCAAGTTCTTATTAATCCATTTCAACCAGCAGTATTGGGAAACTAAGGTACCTCCCTTGTATAATTCCCAAACATGATCCATTCTAGGGTCGTCAATCCTAGCTAATCTCATACGATATTATGGTTTGAGAAGCGTAGTGAAGGCATCGCAAAGGGCTCGTCACCCGTCGGCGCGGATGACGGATCTCACCGTATGCGGCTCAATTGCTTGGCCGTCAGCTCAAGTACATATCTCACCGTGCACTCGGCTCAATCACTAGCCGTCAGCTCAAGTACAGGTCTCACCGTACTTGGCTCAACTCATACTCTAGTTACTGTGAAAGACTCGTCGCCAATCACAGACACTTGGAGTACACTCGAAGATACTACGGAGGACTCGTCGCCCGTCAGCACGAGCACAGGTCTCACCGTACTCGGCTCTCGCCGTAGGTATCGACAGCTCGAATATAGTGTCCCATACCACCATAATCGGCTCACGAGGTTGGTTGCGCAATGGTCACTACGGGGAGGCACATGACCCCAGCGTAGGCCGACAGCTCGACCACGGTATCCCATACCACCATGCCCGGCTCATGCGTCTTAGCGGATCGAGGTACCATGGTTAAAAGGGATTTCACTGGTAAGTTTGGTACCCTAGGTTCAAGCAGAGGCGACCAAACATGGTGAACATACATTAGACAAATCGGTTTGCTTGACGAGCTCGGCTAGCTCGAGCGCACAACAAGTTGAACGACATGAAGTGCATAAGCACTTCGCGTGGCCGACCACTATCGCCAACCGAAGTACGACTCGGGTTCGTCGAACACATCTCACGTGGCAAATGAATCGCAACCACGAATTCAATTCTGGTACCGATTGTCTGGACTATAATCATAGCCCCAAACACAATCAAGTGCAGATAGATAAAGCAATAGTGAATCAAGATTTCCACTCATGCAATCAAGGTATGGTATTTTCCGTTTAGGGCTGTGGTACGTTGCACGCACTCGTTGCTCCGCTCCCCATCACCCATGACGGATCATACAACGTAAATATAAATTTAAGCATATGCATTACATAGTTAAAATCATAAAGCAATTGAGCATGTTATGAATCACAACACAAGCATGAGTTTATACATGTTCAATTCCTAATTACACAACAATCCAAGGAGATCATACACATAATTAAAAGAGGTTGAGAATCATATCTCAACACCCTTATACATTACACTTTGCTAACTACTACTCATTCAGACATTTCAAGAAACACTTAAGCAAACATACATCGACATACATGACATATGTCGATCACATAGGCATTAGGCCAAATCCTTTCACTAGGGAGTTGCCCCAATCATAACACGCGTACACCCACGACGGATAGTCATGGCAAGCAGAATCCAAGTTCCATATTCATTGGTCATTCCCACAAACACTTGGGCCACACATTTTAGCATATATGGTGTATATTGGCGTGGCGTGATTTAGGAAAATCCTTTCGTCAAAAGGGTATCGCCAATACAACAATCATGAATCCATGACAATTAGTCATATGCAGCACGAATGAGAATTCTATACTCATTCGGTCATTTTCACAAACACTTAGAATACACTATTACAACATACATGGTGTATGTTAGCAACACATATATTAGGGCTATCCTTTAGCCAAGTGAGTATTTTATCCATGTATAATATATTACTACAAAGCAAATAATCATGATAAATACATCTCCAAATTTTACATATATGCGGTATTTCTAGAATACGCAATTTCAACATACTTGACATTTACAAGGAGCATGTATTTTGGCGATTCCTTTCGCCAAACTAGTATTTTATACATATATTGTATAATCATACATTAAATAAACATGTCATACATTTTCCCAAAAAAATACATATACGGTATTTCTAGAATATACAATTTCAACATACGTAGCATTTACACATGAACATGTATTTCAAAGAATTCCTTTCACCAAATTAGTATTTTATCCATACATCATATAATAATACATTAATTAAACATGTCAAACGTTTTTCCAAAAAAAATACGTATACGGTATTTCTACGTATACCTAGAGTATGTGAAATTCCAATTTCTACAACGTTAATCGAAACAGGAAACGGGAAGCACTTTGTACATGTGCATTTACAAGCAGATCATGAATCTACCATTATCTGACATTGAAAGCGTTGAAAACCGTAACTTATACACTTAAAGTCCTCACCTTTGCCTTTGGAAACGAAACGAATCAGCAAGGGTAGTAGAACTTCCGTATACGGGAGATTTCTAGCCTAAAGGGCGGAATCGGTTAGCTTTTACACAACCCACAACGATTCTACCTTGAATCAGACCTAGGGTTAGGGTTTCTTACCTCCAAATGGGCTGGATACCGCCGGGAAATCACTTAGAACGGAGCGGTGTAGGCCGTGTGGTGAATGAAAGCAAGAGGAGGGAGATCGGCGACAAATTCCAGGCTATTCTCTCTTTTCTCTCTCTTTTCTCTCTCTCAAAACTCAAATTCGTATGGCTGTGAGAGAGGGTGCTCTAAGGCCCTTTTATAGCCTAAAACATTCCCAAAATAGACTCAGGTTCAAGGGTTACTGCTAATATAGGATATTCGTCACTTTTTCAGCTCAAAAGGGAAGTTCTGGTGGCCCTCTTTGAACCAAACGTCAGACTTAAGCTCACCATCGATGGATCTACGTGGGATTACGTTTTTGACTCGATCGGATACCCAGATCGCACGTGGCGGACCACTTTCAGTTCGACGGTCAGTGGGCCACGATCAGAAATTCCAAGTACATGTAAATGTTTCTGAAATTTTTCTTAATCCGAGGGTGTAATTTGGTCTGATTCTGACGGTCAGGTTGCTTAATACTGACGCGTCAACGAAGGATGCCAGATCACTATTCCAGATATTTATTTTTGGATATGAATAGTGTTTTTCACACTACCTCGCTCCGATTCGAAACGAATGACCGTGGGACATCGGATGGAGCTGATTTTTGAGATGATTGTTAAGCCCAGTGGGGCGGTCCTAGTTCCTTAGCTTCGGGTTATTTGGACTCCCGATGTGCGATCTAGACCTAACACGAAGTTTCGTTTCATTCCCGAGAGCAGACGGGAAATGAGTTTGGTTCTAAACTTTAGGGTAACCTAGCGTCAATGATTAACGCAACTTTTGGGTCTTGCGGATCGTATTTAAAGCGATCCTAAGCGGATTTCATGGCTAATTGAGTTTAGTACTTAGTTAACTTTGTTAATTTCTAAAGGATTTAATCTAAGTGATTTTAAATCGAGGTGGAACTTAGTCCATTGTAGTTTGTATATAAAGTGATCCAAGTTATACTATTTAGCTAGTTTAAGATAGTGTCTAGGGCGAAGGTGCTTTGAAAAATTGAAAGCACAAGGTAGTGAAGGGTGGGATTTGTGAAGAAAATGATTTAAGGAACGATTTGAGACTTTAGTTGAGCGTTTAAGAACTTAAACCTGTGTTAGGATTGACCCATTGCCTAAGGACGTCTAATCCCAAGTTGGTAAAAATCCGGGGCGTTACATTGAACTTTGAATGTCTGATGTGTTTTTTCTTTTGCCTCTTTTAAAGTTGTTCTCGGCACAGCCACATCGGCAGGAGCTGATAAGAGATCTTTTTCAAGTTGTGCAGGATCCTCAGAGAGGTTCTATGAACAAAGAGATGATCCGATAAGTCTTTTTCTCCTCTGTTTTTGTATGATCTTTTGCAGGGTTGGTGTGAGCGTATTTATGCATGGATGAATGTAATGTGGATAAGATTGTTTATGTTTGGATGAATGTAATGTGGATAAGATTGTTTATGTTTGGATGAATGTAGTTTATGTTTGGATGGATTTATGTAGTTTGGGTTTAGATGGATGTGAATGTGATGAAATATATTATATAACAGGTGTATATCAGGAAGAGTATGATGTTGTAACAGGTGTATATTAGGAAGAACATGATATTGTAACAGGTGTATATTGTTTGTGTTTGGATAGATGTAGTTTATGTTTGGATGAATGTAGTTTTTGTTTGGATAAATTTACATAGTTTGGGTTTAGATGGATGTCAATGTGAATATGATGAAATATATTATATAACAGGTCTATATCAGGAAGAATATGATGTTCACAGGTGTATATCAGGAAGAATATCATATAAACAGGTGTATATACTTTTAAAGGACGGCTCACGACCGTCCTTTCCAGGATCATAAGAGACGGTCCATAACCGTCCTTTCCCGATTCATAAGAGACGGTCTGTGACCGTCCTTTTCTGGCTTATAAGAGACGGTCTATACCTGTCCTTGTTATTGACGGTCATGGGCCGTCCTTTTTATGGACGATCACAGACTGTCCTTTTCAGGCTTAGGAAGGGTAACTGGTAGGCGACCATTAAAGACGGTTTATGGCCGTCCTTTTTTATAGACGGTCCATGACCGTCCTTATTGAGAGACGGTTTATGGCCGTCCTTTAAAAAATACGACACGTCAAAATTTGACGGCCGTTGCGACGGTCCAGGACCGTCCTTTTTGGGCTTTTGAGACTTTTTTCGCTGTTTTGGCGTAGTGGTCATTACTCTCATGTAATCCATATGCTCTGAATAAATGCCTGAGCCCACTAGGATCTGCTGCATGTATGTAACATCTACGCAGCTCATCATGTGGGCCCCACCTTGCATATTGCAACGCATGATCCGAACTGTACGATATAATGATCAACTTCCAACGGTTCAAATTCTACGAACACCTGCAGCCCATCCTGATGATTGGACCAGTCTAATTTTCAATCAGTGGATCTTACATGAAGAACGGCTTGGATCTCGCACATGCTACTACATCAACACGTGGTGGACCTTATCTAGATGGGATTACCTTTGGGCGGGGTAACCATGTTGGGCTTGAGGAGTGTCCCTTCCAGAAGCACGTGATGATCATTCAAGGCCTTATACACGGCTGCAAGTACGGCCTCAGTCACAGCCGCACATTTCTTGATATCATGACTACCGTCCGTTAGCACCTCTGGCTCGACGATCGGCACCAGTCCATTCTCCTGGCAGATGATGGCATAACGGGCCAGGCCCTGTGCATTTTGCTGAATGGACAGCTCAGATGGCTCGGTGGGCCCGATCTTAAGCACAGCCCTCCAATTAGCAAAGCGGGCCCCAGCCATGTAGTACTGTGCACAGCGAGACCCGAGCGAATCAAAGCCCTGGGTTGTGGTCTCCCCATTCGTGCCAGCAATATCAACCGTCCCCATATCGACCTTGATGCCTGGGATGACAGAATTCTCCTGGAGGACTTAAACGAACGGCTTACCGTTGGATGTCTTCTGATAGAGCGTTTCTTCGAATAGGATGACGCCAGAGAGGTGGGCCAGGGCATTAGGTTAGGTGAAGAGGAGCTCACGGAGGGGTTGACGGTTGGATTCGATGTTCTCAACGTTGATGCTTGCCAGCCGTTTGCCGATGGTCCCAGTGCTCTCATCAGCGGCTAGGATTCCCTTGCCAGGGGTGGCTATGTACTTGGCATTCTTGATCAGCTCGTCTGGAATAAGAAATCACAGTAGGGGTATTTTAGTCATTTTTTACGGTAGGATAAGGGGAATCTTATCCATTTCGTATGGATATAAAGCGGCTAGACTACTATGATTGTTAGCCACTATTTAAAGAATGGTGGTGATTCAATCCCCTGACATGTGGCACTTATGTAGGATATCCAAACCATCCAAATAGTGGGCCACATTGTGAATAGAGTATTTCTTTATAATTTTTATGATCAAGAGATCATAAAGATCCAATGGATGGTATAGATTTCAAAGGAAGAGAAGAGGTTTACTATTATCCACAGTTGGATTAGCGTTTTGGACCGTCTGGATTTCTGTAATACTATGCCATGTGTACCGATGAAGAGTCATCAACATTGTTTTGGGATTCACAGCAGTTCGGCCAAGAACTTAAAGCCCAATAAATTGGATGATCGTACACTAGCCTAATCTCCAGATTTTTGTGTTGAATTTGAACCTTTGCTGCATTTTTTTTTTTCTTGGCCGTTTATTTCTAAGCCATCGATCTAAGGGATATGATAGTTCAATGTTCTTGATTATCGAATCATGACCTTTCGTTTATACAGATTCATGGCCCAAGGTTACTAGATGAACGATTCTGATGACACAGATGCCATTGGTGGTCCAAAAACAGTGCCCTATGTACACCATATACCAAGATAGTTCGAGGTCGCCCTTATCCCTCACCAGTCCATTGCAGCAAGGGTGTCTCAATGGCATTCTGAGTTGGCTCCTGGCACGGCATCGACCAGAGGCCGCAGGGTGTCACCCATCCTCATCCTTTGGGAGTTGTGGTGCTCCAGGAACGAGGCTAGATATGAGCAGACCCCCATGAAAACAATGTCTTCCATCGCCTGTATCTAGTGGTGGTCCAATATCATCTGCAATGGTAAGTCGTCGACTCGTGGGCTAGTCAACCAGGCCCTACGTTCATGCCTAAATAGAAATTCTGGTCGGAGGTCATACAATGGAAATGGCCTGCTTGCGGTTGAGTCAAATTGAATGTGGACGGATCAGCGAGGGGAAACCCGGGGCTGTCGGGTGGGGGAGGTGTTTGCAGAGGGGATAATGACAATCTTCTCTTTGCCTTCACGTTAGGATATGGGTGAGGAACTAACAACATAGCAGAAATTCACGCTACTTATGATCGGCTCAGGTTGTATCTAGAGAAAGAGCTAGACAAGATAGAGGTTGAATCAGATTCCAGTATTGCCATCAATACCCTCACAAGGAAGGCAAGCACCTCCTGGCAATGGAAATCCTGGATCTTATGCATCCACAGGATGACTCAGGGTATTAACGTCGCGTTTAAAAAGATCCAAGGGAAGCAAACAGCCCTGCGGATTGGATGGCTCGAGTCGGTAGCAATTCCCAGGTTGATTCCTAGGTTGATTCGATCATAAAACATCAAGAAGATCTTCCCCATGAAGTGCGCGGCCTTCTTTTCTGAGACCGAGTCAGATTAGGTGTGATTAGATCAGTCCATCCATAAGGGCAGTGCCTTCCTTTCTTTGTTTGTGTACATTTGCGGGTATATGATAAGTGAGGTCCGAATCTTTTTGTCGGGCCCACTTGAATCACCATAAAGTTTGTTGATTAATGAAGCTGGAGAGGCAAGAGTCCACTTTTCCAATATATATATATATATATATATATATATATATAGGAGTTTTTTTTTTTTTTTTTTTTTTTTTGCAATTCCAAGAGTCTGGGCATGAGCGTAGGAGAGTTTTTTTTTTAATTAAAGACTCTCTCTCTCTCAATGCATTGAATCCCAGCCGTTCTGGTAATCTTATAGCTTACATGAAAGCTCGCATATAAGTAACTTGCGGTAATGTGCACAGGAGACTGGGTCTCTCTCTCTCTCTCTCTCTCTCTCTCTCTCTCTCTCTCTCTCTCTCTCTCTCTCTCTCTCTCTCTCATATATATATATATATATATATATAATTTTATTCTTTTAAGAGATGCTCCATGCTGGAGGCAGGAAATGGATAGACATGGATTTATCCATGGAGGTCAATGGCTGGATTGGTGTGGTATCAACGGTCAAGATGGCTCTTTTTCTTCCGGGGCGGCCAAGGCCATAGCATTTTTAGCCTGTTAGGCCTTGGGCTGGGCTAGAGACGAGTTGTAAGCGACTAGGTGCCCTATACAGCAACAGCAATGCATGGTATTTTTTAGCCATGAAAAATAAAAGACAAAAATAAAAGCAAAACGAATTTTTTATCCGCCACGTCATTAGGTGATTTTTCATTGCTGAAAATGCCTTGCACAGTTGTTGTGGTGGATGGAGCCTGTGGGTAACCAGATCTCTTAGGATCATTTTAATCCGCTGTAATCAAACACTCATGAAACACCATAATTACCTATTTCTCTCCAGTTCTTGGAAATTATGTCTTACTGTGATTGTCCAGGTTGAACATATATAAAGCCCAAGATCGGTGGTTAGATCTCCCAATTTAAAAGAGTTTTAGACATAGCCCATCCATTGTGCTATTCAAATGACAATTCATCCTACTATATATAAGTGTTAGAACGATTTACACTAGATTTGTGCGGTTAGATTTAGCAACACAGATAATGTCATGGGCAACGATATATCAACAAAGGACAAATCAAAGATCTTTTTTACTAACTCTACGGTCGAATACGATCCAAATCAAAGGTTATCAGCAGCCCAAAAATAATAAGTCCAACTAACTACTACAATGGGACGTGTCATGTATCTCAATCACATAGCAGAACCAACTACTTGTTATAATGGCCTCAAAATCGAAAATGGGTATTAATCGAAACATTCTCATAGCAAGTAATGGATTCAGTTGATGCACATAAAAGAAATTCTTACAATCGAAATCACTTAAGGAGGAGTAACAACAATGTCAAGTTGGTTGAGTTTTATGATGTACAATATATGTTCATATAGATAAATAGTTACCGATCATTAATATATGGCATTATAAGAAGAATTCTCATCCGCATTATAGAAGTAGAATGTTTACGCAACCAATCGCCAAGTCACGACATAAGATTACCATATGTGGCATTGCATAATAAGTTGTAATTGTCTTTGGGCCCTAAAAGTTATTTCCACATTAGCAGACCTGACAATAAACTACAATAATATCTCTTCCGCTATCATATCAAAACTTTATAAGTAAGAGAAAGATCAAAGAGTTCCGAACTCTCATCTATCCAATACAAATTTATTCTACAACACAATGTTGCCTATCTTATTTCAGTTTATCGTACCTTCAAACTATTGTAATCCAACCCATCTGTTGCATTTATAGATGGCTGAATAGATAGAAAGAAAACTAAAGCTCCTGGATAAGAGATACATATTATTATTATTATTATTATTATTATTATTATTATTATTATTATTATTATTATTATTGTTATTATTGTTATGGGAAGATCCGAGCCCCTCATGATTCTGAGGCCCTATGGCATGTTAATCCGATCGGAGGAATCGAAGCCACTTGGCTCAGACAAAGGTCAACGAAGGCCCATTTTTGACAGTTGGAAACACTACCTATTGAAAGGTCCGAGCCGACTCCATACTCCGAGGCGGAGGTTGAGACGGACATCCCTCAAGATGAACTTAGAAACTACCATAAGAGGACGAGGCCGATAACGTCGCTTGCTGATACGCACGATGCGCGTATCATATATTACGCGATCATTGGATTGTGCGCAGTATCTCCGCAGTATCTCCATGATCTTCAAATCTCTCTGATTGAGGGAATCGTGCCGTGATTATCGGATCCGGACCATTCAATGGCTGGGTATAAATACACAAGGACGCCATTGCCATGAGGAGGTAAGATCTTGCACTCTCCCTCTATCCTTCCAACTTAGACCCCGATTCCCTTGGCCTGACTTAGGCATCGGAGGGTCCCCCGGCCTAGCCAGGGTCTCCTTTGCTCACCTTTTGTGCAGGACCAGGGTGTTCCAGATTTTGACATCAACATTTTTTGGCGCCGTCTGTGGGAAACTTATACAAAAAGTTAGGTTCATATTCTTGAGTATAATGGCGAGAGGGAAGAAGAAAACAGTAGCTGTGGAACCAGAGCAAAATGAACAAACTCGTTCCTCATCACTACTTCATGCGGAATCGACCCCGGGACCTTCCCATCGTTCGCGCAACCGGGCAAGCAAGTATCGAGCCATGCAGGGTGAGATACAAGCCTTGCGCAACGAAATGAACAGGATGAAGCAACAACAAGAGCCGCAGTTACCGGCTCAAGAAGATCCTGTCCCCGAACCAGTCATCCTACTCGTGGAAGCCCATTCCGTGCCAAGGAGTGTGAGGCCTGAGGCACCCCAGCATCCTTAGGTGCCCATATTAAGTCCGACCCAAATTCGACCCTCAGCTCGGAACACCGCAACGTGAGCTCCGACTAATGCCTCGGTTACTTCAGCCCTGCTACCAATGGATCTCTGTCACCGGTTGGAATGAAGGAGAGGGAGGAGAAGTTCAGGGAGAGAGAACGCCCAAGAGACTGTGGCAGAAAATAAAGATCCATGGGAGAAGCGGTTCGAGGAGCTCAACAACAAGTTTTTAGCTCTGGAGAAAAAAAAGCAACCAACGTCAGTTCCCGCTACCGTCCAGGCAATGATGGAAGAGACCGAACCTCCCTTCACCTCAGAAATCATGAACGAGGTGATGCCTCAGAGGTTCTGGATACCTCTTGTCATTTAATATTCTGGATCTGGGGACCCATCCAAGCACGTAGAAGCCTACCGCTCCTGGATGCAGATCCAGAAAGCGACGGATGCAATGATGTGCCGAGGGTTCTCGATTACACTAATGGGATTCACTCGAAATTGGTATCGGCAACTCAAACCAAACTCCGTCAGCTCCTTCGCAGAGTTGAGCCGACTATTCCTAACCCAGTTCATCAATGGTAAGAGAAGTCGAAAGCCCAACACTCACCTGCTTACTATCAAGCAGGGGCTGAAGGAGTTGCTGAAGGATTACATCGCTCGTTTCAACGAGGAAGCGTTACTAATGGAAGACTATGATGATAAAATGGCCCTCTCCGCTATGTTTAGTGGCTTGAAAGAAGGCAAATTCACCTTTTTTATCAGGAAGAATCCACCAAAGACACTAGCTGAACTTGTGGCCAGAGCTCAGAAGTATACCAACGCGGAGGAATTCACCAATGCCCGTAAAAGTGTCCAAGTGACCGAGCCGAATGGTAAGGGGAAGAGGCCCAGGAACGAGGAATCTCATACGTCTAACAGAGGGACCGATGAACGCACCTCTCGCGATCGTCGCCCGAGCAGGAGACCAAAGGGAAAATTCTGCTCCTACACCCCCCTTAACACATCCGACGAACAGATCTTACTGGACATCCGAGGAGAGAAGTTATTGAACTGGCCCGTCTACATGAGAGTCGATCCGGATCATCAAGACAAACGCAAGTACTGCCGCTTCCATCGTGACCACGGCCATAACACGGATGATTGTGTTGACCTTAAGGATGAGATTGAAGCTCTCATTTGGAAAGGGCACCTACGTTGATACACAAAGGAAGAAAAAACCCCTCGGAGAGAGGAAAGGGAGCGGAAGCAGCAAAATAATGTCGCGGAAGAACCCACCGAAATCCGCACTATCTTCGGGGGTTCGTCTGGAGGAGATTCGAATAGGGCACGAAAGGCTCACTCCTGGAAGTCCGAGCCAGAACACTACGTCCATTTGGCGGAACGGCCTAGTAAGGAACTTCAAGTCACTCCGTGCACTCTGACTTTCACGAAAGAAGATGCGCGCGGGATTCAACACCCACACGATGACGCCTTAGTAGTCGCCATGACTATAGCGAATTGCAAAGTGTACCGAATCTTAGTCGACACCGGGAGTTTGGCTGATGTACTTTACTCTGAGGCTTTTAAAAGAATGAGGATTCCTCGGTCTCATCTCAGACCTGTGCAGACCCCTTTGTACGGCTTTGCCGGAGAAAGGGTGATTTCCGAAGGAGCTATTTTCCTCCCAGTAACTGCGAGAGAAGGACAGCATCAAGTCACACTTATGGTGGACTTCTTAGTTGTCAATATGTCATCCGTACATAACGTTATCCTGGGCAGACCTTCTCTCAATACAATGAGAGCGGTCGTTTCTACTTACCACCTGATGATGAAATTCTCTACCGAAGGTGGGATAGGCTACCTCCGAGGCGATCAGCGAGAAGCTCGGAGATGTTATGCGGTGGCGGTAAAGAAGGGATCAGTTAAGCAGGTGCTTTCATCAACGTCCTAGACCCCAGAGGGCTTGTAGAGTACTCATCCGTAGAAGACCTAGAGAAAGTGCCGCTTGATGAAGTTGATCCGAGCAGAACTGTTCAACTTGGGATGTCACTGAATCCTGAACAACGGTACGAAGTCCTAACGTTCCTGCGACAGCACAGAGACGTCTTTGCATGGTCTCACCAAGATATGCCCGGGATTTCCCTGGAAGTCATGGTTCATAGGCTAAATGTGTATTCAGATCATAAACCCATCAAGCAGAAAAGAAGGTCATTCGATGCCGAGCGGTATGAGGCAATAGCTGACGAGGTCTCCGTCCTGCTCAACGTAGGATTTATAGAAGAAGTGCATTATCCCGATTGGATCGCAAATGTAGTCCTCGTAAAGAAAGTCAATGGGAAATGGCAGGTCTGCGTAGATTACTCGGATCTGAATAAAAATTGCCTGAAAGATAGTTTCCCGCTGTCTCGGATCGATCAGCTGGTGGACAACACAGCGGGGCATAAGTTGCTCTCTTTCCTAGATGCCTATTACAGATATAATCAGATCGCGATGCATCCCCTAGGCAGGCAGAAAACTACCTTTGTCACAAATAAGGGGCTCTACTGTTACCGGGTCATGCCATTTGGCCTGAAAAAAGCTGAGGCTACGTATCAGAGGCTAGTAAACCAGATTTTCTCCAAACAGATCGGACGCACAATAGAAGTATATATCGATGACATGCTAGTAAAAAGTATCAAAGCAGCCGATTATCTGACGGATCTCGGAGAAACGTTTGCCGTCCTCCGAGAATACCAGATGAAGCTGAACCCAACAAAGTACGTTTTCGGAGTCGGCTCGGAAAAATTCCTCTGCTTCCAGGTCAGTCAGAGGGGTATTGAGGTGAACCAGATAAAATTAGGGCGCTCCTCGACATGAGTTTGCCTCGAACCGTCAAGGATATACAATGCCTCACGGGTCGAGTCGCAGCGCTCGGACGTTTCATTTCCAGAGCGACGGATAAGTGCGTCCCCTTCTTCTAGCAATTGAAGGGTCATAAGAAGGAAGAATGGATGCCGGAGTGCAAGCAAGCCTTCCAGCAGCTGAAGCAATACTTGGGTTCACCCTCTCTACTGTCCAAACCTGAAGAAGGCGAGCCCCTATTCCTTTACCTCGCAGTCTCAGCCTTGGCTGTTAGCTCGGCTCTGATCATGGAGATTGGAGGTAAGCAACACCTTGTTTATTACGTGAGCAAAGCTTTGGTGCCGGCAGAAACAAGATATTTACCCCTGGAGAGGCTGGCACTTAGCCTCATTATTTCAGCTCGAAGGTTATGCCCATACTTCCAAGCTCACTCGATAATTGTGTTAACCGATTCCCCTCTCAGGCAAGTTCTCCAGAGACCCGAGGTGTTAGGTCGGGTAACTAAGTGGGCCATCGACCACGGTGAGTTTGATATTCAGTTTCATCCGAGGACGACAATCAAAGGGCAGGCCGTAACCGACTTCATCACCGAATTCACTCCTAGCGCCGAAAAGATCGATGTCGAAGTCGAAGAAAGTTTGCCCGCTCCTCCAAGCAATCAAACAGCAATATCAGATCGAGGATGGGTTCTCTATGTGGACGGGTCATCCAATGTTAAAGGGGCCGATGCCGGGATCGTCTTGACCGCACCTAACTCCACAACTGTTCAATACGCAATCAGATTGGGATTCGGAGCCTCAAACAATGAAGCGAAATATGAAGCTTTGTTAGCCAGACTCAGATTGGAAGCAAGTTTAGGCGTCCAGTCTCTTCGAGTCCGATGCGACTCTCAGCTGGTAGTAAATCACATCTTTGCCGAGTACGAAGCTAAGGAAACGAGGATGATGGCCTATCTTGATGAGGTGAGAAAATTGATTGAGAAATTTCAGAACTGCACGATCCATCAAATCTTGAGGGCGGAAAACTCATAGGCCAACGCCTTAGCACAACTCGCCTCAGCTGTGGAGGAGAAGATCCCGCGAATCATCCCCATTGAATTTCTAGAACAACCAAGCATCAGCAAAAAAGAGAAAGAAGTTAACCCGGTTAGAGCGAGTCCGAGCTGGATGGATCCGATCCTTAATTATCTCGTGACAGGAGAAGTTCCCTCGGACAGGCCGGAAGCTAGGCGGCTCAGAGTCCGAGCAGCTCGATACATCATCCTAGATGGTATCTTGTACAAGAAGGGACATTCTTAGCCCTATCTCAGGTGTCTCCGATTCGATGAGGCGGAATACATAATGCGAGAGATTCATGCAGGAATCTGCGAAAATCATTCCGGCAGTCGGGCCTTGGCCCTGAAAATACTCAGACAAGGATACTTCTGGCCAACTATCAAGGAGGATTCCAAAGATTACGTCCGAAAATGCGATAAATGTCAGCGATTTTCAGTCGTGCCGAGGCAACCGGCAGAAGAAATGACCCCTATGAGCGGCTCTTGGCCATTCACTCAATGGGGAATCGACATTATCGGCCCTCTACCCACAGGGAAAGGATAGGTCAAATTCGCCATTGTTGCTGTGGATTACTTCACCAAATGGGCTGAGGCCAAACCGATCACCAAAATTATAGAACAGAAGGTGATCGACTTCGTCTAGAAAAACATCATCTGTCGGTTCGGGATTCCGCAAACCATCGAATTAGATAATGGCTGACAGTTCGATAATGACAAATTTTGAAACATGTGCAGAGGACTCGGCATCACGAATGCATACTCTTCTCCCCGACATCCCCAGTCAAACGGACAAGAAGAGGCAGTTAATAAGGTTATCAAACATCATCTCAAGACAAAACTGGAAAAGGCAAAAGGAAGTTGGGCAGAAGAACTTCCGTTTGTTCTCTGAGCCTATAGGACCACAGCTCAGTCATCAACAGGAGAAACTTCATTCTCACTCTCCTATGGTTCGGAGGCAATGGTGCCAGTAGAGATTGGTCTTCCTACGGCCCGAGTCGGGAGCTTCCAGGAAAAACAGAATTTCGAGCAGATTGCTTAAAGAAACTAGAGATACCTCGGAACTCAGAGTCTCTACTCGGCATCAACAAGAGGTGCGGTTCTACAATTCGAGAGTCAAGGCTAGGCGATTCTGACCAGGGGACTTAGTCCTTGGTCAAGTGTTCCAGAATACGGCCGAGCCGGGGGCTGGTACACTCGAATCAAACTGGGAAGGGCCTTATCGGGTCGTTCGATCAACCAAACCAGGCTCTTACCACCTAGAAGACCTTGAAGGTCACCAGCTCCCCCATCCCTGGAATGCCGAGCATCTGAAAGTTTATTATCCATGACAGGCTGGCCTTTAAGGCTTTCAATAAATATACGCCTCCGAGCAACAAGCCTTTAAGGCTCTTAATAAAATTCGCGTCTTCTCATCTACATGAACAGATCTCAACTAAGAAAAAGTTGCCTCTCATATGCAGAGGCGGATTTAACGGATTAATCCCTTGAAAAAAGGGTCAACACGTTATCCTACAAATTCTACACGGTATCCCCTAAACTAGGGGAAAAGCCTAAGCGCCGAGTTGACTCCCTTAACATAGGGGTCGGCTCATGAATTAACGGATGAAACAGAAGAGTCTCGCCGATTGTGGGATGAGCCGACTCCCTAAGGGCCCAGACCCAATAAACGAACTGAAAAAGCTCAACAATAAGATGTTGGGAAACGCTAGCCCGCTAAAAGGTAAAGTCAGCTCTGGGTAAGGTCAGCTCTGGCTGCGTCGCCAACAAAGTTAACCTCCCATTTTGATACTCAAGTAATCTACCGTTAGCATTTAACAATAATTCAGCTACAGATTAACGTATAAAAAATCATCATCCACACCTTCATTAAAGGGTCAAAAGAGCAACCAAAAAGAAGAATTCCAACCAGTTTAAGTTCCAATTAAGCCCAAAAAAAAGGAGTAAAAGAAAATTTGAACTACGCGGGTGGCGGGGGAGCTTGAGCATTAGGAGCAAAATTCGGGCGGACCTCATCTGCAGGCGGCTCTTCAGTTTCTTCAAGGAGTATTGGGTCGAGGTTAAGGTCCGGGCATAAACCCAGGACTGCATTAATACAATCATCGTATCCACAGTCATAGAACTTGGCGGCCTCAGCATCCATCTCCTTTGAAACTTTGAAGGCTTCTATTGCTTCAACCACCACCTTGGCTAAAGAGGTTGCATCCTCGGATCGTTGAGCTTCCTTCGACTGAACAATGGCTCGGGCCTGCTCCTCCGCCACCTCGACCTTGTCTCGATCAAGAGCTTCCCCCAGTCGAGCGTTCTCCTGGGCCAACGAGTCCGCATGGGCCCTAGCTCGAGTTAGCTTGACAGTTGTAGCGTCACTTCGAGCCGTTAAGTCTTCTACCGCCTCTTGCAACCGCTGCTCCCTAGCTTTGAGGTCAACAACAGTATCCGTAGTTGATGCTCCTTGGCTTTTCCTTTTTCAACTCGCTAAAATAGCTCACCTTGCGAAAGTTGAAGGGAGGTGTTCTCCTCCTGTAAGACCCCTATTTGAGTTTTGAGGGCTTCCAGCTCGACTTCTCTTTTTTCTGTCTCTCGCGCACTTCCCCAAGTCGATAAAAGCTTTGGGACAGACTATACAAAAAATAAAACGTTTGAAAATCGTAAGTACAGGAAAAACAACAAAAGATGGTGAAGATACCGTATAAAAAACGGAAGCCAAGTCATTTAGGAAGGAGCTGTCCGACTTGTCAAGGAGGTTATTTATACTCTCCTCAGGAGCGTGCTTCGCAGCCCAGGGGGTCAAGCAGGATAATGGTAGCCCGGTGCGAATTTTCCTCCGCTCGTTCCCACGTGAGCAGAGTCGGTCGTCGTCGCAAAACCGGTCCCGCTACCAGCTGAAGCTGTCACCTCCAACCTCAGGGGGGGTAATCATGACGTCGGCCATCCGAACGGCTTCCTCCCGCTCGGAGGATGAAGGAATAGCTATGCAAGGAGCCGACAGATGGACCTCCTCGACGAGAGGAACGATTGCAAGTGGAATGGAAGGAGCTATGGTCGCAGGAGCTGAACTGACGACCGCTAAGAGATGGTCCTCAGCACACACTGGCGTGGGAGTTATCAAAGAAGGAGACGGGGCTGTAGTAACCAAAGCCGCAGCTACGGGGACAGTCGCAACCACAATTGTAACTGGAGCAGTAGCCGCAGTACCCAGACCCGAGGGACCTTCTTCATGAGGAGTTATTCGCCTTCTCCGAACAGTTGTCTTCGACCGAGTCACGGGTTCAACAACTCCTCTGCTGTCAAAGCCACCCTCTTCTTCCGAGAACCGGACGCCTCGGCCATGCCTGCATAAAAAATGACAAATCAGTGGCTACGCAAGCAAGCCTAATTCTTTTGAATGAGCAGGAGAACTTACTGAAAGACGTCGGAAGAGGTCGAGATGTGCACAACCCTGACCAATGAAGGTTGGTGGCAGTGATCAGATCCGACTAGGAGCGAAGCTCTCCCAATCGTGCTCTAGCCTTGGCAACGCGGTTCTTCTTTGGTGGCAGTGATCAGATCCGAGTCAAGGAGAGGTGTACCCCTTGGAAATCTACAAAAAGAATAAAGGTTCCAGTTCAGCCGAAGTAATAAAGGAAATAGAAAGACGAAGGGAATTAATTAGTCCGACCTGGTTTTGTAAATCGAGTTGGAACCTGAATCGATAGAGTCCCGACTTCGACCATGGGTGCCTCCCATTCTCCAACAGCCCAGAACCACTTATTCCTCCAATCTTTGTTGGAGGATGGAAGGTTCATAACTAGCCCCAAGCCCTTGCTACCTCGGGTCGCAAAATAGTACCATGGTTCATTGCTGTTGTGCTTGACCAGATACATGCTCATCAACTCCGCTGGGATAAGTTCTGAATTCCTAACTTGCCTCCAGATGATGAAGGCTGAAATAAGCACCATTCAAGAATTGGGGGTCAATTGCCCGGGAGCTAAGCCCAAGTAAGCCGTCATAGTTCGGATGAAGGGGTGTAAAGAAAGTCGGACCCCGCATTGCAGCGCGTAAAGAAAAATAGCAACTTCTCCCTTAGTAGGGGCGCCAGCGGTTTCGAGGGGCCTAGGGGCTCTGATCTGCACAACGACCGGGATTTGAAATTCTGTGCGAATCCACTCTATTTGAGACTCCGACAGTACAGAGCCTCCAGGGACTACCTCCGAGGCCCTCCCGCTTGCTGGCATCTCAGCGGCCTCCGGGGTTGTGGTCTGGGGGGCTCGGGCAGATTTCTTTTTACCAGCTTTGCGAGTCTGAGCTCTAGTTGCCTTCTGCTTCCAAGGTGGAGGGTGTAAAGGCACAGCTTCAAAGGGACCTTCAGAGGCCCCTCCCCCATTGTCGGAACTTTCTGACTCAAAGTTGTCACCGTAGTCCCGTACGGTCTCCAGGTCGGACGACATTTTAAGAAAAGAGAAAGAAATACAAAGAGCACAAGAGGACTCACCGGACGGTCACCAGGAATCGCTTTTGCCGAAAATATCTAATCGGTCGGAATCGCCTGATAAAAAACCTCTAGACGACCAGAATCGCCTTCGCCAGAAATCACCTCTTCCGATATCAGCTCGAGCACAATACAAGTGAAGCGAAATCCCCAGAAGAGGGTTTATATAGACCACAACAAATCCCTGCATTAATGACCAACCATGATGGCCGCAGCCAAATCGTCGTAAGTCGACCTCAGAACTGACGTGGCCCCACTCCATTGGCTCGCGTACTGTCGGGTAGTACGTCTCTGACATCGAGCGGCGTGCTTCGGATAAGCGAAGTGACACTCAAATAAGGAAAGATTTCATCTGAGGCATTACTCCAAGTATGCATGGCAACAGGCCATAGGTGGACGGTGATTCGAAATCTAAACCGTTGCCATGCGTCCACAGCGCAGGAACTCGTGGGCGGAAAACCCTACGGGCATAAGGATTTGAAATGCAGGGATTATGACGCTCTCGGAGGAACCGATAGACGAGGTGATTGATTTTCCGAATGATTACTCTCCAAGCCCCTTAGCGGACCTCAAAGAGTAGGGGGCTTCTGTTATGGGAAGATCCGAGCCCCTCATGATTCCGAGGCCCTACGGCATGTTAATCCGATTGAAGGAATCGAAGCCACTCGGCTTAGACAAAGGTCAACGAAGGCCCATTTCTGACAGTTGGAAACACTACCTATTGAAAGGTCCGAGCCGACTCCATACTCCGAGGCGGAGGTTGAGACGGACGTCCCTCAAGATGAACTTAGAAACTACCATAAGAGGACGAGGCCAATAACATCGCTCGCATACGCACGATGTGCGTATCATATATTACGCGATCCTTGGATTGCGCGCAATATCTCCATGATCTTCAAATCTCTCTGATTGAGGGAATCATGCCGTAATTATCGGATCTAGACCATTCAATGGCTGGGTATAAATACACAAGGATGCCATTGCCACGAGGAGGTAAGATCTTGCACTCTCCCTCTATCCTTCCAACTTAGACCTCGATTCCCTTGGCCTGACTTAGGCATCGGAGGGTCCCCCGACCTAGCCAGGGCCTCCTTGCTCACCTTTTGTGTAGGACCAGGGTCTATCCAAAGAGCGGAGGGTGTTCCAGATTTTGACATCATCAATTATTATTATTATTATTATTTATTTTTTTTTTAAGAACGAAGGATTTCATTGTTGTGGGGAAAATACATTATCGATCTTCGGGAGGGGGTTACCCTCATATCATTTGCTATACAAGAGATACTTGGCCCTCTCCAATACCCAGCTAAAGGAACATATACATCTATAAAACAAGAATTGGGAGGTAATCATTTCAAGTTTCTTTTGTCTCCATCTTTGCAAGGCACATGTGCTGAGAAATAGGGATGCGCACATTTTGAGTTTGTTTTATCTCTGTCATGGCTGGGCACATGTGCTTAGATGGTCTTAAGATTTTAACTATCTATATTTTCATTACTGCCATAAGTAAGTGATCATCACATAATCACATGCTAATAATTATAATAGCCTTGAAAATTTAGAGTTGAATGCAAGCCAAGGAAAATTTTCTTTTAAGTAGTATTAAATTCATCTGCATAGTAACTATTGAAAGCATCTGTAAAGGGTAAGTCTTTCTTGGTAGCCCATAAAGCGTAGATTCCACAACCTAGCACAGTTCCTCTAGTTGGACAATTCAGCATGTGGGCACCGGTCAATGCCCAAATGATAGACAATTTTGATTTTCTGTCCATCTCAACAAGTAGGCCCATGTGGAGACACATAATAGATGGCTTTGGCACTTTCATCACAGGCCGGTTCTGCCACGAGTGCATGCCCTATAAGTTATAAAGTCCTAGTTACATCTGTTATTTGAACAGTTTAATTAATCGATCTACACTATCCGTCAAGTCCATAGAGTTAGCATATCTTACGAGCTACCATGCAAAATCACTACTATTGGATGATCCGATGCACCCCTGACTTGTCTTTGTTTTTACTTATTTTTTGGGCCATCCTCCCGTGAACCATATATGGATGGGATGAATTTTTCTGAAAAAAAATAAAATAAAATAAAAAAAGCTACTCTTTAGAATCATAAGCAATCTATGATGGGCCCAATAAGTAGATTGATCAAATTGTTAGTTGGATCTATTTTTGTATAAATGATTTGGACCGTCCAAATTAAAGGCCAATGATCAGATAAGTACAATTGCCTGATTATTAAGATATTTGCATGACAATACATAAATCTGTGTCGGACTTAATGTACCGCCTAGATCAAGTGTTTCAGCTGTCCAAGTGTTATAATGCAACTAGGAGTGCTATAGCTTGTAGTGCTACGTTATCTGGGGAGAAATTTCTCCCAAAAATAAATAATTTCCTTCCCCATGCTTTTTATAAAGCCCACAGATTGATGAAAGAGTCCAATCTTGACTAGTAAAAAGGTAAACAAAAGCATTTTGCTTTTAATGAAAGTGTTTCCCACTTGCAAATGTAATAAAGAGATTCCGTTCTTTTCAATCGTAGGAATGCTTTCTTCAGCCACGCAATCTGCATCTGCCAAACCCAAGCGTTCACACGTGTAGACATGGCACACATACACTTGATCCGTAGCATTCGAACAGGGGATTGAATGAAAGATTGCCCAAACATCTGGACGCGAGTAGCATGCATCCCCCCTCGCCAGAGGAAATTTTTGTGGCTGGAGGCTATGCGAGCCTCCCCAAGATGTACGTCCGAGAGAAATCGACCCTTCTTCAATTTCTCCAACTCATGTTAGTACATCATTTCAAAATTGAGACAGATCCAGTGCTCAAGTGAACCACACTACAGGAAAAAGTAGATGGATTGCTTAATGTCGAAAACTTCATCCAGACTGCATGAGTTTCGAAGCAGTAGCTTGTACACCGTCTGTTTTTATTAACAAAGATTCAGGGGCATAGCCCTCCTTTTGAAAAAAAAAAATTTGTTTTGAAGCAGGCTAATATTTTTGTTTTCAGGTCATTTCAGCTAAGATGACCTTGTGATAGGCTAGGATGGCATATAATATCATTGTGGACCTTGGGATGGTTTCAATGTTGGGCATTTCCATCCCAACTGTACATGTCTTATGTAGTGTAGTAAACTTGATTTTTCGATCTGCCTAATGTTCCTGAGCTGGGGAAACTGATGAATGGAGAATATTTCTTACGGACATCTCAGTGGGCCCCATATAGGAACTTCCCTTGGGCAGGGCACAGACAACTTGTGTCCCAAGCATTAGGCCATCCTACTCGTGAGTTGGGCAACAGACCATCGGCTATCCATTGCCTACCATTAATTAGTGAAGATCTGTTATGAATTATAGCATAGCCGTGTATTCAAATATGAACAGTTTATCAGGTAGGCCCAAGAATCAGACGCGTCTACTCATCTTCGGGTATAATAGTATGGGAAAAAATGCATGTTGAAAAAGACGCTGAGCTGAGTGGAAGGAAATTCCCTGTTTGGTACCTACGGTGTATATGTGAGGCCATGGTTGGTTTATCCAATACGTTGATCTGATAGTCCCATCATGGATGAACCATGTGCCAAAAAAATAAAAATCTTTTCATTTGGCTAATTCTAGTCTTTCTATTATTGGCATAGAAATATGTGAGGAAATGCACCAGCAGTTCAAATTTAATAGAGAAAGGAAAAAAGATTTGATGGTATGGATAAATCAACGATCAGATCTATGGCTTGGATAGATGAACCATTGGCCCGATATGATTAGATTAGGTGCCAAACAAGGAAGTTCCATTTTCCCAGCAGACAGGAAACTCAGCCTCAGTATAAAAATAAAAATCAAAAGCGTACCTAATATGTTGATCACCGGCCTAAATTGTGGTCTAAGACGTACAGGCATCAGGCCATGGCTTATGAATGGATCTGATCTTGTACACGTGTACTATCAAGCCACGGGACACCTCATTCCATGCTGTGCACATGCCATCACTCTTAAATAGTATAGTCTATCCTCCTCTAGTCAACAAAGACTTTGTTCGTATACTTGCACTGAATTGCTGCAGCAGCGCCTATTTATCCTTCCTCTGAACGGCGCAAAGCTAGACAAAATTCAGAGGTAAGCACTATCATTATTGTCTTTTTATTCTACAGTTTTTATTTTGGATGGTGCTAGCTATCTTCACCTCCGTAGTCATACAGAAATTGTTTCTTATGCTAATTAAGAGCTAAGTAAGACAGATATACATGATCAGATCTGTGTTGTCCATCAGCTGAAACATCAGTTTTCATCATAAATCCTAAAAATCAGTAGGCCATACCATAGGAAATGGTGTAAAATCATTTCTAAAACCTCTAAAATCACATAGTTTGGCCACATTAATTTTGGAATATTCTGATTTTCAAAAAATCCATTTATCCTGGTATTATATTCACAATCACTGCATCATCATCCTTTGGAACATGACTTGCATTACTTTCTTCTTCTTTTTATTTTTTTATTATTTTTATTATTTTTTGGTGCTAGCTGTTGAACACAAATATCCAACCCTTGATTATGTCCGATGGTGACGAGCATGACCTTCTCATCTCGTATGCTTTTGTAATCAGTTGCCCATTGTTAGCCAATGGCTTTCAAGCTTCCTTAGAATTCAGTTATCTAAAAAATCCAAATAAAGCTGAACTACTCAAATAACTCATAGATACATGCACATATTCTTCACACATCATGCCTTCATGCTATGCCAGTCCTCATCTTGTTGCCTGATGCACACGACATCCTCAGTTTGACCCAGGACTGCATGATTATGTTCTTGACACCATATATAGACACAGCCTCACCCATGTCAGGCATGGTGATAGTTTCACAAGTTTGAATGATGGTGAAGGGCCGGTTCAGATTGATGAGGTGCACCTCTGGAACACCAATGAGAGGAAATGAGAAGATATGAGTTATTCCTTGTCCTATCCTATAGACTAACCCAACCACTGTTCTCTTCTCCTTTCCTCAGGGAGGCCGGATCCAATGCAAATGATTAAAGGATATCATTAACATAAACATACAGTTTTTTTTTTTTTTTTAATCCAAATGATTAAAGGATATCGGTAGTGTTTTTTTTTTTTTTTTTTTGATTGAGGGGGTTGACATTTAAGTGACGCCCAATCCATCTCATGTGTGGCTTTAGATTGAATTTTTCATTACGCAATAGATTTTACAGGTTTAAAAATTGTAGATTTTAATTTTTATGATAGGTCTATTTTTTTAGCCTTGGTCTAACATAGGGTGACACTCCTAGTGCTGGGGTGGATTTCATATAAATATTATGGTGGAGCTTGCCCAATCAACGCTTGAACCTTCACTCACATAGCCAACTCAACTCCATGTTACAAAATTTAACAGAAGGTAATGCGGTGATAAATATTTAAATTAATGGGGTAGCTTATTGAAAACCTTTAACCAGAGGTACACCAGTGATAATTACTTAAAAAATGTATGAGAATGTAAGTTCTATAATAAATACCTAATTTTTATTAAATTACATTCTTTTTAAGACATAGAAAGGAAGGCCATAAACCAGGAGAGAATAGTATTTCTACAGGTGGGACCACAACATTTAAATGCCCGGACCAAAACTTTAGCCGATCTTTCATCAGCCAGGTCAGGCTTGTACATTGATTGCAGACAACTTGTAACATTTTCAAATGCATAGCTCACCACACGAATAGTCTGTGCTGATTATATATACATCACAATATACCGAATGAAATTATACATAGAAAAATTCCAAGTTCTATATTTCCTAATACTAGTAAATAACCCTACCTCCTAATTAGTAGTCAGGATGATCCGATTAACCTAATTGCAAGGATATAGAGGGTAGGCAGGACTTATAAATCTGGATCCTCACTCTCTCCGGTATCAATTGCTCTTCATTCTCAAAGCAGCTTATGCCATCGTTATACCTAGCCCGAGTCAACATCATACTCTGATAGCCTCAGTACTCCGTTGAACTCTATTATCATGTGTCCTTTCGAACTTTTGGTTGCGTGGTACAACACAACTAGCCGACAAACATCTCTGATTATATTTCTTTAATTATTGGAGGAAAGGGTCCCAGTCATTTTCGTCGTGTGGTTGAGATTGCACTCCACTAACTGCAGGACAGAACTTTCAAGTTCATGCCAGCTGGAGGAAGCGAGAAAAAAGAAAAGGTGCCTGGCTGCCTACCTTCAATAATTAAAGGTGAAACTGCTAGAGCAGATTACGTAAGACCCCAGGCACACCCAATACGGTGCAGCCCTTAATTATAGGGCCCAGCTTGATGTATGTATTTTGTATCCACACCGTTCGTCCATTTGTCCAGATGATATTAGGGAACCATCCCAAAAATGAAACATATTCAATTATCTGGTAGACCATATCATAGGAAACTGTGGTGATTGAGCACCCTACCAATAAAAATTTCTCAGGGTGGACCTTAATATTTTGGTAGCATTTGTTTGCCATCCAACCTGTTCACCAGGTCACACAGACCTTGATCAAGAAAAAAACACAATTATCACCCTGATCCAAGACTTCTAAGGCTCCTGAGAAGTTTTCAATGGTTCTATCCCATTGTTTTCTGTATTGTAGTCTACTTAGGGTTGGATCTTCCTTATTTTTGAAGTCAATCTCTAAAATGATATCACAGGATAGGTAGACACACGCATCATTAATACAGGCCCGCAGAACTTTGCCACGTTAAGACACACCTGGCAATCTGCTAAGGATTGCCCTTTCATTCCATACATCGGTTAGCAAGCCATGGACGGATTGTCTCCACTGATCCAATTAAAACTTTTATCAAATCTGACGGAGGATCAAGATAGATGATTTTGACCATTCAGCCCCTAAACCACTTTATAAGAGCATCGATGTACCCCTAGACATACCGAATAAATTTGTATGCTATACTAAATTCAAGAGGTGACGATGGTCAGGTGTCATTAGTCGTTGGGTAGAAGTCCCCTCTCTTTTTATTGTGGTGTACCTCTACTTGAGTTTAGATATGCCTCATAGGCTTATGTGCTAAAATAATATGACAGAACAGATGGATGGAGTTGATATAAGCCCAAGTTTCAAGCAAGTTGCATATGAAGAGAAAAAGTAAAGCATTTTCATCTTTCATATCATCCTCTCAACCAATTATTTTGTCATTCCTACTCAGAATTTGACTGCTGTGAAATTATCATTTGATGAGCTGAAAATTGAGAATTTTCCTCCAAGGGTTCTTATTTTTTATTTTTATTTTTATTTTTATTTTTTTAATTTTAAACGTAATATAGTCCCTATTAGTGCCCGCAATGGTAGGTACCGCTATAGGATAGTATCCTACTTATATAAATACATTATTATGAATGAAATATCATATAGAGAGAACTATCTACCACATGGCCCTGATTTAATTAAACAATGGCGATCACTTTAGTGAAGTTGATTTTCTTTTTCTTTTCTTTTTTCTTTTTTAAAATACTGATCATCCATAGAACCCATCCACCTTTTTAATGCATGGGTGCATATCAGACATCTGCCATACTAGCAGATGTGGTAGCATGTGCATTAGCTGACTCATAAGACTTTATGTGTGTGTGCATATAGATAAACGTTTCAGTAAAAATAAAACAGTTGCTATTTTTCCAAACATCAACCCAATCTGTGACTCAGGTGAGCTACACAAGTAGGAAGATTGAGAGGAAATCCTCACTCTTAATTCTTGTAGAGGGCCCACTTTGATGTACATATACCACTCAGTCCATTTATAAAACATTTGCACAGAGATGATGGCATATCTCAATAATTAGGCCATTGCGTAACTTGGATGGGAGCCAATGTAAATTAACGGAGTACTCCCTTCAAATTATCTGGGCTTGTGTTTGCCACCTTAGTCATGGGCTGACATAATTCTTTCGAAACATTTCCAAATAAGGGTTGGCATGTTTGAATATGTGGCGACCTCTCTTTGGAAGTAAGGGCCACCTGGCAATAGATGGCGAGGGTTCTGGTCCTCAATGCCCATTTGTTCATTGGGTTTGGCAAATGTGACTTCGGGGATTTTATTATTATTTTTTTATCCTCCTTATTTTCTTGAAAATAGTCTTACTGTTCGCTAATTAGATTCTTCTTAGTGTGTGTCTGTTCATATCCCGCGCTTTGATTTGAAGAGGACTCAATGGCCTTGGATTTTCCTGACATTAGTGGTAATCTTCATCTGGCTATTTAGTTGGCTGAGAAACGTGTTGTTTTATTTTGTTTCATAAATTGTTATAAGGTATGACTGATGGTAGGAGGATCGTTGGTTTTTGTTGTCATCTAGCCTTAATGGGAAAAAATATTTTAGAAAAAAAAAGTTGGCATCCAAGGAGGTCGGAATGAATATCATGTGGGCTCATTGCAATGTGTAAGTGAATGTTCTTTGCAGGCCATGGCAGATTGTTCATGCCAGCAAAGTAGTGGGGCCCACCGTGATATGTATGTGAAATTAACTTTGTCCATTGGGTGCATCAACCCAGGTAAGGCGTGGGTAGAAAATCAGGTGAACCCTGTTTTAAAAAAATAAAAAAAATAAAAAAAATTTTACACACGCCACCCGCACCCACACAAACCATAGTGAGATTTCACCGCGTATGGGTTTCGAACCCAAGATCTCGTGTTGTTACTCCTCAAAGTCTACCACTCGGGCAACGACTGGAACCCCAAAATCAGGTAAACCCTTGATTTATGTATCCTCTAATTAAAATAGTTGAGAGGGAGATGCATGATACCCACTCAGCTAGTTGGATTGTACAACTATTTTGGTAAGCAGTAAATAATTAATGTTAGTATCATAATAAATGAGAGAATAAATTAATTGGGAAGGAAAAAGGGTCAACAACTTACATAGATCTCACCAGGGTTTTACATGAAATGTACGCCATCCACAAGTGCTCACCCCATGTTATAATGTGTGTGTGTGTGTCAATATATATATATATATATATATATATATATATATATATGTGTGTGTGTGTGTGTGTGTGTGTGTGTGTGTGTGTGTGCGCGCGTGGAAATTACCCATCAGTCAAATGCACCATTCTATGGTGGGCCTTGGGCTTAAAAATCAAGCCAATCCATAACTTGTGTGGGCCACACCACATAGAGAGGGGTTACCCTCCTATTAAAACATTCATAATCATTTGTTGGGCCCACCGAGATGTGGTTCACAAATCGAGCCCATCCATTATATGTGTCCCACTTGGATGAGGGGTCAGACCAAGTTTTATACGCATCCAAGTTTCAGGTGGGCTCCACCAAGTGCTTGTATATGTTTCAGGAATGTCTTCACATGATTTTATATGGTATGGGCCACCTAAGTTCCGCATATGGCTAATTTTTGGGATATTCCATAATTTAAAGGGGACCCATCAAAGGCATGGTGTTGATGTTTGACACACATCATGGTTGGGCCCACAGAGCTCAACCTCATGAGAGGTTCCCATGAGGTCGACCTTTATATATATATATATATATATATATATATATATATATATATATATATATATATATATATATATATATATATATATATATATATATATATATATAAAGGTTTTCAAAACCTTTTTCTATCTCATATTGCTTGGGATAAGAGAAAAGAAAGGAGGTTATAAGTTGGGTGTGGTTTACCTTACTAATTGGGTAAATCTGAGGGAGCACATGCACACGTGCAGGCGAGGGCATCATCCTGGACGGGGAAGTGCATAGTGAGGTAGCATGGATATATGGTTGTAGTCACTCCCTCACGTCCTTACAGGAACTGTCGCGAGACAGTGCGATGGTCGGAAGGGATAAACGTCTAGTTTTCCAACATTAAAAAAATGGTAATATTATTTATGACCTAAGCCATAACCCCCAGCCCCATGTGCCTATATAAGCAAAGCTTGCTAGGATCATTTCATCGGCAACATAAGCAATCATGTCTCCTCTTCTCTACAACTCTAGACACATTCACAAGGTGGTTCAACTCACAACTCAGTGAGTCAACTTAGCATATGACTCATTGAGTCAAATCAGAACCCTGGCTCAATGAGTTTATAAATTCAGTGAAAACTTTTTCTTATTCTTTCCTAGCAAGTTAGGACTAGAAATCAAAATCTACTTGAAAGACTGTGTTGAACAAGTTCCTAGAGAGGTTTCTTCATAATTATTGCACGTAGAACCTATTAGTCGTATCCTAAAAGAGATTTGCCATATAGCCTGTCAGTGATCTTAGATAAGAGGGGACACACAACTCTTTAAGTAGAGCGTATCTAATATGTGCTTCAGCCTGATTGAATCAAAAAATAATAATTTCTTTTTTTTTTTTTTCCAAATTATCATTTTGGAATATTTTCCAACAATCTTAAAGATGTGTTTTAACATGGATACTGAAAGCATTGCGTCAATCAAGATGATGAATCAAGATTTGATCCGACTCCACCTGTTCAATGATACCAACTTCACTAGCTAGATGGAAGGACAAGTTGAAATTTCTTTTGATGACGCTAAGGATCTACTACATATCCAAAACCGTAGCCACTACCTGAAGCTACAGAAAGCAACACCACTGAACAAGTCGCAGCTAGGAACAAGCGAGCTGAAGATGGACAACCATTTCCTTAACGCTCTATCCAACCATCTGTATGAGTTATATATAGACACGATGTCAACCAAATATATCTGGAATACGTTAGAATCCACATATAAGACTAAAGAAAAAGGAATGACGAAATTCTTAATAACCAGGTAATTCAAATTCACTGTGATAGATAATAAACCACCCTACCTCAAATATAAGAGTTGTGTAGTTGATAGTAAAAATGAACACCTATCATTAAAAACTTCATAGATTCCACTATAATGTTTGTTAAGTACCCAACCAGTTGATAAGGTCAAACACACCTGGATTAAAGGGAAAAACTAATATCAGCTTTATCGAAAACTTTTATGGATTAAATGGTCGATAACCATTGTTACATGTGGTATGGTCCACCTAAATTCTAAAATTTGTATCTACTGCATTTTTGGGACAACACCTTAAAATAGGTTAGAAAAGTAGATGGATGGTTGTGGATATACAATGTATCCGCTAAGGTGGGCCCTACGGTCAAGGTTGCACCACATCAGTGGCTTTGGAGCCACAGCCAAGATATGTTCCAGAGATGCGGATTGTCTGCTGACGTTGCCTATAGTGAGGCAGCTACTGGACATTGATATGTGGGCTTCACCAAGATATATGTGTTTTATCTACACTGTTCATTCATTTTTTTTTTTGATCATTTTAGGGCGTGAACCCAAAAATAAGCTGCGACGGCATCTAGAGATTCAACTGGTATTCAGGTCTAGTCCCTGCGGGAGGCTTTAAGAGCTTCTGAGGCGTAGAAGGCCACTGTCGCTGCCCTGCTAGTGGATGAGCGGTGCGAGAAGGCTGAGCTGGTGGGCCAGGGGGAAGAGGTGATGTTGCTCTTGGCCGAGGTGGAGGCGATGTCTCTTCAGTACCAGGGCCGAGTTGATTACGGTGGACAGTAGTGGGGGTGACCCCATGTACTTCTTAAGCTGTTAAAAAGCTTGCTCGCAGTCCCATGTCAAGGCCGGCTTTGACTTCCCCTTTAGTTACTTGAAGAATGGTAGACACTTATTTGTGGCTTTAGAGACAAACCTGTTGAGAGTTGTTATTCGACCTATGAGGCATTGGATCTCCTTTATATTCCTAGGGGACTTCATGTTTAGGAATACTCAGATCTTGTCAGGATTCACTTTTATTCCTCTTTGATTGACTAGGAAACTAAGGAACTTTCCCGAACTGACGCCTAACCCACACTTATTCGGGTTTAGTTTCATCTGGTACTTTCTCATGATCGTGAACATTTCCTCAAGGTCGGCAATATGATCTGTAGCTTTAGTGCTCTTGACTAGCATGTCGCCAACATAAACTTCTATTGTGTGGCCGATCTATTTGGTAAACATCTTGTTGACGAAGCGTTGGTAAGTTGCTCCAGTGTTTTTCAGTCCAGGCATGACCTTGTAGCAGTAGAGTCTTCTATCGGTAACGAAGGTTGTCTTCTGCTTGTCGGGCTTATGTATGGTAATCTGATTGTAACTTGAGTATGCATCCATAAATTTAAGAAGTTCATGTCCGACAATACTATCGACTAGTTGGTCGATCCTCAGAAGAGGGAAATAATCTTTTGGAAATACTTTATTTAGGTCGGTGTAATCAACACATACTTGTCATTTTCCATTAGACTTCTTTACTAGCACAATGTTTGCCAACTAGTATAGGTAATAGACTTCCTCGATGAATCCGGCCTCTAAGAGTTTGTCGACTTCCTCACTAATGGCCGCGTACTGCTCTGGACTAAACGCGCGTTATTTTTGCCTTACTGGTCTATAGTCAGGGTCGATGTTCAGCCATAGACCATCACCCTCCAGGTTTATGCCGGGAATGTCTTGGTGAGACCAGACGAAGATGTCATCGTGTTACTTTAGTAAACCAATGATTTCATTTCGCTGGCCGGGTGCTAGTAACAAGCCGACCTAAATCGTGCGGGTTAGGTTGGTTTCATAGAGGGGCATAGTCACGAAGTCCTCCACCGGTAACTCCCTCTTGATAGACTCTTGTTGTGGGTCTAGGGAGCTAATGGTCATTATTTGTCACTGCGGTTTTACTTTGAGCATTGTCAAATAGCATTGTCGGGCTTCATGTTGTTCGCCCCTGACTTGGCCAACACCATGCTTGGTCGGGAACTTCATCGCAAGATGGTATGTGGAGACTACAACTCTCATGGCATTAAAAGACGGTCGTCCCAAGATCACGTTGTAAATAGACAGGCAATCAACCATGAGAAAGTCAATCATGACAGTCGTCTAGTTAGGACCTTCTCCAACAGTTACGGGAAGTAGCAATATACCTTAAGAGGCGATCATTTTCCCTGCGAACCCATGCTAACGGTCCGTAACCTGGATATCCTAACCCCCATTTTATCGAAGGTGACAGTGAACAAGATGTCGTCTGAGCTGCCGGTGTCAACCAGTATCCGATGCACTTTGTGATTGGCTACAATCATAGTGACTACCAGAGCATCGTCATGTGGGTAATGGACTCCTTAGGCGTCTTCCACCATGAAGGTCAAGCTGCAGGGCTTAAACTCTGTTATTTTGAGGTCCTACTAGTGAGGTATACATGATGCTCTGTGTCACTATTGCTTACGTTTTGGACATGTGCTCTGTGTGCTCTGTTCGAATCTCCACCTCCGATCGGTCTATCGAATATGATACATATTTCGCTACCGCCTCGTTGTTTTTCTGGTTGTCATGTTGCTCGTCCTGTTTGTCTGGTCAGTCGTCTCTTCTTCTGTTGACAAACTCTTGCAGGTGCCCTCTTTGGATAAGGCACTCAATCTCTTCTTTGAGGTCGAAACATTCTGTAGTGTTATGGCCATGGTCGCGGTGGAAATGATAGTACTTCCACTTATCTCTCTTATCGATGTCGACCTTCATTATTCTCAACCACTTTAGGATTCTTTTGTCACGTATCTCCATGAGCACCTATTCGGGTGTGGTATTTAGAGGGTTGTATGAGTGAAATCGGCTCTCCGGTTGTTGACTTGCAGTTGACTTCTGCTCAGGTTGTCCTCTTTTCTCTTTTTGTTATTAACGACAAGCGGTTTCCTTTCCTCCTTTCACTTCCTTTTCTTAGCTGAGCTACCTACATTCCGAGTGGCCGCTTTTTATGAACTGAAAAGCTCCTCTATGTTTGAGTATTTTTTGGGCTCAGTTAAGGAGGTCGGCTAGAGTAGTCGAGGGATTCTTGCCAATAGAGAAGAGAACTTTTCTTCCTTAAGGCTAGATATCATGGAGGCAAGGGCTATCTGGTCAGAGTAACCGTCGACCTGCACCGCTTCCGCAAGCGAATGATATAGTCCTTCAACAACTCATCTTCCCTCTGGGTGACCGTGAGGAGATGAGTTGAGGGCTTCCTTCTATCTTTCCCACTAATGAACTGTGTGATAAAGGTCTTACTGAGTTGGGCGAAAGAGTTGATAGATTTTGGTTTGAGCTACCTATACCATTTATGTGTTGCCTCCGATAAAGTCAAAGAAAATACTCAGCACATTACCGGGCCGGATGCACCGTGAAGTTCCATTCATGATCTAAAGGACTTAAGATGTTCGGCCGGGTCCCTGGACCCAGAGTAAGGGGTGATCTGAGGCATTCAGAACTTGGGCAAAAGTTGAGAACTCATGATATTGTCGGTGAATGGGGGCTCTGCTTCTTCCAGCATGGCTTCGATGGAGGCCAAGGCTTTAGCTCGACATGCCTGCTAAATATCGCCAAACTAATCTTGAATTTCTCTGAGCTCTACCTCCCATGAGACCTCACTCTCTGTGATAACTTCAGGGTCCTTCCTGCTCCTCCTTTTTTCTAGTGTGCATAGCTCAAATTCGGTGAGAGTGGTCGTTCCCACCATATGCGTGGGAGCCTACCCATATCGTGTTGGTCGATCCTTCATCCCATGTGGATTGTGAGGTGCCTGCGGAGGTTGGGATTGCTTAGTCGTTGCCCCCACCTCCACGCCTTTGTCGGGGAGTGGTGGTTGTCTCCCTAATATCCGCATTATTTGATTTACGTTACCGGCCAAGGCCTCGACTTGGTTTTATAAGGAGATGAGCCGAACCCCCCTGTTCCGGGATCGTTGCCTGACTACTGCAGGAGGGGGGTCGGTCTAGTGGTCTGAGTGAGGTGCTTGAGGATCTTCAGGCTACTCTTCTAGCACAGGGATTGGATCGGTGCTAAAGCTATTTTCCTCCTTTAGCCATTATAAAATAAAGTGGAAAAATGGCTGGTAGCCTTGATATGAAGGGAACTTCTGAATGGCTTCAGTGTCGTTTCCACAGACGGCGCCAAACTGTTGATGCTAGAATTTGGTCGACCCTACTCCACCTTCTATAAGCTGTAGAGTACCTACAACTCAAGGGAGAAAAGGAAGAAAATGGAGGCGCTGTTAGGGCTGGGGACCCTCTGATACCTAAATCAGGTGTGTGGACTCACAATAGGCATGATAGAGTCATAATTATAGTATGTACCTTCTCTTTAAATAAAGTGGTGTATTTATAAGCTAGTCCCTGCAACTTGTGTATTCAAATAGATCTATAAGATACGTTGGGAGGGCTCGTATTGGGGTTGGATTCTGTTCTCGGATATTTCTCTAACACTCCGATTATTCCTCCATTTACGTGATTTTTGGTTGGAACTCCACAGAGAACTCATTTTCGCTCGGCACAGGATTGTTCTCCAGATATCCTTGTTTCGAGTCCGAGGCCAATCTCTAAGGCTGAGGTCAATTCTCAACCTTGAGGTCGGGTCGGAGGCTGAGGTCCGTAGTCATGGTTGGTATATAAGTAGATAAGTCCTATCCTTAATTTGCTAGTGCTCAGTCATAAGTCACCCTCCATTTAGAGTTCGCTTCTACGGTCTCACCTCTATACATCGGGTTATCAAGTTTACCCATGACAAGGTCAACCTATTGTTGGGATTTTTGGCCTGCGGAATCACACAGATCTAGATCTAGGATGGTAATCCAATGGCACCAAGCACACAAGAAAAAGAGAACACACAGATTTAACGTGGAAAACCCTTGCGGGAAAAAACCACGGCACAAAGCGACAGATCACCACTATGAAAGCATCAATTACAAAGAGAAAGGACTTACCCGATTCGAACAACCTCGAATCTCACCCTTGCTACACCCTTTAGAAACCCTGGAACCCTTTTAGAAAGCCTTAGCATTCATCACCATTGCCTAGAAAAACCCTAGAATACCTATTTATAGTTTAGGAAACTTCCTTCCGCATCCCCGGTTGCATGAAAGGACTCAAATCCGCGGTTTCGCGCAAAATCGCGGAACAAGCTGCGTAATCTACCACGACTAGTCTGGCTCTCCTACGACCGGGTCGTAGACCACCTACGACTAGTCGTAGACCACCCACGACGAGTCCTAGCTACAGTAAAAAACAGCAAAACTTTCTGGACTTTGAGTCGTACAAAGGCTCGAACCTACGACCGGTCGAGCGTCTCCCACGACCAGTCGAAGCTCCCCACGACCGGTCGAACGACCTCCAAAACCTTCCGATTTAAGACTTTTCTCAACAATCTCCACCAAGTCTTCAATCTTCAACCGTGTAGCTCCTTGACCTCTTCTCTTATCTCTGCTTCACATCATAGCTCAAGATCACACTCCGTCCTTCTTTTCCGCCATCGCCGAGCCCAGAGAAGTTTCACAGAACTTGAACTTCTCTACAGGAATTTCTTGTTGATCATGTATGCCGGATCTAAATCCACATGCCCAACCACCTTTGTTCATGTCTTCACCAAAGAATGACGTAGTCTTCTTACCATCTCACCGCTACTCAATATTGCTTGCCGGGGTACTTGCTCACAACACTAATAGCCTGTGAAATAACCGGTCTAATCCAGACCATGGCATACACTGCCCACCGCATTCGAATAAGGCTCATGAGATATCCTGCTTTTCCTCATCTGTTTTGGGACATATTCTGAGGAAAACTTGAGGAGAGATGCGTAGGGAACGCTCTCCAGCTTTACCTGGCCCATCACATCCTGGATCAATACCTACACACAAGGTATTCCTCCTGTGATTACCAAAGCCTACTCCTCCTTCAGTCTCAACGCCGAGAACCATCTTTGCATGCCCCCCGATCCTTCATCCGAATGTCCCACCATGAAGGAATCAAACCACTTGCTTAGGCGACAGTCGAACCACGACCTCCTCGCAAAGTCTTTTCTCAGTCCCTTTAACTTGAACCGCCCTGGTTGCTTCATATAGATCTGCTCTTCACTTTCCCTTACAGAAGTGCAAACTCCACATCCATCCTTCCAGCTCAAGATCATGTTGGCCAACCAGTGCCAAACATGGATCTAATAGACACCTGCTATACCGTCGGCGTGAATATCTCTGAGAAGCCGATCTCTTCTCTCTAAGCATAACCCTTCACTACCAACATCGCCCTGTATCTATCTTTGTATCCTCCGAAGATCCACCGCATCCAACCGCTCACCGCCCATGGAAGCTCCACCGGCTCCCATATGTCGGTGCCCGGTACAACGAATCCATCACATCACCCATAGTCACCTTCCACTTCTCACACCAGGCTCACCAGAGCCATCGAATAGAAGATGAATCCCCCCGCAATATTGGAGTCGTCCATGTACCTTGCCGATATCCTGCGATCATCTGTATGATTCTTCACACAGGTGGCTGCTCCACCTGCTCTGTATCCCTGTCCGCAAGTCTCAGCCTTCCTGCCCTGCCCGCTCATGTGGCCATGCCCATCATGCCACACATGTGCAGAGGTGAAATTCGCTACATCCACTTGTAGCTCCACCTTTGAAGTGCTCGATCAACCTGTAAATATGATCGAGTCGTTGCGCTTTCATGACTACCCGTGCCCCCTTGGATACCTTAAGAGCACCATCAATACACGTGCACTTGCATCCCTTGCCTCAAGCACACCAAGAGAAATCGGTGCGCTTTCAAATCGAGGAACGTGCCTCACATCCGTCGGGGTATGCTCCACCCCATCAAACATCCCGATGCGCCGTACTAACCATGACCACAACATTACAAGCAAAGCCATTGCCCATAAACACTGTCCACCATCGTACTCCCTATGGTGGTGAACAACTCCGATGAGGAGTCATGTGAAAAGATGCCCCCGTGTCTAGCATCCACTCGTCCTTACGATCATCGTATGACCGTCGAGCGAAGACACGGACAAAACATCGCCATCACATCCACTCGATTCATCTGACATGGCAGTGTTAGCCTCCCTGCATGAAGCCTCAGAATCTTCCCTCTTAGATTTAGGATTTTTACAATCCTTTTTCACATGTCCTTCCTTCCCACAATTCCAAAGACTTTACCTTTCCTTTGCCCTTGCCCTTGGATTTGGATCTAGAACCTGAAGAACACGTACCTTGTTCGAATTCCTACCCACCGTAAAAGTGCAGGCATCGAAGACGTCCCCATGTTCTTTGTCTAGGCTGTCTCATAGCCTTCCCTTGAAGGGCTGAGATAACAATGTCGACACTCAGGGTTTTGTTCATACTGCACATAGTATCCTTGAATGACTCATAGGACGCCTTGGGAGAGAATCGGCAACAACATACATGCTTGTTCTTCATCTTTCATCACTTCCTCCATATCCAAGCAATTTGCAAACCAATTTATTAAAGTTGCGATGTGAGCCTCCGAGATCTCCACCCTCGCCATCTTGAAGTTATACCACTACGCTTCAAGTGCGAGGACGATTTTCAGAGGATTTCTTTGCATAAATATCCTCCAACTTCGCCCATAAATTAGCCGCAGTTTTCTCCCTCATGACGTTGTAGAGAACCTCATCCGTGAGACATAAACGGATCGATGATAATGCTTTCTTATCAAGAGTGTTCCAATCACCATCAGTCATAGTGGACTTCCGCTCCTCAAGAGCACCATCCTCGCCTTGCTTGGTTAACAGGCTAATCATCTTAACCTTCCATAACTCAAAATTATTTTTCCCTGAATATTTCTCAATCTCATACCTGGCGCTCGCCATTATTACTAATCCCTCAGATTCAGATCTGTGTCCCAACCGATTGCTCTGATACCACTTGTTGGGATTTTTGGCCTGCGGAATCACACAGATCTAGATCTAGGATGGTAATCCAATGGCACCAAGCACACAAGAAAAAGAGAACACACAGATTTAACGTGGAAAACCCTTGCGGGAAAAAACCACGGCACAAAGCGACAGATCACCACTATGAAAGCATCAATTACAAAGAGAAAGGACTTACCCGATTCGAACAACCTCGAATCTCACCCTTGCTACACCCTTTAGAAACCCTGGAACCCTTTTAGAAAGCCTTAGCATTCATCACCATTGCCTAGAAAAACCCTAGGAATACCTATTTATAGTTTAGGAAACTTCCCTTCCGCATCCCAGTTGCGAAAGGACTCAAATCCGCAGTTTCGCGCAAAATCGCGGAACAAACTGCGTAACCTACGACTAGTCCTGGCTCTCCTACGACTGGTCGTAGACCACCTACGACTAGTCGTAGACCACCCACGACCAGTCCTAGCTACAGTAAAAAACAGCAAAACTTTCTGGACTTTGAGTCGTACAAAGGCTCGAACCTACGACCGGTCGAGCGTCTCCCACGACCAGTCGAAGCTCCCCACGACCGGTCGAACGACCTCCAAAACCTTCCGATTTAAGACTTTTCTCAACACCTATTAGTACCACTCTAGAGCTTTTTATGTGGTTGAGTTCCGTGGGTCCCATCATGATGTGTGATAGACATCTGCATTGTGCATTTGGGAGTTCCCTTAGGTTCTCGAATGTGCCAAAAATCAGCCGTATCCAAGAGTCAGTGGGCCATTCTATCTAAAACCATGGAAAATGACGCCTAAAACATCTAAAAGCACTTGGTGGGCCCATCTGAGTTTTGGAATGGCGTACTTATCCAAGTGGGGCACACATAGTGAATGGGCTGGATGTCTAAACCACATCTACAACCAGGATGGTTTCAATGATTGCTTGTACGGTACTAGCCCATCTAAGTCATGGTTTGGCCTAATTTTTAGCTCCAAGGCACTGATTAAACCACATCTACCATCAATTATTGCTTGTACGGTGCTGGCCCATCTAAGTCAAGGTTTCAATGACTGGGCATCCAGTATCAATTATTGCTTTTAAGGTGCTGGCCCATCTAAGGCATGGTTTGGCCTAAATTTTAGCTCCAAGCAGGCACACTATGGAAGGGTGTAACTGATTGACGGAATGAATGTCCCTCACACCACGGTGGGCCCATTGAACTCGACCTCCACATCGTAGTACCTTTTTCTTGTATATATGTGTACGTGCACAAAGACGTGTGCATATGCACATACATACATAAATATATATTAAGCATTTCCACTTTAGTACACCGATTCTCTCCCCAGGATTACTGCACAAGGGAATGTTATAACACGTGGAACTTTTTGTGGGCCCCACCATAATGTGTTAGATCCGCACCATCCATCCATTTTGCCCAATCATTTTAGGGCATGAACCCCGAAACGAGGCCAATGCAATGCTCAAGTGGAGCACAACACGGAAAGAAGTGGGGATTGAGTGACTACCATTCAAACCTTTCTATGGCCCACTTGACGTTTTTTCCCTCTAACCTGTTCATAAGGTCACACGGACCTGGATGAAGAGAAAACACATGAAAAACACAAATATCAGCTTGATCCAAGCCTTCAATTGCCCCAAGAATTTTTCAATAGTAGACATCCAATTCCCCTGGTTTCCTGTGGTGTGGTCCACTTAATCTTTGCATATACATCATTTTTGAGATAATTACTTAAAATGATGTAGAAAATGGATGGATGGTGTGGATTTAGAACTTACATCATGGTGGGGCTTACTGAAGTTGCCAACTCAATTTCAGGGCATCCATTTCGGACACGGTTGGGGTGATGACCCCACCACCAGCCAGCTAACTGGTGTCAATGCTCCGTGGTCGCCACCATGATGTATGTGTTTTATCCATGGTGTCCATCTATTTTGACAGCTTATTTTAGGGTCTGAGTCTAAAAATGTGGCAGGTCTAAATCTCAGGTAGACCACACCAGATGAAAACAGTGGTGATTGAACTCCAACCAACAAGAACTTCCTCCTGTCCATATCCAACCTGTTCATTAGATACATAACTCTGAATAAACTGAAAACACAAATATTAGCCTCGTTCAAAACAGAACTTCTACAGCTGTCAAGAAAACTTCAAAATCAAGAATTCAACTCCCCCTGTTTCCTGCTGTAGACGTTACACTTGAGCTTTAGATCAATTTTGGGCTAATGCACTAAAATGAGCTGAGAAAAAAGAATATTAAAAAACAAAGAAAGGATGGAGGGCGTGGTAAAAAAATGTACATCATGATGGGCCCACATAACTATGACGCAAGCTAGTTGGCTGGTTTTGGTGGTGTGAAGATTTTTTGTGGGATTTTACGGGATTCTGTGGGACTAATTTTTACTATGAATGGAAATTTTCTAATTTTCTATTCCTCATAATGTGATTGGGCCACATCATTACCAGCCACATTTAATACAGTAGTGCCCCCAATGTCAGTGATGATGTGGACCCATCACAATGCACAGGGAAATATGAAATCCCTATTCCTGTGGTGTAAGGACTCTATGAGACCTATAGTGGTGTATATATTTCATCCATGTTGTTCATCTATTTTTATCAATTCATTTTAGCTAACACTCTTAAAATTGAATAAACTGAATGATATCCAAAGCTCAAGAAGACCACACTACAGTAAGAGTACTGGGGATTTAATGCTTAACATTAAAAACTTCTTAGGGTCACATGAGTTTTGAATTAAATTAATATTTACGTTTGGGTTAGGATGATAAATAAACATGGTGGGCGTCATTGTCCCTGCCGCTTTCTATGAGGTGGTCGAGTGAAATGATCTTCTTCGTTTAGGGCTCATGCGTTAAGATGAACCTGTAAAATGGATGCACGTAGTAAGGCTCACAGAAGTTTGCCACGTGAGTACGTCTGTTGCTATGTTCTGTTCGAGGGTGGATCCTCTGTTTCATGGAAACAGTGAGCCGCTGAATCCACTATTATTATTGGTCCACGTCAATCTAGGTGCCACGTGGATTTTTAAAATATATTTTAAAAAATTACATGTAAGGAAAAGTCTAACGCTCGTTAGACGGTTACGTCTGTAAATTAGATTGCATACCGAGTATGGTACGGTCTTGCTCTTACCGTATTGAGTAAACTCAGTTAGGTCTACCTTGTATGTATGTGGTCTATCCACGCCGTCCATCCATTTTTCCTTTTCATATAAGGGGTTAGAAATTGAAGTATATCCACATATCCACAGTCCGTACATCTGTTGCTAGAAAAGCCGGGAACCGAATGCGAAAATAAGTATAAGAATAAAGTTTAAATACATGGTATTTTTATTTTTTATTTCTTAATTTTTTCAGCTGACTAATAAGAGGAGGCAGCCCAGGAATTTGCTGTGCCTTCAACAAAGAAGATCCACACTCATATATTTGACATTTGTTGTCTTCATTTCTTATTTCACAGAAATTCCGATGACGGAGAGTATCGTTCAATTCGGGTTAGAAACTCTAAGTGCCCTTCTATCTCGAGAAGCATCACTAATAAGAGGAGTGCGCAATGAATTAGAAGAAATCAAGCTGGAACTCGAAAGTATGCAAGCTTTGTTGAACGATGCTGATAAAAGAAAAGAAAGCAATGAAGGAATGAGAACCTGGGTGAGGCAAGTAAGAAATTCCACATATGATGTGGAAGACATCATCGACGAGTTCATGTATCGCATGGACAGACCACAAGGAGGTGGGCTCCAGAGTTTTCTCCTGAACATCGTTTGCCTCCCGAAGAATATCTACAACAAGCATTGCTTCGCCATCCGACTCCAAGAAACCAAGGTTAAGGTTCATAACCTTTTCGATAGAGGAGTTAGCTTCGGTCTCAATCAAATAGGAGAAGGAACAAGCTCTCATGATGTTAGCAAAATGTGGCAACGTGATGTAGAAACTTCTCTTTCCTTGGTGGAAGATGACATAGTGGGGATGAAGAAAGAATTAGATTTGATAGTCAGATGGTTGGTGGAGGAAGAACAGCAGCGCACGGTGATTTCAGTGACGGGTATGGGTGGGGCGGGCAAGACCGTTCTTGTCACTAAAGCCTACAAGAACGAACTAGTAAAGAAGCACTTCGACTGCTCCGCATGTGTTTCGGTCTCACAGACTCTTAGAATCGATGAAGTACTGCGAAGCATCATGAAACAATTCCTTGAGGCCACAAAGGACGTTGTTCCAAATGACCTAGCCACCAGTGATGCTAGCGACTTAAGGCAGATGATTAAAAGACATCTCGAATCAAAAAGGTATCTGATCGTCTTGGATGATATCTGGAGTATGAATCATTGGAATGAACTAAGTGTCATATTTCCAGACTACGGATGCAGAAGCAGGTTAGTAGTTACAACAAGACACAGTGATGTCGCTTCGGCTTCGGGAGAGGGTGACGTAAGCCGCGTCTGCCGGCTTCAGCCTCTACATCCAGAAGAGGCATGGCAGCTATTCTGTAAGAAGGCATTTCGGAACAAACCCTGCCCTTCAGAGCTCGAGAAATTGGCTCGATCCATAGTACAAAAATGTCAAGCTTTGCCTCTTGCAATTATTGCGATGGGCAGCCTCCTGTCATTGAGAGATGCGAACGTGTTGGAATGGAAGGGAGTCTATGATAACCTAAGTTGGCACTTGAATAACAATGAAAGGCTTGAACCAATAAAGCGCATCTTGTTGCTTAGCTTCTACTATCTGCCTTACCGCCTTAAGCAATGTTTCTTGTATTGTTGTATGTTTCCGGAAGATTATTTAATTCACCGCAAGAAGTTGATAAGGTTATGGGTGGCAGAGGGTTTCGTTGAAGATGCAGGTAAAGTTCCAATGGAAGAGGTGGCAGAGGAATACCTAAAGGAACTCATCCATCGTAACACACTTCAGCTTGTCACGATGAATCTCTCTGGAAGGGTGAGTACTTGTCGAATGCATGATATTGTACGTGAAGTGGCCTTATCCTTATCTGACGAAGAAAAGTTCTGCATCACATACGATGGGAAGCAAACAGGGCAAGGGAGCAACGTACGGCGCATGTCAATCTACAAATCTGGAGAAACTATTCAACATAGCATGAGTATGTCACAGCTTCGCTCTCTTTTAGTGTTCCAAAGAAGCACATCTATCTCATCTTCTCTAAATACCATAGCATCACGTTTAATTTTATTGAGGGTCCTAGATTTAGAGGGGGTTCCTATTGAAAGCTTACCGGATGAATTGACGAATCTATTCAATTTACGGTATCTTAACTTGAAGAATACTAATGTTAGTGAGCTTCCAAAATCTTTAGGAAGGTTACGGAACCTGCAAACATTGAATGTTAGACAAACAAGGATCAAGAGGCTACCGAGTGGGGTTGTGAAGCTACAGAAACTACGCCACTTATTCAGTGTTCGATATAATATGGTAGATCCATGGACTTTCGAGCGCTTCAGTAGCATCCAAGTTCCTATAGGAATATGTAATATAACAAGTTTACGAAGTCTAACAAATATGGAAGCAAAAGAAGGGGAAATTGTGAGACAAATTGGGAACTTAACCCAACTGAGAAAACTCTACATTTCCAAGGTCAGAGCAATCAACGGAGCTGAGTTGTGCACATCCATCGCAAAGCTGAAATACCTTGTTTCCTTTGGTGTTAAGGCAATCAACGAAGAAGAAGCACTTCACTTGGAAGAGCTCTCTCCTGATCATCTGCCACTTTTTCAGAAGCTGTACCTGTTTGGACGTTTGGAGAAGGTGCCTCAATGGTTTAGGTACCTTGCGCATCTCACCGCTTTGGGGTTGCATTGGTCTAAGCTGAGAGAAGAAGATCCGCTTTCATCACTCCAAGCATTGCCCAATCTGGTGGACCTTTCACTTTGTAAGGCCTATGAAGGGCAGCAGTTGTGTTTTCACGATGGATGGTTCCCTAAACTCAAGAATCTATATTTAAGGGACCTGACACAACTAAATCGGATAGTGATAGAGAAGGGAACATTGCCAAGCCTCCAAGAGCTAACTGTGTTCAGATGTGAAGAGTTGAAGACGCTTCCAGAAGGGATTGAATACCTCACCAAACTCCGAGTTCTCAGGTTATACGAAATGCCAACAGAATTGACAGAGAGGTTGCAGCAAAAAGATGGAAACGAGGAGGACTGTAGAAAGGTGGGGCACATTCCCTTAATCTACGGTGGACGCTGGACAGAAAAGGGGTGGGATGGGCATCGACTCAACTAATCATCCATCGATTCAGGTAATCCTTCTTTTGCTGATGAGGTAAGACTAGCTGTACAAAATTTCGGTTCTCCATGAATTTCCAAATTTGCAAATATATTTCTTAAATCTATGCAATTGGGGCTTTTTGAGCATGATCAACGGTTTGGATCATTGAACATGACAAAGATCCAACGGCTATATTCCTGAAGGTGGCCCATGGTTAAAAGGCCGGTAACTTGACTTGTTGTGCCCTGAGTCGGAGTCTCGACTCACCTGACTCCGGGCTGAATTGGTATTACTCACCTTTATTTATTTTTTTTTTTTTTTTCTTTTTTGGAGTTAATAAATGGTTCAGATTAATCGACTGGACTGTCCAAGTGAACAGATGCAAGAACATTATACCCTAGTGCACAGAGAGTACCAGAGCATTTTTATTTACTATCGATTTTATGTGGAAGCCTCTCACTCTGTTTTTGAAAAATCTTCGTGCTAGCAGAGCTTCAGTGGTATCATTAAATCCGGTGACCTTCCTACATTCTGATGAATCCAATCACCACCAAAACCGATCTTTGTCAATCCAACGATTCCCCATATATATCTCCCATACCTCCTACCCGCCCTTTCAACACTCCTCTAAAACTCATTCCAGCGACCTTCCTCCAATATGGTGAACCCAATCCGTCTCAAAACCCATCTCTGCCAGCAACTATCCAAAAACAGAAAACACAAATGGACAAGAAAGGGAAAGAAAAAAAAAAAAAAAAAGACCTCAAACCTTCCGCGCGCACCCTGCTCTGTTTCATCCCCACCTGCAGACCAGACAGTGCTCCACCTCTCGCACGAGCACTCCCTTCTCCCTCTGCCTGTGGACCAGAACTCCGATCGACATATTGCCTATGAATCAGGACCGGACCGGACCCGACAAAAACCCTCTTAGGCCACCTGATTGGGGGCGACTGATGGTATCAAACCGGATCGGTCTGACTCGTCAAACCATGAGCTAGCCCAAGCTTGACCTGATTCTTTATAGGGCCTGAAAGCATGCCCCATCCTAGCTATTCCATTAATTGTAGGCCCAACTCAGCTATTATCATTGTAAATGCGCCTTCTTTTGGGCTTAGTTTGGATTTCATATGGCCAGGGTCCCTAGTTCTTTGTTCAGGAAATCTTAGCTGTCCAGAGTTCCATTCTTACCGCATTTTATATTCTTAATAATCTATGAGTTGGTGGAGATTCATGCACAGCCCATTGAACCAAAAGTCCAGATCACCAAATGATGAGCTCCACTGGTGAGGGCTCGAGATTTTCTTTCTCCATTTCTTGGTATTAGTTGGATGCTATTGAAGTGAGTTCGTTGCCATCGATGGTTTAATTGATGCCATTGAAGTCCCATCAAACGTATGCACAAATTTACGTAGAGTTGCATAGATGTGGGATTTGTTTTCTATTTTGATTGGGATTCTCTTTTATATATATATATATATATAATTAGGATTGGGATGTATCTAAAGCTTTTTAATTTGTTTATAAGGTTTCTAAGAGCTTGTAAGGAAGATTTAAAGCTTGTTTGAATTGAGTATTTTCTCTATCTCTTGTGATTTTTACTTTCATAATATTTTTTATTGCTTTGTACCATTTTTTTTGTAAAAGTTTTTCCATGTTAAATTCCGTGTGTTTGCATTATACTCGCTCGGTATGATTGAATTACTTTACTTGATTCATCTCCGCGTACTTCCACGGTCCCCAACAATAACCAATCCATCAATCAGTAGCATTCCCTTGGTGTGTATCTTGGTGTATAGTTGATGCAACGTAATCCAACAAGGTACAATCAAATGAACGCCTGAATCTCATATGCATGCCACATGTACAGATATTGCATATTGGCACTATCTCTTTTTTTTTTTTTTTTCTGGTCTAATTTCTAACGTTGCATTGTTTTGGTGCATATGTACCCTACCTGATGTAGTAACTGCTTTACCCAATAACATATATGATGGGTCAGACCGGTTCCATTGATTGGCTGTCAACGAACATATCATGCATGGTACTGCTTAAGGATAAACATAGGAGTTTGCTACTGCATATCATCAATTTGTACATTTGGGACCTTGTTCAGTAATCTAAACCGTTGATCACATAGTTCAACATGTATAGATCTGTTATAGTTCTGTCATGGATCTATTGGTGAATCTACTATGGATATGTTATTTTATATATTGTGGATTTATTATTTGTCCACGATTAATCTAATACTGTATCATGCTATAAATTTATTGTTGTGGAACTCTGTCCCAGTTGTGAGGAGATTAGAAGGATGTTGAACATTACAGTAGCAAAATATCCGAGGTGGTGCTACAATCACTAAGGACGGGAAGCTGAAGCATGTGTTCTCAGCCATTGATTCAAGTGAGAGGCTACGGAGGTTGTTGATGTCTGCTTGGTAAATTTGAGATCCATTTGGTGCTCCGTGTCCTGAACATTGGACACGTGTTGTGTTTGCGATAAGTGTGGCTGTACGTACATAAATAATGGAATAATGGTTACCATCCGAAAGGATTTTATGTGTGGCTATATTGCCTTGCTCAAGATGATTGTTATGATCTAGGCATGATTTTGTGTTAATAAACGTGGATTTTCCCCTAGTATAGGTGGAAAGTGGGTGTTAGACATCCACTGTATTTGACATGTTGGAATGTATGTCATTTTAAATCAATGAATCATATATATATTTTTCAATTAATGTTTTGTTTATTGTTCTTTATCATTGTGTATGAATTAAAAGATGTAATTAGGAGGGATTTGTATACATTGAGACTTTTATATTCTTAGGGAATGAAGTAGGACAAGTCTAATGTGAAATATATTTTGAGGTATGACTTATTAAGTTATTTATATATCTAAAATATTGTCATTGTCAGATGATATAGCTTATCTCATTGGCTATTATATATTGTGTGTGGTTGATGTGCTTATGGTGATTCTGTACCTTGGTGATGTAGAGCGGGTCGCGGACAGTTTCATGGCCAAGATGGATCAGAAAAGGCCCAGTCGACGACAGAAGTGATTCGGACCATCAGACCTTAGATCGGGCATATCTCGTAATCCGGAATGAGTTGCTGTTCACTCCCAAGTATAGGGTTGTGATGTAGTAATAAAACTCGGTAAGACCGAGGTCGAATCCACAGGGACTGAAACCTGTACGTTATTTGAAAATAACCAGATCTAGAACTAGGCTAAGATGAAATCTAAACCAATTATGATTGAAGAATAATGGTGAAATAATTATCTAAAACTTGAGAAAATTCAGAGAAGGGAAACTAGGGATTCAGAGGATCCACTTGTAGAGATCAGGGAGATCTTATGCCTGGAGTAAAATCAGGGAAATTAGACTGAACTGTCGTTGATATAGTTTTCAAGAGATGAGAGGTATATGAATTAGAATGGATTCCATCACCAAACCATGCCCAGGAGACAAAGTAAACAACAGAATTAAACTAATTACCAATCTCTCATCAGTGTATGAAGGCTAGGAAGGGTACTGTCATCCGACCATGCCTAGGAGACGATGGTGAACAACAGAGTTTCCTGACGTCATAAACATAAAAAGGAAAAGAACATGCTCAAAGCCATCACAGACCCATTGTAATTTCAGTCACAACAGACTATTAAAGACTAAAAACATTCCCTTAATTAAACTCAAATCAACATTAGTTTAGTCTAAACAAAGGCACAAGCAAAGAGGCATCTCATCACGCTACAAGCTTCACCTCTTAGCCCTAGCTAAGAGGTTTAGCCACACATGAGTGGACTAGATCTCTCAAAATAAAATAAATAAATAACACAGCTAAAAATAAATAAATAAAATCAAACTCTTTTCTCTCTGTCTCTCTCTCTCCTCACGTCCAGCCTCCAGCCAATTCCCAGGATGATTTTTCCAACCGAGGATCTCCTCTCCTTTTATAGAGCCAGCGTCAATCAGTGTGCCAGGAGGTCGACTCCGTAACAGAGTCGGAAACTCCTCTGTTTACGCAACAGAAAAAATCCTACGCAATTACGTTGATTGATGGGCCCAAGACTGATGTCAAACAAGAAATCCACTCCATTCATTCTACTCGTGGCGGAAAATAACAGAGAAATATATATTTTTTTAAAGTTTAATGCGGCCCACCATCTCAAACATTTCCACTGTCAATCTTCCGTTTGACAGCTAGAATCTTCTGATAACTTACATGGAAGGAAACAGACACCTAGGCGTAGGTTACACCCTATCTCCCGACTTAATGGACGGTTCAGATCATTGATCTGAGCCATCAGTGGGACCCACAACGCAGAACCGGCGTCGGTTCTCGTGGACGTTGCGAAACAGATTCCCTCACTTGCGCTGACGAAGCTGGTGGGCTCCACTCGATGTCTTTTGAAGAAATCCAATCTGTCCATTCGATCGACGTCGAAAAACCGTCCGGGAAAGCATATTTTTGGAGAAAAATTGGTGCGGCCCACGAAGTTTTTCATTCACCGTCCATCTGCTTTCGAACGGACGAAAAGAGGATCTCCACAGTCTTCCGAGATTTCGCCACCTTGACAGTCGTAATAGGGACCACGTGGAGCTAATGGACGGTTCGGATCATACTTTTGATGTACGGTGGTGGCCCACAAACATCCACCTGCAAGCTCTGTTCGAGCTTCCGCAGACGAAAGAAGAAAAGCTCGGTCAGAGCTTTGTTTGACCGAACTCATTGGTTTGGCACTTGCGAGTGCACGATCATTGTGCACTCCTAGTCACATAAGGTGGGTCCCACCTTGATGTATGTGTGAAATCTGCTCCATCCATCCGTTTCTCCACCTTAAAAAAACAGTTGAGACCAAAATTGAAGCATATCCAGAGATTAGGTGGGCCCAGAATCATGATTTTGAAGGCTAATCTGTCCGTTAGGCCACTTCTAGGGGGATCCGACGGCTGAAATTTGACGTGTACGGTTAATATATGTTCTTCAGGCCGTGTATGACATTTCGGGACAAACGGATGGTGGAAAACCTGTGATTTTGCATTCTGGCTGACTTTCGGGTCACTTGAGCTTCAGTTTCTTGATTTTTTCGGATCTTGGCTGTGTAAAATCGTCGATCCCAATCCCCAGGAGTCCGTCCCCTGCTTTTGTGGCATCAGAGTGCCAAATCCACGCTTTTAATACCCAATTTCAGTTTAAGCTCCTGATTGCATCCTGCAACAAAACACAATTAAAACCAGGCGTTAAACAGTATCATACCCATAAATCCAGGTAGTAAATGGGGTCTAATATGTAATATTTGACCCTCAACAGTTGCCTGAAGTAAAATATATGATTTTGGGGTAGAACGAGCTACTTTAGCCAACCAACCTTGCTATGCAGGGTTGCGACGCCCGAAATTGCAAAAAACCCCTGGATCGACGGTCGTTTCTTTGCTTTGATTTCATTTTTACTATAAATAGTAAGTTTTAGTTTGATTATAACTCTTCATCCATTGGGCTTTAGGAGTTGCGCCCAACATGAAAAGAGCGTAGAATCATTAGGAGAATGGTTTGGTGAAGCCAAATAGGACACTTACTATTTTTGGCCGAAAACCTTGCGCACTAGCATACATTACGACCGTCTTTACCACTTATAGTAAGTCGTGAATTCTAGGTGTTTTAGTTGTATTTTGATTTTGATTTCTTTCCCATTGCTTGGTATCCCTATTTAAAGGGCTGTGAACTCATTTTTATTCATTCATTAATCAATTTCGAATTTATTAGAATTTATTTCTATTTTCTGCTTTCTTTCCTCGTGGATTCGAGAAGTCTCTGTGAGGAGTCCAGAGAAGTTCCGTGGATTCAGAATAGTTATCCTCTTAAGGAAGACGATGCTCGACCTCACGTCCTCCCCTGCACCAGTTTGGTATCAGAGCGAGGTTTCTCCTCGGATCGATGACTTCTAATAACGGTTCGGGCAACAATCTCATGGGAGGTGCTCTAGGGAATTTAGCTTTAACGGTGGTAGCTTTCGAAGTAGTACAACAAGAGAATCGGCAAGCCATGCAAGGACTGCAGGCTTCCATCGACCGCATAGCGGATCTCTTGGCAGAAACCCTAAGGCAACTCCATGTTCCTGGTGGTAATCCTCCACCGCCAATTGTAGAAACTCGTAATCGCCCTGATCGTAGGATAGTACCGGCAGTGCATCCAAGGGTTATTCCTAAGGAAGGGGGCTCCAGTGAGGAGGAAATCGACGACATAATCTTCTAACACCCCAGACATGGCGGCGATCGAGAGATCAAACGGATCGAGAATTCAAGATGCGGGTTGATATTCCTAGCTTCAATGGCCAACTACACATTGAGGATTTTCTCGATTGGTTTTCTGAAGTTGAGCGATTTTTCGACTATATGGACATCCCTGAAGCAAAGAAGGTCAAGCTTGTGGCCTACAAGCTTAAAGGAGGAGTTTCATCTTGGTGGGAACAATTGCAACTCGCGCGAACCAGGCAGATGAAAGCACCAATCCGCACTTGGCAGCGGATGAAGCAACTACTACGTGCCTGATTCCTCCCTAGCGGTTATGATCATGTATTATTCCAACAATACTAAAATTGTCGACAGGGTAGTCGGTCAGTAAGAGAATACGCAGAAGAATTTTACCTCCTGGCGACGCGTAACAATTTGGTCGAGACTGAAGCGCAGCAAGTCGCCCAATTCAACGGTGGATTGCGTATGGCTATCCAAGATTGGGTCCAGATGCAGTCTGTCTGGATAATGAATGATGCGATCAAGTTGGCTACTCTGGCAGAAGCGTAACTTGAACGTCCTAACACACAGACTTATCCTACTGAAAGGATCCTTGTGGCAGGTCCACCCCAGGGAACTACACCGCCCAAGGGGAAGGAGCCCGTAGGAGCACGCACTCAACCTCCTACGTCTGAGAACCGAGATCAGGCTAGACCCCAAAGGGGCGTATCGACTGCTGCTGGTCCAAGTAGAATCCCGAACCCCTATGCTTGGCTAAGGTCCGACAACTGTTATGTTGTGGCTAACCGGCCCACTTATCAAATACTTGTCCCCAGCGAAAAGTGGCAAACCTCGCCATCAATGATGGTAGTGCCGATAACGCCTATGAAGATCCAGATATTGAAGAACAGGAGCATACCACAGAGGACGAGGCAGATGATTCAGGTTAGGTTCAAGAAGATCACGGCGAGTCGCTCGTCGTGAGACGACTATTATATGGGCCAAGAAAAGAAGTGCATCCACAGTGGCATAACACCTTCCGCACTAGGTGTACGGTGAATCGAAAGGCTTGTGACGTGATCATTGACAGTGGGAGCAGCGATAACATCGTATCCAAGGTCATGGTGGAAAAATTGTAATTGAAAACGGAGCGTCATCCCTTTCCATATACAATCGGTTGGATCAAGAAGGTCAGCGAAACAAAGGTAACTGAACGATGCACCATATCATTTTCAATTGGCAAACATTATAAGGATGAAGTAGTATGCGATGTGGTTGACATGGAAGCATGTCACATACTACTCGGTCGGCCCTGACAATCTGAACATGATGCCACTCATAAAGGGCGAGATAACATATATATCTTCGTCAAGGACGGCCGAAAGACCATATTGGCCCCTATGGATCTAAAGGGATCACCTGAAACTTCTAAAGTGGAGGGTCATTTTCTCTTAATAATACGGGACTTCGTAGAAGAATCCAAAGAAACAGGACAGACTTATGCATTAATTGTAAAAGGGGAAGAACTCGAGCCTACCATCATCCCTAAAAGACTAAGGCCCCTGCTACATGAATTCAAAGAAATCTAGCCCGATGACCTTCCCGATGGGTTACCTCCCATGCGGGATATCCAATACAATATCGACTATGTCCTTGGGTCCAGTTTACCTAACTATTCTCATTATCGAATGAGTCCAAATGAGTACGAGATTCTGCAGGGACAAGTAGAGGAGTTAATCCGTAAGGGTTTTATTCAAGAAAGCATGAGTCCATGTGTTGTACCAACTTTATTAACTCCAAAGAAAGATGGGAGTTGGCGCATGTGTGTTGACAGCCGAGCCATTAACAAAATCACTATAAAATACAGGTTTCCTACACCACGGTTGGACGATATGCTGGACATGCTAGAGGGTGCAAAAATATTCTCTAAATTGAACCTAAGGAGTGGCTACCATCAGATTCGAATACGGCCGGGCGATGAGTCAAAGACGGCCTTTAAGACTAATGAAGGATTATAGAATAGATGGTCATGCCCTTCGGTCTTTCGAATGCGCCTAGCACATTTATGAGATTGATGAACCAAGTTCTGAAACCTTTCATTAGGCGGTTCGTTGTGGTATATTTCGACGATATTTTAATATACAGTCAAGACGAAACCACCCATATAGAACACCTCAAGAAGGTCCTTCAAGTGCTCACTAAAAATAAACTGTATCTCAATTTAAAAAAGTGCAGCTTCATGACTGGTAGCCTATTATTTTTGGGTTTTATCATAACATCCATGGGCATTCGAGTGGATGAGGAAAATGTGAAGGCAATCAGAGAATGGCCGGTTCCCACAAATATTCACGAAGTGCGAAGTTTTCATGGACTGGAGACATTCTATCGTCGGTTTGTGAAAATTTTCAGTACCATTGTGTCACCAATCACAGATTGCATGAAGAAAGGGTAGTTTCAGTGGACTGAGGAAGCCGACAGGAGCTTTGCCGAAATCAAGCACAAATTATCCACGACCCCGATTCTTGTACTTCCCAATTTTGACAAACTGTTTGAAGTCGAATGTGATGCCTCATATATCGGAATTGGGGAACTCTTGTCTCAAGAAGGTAGGTCGGTAGCCTTCTACAGTGAGAAACTTAACGATGCATACAAGAAGTGGTCTACATATGAGATCGAGTTATACGCGGTGGTCTGGGTACTACGACACTGGCGACATTATTTGTTTCAAAGGGAATTCATACTTTACACAGACCATCAAGCTCTCAAATTCATTAATAGTCAAGCTAACATTAACCGTGTGCATGGTAGATGGATCTCGTTTTTTCAGGAATTCACGTTCGTACTAAAACACAAGTCAGGGCAACAGAACAAAGTATCTGATGCACTGAGTCGTCGTGCAACTTTGTTAGTCACTATGAGCAATGAGGTTGTCGGGTTTGAGCGCCTTAAAGACATATATGTTGATGACGACGACTTCAAGGATGCATGAGTTAGATCCCAAGAAGGTCACCCCAGCGACTTACATTTGCAAGACGGGTTCCTTTTCAAGGGAAATCGATTATGCATCCCGAATAGTTCGCTAAGGGAATAGATAATCCAAGAGCTACATGGAGGAGGCCTCAGTGGACACCTTGGGCGAGACAAGATGCGAGCTCTTGTGGAAGAACGGTATTATTGGCCGCAATTGGTACGTGATGTGGGAAAGGCAGTCTAACGTTGTTATATTTGTCAGACCTCCAAGGGGCAATCTCATAATACGGGCCTCTACACCCCATTACCCGTGCCTGACGGCCCTTGGGAGGATTTATCTATGGACTTCGTGCTTGGTCTCCCACGAACACAACGTGGCATGGATTCGGTGTTCGTGGTAGTAGATCGTTTCTCTAAGATGACGCACTTTATTCCATGCAAGAAGACTCTCGATACAACACACATGGCGAATCTATTCTTCAGAGAAATTGTGCGGGTACACGGGATTCCTAAGACTATTACTTCTGACCGTAACACGAAGTTCATAAGCCACTTTTGGTGGACTTTATAGACTTGATTCGATACACGACTTCAGTTCAGCAGCGCCTACCATCCACAGACTGACAGTCAAACTGAGGTTATGAATCACACGTTGGGAAACCTCCTTCGATGTATTTCAGAAGAAAAATCGAAGCAGTGGGATTTGACTTTGTCTCAAGCGGAATTTGCATTCAACAACATGGTGAATCGCTCGATAGGAAAATTTTCGTTCCAGGTTATTTACGGACGAGTACCTCGCCACACACTAGACTTGGTCCCTCTGCCCAAGCTCCTAAGCATGAGCATTGCAGCAGAACATATGGGTGACAAGATTATGGGCATTCATGCGGAGGTACAAACCCAGCTACATGCCTCGAACCAAAAGTATAAGGAGCAAGCGGACAAGCATCGACGACAAAAAGTGTTCAAGGTGGGCGACCAAGTAATGGTTTATCTGCACAAAGAACGAATTCTGACCAGAATATACAACAAGTTGAAGAATAAAAAGATTGAACCGGTACCAATCATCCAAAAGATCAACGACAACGCTTATGTTGTAGATCTTCCAGATGACATGACGATCTCACGGACTTTCAACGTCGAGAACCTAACCGAGTATCATGAACCAGCGCTGGATGAGAACTCGAGGACGAGTTCTTTTCAAGTGGAAGGGACTGATATAGAGTGGGTCGCGAACAGTTTCATGGCCAAGATGGATCAGAAAAGGCCCGGTCGACGACAGAAGTGATCCGGACCATCGCACCTTAGATCGGGCGTATCTCGCAATCCGGAATGAGTTACCTGACGTAAAATATATGATTTTAGGGTAGAACGAGCTACTTTAGCCAACCAACCCACTATGCCAAGTTTTGACGCCCAGAATTGCAAAAAACCCCTGTATCGACGGTCGTTTCCCTGCTTCAATTTCGTTTTTACTATAAATAATAAGTTTTAGTTTGATTATAACTCTTCATCCGTTGGGCTTTAGGAGTTGCGCCCAACATGAAAAGAGCTTAGAATAATTAGGAGAACGGTTTTGTGAAGCCAAATAGGACACTTACTATTTTTGGCCGAAAACCTTGTGCACTAGTAGGCATCACGACCGTCTATAAATAGTAAGTTTACTATTTATAGTAAGTCGCAAATTTTAGGAGTTTTAGTTGTAGTTTGATTTTGATTTCTTTCTCATTGCTTCGTATCCCTATTTAAAGGGTTGTGAACTCGTTTTTATTCATTCATTAATCAATTTCAAATTTATTAGAATTTATTTCTATTTTCTGCTTTCTTTCCTCGTGGATTTGAGAAGTCTCTGTGAGGAGTCCAGAGAAGTTCCGTGGATTCGGAATAGTTATCCTCTTGAGGAAGACGGTGCTCGACCTCACGTCCTCCCCTGCGTCACTTGGGATGGTGTTTCCACACATGGATAAGCGTGTGCATTCATACGCATTGAATAAATTGGGGAAGCTAAGCTAAATTTACCTGTCTGATATTAACTTCTACTTTCTAATGCTTGTTTTTAATTATCTTTATATTTGGGAGAACCTAAGGTCCTATTAGGGATGTGATTGATTGCTTTGATTCATAGTAATCCATTATGCAAAAATCCTGGAATTTCTCTGGATGTGAGGTCGAGCACCGTCTTCCTCAAGAGGATAACTATTCCGAATCCACGGAACTTCTCTGGACTCCTCACAGAGACTTCTCGAATCCACGAGGAAAGAAAGCAGAAAATAGAAATAAATTCTAATAAATTTGAAATTGATTAATCAATGAATAAAAATGAGTTCATAACCCTTTAAATAGGGGTACCAAGCAATGAGAAAGAAATCAGAATCAAACTACAACTAAAACTCCTAGAATTCACGACTTACTATAAATGGTAAAGACGGTCGTAATGTCTGCTAGTGCGCAAGGTTTTCGGCCAAAAATAATAAGTGTCCTATTTGGCTTTACCAAACCATTCTCCTAATTTTTCTAAGCTCTTTTCACGTTGGACGCAACTCCTAAAGCCAAACAGATGAAGAGTTATAATCAAACTAAAACTTACTATTTATAGTAAAAATGAAATTAAAATAGGGAAACGACCGTCGATCTGGCGGTATTTTGCAAATCCAGCTTGGGCAACCTAGCATAGCTGGGTCGGTTGGCTAAAGTAGATCGTTTCTACCCCAAAATCATATTTTTTTTATGTCAAATAACTCATTCCGGATTGCGAGATACACCCGATTTAAGGTCCGATGGCCTGGATCACTTCTGTCGTCCACTGGGCCTTTTCTGATCCATCTTGGCCATGTAACTGTCCGTGACCCGCTCTACATCAAATCAAAAAGAAAACTAAGATGCACGTCTCATTTTAGGTACCTTGCGCATCTCACCGTTTTGCAGTTGAATTGGTCTAAGCTGAGAGAAGATCTGCTTTCATCACTCCACGGATTGCCCAATCTGTTGGACCTTTCACTTTGGAAGGCCTTTGAAGGGCAGCGGTTGTGTTTTTACGATGGATGGTTCCCTAAACTCAGGAAACTACATTTAATGTATTTGACACAACTAAATCGGGTAGTGATAGAGAAGGGAACATTGCCAAGCATCCAAGAGCTAAGTGTGAGCAGATGTGGAGAGTTGAAGACGCTTCCAGAAGGGATTGAATACCTCACCAAACTCGAAGATCTCAGCTTAGGTGACATGCCAACAGAATTGACAGAGAGGTTGCAGCAAAAAGATGGAAATGAGGAGGACCCTAGAAAGGTGGGGCACATTCCCCTAATCTACGGTGGACGCTGGACAGAAGAGGGGTGGGATTCGCATCGACTCAACTAATCATCCATCGATTCAGGTAATCTTTCTTTTGCTGATGAGGTAAGGCTAGCTGTACAAAATTTCGGTTCTCCATGAATTTCCAAATTTACAAATTTATTTCTTAAACCTATGTAATTGGGGCTTTTTGAGCATGATCGATCAACGGTTTGGATCATTGAACATGACCAAGATCCAACGGCTATATTCCTGAAGGTGGCCCATGGTTAAAAGGCCCGGTAACTCGACTTGTGTGCCCTGAGTCGGAGTCTCGACTCACCTGACTCCAGGCTGAATTGGTATTACTCACCTGATTCGGGAGCGAGTAATGGTATCAAACCGGATCGATCGGTATGACGAAGATCGAGTCCACTTAAATGAGTCGCATTAGACTCGTCAAACCATGAGCTAGCCCAAACTCGGACCTGATTCTCAATAGGGCCTGAAAGCATGGACCATCCTGGCTATTCCATTAATTAATGTAGGCCCAACTCAGCTATTATCATTGTAAAAGGGCCTTCTTTTGGGCTCAGTCTGGATTAATTTCATCTGGCTAGGGTCCCAAGTTCTTTGATCAGGAAATCCTAGCTGTCCAGAGTTCCATTCTTACCGCATTAATCTTAATAATCTATGAGTGGTGGAGATTCAGTGCATGATCATCCTTAGCACAGCCCATTGAACCAACAGTCCAGATCACCAAATGAAGAGCATCACTTGTAAGGGCTCGATATATTCTTTCTCCATTTTTTTTTTTTTTTTTAAAGCATGTGGAATTAGAGAAGTATGCCCCGCCCCCCAACTATACATGCACGTACCGTAGCTGTTAATAAATAATAATAATAATAATGCTTGTTTGTCTTTAGATTTGGGAGAACCTAAGGTCCTATTAGGGATGTGATTGATTGCTTTGATTCATAGAAATCCATTCAGCACAAATCCTGGAATCATAAAGAAAAATAAGACCCACGTGTCATTTGAGCTAATAGTGAGTTATTATAAGAGATTTCAGTATGGATTCAAAAATAATATTAATAATACATAATTTATATAAGGCTGCATTTCGTTAGACCAAATATCATGAAATTTCATGATATTTAGTAGTAAATGAGTCCAAGTCGGCTTTGATATCATGAAATTTCATGGTGCAAAATATCATAAATTTTTTTTTTTTTTTTTTTGACAACGAATACAGCCTAATCTCAGTAGAGTGCATTGTAAATAAAGTTGAACTCTAGATTAAGGTGTCAAAATTGCAGCTCCTCTCTAAATAAGAATGACAAGAAACAGGAGAAGAAATGGTGGTAACAAGGTAGTTTGGAGGAAAGAGGATCTGCCAAGTTATTTGTGGGTGCTTAAATCTTAGATAGAGCAGGAATTGCCAATAAAAGGGTAAATGGTTAAGAAAATAAGAACATGGTCTGAAGTAGGGGTGGTGATGGGAGCTCTTCTCGAGTCCAATGGTTTATCCATGTGTTGGCTTGGAGCATCTCTTGTACCTCCATCACAGCAACTATTGCATTATCTTGATCTCAGGAGTTCAAATTCCAATCAGCATTTTGAAGCTTCATGGTAAGAAGCAGCCCAAATTTGTTGGAGAATCACGACAGCAAACCCAAATTCGAATTAAACAAGAGAAAGCCAAACACAAACAAACCACGTAAAGAACACATAAATTTACGTGAAAAATCATTGTGGAAAAAAAATAACGGCACAAAGCTGTTGTCAAATGTCTTCAATCTGGCTGGAAGATGGTCTATCGATGCCATCGACAGACTACTCGATCCCATCGAGCATAAATTGATGCCATCAACAGACATCTCCATCCCATCAAGAAACCCCCGATTTATTCCAATTGCTCCCTAGACAGTTTTTGAAGTGCTACTCAATGCCATCGAGGAAGGCTTCGATCCTATCAAAGGACCTTCGATGGCTATCGATCCCATCGACAAAAATGCGTGATTTTACGAAATTGCAGGAATTATTTCCTATTCCGGGTGCGATACTATATATATGGGTGTAAATGGGATTATGGATAATTTTAAGAAGGGCTAATCATTTATAGGATTTGGGATGAGAAAATGAGGGTTATCCGAGCATTGTAAGTGATTTTACTCTTGTATTTTTTACTTTCATAGTAATTTGTTGCTGCTTTGTGCCGTAGTTTTTTCTCACAATATGGCTTTTCACTTAAAAATCATGTGCTTTGTGATTATTTTATGACGCAGAGAGGTCTTGATGAGGTCGAGCACCATCTTCATCGATCAATAAACACCTTGAATCCACAAGGCACTTTTCATAAGAGATTTCTCAAATCCACGAGAGAAAATAGAATAACTTCTAAGAATTTTACTGATTGAATGATAATAGATTGCTAAAAAATAAGTTTAACCTCCTTAAATAACCTTTAAAAAAACTCTAAAAACATAACCAAAGAGTTCTAATCGAATAAGGAAAAAAATTCTGAAAAACTTATAGATTTCCACCGTTAGTCGACCTCTTATCGACCGATCGAATTGACATGTCAAAATAACAAAAAAGTGTCCAGAGATTTAAACAAGAAATTCTGTGATTTTCGACCTGTCCACCCATTTGTCGACCTGTTGAACAATATTTTGACTTATCTAAAATGGTAAAAATCAACCAACAAGCAATCTAGAATTTCTGGCGGAATTTTGACCTGTCAACCACAAAGGTCAATCGCTCGAACTATGCTGGGTTTTTTTTCGATTTCTCCTTAGGCTTCTTCCGGTCCATGTGCATTAGGAACGTGCTTGATCCCCATCCTACATCAGATCCCTCCACTTGAAAAAAAAAACTCGTCTTCAAGTTTGGTTCTCGATATGTGTTCAACTTCCTCAAGTTCTTCGACGGATGTTCAATCCCCAAGTATAGGGTTGTGATGTAGTAATAACTCGGTAAGACCGAGGTCGAATCCCAAGGGACTGGAACTTGTACGTAATCTGAAAATTAACTAGATGTAGAACTAGAATGAGATGAAATCTAAATTGATTTGTAATTCGAGGAATAATGGTGAAATATTTAATCTAAAACTTAGGAGAAAATTCAGAGAAGGGAAACTAGGGATTCAGAGGATCCACTTGTAGAGATCAGGGAGATCTTATGCCTGAATTGAAAATCAGGGAAATTAACTGAACCACCGTTGATATAATTTTCAAGAGATGAGAGGTATATGAATTAGAATGGATTCCATCACCAAACCATGCCCAGGAGACAAAGCAAACAACAGAATTAATCTAATTACCAACCAATCAACATGTTTATGAAGGTTAGGAAGGGGTACCGTCATCCAACCATGCCCAGGAGACAATGGTGAACAACAGGGCTTCCTGTCGTCATAAACATCAAAAGGAAAAGAACATACTCAAAGCCATTGTAGACCCATTGTAATTTCAGTCACAACAGACCATTAAAGACTGAAAACATTTCCTTAATAAAAACCCAAATCAACATCAATTCAGTCTAAACAAAGGTACAAGCAAAAAGACCTCCCATCACGCTACAAGCTTCACCTCTTAGCCCCAGCTAAGAGGTTTAGCCACACATGAGTGGACTAGATCTCATGACAAAGTAGAGAAAAGAAAGAAGAAGAAAACAATTAAAAACAACCCAAACTCTACTCCCTGTGTTTCTCTCTTTCTCCTCACGTCTCCACGCCTCCAACCCGAGATGATAATCCGTTCCTCTCTTCTCTCTCTCTCTCTTTTATAATAACAGCAAGGGGAGCCCGTCCAAGGGAGAGTCCTTGCTGGAGTCCTGGATGGAGGAGAATTTTCGCAGCAACGGCGACACCACTCTTCACGCAGCTTAAATTCGTGGCTTCCGAGTTCCCATTTTCCTTGCATCCATTTCTGTAAAATCAACGTCCTCTGGGACGCTTTTGGACGAGGAGCATGATGGACGGGTTAGATCTTCCATCTGATCTCCGGTGATGGCCCGTAGTCGCTCGCAAAACCCGGATTTTCCGGACGCGTAACAGAATCTTACGCTGAGAACTCTGGCAGTCAGTGGGGCCCACCCCTTTCGATATCCACGAAATCCACTCCGTTCAATGGAACGCTCTCGAAAAATCGTTCAGGAGTGTCCAGATTAGTTTGATTTAGGTGTGGTCCACCACAGATCTCACCCGACGGTTCGTTCTCCGTTTAACGGCTGGGATCTTGCACTAGATCGCATGGTAGAAAAGTGACACCTAGGTGAAGGTCACTGGGACCTGTCAGAGCAGATGAACGGCTTGGATCATTGAAAAGAGTGATGATGGTGGCCCACTGAGCTTCGTCCGCAGGCTCTATTTGCGAACATAGTCTGAGCGTTCTGTGATGGTCAGTGGGTCCCTAATCATCATCATATGGACAATCCATGCCGTCCATTTCATTCTCCTCGGAAAACCGTTCAGAAAACACTGATTTTTCTTAATTTTTATGCAGCCCATGGTACCCGATCTTCTAGCCGTCCGTCTTGCGTTTGGTCGTGGGTTACTTGTGTGTGCGTGCATGGGAACTGAAGAATGTACTGAACAGGGTATTGGCCACCCTACGGAGCACATGGATGGTTCAGATCATCCGTTTGGGCGACGGATGTGGCCCACTATGATCGGCCATCGATATAGCGTGCGGACGCTATCTCTGGGATCGGGTCTTACTGATCTTTGACTGGATCTTGATCCGGCGCACGTCCAGTGCACATGCGAAGTACACGTGCAGATCCCCATGTGAAGTCCTTCGTGATGTTCGTGAGAAATCTGCTCCGTCCATCAAATTTGATACCCAGTTTAAGTGATTGAGACCAAAGTTGAAGTATATCCAGCCATCAGGTGAGCCCCAAGTCAGAGTTTTATGGGCTGTTCTATTCGTTAGGCCACTTCTAGGGGGATCCGACGGCTGAAATTTGACGTGTACAATTAATTTATGTTCTTCAGGTCGTGTATGACATTTCGGGATAAACGGATGGTGGGAAACCTGTGATCTTGCATTCTGGTTGACTTTCGGGCCACTTGAGCGTCAGTTTCTTGATTTTTTTCGGATCTTGGCTGTGTAAAATCGTCGATCCCAATCCCCAGGAGTCCGTCCCCTGCTTTTGTGACATCGGAGTGCCAAATCCATGCTTTTAATACCCAATTTCAGTTTAAGCTCCAAATTGCATCCTGCAACAAAACACAATTAAAATCGGGCGTTAAACAGTATCATACCCGTAAATCCAGGTAATAAATGGGGTCTAATATGTAATATTTGACCCTCAACACAACCCCCAACCAACATTTTGCTAGTCCCGAGCAAAATATGCGAAAATTAAGTTGAGAATTACGAGATAATTCTTGTGAAGCTCAAGTAATTTTTGAAAATTAAACCAGATGCTAGAATTTTAGGATTCACAAATATTGGCCATTACTCTCTCCTAGACTCAAGCAGACGGCAAATCTCATAATCAAGTGTACAGATATTAATCCATCAATTAGAGAAATTCTAAACATTGAGTTCCATAGATGTATAGTATAATCTCGGCTTTCAACATTAATATTCAATTCTCTGTTTCATGATAACGTTGGTAACCACAAGTGCATCCAGGACAACCAAAACCTAAACTAAAAGGTCCCTCATAGATCATTCTTTTTCTTTCTTTCAGCCTTTGATTTTTTATTTTTTATTTTTATTTTTATTTTTTTTAAAGGTAACGCCAGGAAGGGGAGTCCAATCCTCACCTATAGGGAGCAAACCTATGGTGAAGACCGTACACCTAAACCTTTTTCATATATTATCCATGGGGAGTTAAATTTACACCTATAGGGAGCAAACCTATGGTGAAGATTATTTGCCCAACCTTTTCAATTCTTCTTCATACCTTGATAGCAAAATATTTCAGACTGGTTCCTTCATGCTTAGTGATTATCAAGTTAATCCTTCAATATGAACTGAAACCTTAATGTGTAAGCGAGATGTGTCCTGTGAAATCATGACGAATCAATGTTTACAACTTCTAATCATGGATTAACAATTCAACTTAACTGTGAAATCTAACAGCTACTGAATCCAAGAGGAGTAAATCACTAACATTCCATATCCTAAAATTCTAAATCACAGATGGTTGTCAAAAATCACTTCAAATTCACCAGAAAGTACAGAAAAAATTATAAAAATTTTCACAATTTTTGCATAAGACGAAGAAAAAACTGATTAGGTTACCTAATCTCCCACCCCCAACCTAAAAGCTACATTGTCCTCAATGTAAAAGATATGAGCATGGAATGCACATGGGACAACGAAAGTAAATGCAAAGTGATGGGAAGATAGTACCTGGATGATGAATCGAGAGAGACTTTTCAAGAGATAGAAGCATGGAATCCAATCAACACGAGAGAGAGAGCAACACAAAACTAACAAAATAAAATAACAATCCTATCTATACCACTTTCGCAGGTGCTCTCGATTGCATTTAGCGCATGCAACAAGCCTTTAAACCCCTAGGTTGCCCCTAGTGGACGAGTTGTAGTCTCGTGAGGGTTTGCAGTAATGTTACCCACAAACATTGAACTAACTAAGAAAATAACATACAACAAACTACCCTAGTCCTATGAAAACAGGAAGTCTACCTATACCTCCATCAGACTAGGAGATCATTCCTGGTAAACAGGATCAGTCAGAGGCATGGACAGGTCCTCTGAATCAAATTTCTCGACAAATGGTTTTAATCGATGTCCATTTACTTTAAACTCCTTACCATTGTCGGGATCTCTTATCTCAACGGCCCCATGAGAATAAGCAGTAACAACAATGTAAGGGCCGGTCCAACGAGATCGAAGCTTACCCGGAAAGAGATGTAATCGAGAATTATACAAAAGGACTTTCTGACTTGGCGTGAATGATTTTTGTAGAATATGTTGGTCATGAAACGCCTTCATCCTGTCCTTATAAATTCTCGAGTTCTCGTACGCGTCATTCCGGATTTCTTCAAGTTCATTCAACTGAAGTTTGCGTAGCGAGCCAGCGTTGTCCAAATTGAAATTTAGATTTTTGATCGCCCAGTAGGCTCTATGTTCCAACTCCACAGGCAAGTGGCAAGCCTTCCCATAGGCGAGTCTAAAGAGAGACATTCCAATAGGGGTTTTAAAAGCAGTACGGTAAGCTCACAAGACATCGGTCAATCGAATTGACCAATCCTTACGGTCAGGGTTAACCGTTTTCTCAAAAATGTGTTTGATCTCCCTATTAGAAATCTCAGCTTGCCCACTTGTCTGTGGGTGGTATGGGGTGCTCACCTTATGAGAGATACCGTATTTCTTCATTAAACTCTCGAATGGCCTATTAAACTCTCACCTCCACAACCCCCAACCAGCATTAAACTCGAATGGCCTATTAAACTCTCACCTCCACAACCCCCAACCAGCATTTTGCCAGTCCCGAGCAAAATATGCGAAAAATAAGTTGAGAATTACAGGGCAATTTCTATGCAACCGAGTGAAATCTTGAAAAACAATCCAGATCCTAGAGTTCTAAGATGCATAAATGTTGGGTATTACTTTCTCCTGTACTCCAGCGCACCGTAAACTTCATAGTCAAGTTCAACGTATTAATCCATCTATCAGAAAAATTCTAAACATTGAGTTCCATGGGTGTATAGTGTAACCCTGCTTACCATCATTAAGAGATCCAATCGTCACTTTCCATGATATCATTGGCAAGCCATAAGAGAATTCATGATAACCAAAACTTGAAGAAAAACTTGCTTCACAGATCATCTTTTCATTCTTTCAGCTTCTATTTTTTTTTTTTTTCCATTAAAAGTAACGCCAAGAAGGGGAATCAAATCCTCACCCATAGGGAGCAAACCTATGGTGAAGACTGTACACCCCACCCCTTTTCAAAGGTATCTTTTTTTTTTTTTTTTTTTTTTTTTTTACTGAACATGATAGACATAGTTTCAAGCTGGTTCGTTGTATGCTTAGTGATTACCGAGTCAACCCTTCAATATCAAACTGAACCCTTAATGTGAAAGCGAGATGTGACATGTGAAATCATGACTCAATCAATGTTTAAAACTTCTAATCATGGATGAACAATTCAAACTTAACTGTGAAATCTAATAGACACTGAATCCAAGAGTCATAAATTTCCAACATCACGTATCTTAAAATTCTAGTGCTTTACATGACTGTCAAGATCACTTCGAATGTACAAGAAAGTTCAGAAAAATTTTAAAAATTTTCACAATTTTTGCTCAAGACCAAGAAAACAGCTCAAGACCAAGAAAACACTGATTAGGTTACCTAATCTCTCCCACCCCCAACCTAAAATCTACATTGTCCTCAATGTAAAAGATATAAACATGCAATGCACATGGGACAACGACAGTAAAGAAAAAGTGATGGGAAGATAGTACCTGGATAACGAATCGAGAGAGATTTTTCAAGAGATTGCTGGGAGAGAGCAGGTCAGTACAAGAGTGGAACCAACAAAAATAACAAAACAAAATTCTACCTACACCACTTTCGCAGGTGCTTTCGATTGCATTTAGCGTATGCAACAAGCCTTTAAACCCCTAGGTTGCCCCTAGTGGACGAGTTGTAGTCTCGTGAGGGTTTGCAGCAATGTTACCCACAAACATTAAATTAACTGACTAGAAAAATGAAATGAAAAGCTGGGTTGCCTCCCAGTAGCGCTAAGTTTACCATTTATCCTAAAACAACATAAAACAAACTACCCTAGTCCTATGAAAGAAAGGAAAAACTACTCGATCATGCCGCAAGGTTCCTCTTCCGGCCAATATCTTGATAAGTTTCTCAGTAAGTTCCTCAACAGGATCATCCAAAAGCCCTTTCTGCAATAGGCTTGGGCGCCCTGGAGCATGACTTTCCAAAGAGACTTATGTACCTCATCGAAATTTTTCCATTGAATTGCTTGAGGTATCCAAAGTATATACGATTCACCTGTGACAGAAGAAGTTTCAACGTTAGTATCCCATGGTAAATCAGAGACTACAAATAGATAAAGTTTAGAAACTTCGCCAGAAGTGATGTAGCCTCTACACATTCCAAAGTTCTAAACTTCGGTTTCATTTTCAGCTCATCTTCCTTTAATGGTAAACAATTAGGATCAGGGGAAGAAGGGGCTTCAGAGTAAGGGTGCGCTTGGTCTGTGATAACCACCGAGGTGGTATCATGTAAGGAATCCACATTTTCTTGTATCATGAGGTCGTTTGGATCCACAAGGTGTGCCAAGCATGAGTTCAAAGATGTGGGAAAGTCAGCTGGGAGTGACTCGTCTCTTGTATCAAAATCTGTGATGATGAGCCCAAGGATTCCATCGTCTTTTGAAGTAGATGGACGCATGCTCGATTGCTTTTGCTCTTCACAGACAGATGGACAATCAATAGGTGAAGGATTGATGTGAAGACTCTGGTCATTGAGGCTTCTCAGTAGAGGCATTGAATCGTCGAAAGTGTGTAGCTCAGATTGTAGCCTTAACTGGGTAGTTTCAAAATCCAGAGTTATATCAAGCAAATCGTCCATCGCCTGAATCATATCATCATTAAATTCGTAATGGTCCAAACATGTATCACAAGGGTTAGAAGGTTTAGTTGAAAATGGTTCATTCTCCATATTCAAATCAGTCATGTCAGACAGGTGGAGTTGATCCTTATGGTTGACAACTTCCTGAACCTCTTGATCATTGGTAGGGGCCACACCTGAGATTGAATCCCAATACTCATCATCATCCAGTTCCGTGCAGTGTGAACTTGGGATGGGATCACGTTCCTCACATTCTACTCCTAGATTGGGTTGAGGTTCGAATAAACTAACCTCAACCTCATCAATATAATCATGTGTGTCATGTGAGTGAAGTGTGTCACAATCATTATATTTGAAAGACACCCACGTCTCTTGATCATTCCTTTGGACAGTCATCGAGATCGACTCATCGGGAAATTGAACCATCTGCTCATGAATGGAATCCAATTCCTCATTCTTAATTTCAGTTTCTTCCATAAGTGAGTTATGGTCACTTTCTTCACATTCTGCGTCTAGATTAGGATGAGGCTGGGATAACCTAGCCTCTTCCTTCTCCATAAGTTGTGACTGAATGATTGGAATTGAGGATTTGAGCAATTCACATGATTGTATGACAAGTTGATTGAACTGCTCTTGTGCTTTCATGAGCTTCTGAAGTGAATCCTCTTGGATTGTTTCTGAATGGGTTTCAAAGGTAGATGTCCCAAGAGAATTATCACTATGATATATAGTAGTTCAAATTTTCCGACATTGATGTTTCCACTGGTTATAGTCATACGGATCATAGGTGGGAGAATCTGATGGTTGGTAATACTTATTATCACTCATAATATAATCACGCATTGTTTTCTTTTTCTCAGATGAGTGATAATAATTCTCACTCCCATAGTTATGATAACCCCAACACTCACGCATCTTGTCCGTGGGGTGTAATTGTTCTCCCGTATATGATCGCGTAAGGACTTCTTAACCGATGGAGTGTTATGCTCAGGTCGGTTCTCGATGATTGTTTTAGAAAAATTTTGAGACATAGGTGGATGTTTATCATAATCATCATACATCCCTTCACACTGCTTTCGCGTGCTCAAGAGCTATCTCAGCATATTGACGTTCCCACTCGTGCATATACATGGTGAAACCCTCAATCTGAATCTAATTCTAAGAAAAACAAAAGAAAAGATCCTACAACAGGAGGAGAAGTTAGAATGAAGGTACCAAATAGAAGTTCCTATGTTAATATCCTGCAAAAGAAAACAAAAGAGATTAGTTCCTAAAATAGAAAATCTAAAATTAGAAAGTTCCTATAATTGAAATAAAGAGTTATTTCTAAAAAGGAAAGTTCCCTAAACCTATAAAGTTTCTAAAATAGAAAATTTAAACCTAAAATAAAAAAAAAATTCTAAAAATAAACTAATTCCTAAAAAGGAATAAAATAAAGGAAAGATGAGTTAGTTTCTAAAATTAGAAAAAAAAATCTCTAAAAAGGAAAATAACTAACTTAGTTTCTAAAAACAAAAGAGGAAAGTTTCTAAAAAAAATAACTAGTTCCTAAAAATAGAAAAACACTACAATAAAAAAAAAAATTCTAAAAGGAGAAAAGAAAACCTAAAATTAGAAAGTTTCTACAAATACTTAGGAAAGTTCTAATCCTAAAGTTAGAAAGTTCTGAAAAAAAAAACTAATCTTAAAATAGAAAGTGATGTTAGTTTTTAAAAAGGGAAAAAATCTCTCAAATTAGAAGATAGAAAATTCCTAAAATTAAAAGAAAGCCTAGAATTAGAAAAGTTCTAAAAATAGAAAGTTAGTTTCTAAAAAAAAAAGAAAGTTTCCTAAACCTAAGGTTAGAAAGTTCTGAATTAGAAATCCTAATCCTAAAATAGAAAGTAATATGAGTTTCTAAAAAGGAAATAATTTCTAAAATAAATGAATGCCTAGAAATAGAAGAGTTCTAAAAATAGAAAGTAGAGAAATTCTAACCTAAAATTAGAAAATCCTAAGAAGAGAAATAGCAGTAAACTAGTTTCTAATTTAGAAAAAGAGAAATTCCTAAGAGAGTATAAAATTTCTAAAACAAAAGAGGAAAGTTCTTAAACTAGAAAGTAAGTTAGTAAGTAAATTCTAAAAATAGAAAGTAGAATTTAGAAAGAGCTTACCGAATTAGAAATATCTAATGAGCCTACAAAACAAGAAAGTTAGTTTCTAAAAAAATAAAATAGGAAACAAAATTGGATTCTAAAAGAGTTAGAATTAGAAACTTACTAAAAAGGAATCCTAATCTAGAAATAGTAAGGGAGAGAGAAATTACCAATTTAGAAACCTATCTCAGAATCCTACAAAATAAGAAAGTTGGGTTAGTTTCTAAAAAGGAAAAATTATCCTAAAATAGAAAGTTACTTTAAAATATAAAATTTCTAAAAATTTAAGAAAAACCTAAATTAGGAAATTCTAAAAATAAAACCTAAGAATCAAAAAGGTCCTAATCTTAAACTAATTCTAAAACTAGTTAACTTCAGGAAACGTATCCGTCAATCCCCGGCAACGGCGCCAAAAACTTGTTCACTCCCCAAGTATAGGGTTGTGATGTAGTAAAAACTCGGTAAGACCGAGGTCGAATCCACAGGGACTGAAACCTGTACGTATCCTGAAATTTACCAGAACTAGAACTAGGCTAAGATGAAATCTAAACCAATTATAATTTGAGGAATAATGGTGAAATAATTAAACTAAAATTTAAAAGAATTCAGAAGTGGGAAACTAGGGATTCAGAGGATCCACTTGTAGAGATCAGGGAAATCTACGCCTGCTTCATGAATCATGGAAAATTGAACTTACTTGATATAGTTTTCAAGAGATGAAAGGTATAAGAATTAGGTATGATTCCATCACAAATCCATGCCTAAGAGACAAGGTAAACAACAGAACTTAGACCACTCCATAACCAATCGAAAGATGTATGAGTGTTAGGAAGGATTCCGTCATCCAACCATGCCTAGGAGACGATGGTGAACAACAGGGCTTCTTAACCCCACAATCAGAAAAAAAGAAAAGGAAATACTCAAGCCATCGCAGATCTACTGTAATATCAGTCACAATAAACCATAAACAACTAGAACATTCCTTAATATCAAACCAAAATCAACTCAGTTCAAGACATGAATCAAACCAGTTGTAAACAACCTGTCACAAGGCAAGCTTCACCTCTTGGCCCTAGTCAAGAGATTCAGCCGATCATGGTCATGATCGGCTAATTCCAAAATAAATAAAAAGAAAAAGAAAAAAGAAAAGAAAAGAAAAAGAAAACACTCTCAAAAACTCTCTCTCTCACGTTCCAACCGAGAGCTTCCCCTTGGCTCCAAAAAATTTTCTCTTCTCACGTTCTCTTTCTTTCTTATAGCTGCCAAAAAACCTTGAAGAGGTCAGCTGAGGCTGTCGTATATGCGCGCAAGATACGCAACAACGGCAATGGCCATTGCGCAGCAGTCGATTGAAGTTCTACGCAGCCTCTTCTTAAGCTGACCAAAACGGATCCGCCCCACGCCCTGTTTATGTGATCCAAGATAAAGAATGACGTCCCTTGGGGACGTTTTTAAGTGGCCTACACGGTGGACGGATCAGATCAGACGACTGATCATCACCGAGACCACACCACAGCCCGCAAAATGGGGCTGCGTTCGGTCGCAGAACAGGGACCGCGGATTTCTTTCGCTGTGGCACTGGTGGGGCCCACTCCTTCATTATTTTGGGAAATCCACTCCGTCCATTGGATGGAGAATGAAATTTCGGTAGGGAATATGTAGTTTTTGTCTTCTTTTGATGATGCCCACATGATATTTTTCTCTGCCGTTCAATCAGCTTTTGAACGGTTTAAAAACAATCTTCGTTGACTTTTTTCAATTCCGCCACCTAGGTAGTGATAAGGGGCTTCTTTGAGCTCTGATGGACGGTCCAGATTGTTGTTTTGATGGACGGTGTGGACCCACAACAGCAACCGATGGTCGGTTGCGGAAACGCCTGTAATGGCAATTTCCTGTTTTGCGTAAGAGATCGGTCAACATCCACTTTGACCGAATTTTTCCGTCCAGTGCACGTTGAGTGCATATGTGCACTGTACACATGCCACCCTAGGTAGGGTCCACTGCAATGTCCTTGAGAAATCTAATCCGACCATCTGTTTTATCTTGGCATATAATGAATTGAGACAAAATTTGAGGCAAATACAGATACCAGGTGGGCCCCAAATTGACGATTAATGGACTGATCTGTCCGTTGGACCACTTCCTGAGATCTTCAATGGCTGAAATTTAATATGTACGGTTAATTTACGGCCCCCATCACATGTATGAAGTTTCGAGTCAATCGGATGGTGGGAACCATGTGATCTTGCATTTTGTACCAATTTTAGGCCTCTTTATCGTGAACGACTTGATTTTCTCGGATCTCTGGCGTGTAAATCTATTGATTATGGTCCCCTGAGGTCCGTCCCTTGCCTTAGTGTCATCAGAGCGTTAATTCCATGCTTTTAGCTGCTTATTTCGATCCCAGCTCACAAATACACCTTGCATTATAAACATGAGTAAAGCAGACCATTAAAGGATATCATGTTTGTAAAATCAGGTAATTGCTAGGGTCTGATATGCAATATTTGACCCTCAACAATGGCCTATTACAAAAGTGTGAGCCCCCATCACTGATAATGGCTCGAGGCGTTCCAAATCGGGAAAGGATGTTTTCTTTTAGGAATTTAATGACCGTGCGATGGTCATTATTCCGACACGAAATCGCTTCGACCCATTTAGTGACATAGTCTACGGTAAGCAAAATATATAAATTCCCAAAAGATTAGGGGAATGGTCCCATGAAATCGATGCCCCAGCAATCAAATGCCTCTATGATAAGAATGGGATTCAAGGGCATCATATTTCGACGGGACAATGCTCCCAATTTCTGACAACACTCACAAGCTTTGCAAAACTCATGAGTGTCCCTGAACATAGTGGGCCAATAGAAGCCACACTACAGAATCTTGGCCGTGGTCTTTTTTGCAGAAAAGTGACCACCACAGGCCTGTGAGTGACAAAAGGAGATGACACTCTGATGCTCATCGTCTGGCACACATCTCCTCAAGATTTGGTCTGGGCAATATTTAAACAAGTATGGATCATCCCAGAAAAATTTGCGCACCTCGGTGAAAAATTTCTTCTTATTTTGCGCAGTCCAATGTGACGGTATGGAACCTTTAGCAAGATAATTAGCAATATCAGCGAACCAAGGTGAATGGGAGACTCTGAACAGTTGTTCATCAAGGAACATGTCATTAATATGGGTCACCTCAAGGGAATCAGAGGTATTAAGGCGAGAAAGGTGATCGGTCACTACGTTCTCTACTCCCTTTTTATCTTTAATTTCCATATCCTAAAATCCTGTGAAATCATCCCAGATTCTTCCAATGAAATCATCCACTTTCTACCTGGCGTGAATGATTTTACTACCCTGTAGATTTTTAAATGATTTTCTGAACTTGCTTTTCTTAGGGTAATTGTTTTATGGTGTGGGAAGAATTTCTTTATGAATTCCCTTTGCAAATCATTCCATGTGCCAATGGATCTAGGACGCAGTGAATACAACCACGTCTTAGCCTTCTCTTTCAAGGAAAAAGGAAAGAGTTTCAGCCTGATTGTATCCTCGGATACATTGGGAAAGTATAAGGTGGCTATAATCTCATCGAACTCTTTCAAATGTAAGTATGAACTTTCTGATTCAAGCCCATGAAATTTAGGAAAGAGTTGGATAACTCCCCGGCTTCGATGTCCATCGTCCTGTGTTTTCAGGAAAAATCATGCATGAGGGCGTACTCACCCCCGCCGGTTGTAAATAATCCCGTAAAGTACGAGGCGGGGGTGCTTGATGCACCTCATTCTCATCCATATGTTGAGGTAGTGCTTGAGGTTGATTTGCAGTCGTAACCTCATGTACTTCCCCATCCACATGTTGAGGTAGTGCTTGAGGTTGATTTGCAGCCATAACCTCAATTAACTCAGGGGAATTCGAGCGGTGTCTAGTCCTACGATGGACAGTCAACCCCTTAACTAATCCTCCTTCAGTCAAGAGACGTCGAGTGTTGTCACGGGCCCACTTGGGCATGAAACACTCGCAGCCCTCAATCAAATTCTAAACCTAATCCTAAGAAAGAAAATGAAAATCTAGAAAGAAAGAGAGGGTTGGGAGGAAGTTACCAAATTGGAGTCCCTATGCTAAAGACTTGCAAAACAAAACAAAATAAGTTAGTTTCTGAAGTAAACCAAATCTAAAGAGTTAGAAAATCTAGAAAGTCAGAAAGAGTTTACCAAATTAGAAGTTCTATCTTAACAACCTACAGAATAGAAAATAAGTTAGTTCTATGAATCAGAATAAAAATTAAAATTAGTAAAATCCTAATCTTAAACTAACTCTAAATCCAATTAATTTCAGAAAATCGTAGTGGCCGTCGGTCCTTCTAAGAACGGCGCTAAAACTTGTTCACTCCCCAAGTATAGGGTTGTGATGTAGTAATAACTCGGTAAGACCGAGGTCGAATCCACAGGGACTGAAACCTGTACGTTATCTAAAAATAACCAGATCTAAAACTAGGCTAAGATGAAATCTAAACCAATTATGATTTGAGGAATAATGATGAAATAATTAAACTAAAATTTAAGAAAATTCAGAAGTGGGAAAACTAGGGATTCAGAGGATCCACTTGTAGAGATCAGGGAGATCTTATGCCTGTATTATAAATCAGGAAAATTAACTGAACTGCCATTGATATAGGTTTCAAGAGATGAAAGGTGTATGAATTAGAATGGATTTCATCACCAAACTATGCCCAGGAGACAAAGCAAACAACAGAATTAATTTAATTACCAACCAATCAACATGCCATGAAGGTTAGGAAGGGTACCGACATCCAACCATGCCCAGGAGACGATAGTGAACAACAGGGCTTCCTGACGTCAGACACATAAAGAGGAAAAGAACATGCTCAAAGCCATTGCAGACCCATTGTAATTTCAGTCACAACAGACCATTAAAGACTGAAAACATTCCCTTAATAAAAACCTAAATCAACATCAAATTCAGTCTAAACAAAGGCACAAGCAAAGAGTTCCCATCACACTACAAGCTTCACCTCTTAGCCCTAGCTAAGAGGTTTAGCCACACATGAGTGGACTAGATCTCTCAAAATAAAATAAATAAAATAAATCAGCAAAAGAAAAAACAAACTCTTTTTCTCTCTTTCTCTCTCTCTCCTCGCGTCTCCAAGCTTCCAACCGTCCAAGTCCAAGCCTCCCCCCAGATGATGATTCCTTCCTCTCTTCTCTCTCTCTCTTTTATAACAACAGTAAGGGAAGCCCGTCCAAGGGAGAGTCCGTGCTGGAGTGCTGGAGTCGGTAAACATCCGTTTTAGAAACTGCCTGCGAAGGCTTTTATGCAGCCAGGAAAACAGTCTTCCAACTCCCTCGGTCCTTGCTTCCTTCTCAAAGAAATATGTTCCCTGAGGTGTTTCGGAGTGGCCTACATGATGAACGGTGCAGATCAACCATCGGATCATCGTTGAAATCACATCACATCCCGCGAAAGGCGGACTGCGTCTGGACACAAACAGGGGCGTGCGTTGATCGCACTGCGACTCTGGTGGGGCCCACTTCAGTATTATTTTGACGAATCCACTCCGTACACCGCATTACCCTCTGAATTTCGGTCAGGAAGGGTTGAATTCTTTTCAGTTTTGGTGTGGCCCACAGAGCTTTTCTTGCTGCCGTTCAACTCACGTTTGAACGATTAAAAAAACATCCTCCGCTGTAGTCCGAAATTCTGCCACCTAGGCAGTGGTAATAGAGGCCACGCCGAGCTAATTAACGGTCTGGATCAGACCTGTGATCGGTGATGGTGGCCCACAAATAGCCACCCGCAGGCTCTGTTGCGAACAGAGCCCGTGCGTATCACTGTGCGTGATCTATGGAGCCCATAATCCTTCGTGATTAGAAAATCCATGTCGTCCATTATCTTGGTCTCAAAAAAATCGGTCTGATCTGGTCCATTTTGGGTGGTTTCTGACGTGGCCTACTTGATTTTACAATCTGCCGTCCGACTTGCACTCGGTCGGTATTTCTTTTTGTATGCGAGCATGGGGTTGGGAAAGCTTCCTCTGTATGGTTGATCTGACCTCTTGGACATAATGAGCAGCTTGGATTATAATTTGGATGATCATGGTGGGCCACCGCCAGTCTCAGTGGACGGACATGCGAAAAGCAGAAACACGGGAGTTGCCTCCTGATTTTTACGGTCAAAGGCGGTTTGACCGTCTTTGGTCTTACCGTGCACAGCTCGTGTTCTCGTGCCCTATACACACACCACTCAAGGTGGGGTCCACTACGATGTTCATTAGAAATCCGCTCCGACCATCCATTCTGTCATATCATTCAATCCATGGGGACTGAAGATGAAGCGTATCCAGACATTAGGTGTGCCCCACTTAGTGAATCAAGGGGCTGATCTGTCCGTTGGGCTGCTTTCGCGATGATCCGACGGATGAATTTCGACGTGTACAATTAATATATGGTCTTCAGGTCTTGTATGAAGTTTCGAGCCAATCAGATGGTAGAAACCCCGTGATCTTGCACTCTGAACCAATTTCGGGCCACTTGAACTTCAGTTTCTCGATTTTCGTGGATCTCCGGTGTGTAAATTCGATGATCTTGGTCCCCTGGGGTCCGTCCCTTGCTTTGGTGTCATCAGAGCATTAAATCCATGCTTTTTAGGAACTTTTTACCGTTCATGCTCTCAAATACACCCTGTATCACAAACACAGTTAAAACCGGGCGTTAAACAATATTGTGCTCGTAAATCTAGGTAATAAATGGGGTCTGATATGCAATATTTGACCCTCAACACAACCCCCAACCAGCATTTTGCTAGTTCCGAGCAAAATATGCGAAAAATAAGTTGAGAATTACGAGACAATTCTTGTAAAGCCGAGTGATATTTTGAAAAACAATCCAGGCATGAGAAATCTTAAGATTCATGAATGTTGATTATCAATTTATCCTGGCCTCTCATGCACGGTGAATTTCATAATCAAGTTCAAATATTAATCCATAAACTAGAATAATAAACATTGAGTTCCATGGGTGTAGAGTGTAATCCCTACTTTCAACATTAATATTCAATTCTTTATTTCAGGATTTCGTTGGTAATCAACAAGAGAATTCATGATAACCAAAACTTGCCTCACAGATCATTCTTTCATTTTTCTAGTTTTTTTTTTTTTTTTTTTTTTTTTTTTTTTTTTTTTTAAGGTAACCTTAAGAAGGGGAGTCCAATCCTCACCTATAGGGAGCAAACCTATGGTGAAGATCGTACACCTAAACCGTTTTCATATATTATCCATGACGAATTAAATCCACACCTATAGGGAGCAAACCTATGGTGAAGATTATTCGACTTACTCTTTCAATTCTTCTTTATAAACTGATGCTGAAATTTTTATTTTTCAGGCTGGTTCTTTTCATGCTCAGTGATTACCAAATTAACCCTTCAGTTTCAAACTGAAATCTTAATGTATAAGCGAGATGTGACATGGGAAACCATGACTCAATCAATGTTTACAACTGCTAATCATGGATTAATAATTCAGACTTAACTGTGAAATCTAACGGACAACTGAATCCAAGAGTCATGAATTACCAACATTACGTATCTTGCAATTCTAAATCCAAGATAGTTGTCAAAATCACTTCAAATTCAAGAGAATTTCCAGAAAAAATTTTAAATTTTTTTACAATTTTTGCTCAAGACTTAGAAAAACACTGATTAGGTAACCTAATCTCCCTGTGTTGAGGGTCAAATATTACATATTAGACCCCATTTATTACCTGGATTTACGGGTATGATACTGTTTAACGCCCGGTTTTAATTGTGTTTTGTTGCAGGATGCAATCAGGAGCTTAAACTGAAATTGGGTATTAAAAGCGTGGATTTGGCACTCCGATGTCACAAAAGCAGGGGACGGACTCCTGGGGATTGGGATCGACGATTTTACACAGCCAAGATCTGAAAAAAATCAAGAAACTGACGCTCAAGTGGCCCGAAAGTCAACCAGAATGCAAGATCACAGGTTTCCCACCATCCGTTTATCCCGAAATGTCATACACGACCTGAAGAACATATATTAACCGTACACGTCAAATTTCAGCCGTCGGATCCCCCTAGAAGTGGCCTAACGGACAGAGCAGCCCATAAAACTCTGACTTGGGGCTCACCTGATGGCTGGATATACTTCAACTTTGGTCTCAACCACTTAAACTGGGTATCAAATTTGATGGACGGAGCATATTTCTCACGAACATCATGAAGGACTTCACATGGGGATCTGCGCGTGCACTTCGCATGTGCACTGGACGTGCGCCGGATCAAGATCCAGTCAAAGATCAGTAAGACCCGATCCCAGAGACAGCGTCCGCACGCTGTATCGATGGCCGATCACAGTGGGCCACATCCGTCGCCCAAACGAATGATCTGAACCATCCATGTGCTCCGTAGGGTGGCCAATACCCTGTTCAGTACATTCTTCAGTTCCCATGCACGCACACACAAGTAACCCACGATCAAACGCAAGACGGACGGCTAGAAGATCGAGTACCATGGGCTGCATAAAAATTAAGAAAAATCAGTGTTTTTTGAACGGTTTTCCGAGGAGAATGAAATGGACGGCATGGATTGTCCATATGATGATGATCAGGGACCCCCTGACCATCACAGAACGCGCAGACTCTGTTCGCAAACAGAGCCTGCGGACGAAGCTCAGTGGGCCACCATCATCACTCTTTTCAATGATCCAAGCCGTTCATCTGCTCTGACAGGTCCCAGTGACCTTCGCCTAGGTGTCACTTTTCTACCATGCGATCTAGTGCAAGATCCCAGCCGTTAAACGGAGAACGAACGGTCGGGTGAGATCTGTGGTGGACCACACCTAAATCAAACTAATCTGGACACTCCTGAACGATTTTTCGAGAGAGTTCCATTGAACGGAGTGGATTTCGTGGATATCGAAAGGGGTGGGCCCCACTGACTGCCAGAGTTCTCAGCGTAAGACTCTGTTACGCGTCCGGAAAATCCAGGTTTTGCGAGCGACTGCGGGCCATCACCGGAGATCAGATGGAAGATCTGACCCATCCATCATGCTCCTCGTCCAAAAGCGTCCCAGAGGACGTTGATTTTACAGAAATGGATGCAAGGAAAATGGGAACTCGGAAGCCACGAATTTAAGCTGCGTGAAGAGTGGTGTCGCCGTTGCTACGAAAATTCTCCTCCATCCAGGACTCCAGCATGGACTCTCCCTTGGACGGGCTCCCCTTGCTGTTATTATAAAAGAGAGAGAGAGAAGAGACGAACGGATTATCATCTCGGGTTGGAGGCGTGGAGACGTGAGGAGAAAGAGAGAAACACAGGGAGTAGAGTTTGGGTTGTTTTTATTGTTTTCTTCTTCTTTCTTTTCTCTATTTTGTCATGAGATCTAGTCCACTCATGTGTGGCTAAACCTCTTAGCTGGGGCTAAGAGGTGAAGCTTGTAGCGTGATGGGAGGTCTCTTTGCTTGTACCTTTGTTTAGACTGAATTGATGTTGATTTGGGTTTTTATTAAGGGAATGTTTTCAGTCTTTAATGGTCTGTTGTGACTGAAATTACAATGGGTCTGCAATGGCTTTGAGCATGTTCTTTTCCTTTTGATGTTTATGATGACAGGAAGCCCTGTTGTTCACCATTGTCTCCTGGGCATGGTTGGATGACGGTACCCCTTCCTAACCTTCATAAACATGTTGATTGGTTGGTAATTAGATTAATTCTGTTGTTTGCTTTGTCTCCTGGGCATGGTTTGGTGATGGAATCCATTCTAATTCATATACCTCTCATCTCTTGAAAATTATATCAACGGTGGTTCAGTTAATTTCCCTGATTTTCAATCTAGGCATAAGATCTCCCTGATCTCTACAAGTGGATCCTCTGAATCCCTAGTTTCCCTTCTCTGAATTTTCTCCTAAGTTTTGGATTAAATATTTCACCATTATTCCTCGAATTACAAATCAATTTAGATTTCATCTCATTCTAGTTCTACATCTAGTTAATTTTCAGATTACGTACAAGTTCCAGTCCCTTGGGATTCGACCTCGGTCTTACCGAGTTATTACTACATCACAACCCTATACTTGGGGATTGAACAAGTTTTTGGTGCCGTTGCTGGGGACTGACGGCTACGATTTTCTGAAATTAATTGGATTTAGAGTTAGTTTAAGATTAGGATTTTACTAATTTTAATTTTGTTTTTTTCTTTAATTCATAGGACTAACATATTTTCTATTCTGTAGGTTGTTAAGATAGAACTTCTAATTTGGTAAACTCTTTCTGATTTGCTAGATTTTCTAACTCTTTAGATTTGATTTGCTTTAGAAATTTCTTCTATTTAGAAACTAACTTATTTTGTTTTATTTTGCAGGTCTTTAGCTTAAGGACTCCAATTTGGTAATCTCCTTCCAACCCTCTTTTCTTTCTAGATTCATATTTTCTTTCTTAGGATTAGATTTAGGATTTGATTGAGGGCTGTGAGTGTTTCATGCCCAAGTGGGCCCGTGACGACACTCGACGTCTCTTGACTGAAGGAGGATTAGTTGAGGGGTTGACTGTCCATCGCAGGACTAGACACCGCTCGAATTCCCCTGAGTTAATTGAGGTTATGGCTACAAATCAACCTCAAGCACTACCTCAACATGTGGATGAGGAAGTACATGAGGTTATGACTACAAATCAACCTCAAGCACTACCTCAACATATGGATGAGAATGAGGTGCATCAAGCACCCCCACCTCGTACTTTACGAGATTATTTACAATTGGCGAGGGTGAGTACGCCCTCATTTATGATTTTTCCTGAAAACATAGGACAGATGGACATCAAGCCAGGAGTTATCCAACTCCTTCCTAAATTCCATGAGCTTGAATCAGAAAGTCCATACTTACATTTGAAAGAGTTCGATGAGATTATAGCCACCTTATACTTTCTCAATGTATCCGAGGATACAATCAGGCTGAAACTCTTTTCCTTTTCCTTAAAAGAGAAGGCTAAGACGTGGCTACATTCACTGCGTCCTTGATCCATTGGCACATGAAATGATATGCAGAGGGAATTCATAAAGAAAGTCTTCCCATATCATAAAACAATTACCCTCAGAAAAGCAATCATGAACTTTGCCCAAAAGGAAGATGAAACATTCTTCCAATGTTGGGAAAGGTTTAAGGATCTGGTCAGTTAATGCCCACAACACGGCTTTGAAACGTGGCGCATTACAAATTTTTTCTACGATGGACTGACATCTTCCATGCGCCAAATGGTCGAGACAATGTGCAATGGAGAGTTCATTAATAAAGATATTGACGAGGTATGGGATTACCTCGACAGTCTGAATCTGAAAAAACACAATCTTGGGACTATTACCCAAAATCAAACACCACGTCTAGGCCAACTCAATCTAAGGAGAAAGGTGGATTGTATCTCCTGAAAGAAGAGGATGATCTCAATTATAAAGTGACTAATCTTATAAGAAAATTTGAGGCCATGGAAGGAAAGAAGAATAAGGTCAATGAAATTGTCTGCGGCATCTGTGATTGCAACATTCACACAACTGAAAACTGTCCTACAATACCTGCCTTTCGAGGAGTGTTGAATGAACAAGCCAATGCCGTGAACAACTATCAAAGACCTTTTACTGGACCCAACTCCAATACATATAATCCTGGTTGGAAAAATCATCCAAACTTTAGTTGGAGAAATGGACAAACGGCTACCCCCCAAGTTTTTTTTCAAAATCCAAATCAGGGGAAACCTCAAGAAGAACTAGTTCAAAATCTCATACAAGAGCTGACTCAAGCAGTGCGTGGACTTACAGACTTTATGCAAAAAATAGATTCACGTATGACGGTTATAGAAAAGGGGATGCTTCCTGCACAACCGCTCCCCAATCCTAAACCGCAATACGAGATAAATGATCCCAGCTCTTCAAATCAAATGGGACATGCTAAATCCATCACCACTCTTAGGAGTGGGAAGATCATTGATAAAACCCTTCCGGTTAGGCCCGAAAAGCCTCAAGAACCCGATGAGGACAATAATGATGGATCTCATGATGCCCCACAAAATTTAGAACCAGAACTTCTAGAGAAGCCAGTTGCTCCGTTCCCCCAACGGTTGGTTGTACCAAAACATCTTTCTAACTCTCAGGATATTCTGGAGGTGTTGAAATAAGTGAAAGTCAACATTCCTCTACTTAATGTAGTAAAACAGGTTCCTCTATATGCAAAATTTCTGAAAGACCTATGTACGACCAAAAGACGGCAAAGCATTCAAAAGAAGATATTTTTGACTGAGAAAGTAAGTGCCATCCTGAAGCAAGACGTGCCGCAGAAATTCAAGGATCCCGGTAGCCCAACCATATCATGTGTAATCGGGAACCAACGAATTGATCATGCACTTCTTGACTTGGGAGAGAGCGTCAATCTAATCCCCTACTCGGTATACAAACAGTTAGGGTTGGGTGAGTTAAAACCTACCCTAACCACACTACAACTTGCCGATCGAACTGTTCGTGTACCAAGAGGGATTATTGAGGATGTGTTAGTCCAAGTCGATAAATTTTACTACCCTGTAGATTTTATCATCCTGGACACCGAACCCATCAACAACATGAGCACTCAGATTCCCGTCATTCTTGGTCACCCATTCCTTGCCACGTCAAATGCAATCATCAATTGTATGAATGGTGTCATGACTATGTCTTTTGAAAATTTGACATTGGAGTCAAACATCTTTTTCAATAACGGCAGCAACGTAGAGGATGATGACGATGTCCACGACATTAACATGATCGATACTTTCGTGGAAGATAGGACACCCCTTACCTTATCTCTCGATCCTCTGAGACGTGCTTGGCCCACTCCCATGAGTTTGATGATGATATGATTAGGGAGACGTGTGCCTTGCTTGATACCGCACCGGTATTGCAAGTTAACCGGTGGAGGCCACAATTTGAAGAATTGCCACAAACTGATGTAGTGCCTCTACCGTCTAACCTCAAGGCACTGAAGCTTGACCTAAAACATTTGCCCTCTGATTTGAAATATGCCTATTTAGGTCAAGAGGAGACATACCCGGTGGTGATCTCTGCCCACCTGGAGAAAGAACAGGAGAGTATGCTCATATCTACTCTCATTAAGCATAAAGGAGCCCTAGGATGGACGATAGCGGACCTCAAGGGAATCGGCCCCTCGATTTGTACTCACCACATATATCTTGAGAAAAATGCGAAGACCGCTCGGCAACCACAACGTAGACTAAATCCAAACATGAAGGAAGTGGTCAAGGCCGAGGTTCTCAAACTATTGGATGTGGGTATCATATACCCTATATCTGATAGTCAATGGGTGAGTCCAACTCAGGTGGTTCCTAAGAAGTCCGGAATCATCATCGTAGCCAATGCTAATAATGAACTCGTGCCAACTAAAGTCACTACTGGTTAGAGAATGTGCATTGACTACAGAAAGTTGAATACCGTCACAAGGAAGGATCACTTTCCTTTGCCCTTCATCGATCAAATCTTAGAAAGGCTAGCTGGTCATTCCTATTACTGTTTCCTTGACGGGTATTCGGGCTATAATCAGATTGAAATCGCCCCTGAGGACCAGGAAAAGACCACATTTACATGTCCCTACGGCACTTTTGCTTACCGAAGGATGCCATTTGGACTATGTAATGCCCCTGCCACCTTTCAGCGATGTATGCTGAGTATCTTTTCTGATATGGTGGGATCTAGAGGTCTTCATGGACGATTTCTCTATCTATGGTTCATCTTTCAGCAAGTGCTTGGAAAGTCTTAAATGTGTGCTGAAAAGATGTGAAGAAAAGAATCTGGTACTTAATTGGGAGAAGTGTCATTTCATGGTTTATAAGGGGATTGTCCTTGGACATATCATCTCGTCCAAGGGAATTGAGGTAGATAAGGCAAAAATCAATTTTATCTCTAACCTACCTCCACCCAAGAACATCAGAGACGTGCGATCCTTCTTAGGACATGCAGGGTTTTACAGGCGATTCATAAAGGACTTTAGTCTCCTCTCTTGTCCTTTATGTAATATTCTTCAAAATGATGTTCCATACGAGTGGACTGAGCAATGCTAGGAAGCTTTCACCAAGCTTAAAGGCATGTTAACCACTGCACCCATCATACAGCCACCCGACTGGAGCCTTCCTTTTGAGCTTATGTGCGACGCTTCTGATTATGCTCTTGGAGCGGTTCTAGGCCAGAGAAAAGATAAGAGGCCCTACGTCATCCATTATGCGAGTAGGACTTTAAATCCTGCCCAAGTGAACTACTCGACTACAGAAAAGGAACTTTTAGCCGTGGTGTTCGCCTTGAACAAATTTAGGTCCTACTTGATCGGATCCAAGATCATTATCTATACAGATCATGCGGCACTGAAGTATCTTCTTTCCAAGAATGATTTTAAGCCCCGCCTGATATGATGGATCCTTTTACTCCAAGAATTTGATTTGGAAATTAAAGATAAAAAGGGAGTAGAGAACGTAGTGGCCGATCACCTTTCTCGCCTTAATACCTCGATTTCCTTGAGGCGACCCATATCAATGACATGTTCCACGATAAACAAGCTTCGTAGTCTCCTATTCACCTTGGTTCGGATATTGCTAATTATCTTGCTACGGGTTTCATACCGTCACATTGGATCACAAGAAGATAAGAAGAAATTTTTCACCGAGGTGCATAAATTCTTCCGGGATGATCCATACTTGTTTAAATATTGCCCGGACCAAATCTTGAGGAGATGTGTGCAGACGATGAGCATCGAGTGTCATCTCCTTTGTCACTCACAGCTGTGGTGGTCACTTTTCGCAAAAAAGACCATGGCAAGATTCTGTAGTGTGGCTTTTATTGGCCAACTATGTTCAAGGACACTCATGAGTTTTGCAAAGCTTGTGAGCATTGTCAGAAATTGGGAGCATTGTCCCATCGAAATTTGATGCCCTTGAATCCCGTTCTTATCATAGAGGCATTTGATTTTTGGGGCATCGATTTCATGGGACTATTCCCCCAATCTTTTGAAATTTATATATTTTGCTCGTCGTAGACTATGTCACTAAATGGGTCGAAGCGATTCCGTGTCGGAATAATGACCATCGCACGGTCATTAAATTCCTAAAAGAAAACATCATTTCCCGATTTGGAACGCCTCGAGCCATTATTAGTGATGGGGGCTCACACTTTTGTAATAGGCCATTCGAGAGTTTAATGAAGAAATACGGTATCTCTCATAAAGTGAGCACCCCATACCACCCACAGACAAGTGGGCAAGCTGAGATTTCTAATAGGGAGATCAAACACATTTTTGAGAAAACGGTTAACCCTGACCGTAAGGATTGGTCAATTTGATTGACCGATGCCTTGTGGGCTTACCGTACTGCTTTTAAAACCCCTATTGGAATGTCTCCCTTTAGACTCGTCTATGGGAAGGTTTGCCACTTGCCTGTGGAGTTGGAACATAGAGCCTACTGGGCGATCAAAAATCTAAATTTCAATTTGGACAACGCTGGCTCGCTACGCAAACTTCAGTTGAATGAACTTGAAGAAATCCGGAATGACGCGTACAAGAACTCGAGAATTTACAAGGATAGGATGAAGGCATTTCATGACCAACATATTCTACGAAAATCATTCACGCCAGGTCAGAAAGTCTTTTTATATAATTCTCGATTACATCTCTTTCCGGGTAAGCTTTGATCTCATTGGACCGGCCCTTACATTGTTGTTACTGCTTATCCTCATGGGGCCGTTGAGATAAGAGATCCCGACAATGGTAAGGAGTTTAAAGTAAATGGACATCGATTAAAACCATTTGTCGAGAAATTTGATTCAGAGGACCTGTCCATGCCTCTGACTGATCCTCATTTACCAGGAATGATCTCCTAGTCTGATGGAGGTATAGGTAGGTTTCCTGTTTTCATAGGACTAGGGTAGTTTGCTGTATGTTATTTTCCTAGTTAGTTCAATGTTTGTGGGTAACATTACTGCAAACCCTCACGAGACTACAACTCGTCCACTAGGGGCAACCTAGGGGTTTAAAGGCTTGTTGCATGTGCTAAATGGAATCGAGAGCACCTGCGAAAGTGGTATAGATAGAATTGTTATTTTATTTTGTTAGTTTTGTGTCGCTCTCTCTCTCTCGTGTTGATTGGATTCCATGCTTCTATCTCTTGGAAAGTCTCTCTCGATTCATCATCCAGGTACTATCTTCCCATCACTTTGCATTTACTTTCGTTGTCCCATGTGCATTCCATGCTCATATCTTTTACATTGAGGACAATGTAGCTTTTAGGTTGGGGGTGGGAGATTAGGTAACCTAATCAGTGTTTTCTTCGTCTTGAGCAAAAATTGTGAAAATTTTTATAATTTTTCTGCACTTTCTGGTGAATTTGAAGTGATTTTTGACAACCATCTGTGATTTAGAATTTTAGGATATGGAATGTTAGTGATTTACTCCTCTTGGATTCAGTAGCTGTTAGATTTCACAGTTAAGTTGAATTGTTAATCCATGATTAGAAGTTGTAAACATTGACTGAGTCATGATTTCACAGGACACATCTCGCTTACACATTAAGGTTTCAATTCATATTGAAGGATTAACTTGATAATCACTAAGCATGAAGGAACCAGTCTGAAAATTTTGCTATCAGGGTATGAAGAAGAATTGAAAAGGTTGGGCAAATAATCTTCACCATAGGTTTGCTCCCTATAGGTGTAAATTTAACTCCCCATGGATGATATATGAAAAAGGTTTAGGTGTACGGTCTTCACCATAGGTTTGCTCCCTATAGGTGAGGATTGGACTCCCCTTCCTGGCGTTACCTTTAAAAAAAATAATAATAATAATAAATCAAAGGCTGAAAGAAAGAAAAAGAATGATCTATGAGGGACCTTTTAGTTTAGGTTTTGGTTGTCCTGGATGCACTTGTGGTTACCAACGTTATCATGGAACAGAGAATTGAATATTAATGTTGAAAGTCGAGATTATACTATACATCTTTGGAACTTAATGTTTAGAATTTCTCTAATTGATGGATTAATACTGTGCACTTGATTATGAGGTTTGTCGTCTGCTTGAGTCTAGGAGAGAGTAATGGCCAATATTTGTGAATCCTAAAATTCTAGCATCTGGTTTAATTTTCAAAAATTACTTGAGCTTCACAAGAATTATCTCGTAATTCTCAACTTAATTTTCGCATATTTTGCTCGGGACTAGCAAAATGCTGGTTGGGGGTTGTGTTAAGGGTCAAATATTACATATTAGACCCCATTTATTACCTGGATTTACGGGTATGATACTGTTTAACGCCCGGTTTTAATTGTGTTTTGTTGCAGGATGCAATCAGGAGCTTAAACTGAAATTGGGTATTAAAAGCGTGGATTTGGCACTCCGATGTCACAAAAGTAGGGGATGGACTCCTGGGGATTGGGATCGACGATTTTACACAGCCAAGATCTGAAAAAAATCAAGAAACTGATGCTCAAGTGGCCCGAAAGTCAACCAGAATGCAAGATCACAGGTTTCCCACCATCCGTTTATCCTGAAATGTCATACACGACCTGAAGAACATATATTAACCGTACACGTCAAATTTCAGCCGTCGGATCTCCCTAGAAGTGGCCTAACGGACAGAGCAGCCCATAAAACTCTGACTTGGGGCTCACCTGGTGGCTGGATATACTTCAACTTTGGTCTCAACCACTTAAACTGGGTATCAAATTTGATGGATGGAGCAGATTTCTCACGAACATCACGAAGGACTTCACATGGGGATCTGCGCGTGCACTTCGCATGTGCACTGGACGTGCGCCGGATCAAGATCCAGTCAAAGATCAGTAAGACCCGATCCCAGAGACAGCGTCCGCACGCTGTATCGATGGCCGATCACAGTGGGCCACATCCGTCGCCCAAACGGATGATCTGAACCATCCATGTGCTCTGTAGGGTGGCCAATACCCTGTTCAGTACATTCTTCAGTTCCCATGCACGCGCACACAAGTAACCCACGATCAAACGCAAGACGGACAGCTAGAAGATCGGGTACCATGGGCTGCATGACATTAGAAATCAGGAGGCAACTCCCATGCACACGCACAGGCACCATCAAAAACTTGATGTTTTATTTAAACCAACACGATTTAAATGATTTTTAAACTCGCAAGTATACGAATCAGATGCAGATATGGTACGTATTACGAGATCGTTCTCACGAGGACTGGTCGTCACAATTCAAATCTATGACTCTCCTTAACTAATCCAACAAATAATGGAATGAACTACTAAGCACAATTTTAGGAAAAAAAATAATTAAGAACAGGGAAGAAAATTCAATCAGAGAAAGAGCACTAGGACTTTCGAATCCACCCCTAATTATCCTAACCCTTGTTTTGTCTGTCGATTCACCTTGATCTAGATTGATACCACTTATATAGAGAAAGCACAATCTGTGTCCTTAATCGGGCATACAGAATGTCTAATTCCTTTAAGCAATGCCATGAATAACATATCCCATGTCCTTGGTCGGGTACATGGAATGTACATTCATTAAAGCACCCTGTCTCTTCCTCTATAGGAAACTTGTTCTTGATCAGACCCAAGCACCTATAATAAGCATCCAAACAACATCCATATATATACTTTGGTCAAGTTCATAAATGGAGAAGTATAGAATTTAAACCCATAAAGCCCACTTAGAGAAAGAAATAAATTAATTAATGTTCAAAGTAAATCAACCAATACAAGAGTTAATCAAATTAGGGGCTTCATCTCAGCCCTAGCTGAGAGATTAGTGACCCATAAAATCCATTAAACAGATGAAATAAAATTCATAAAAAAAAGGAACGTCAAACCGCTCAATCTCTCTCTTCTTTCTTCTCTTTCTTCTCTTTCTTCTCTCCCTTGCTCTGAATCTGGAATTCCCTGGTTCTGAATGCCTTACCCATGTCCAAAACTCCCCTTTTATAGCTGTTGGATGGCTGGGGTCGGTGGCAGAGTCATAGAAGGACTCGGAGTACAAATTTTCGCAGCCGTGATCAGTGGGCCCCACAGAGGCATTTTCTGGAAAATCCACCCCGTCCATTGGATTCAGGACGAAATTTCAGTCAAGAATGGGTGGTTTTGAAGGTCCATTAGCGCGGCCCACAGAAGAAATCTCAAAAAACTCTGTTTTGAATGTCACGAGACCGCCTGTTTGTGGCCTTTGTATCACGCACGTGTGTACGCATGGGAGTAAACTATCAGTATGGTTTTGTAGTATTCATGGCCCTCTACACGATGGACGGATTGGATCGGCCGGAAGGACGACGTACGGAGCCCAAAAACTTTCGCAAAACAGACAGCCGTCGGACGTACGCGGACGCCAAACCGACGCTGTGATGATCAGTGGGTCCCACCTTGATGTTTATTGTGAAATCCAAACCGTTCATAGAATTGATCTCGAAATTTCGGTCAGAAACATGCATTTTTTCCTCCATTTTTGTGTGGCCCACAGAGTTTAAAACTCACCATCCGTTTTGCTATTGGATAGTTAAAAATCTCACCACTTGATGTCTTCACATTTCGTTAGCTAGGCGTGGGGTATGTCCGCCCCAGGAAGAGGATGGACGGCTTGGATTGTCCATTTGGACAACGAGTGGGGCCCACAACCGACGACCGCAAGTCGTCTTCGCAGACGCTGGAATGGCGGACGCGGTTTTGAAGACGGGCGCGGGTCAGCGCTCAGCTGACCGTCCGGGCAGTGCGGTGTGGTGCGGGTACACAGGCGCTCCATGCACACGCCACACATACAAGGCCCACTGTGATGTACTTCAGAAATCTAATCCGACCATCTGTTTTATCTTGGCCTATAATGAATTAGGACCAAATTTGAGGCAAATCTAGATGCCAGGTGGGCCCAGAATCATGATTCTGAGGGCTGATCTGTCTGTTGGACCACTTGCCGAGATCTTCAATGGCTGAAATTTAATATGTACGGTTAATTTATGGCCCCCATCACATGTATGAAGTTTCGAGTTGATCGGATGGCGGGAAACATGTGATCTTGCATTCTGGACCCTTTTCGGGCCCCTTTGGCTTGCTTTCCTCAGATCCCAGGCATGTAAAATCTTCATTATTGGTTTTCTGGAGTTCATCCCGTGCTCTGGTAATTTTGAAACATGAAATCCATGTTTTTAACATCAATTTTCAATTAAAGCTCCTGATTTTATCTTGTAACAGAAACACGAGTAAAACACTCCATTAAGCCTTATCATGTACGTAAATTTAGGCAATTACTGGGGTCTGATATGCAATATTTGACACTCATCACAACCCCCAACTAGCATTTTGCTAGTCCCGAGCAAAACATGCGAAAAATAATTTCAGAAATAAAAGACAATTCCTGTAAACTCAAGTGACTTGTGAACAGATAGCTGAGATGTGAAAATTCTAAGATTCATGATCGGTGTGTGAAATTTTTCTCTTGGAATCAAGCTCTCAGCAAATTTCATAATCAAGTTTAAAATATTAATCCATTAATTTGAACAATTTTAAACATTGAATTCCATGAGTGTATAGTGTAATCTCGACTGACAATCATTAAAAGATCCAATTGTCAATTTCATGATATCATTAGTAATTTGTGACAACCAAACCTGAAACCAACACTTGCCTTACAGATTTAACTTTTCATTTTACCATCTTTTGATTTTCTTTATGAATAGTACGCCAAGGAAGGGAATCAAATCCTCACCTATAGGGAGCAAACCTATGGTGAAAACTCGTTGCCATATTATTTCCAAATGTTAATCATGGGAGATAAAATCTACACTTATAGGGAGCAAACCTATGGTGAAGATTATGCAACTTACCCTTTCAATTCTTCTTTAAAAACTGATGCTAAATTTTTTTTTTATTTTTCAGACTGGTTCCTTTCATGCTTAGAGATTACGATTACCAAGTTATCATTTAATATCGAACTGAAAACTTAATGTGTAAGCGAGATCTGATATGTGAAATCATGGCTCAATCAATGTTTACAACTTCTAATCATGAATTATCAATTCAAAATTGACTGTGAAATCAAGCAGATGGCCAAATCCAAGAGTCATAAGTTACGAACATCACGTATCTTATAATATTAAAATCACAACTATCCTTCAAAATCACTTTGAATTCAATAGAAATTCCATAAAAAATTTTAAGATTTTCACAAATTTTGCTCAAGACCAAGAAAATACTGATTAGGTAACCTAATCTCCCACCCCCAACCTAAAATCTACATTGTCCTCAATGTAAAAGAAATAAGCAAATAATGCACATGGGACAACGAGAGTAAAAGAGGAATGAGGGAAAGATAGTACCTGGACGGAGAATCAAGAGGCTTTCTCAAAAAATTTCAACGTAAAAGCGAGTTAGCACAAGAGAGAAATCAACAGAAGAAAAAAATAACAAAAAAAAACAAAAGAAGATCCTACCTATACCACTTTCGCAGGTGCTCTCAATTGCATTTAGTGCATGCAACAAGCCTTTAAACCCCTAGGTTACCCCTAGTGGACGAGTTGTAGTCTCGTGAGGGTTTGCAGTAATGTTACCCACAAACATTGAACTAACTAACTAGAAAAATGAAAAGGAATGAAATACAATAAAGCAAAAGGCTAGGTTGCCTCCCAAGAGCGCTAAGTTTAACGTCTTCAGCCAGACAAGAACGGGCCATGAATGAACTAACCTTTATAACCAGGGTCCGCCAAAGACATTACCTCAACACTTTCATTAACCGATCCCAGATAAGTGATGTGAATTCCCATGAGCTGTGCTATCTGCAATGAGGTAATTGACACTGTTGTCAAATAATTTAAGGACTTCTGCTCGAACGACTTCTTCCATGTTAGGATCACGCTTCCTTTGCATTTCAAGCGACATTTCCACAGCATGATCCATATATACAGTGGGGCATACTCCCTGTATTTCCACTATCTTCCGTTCAATTGCTGCCTTATATGCTCTAAGAACATTAAGCAGCCTGCTCACCTTTGTCTTCTCAGAGTTACAAACTGTGCTGTCAGGAAGAGTCTCAGAGGGATGAAGAGGTTCCACTTTCGCTCTCCATTTTTCAGTCTCCAATATAGGAGTAGAGTCGAGCAATGCATTGACTTCATGGATGGGACTATCAATGTCAAAATCCATACCCGATCGTGCTAAGCAGGTCTCAAGAGGATCTTCAAAAGATGTACGGAAGGAGTCCTGCACAAGGCTCTCGATCATGTCCACTTTAAATATGTCATCCAAATCTGTGGATTGTTGTCCTGCATTAAAAATATTGAGTTTAATATTCATGTTACCAAAGGACAATTTCATAACTCCATTCTTACAATTGAGAATAGCATTAGATGTGGCCAAAAATGGACGACCCAGAATGACTGGGATCTGACTATAAAGATTCTGGACAGGCTGAGTATCTATAACTATGAAATCCACTGGAAAATAAAATTTATCAACCTGGATTAACACATCTTCAATAACACCCCGGGGCACCTTGACAGATCTATCAGCTAGTTGTAATGTTACCTTAGTCAGTTTCAACTCACCTGGTTCTAGCTGCTCATAAACCGAATAAGGTAACAAATTAACGCTTGCCCCTAAATCAAGTAATGCTTTCCCGATCTTATGATCTCCTATGCTGCAAGAAATGGTGGGGGCTCCTGGATCCCTAAATTTAGGAGGGGTGTTATGTTGAATCATAGAGCTGAGCTGCTCTGCAATGAAGACCTCCTTATGAACATTCTGCTTACGCTTTTGAGTGCATAAATCTTTAAGAAACTTAGCGTAAGCAGGGACTTGTTTGATAGCGTCCAACAACGGGATGTTGACTTGCACTTTTTGAAACACATCCAAGATTTCATCAAAATTGTTTCTTTTCTTTATTGGTGCCAGACGTTGAGGAAAGGGTGCTTTGGGCACGTAGGGTGGCACATTAGTGGCTCTTGGAGAGTCAGAGAGCTTTTGAACTTTGGATGCATTGGTGTGACTCTCTGCTTCATCTTGATCTTCTGTTTTAGAATTTGATTCATCCCCAGGCATCTTTATTCTGTTATCAATCTGCTTGCCTGACCTAAGGGTAGTGATCGATTTGGCCTGTTCATGATATTGCCCTTGGTTGGAATTAAAGCCAATCTCATACTGTCCCTTTGGATTAGCCTCAGGTTGGCTAGGGAACTTGCCCTTCTCTCTCTCACTCAATGTGGCAGCTACTTGACCCATTTGTATTTCCAGCTTGGCAATGGATTGCGCATTTGCATGTAAGCTTTGCTAGTTGGCCAGTAAGGTTTGTTGGGTGTCTTTTTGGAATTGGAGAGAACTCTGCATAAAAAGATGGAGTGTATCCTCAAGATATGGTTTCCTTGATTGTGTAGGCAGTTGTTGATATTGTGGAAACTGTTGAAGTTGTTGACTGCCAACTTGGAGGTGCGGTTGCATGGGAGGATTTCCAGATGGTCCTCCTTGTTGTGGTCCCTTTGCCCAAGAGAAATTTGGATGCCTAGCCCACCCTGGGTTGTATGTGTTCAAGTAAGGATCATTTCTAGGTTTTTGAAAAGTGTTCATAGCATGAACTTGTTCAGAGAGAAGTTCTGGGGATGCTGCACCAGATGGACAAGACTGCATAGGATGGGCAGGACTAGAACATGTGACACATGCCTCGACTTGAGCTGTTTGTGGAGGTCCATTATTTAGTACTAGAGCATCAACTTTCTTTGTCAGGTTATCAAGCTTGGTGCACAGATCTGGCACGACTCCTATCTCATATATACCACCTCTCTTTTGTGGTTGGGGACTTCTGTCACCTCTATTTGAATAGTCCCATTGCTGGAAATTTTCGCACAAGGTTTCAAAGAAGTTCCACGCTTCGACATCACTTTTGGTCATGAATGACCCTCCACTGGTGGCATCAACCATATGACGGTTCTGGGGTGTCAGACCGTCATAGAAGTATTGAACTTGTTGCCACTTCTCAAAACCATGGTGAGGACATTTAAGAAGCAAGTCCTTCCATCTTTCCCAACATTCATGAAAGTGCTCGCCCTCTTTTTGTGTGAAGTTAGTAATTTCTCTTCGGAGGGCATTGGTTTTGTGAACGGGGAAGAACTTGTTTAAGAACTTCTTAGACAGTTGGTCCCATGTAGTGATAGATCCAACTTCTAGAGAATTCAACCATGCTTTCGACTTATCCTTCAAAGAAAAAAGGAAACAGGCGTAGGCGGATCGAATCGTCTGAGAAGTTTTGGAACTTAAAGGTGGAGCAAATGTCTAAGAATTCTTTTACATGATGATATGGGTCCTCCTTGTCCAATCCATAAAAGGATGGCAACAATTGTATAACTCCACGTTTAAGTTCAAAGTGTGCTGCCGTAGTGGTTGGCAACACTATGCATGAAGGCGCATTAAATTGGACAGGAGCTGAATAATCTTTGAGAGCCTTAACTTCAATCTCATTCGCCATTTCAAAAGAATTATTTCTCAATCTTTCACGCAATGTTCTTTCTATTTCAAAATCAAACGGTGCTAGTTCTATATTCAGAGATCTACGTCCTAGCATAAACTATGTTATATATAAAAAAAGAAAACTAAACTAAGATGCAATCTAAGAGAAATAAAACTAGACCTAGAAACTATGAGATTCTAAAACAAGTTAAAACTATGTAAATAAGAATGGGAAGAAAGAACCTGGAAAAGGAGATGATTGATGTCAGAAAAATAGGGAGCTCCTCCTTCACTTCCAATTTGGAGATCTATGTTAGAATCAACTTAGAAATTTGTGTCAGGACCCTACAAAATAGGAAACAGGTTAGTTTCTAAACATAAAATAAAAATAAAAACTTTAACCTAAAGTTAGTAAAATCCTAAGACTATGAATTATGATAAGAGAGAATCCTAAATTCAATTTGGAACGAAACAGTCCCCGGCAACGGCGCCAAAAACTTGATGTTTTATTTAAACCAACACGATTTAAATGATTTTTAAACTCAATCTTGTCGGGATTGAAGATCGGCTAGAAGATCGGGTACCATAGTCTCAGTGGATGATTTTCAGATTGAATGATTTTACTACCCTGACGTGGCGTGAATGATTTTACTACCCTGTAGATTTTAAAATCTGAATGATTTTACTACCCGGTAATTAGATTAATTCTGTTGGGACTGGAACTTCGTTGGGACTGGAACTTCGTTGTCCCATGTGTAGACCCATATCAATGACATGTTCCCTGATAAACTTCACGGGAGGTAAAACCTACCCTAACCACACAAAAACTTGTTCAATTCCCAAGTATAGGGTTGTGATGTAGTAATAACTTGGTAAGACCGAGGTCGAATCCCAAGGGACTGGAACTTGTACGTAATCTGAAAATTAACTAGATGTAGAACTAGAATGAGATGAAATCTAAATTGATTTGTAATTCGAGGAATAATGGTGAAATATTTAATCTAAAACTTAGGAGAAAATTCAGAGAAGGGAAACTAGGGATTCAGAGGATCCACTTGTAGAGATCAGAGAGATCTTATGCCTGGATTGAAAATCAGGGAAATTAACTGAACCACCGTTGATATAATTTTCAAGAGATGAGAAGTATATGAATTAGAATGGATTCCATCACCAAACCATGCCCAGGAGACAAAGCAAACAATAGAATTAATCTAATTACCAACCAATCAACATGTTTATGAAGGTTAGGAAGGGGTACCGTCATCCAACCATGCCCAGGAGACAATGGTGAACAACAGGGCTTCCTGTCGTCATAAACATCAAAAGGAAAAGAACATGCTCAAAGCCATTGTAGACCCATTGTAATTTCAGTCACAACAGACCATTAAAGACTGAAAACATTTCCTTAATAAAAACCCAAATCAACATCAATTCAGTCTAAACAAAGGTACAAGCAAAGAGACCTCCCATTACGCTACAAGCTTCACCTCTTAGCCCCAGCTAAGAGGTTTAGCCACACATGAGTGGACTAGATCTCATGACAAAGTAGAGAAAAGAAAGAAGAAGAAAACAATTAAAAACAACCCAAACTCTACTCCCTGTGTTTCTCTCTTTCTCCTCACGTCTCCACGCCTCCAACCCGAGATGATAATCCGTTCCTCTCTTCTCTCTCTCTCTCTCTCTTTTATAATAACAGCAAGGGGAGCCCGTCCAAGGGAGAGTCCGTGCTGGAGTCCTGGATGGAGGAGAATTTTCGCAGCAACGGCGACACCACTCTTCACATAGCTTAAATTCGTGGCTTCCGAGTTCCCATTTTCCTTGCATCCATTTCTGTAAAATCAACGTCCTCTGGGACGCTTTTGGACGAGGAGCATGATGGACGGGTCAGATCTTCCATCTGATCTCCGGTGATGGCCCGCAGTCGCTCGCAAAACCCGGATTTTTCGGACACGTAACAGAGTCTTACGCTGAGAACTCTGGCAGTCAGTGGGGCCCACCCCTTTCGATATCCACGAAATCCACTCCGTCCAATGGAACGCTCTCAAAAAACCGTTCAGGAGTGTCCAGATTAGTTTGATTTAGGTGTGGTCCACCACAGATCTCACCCGACGGTTCGTTCTCCGTTTAACGGCTGGGATCTTGCACTAGATCGCATGGTAGAAAAGTGACACCTAGGTGAAGGTCACTGGGACCTGTCAGAGCAGATGAACGGCTTGGATCATTGAAAAGAGTGATGATGGTGGCCCATCGAAAGCTTCGTCATGCAGGCTCGTTTTGCGCGAGCAGTCTGCGCATTCTGTGATGGTCGGTGGGTCCCTGATCATCATCATATGGACAATCCATGCCATCCATTTCATTCTCCTCGGAAAACCGTTCAGAAAACACTGATTTTTCTTAATTTTTATGCAGCCCATGGTACCCGATCTTCTAGCCGTCCGTCTTGCGTTTGGTCGTGGGTTACTTGTGTGTGCGTGCATGGGAACTGAAGAATGTACTGAACAGGGTATTGGCCACCCTACGGAGCACATGGATGGTTCAGATCATCCGTTTGGGCGACGGATGTGGCCCACCGTGATCGGCCATCGATATAGCGTGCGGGCGCTGTCTCTGGGATCAGGTCTTACTGATCTTTGACTGGATCTTGATCCGGCGCACGTCCAGTGCACATGCGAAGTGCACGCGCAGATCCCCATGTGAAGTCCTTCGTGATGTTCGTGAGAATTCTGCTCCATCCATCAAATTTGATACCCAGTTTAAGTGGTTGAGACCAAAGTTGAAGTATATCCAACCATCAGGTGAGCCCCAAGTCAGAGTTTTATGGGCTGTTCTGTCCGTTAGGCCACTTCTAGGGGGATCCGACGGCTGAAATTTGACATGTACGGTTAATATATGTTCTTCAGGTCGTGTATGACATTTAGGGATAAACGGATGGTGGGAAACCTGTGATCTTGCATTCTGGTTGACTTTCGGGCCACTTGAGCATCCGTTTCTTGATTTTTTTTGGATCTTGGCTGTGTAAAATCGTCGATCCCAATCCCCAGGAGTCCGTCCCCTGCTTTTGTGACATCGGAGTGCCAAATCCAGGCTTTTAATACCCAATTTCAGTTTAAGCTCCTGATTGCATCCTGCAACAAAACACAATTAAAACCGGGCGTTAAACAGTATCATACCCGTAAATCCAGGTAATAAATGGGGTCTAATATGTAATATTTGACCCTCAACAACGGACTTGGTTCACGATACGTATTCTGGTCTATTACATTGAATGTCCTTAAAATCTCCATGTCCTCTCGAAGATTAAGAAGAAATGTGTTATCATTGTTTTTCTTAAGGATCAGAACATAGCCTATATTCTTGTTGATGCTGATTTCTGGTCGTCCCTGCTAGATCATCGCGTGCCTACAAAACCAAATAACAATGGAGACCCCGGCTGTAGCAGGAGACCCTCTGATGCCAAAGTTAGAACAGACGCTCTGGGTCTAGTAGAACTAGGGTTTTTGTGCCTAGCTTCTACTATACCTGGGGTTCTATTTTATAGCCCTTTGGTGCTAGTTACATATATGGCAATGAATCTGTGATACAGTCGCGTATCATGCAAGGGATCATCCCAGGGATATTAGGCATTATCCTCGACGCGATTCTTGGTGAAGATCTTGAGGAATTAATCATTCTTATACATGAAGGAGATCTCCTGATGGTCAGCTTCCAAGGAGGTCGTGGTCGACAGTCGATGTCGACCTCTAAGGCGGGTTAGTCGAGGTCCTACAAACCGAGTTGAACTGTTAATTGTGGTTAGAGCCTATCTTCGAGGCCGGGTCGGTACTTATAGCATTCGTTGGTTATGACAGTGGGACATCAGCCAGAGCTGGGGTCACTGCATGTGGTTGGAGCTCGAGTTGGTCGTGGAGGTCGTGCTCATTAGTCTAAGCCAAGATCTTACTTGATCTCCATTTCCAAACTATCTGCCTTCTGTTTTCTATCCCATCCTGGTTGTTAGGTCAACCCGATTTTACCCATAATAATTCTTATTCATGAACTTGTTATATGCCAAAGTCGGAAACTTTTCCTTTCGCAAGTGAACTAGCACATTATCTTCCACTTGAAATACCTTATGGCACCGATGTTCGTTAGTCTCTTTTTTTGACTTTTAACAGTCCTTACAATCTCAAGCAAAATGCCCGGTCTTTCCACAAGACATAGCAATGTCTTTTGGATTTTTCATTTTTTTTTTCTTCTACAACTTTTTAAATTTCTTGTTATCTTTATTGAGTTTAGGGATTCGTTCTTCTCAAGGTTATTCTTGTCTTGGGATGACCTTTCTATTGCATTCACCTTGGATAAGGATGCACTATTGTTATCATCTTTTTGTCTCGATTAAGAATTTTTTTCTCAATTTAGAGATGCTTTTGAATCTTTCCAAAGTAAATTCTTCACATTTATGCATTAGTTTCTTCTTATAATCTTTCCAACTTAGAAGTATCTTAGCGATTATGGCCCCAACTTAGAAGGATTTAGATAGATCAATTTTTAAGACTTTATTTTATTTATAATCACTTGCGATTCTTGGATCTTGACTAGCAGAGGCTCATTATCGACTATTTGAATTTGAAGTACCTGACACTTCATTCATTCTCTTTCAAACTTGTATTTGTATTCCAACGCATTTCAAATTTCTTTAACAGAGGTTGTTTGTGTACAGGTCATATAAACGATCGGACGGGGTGTTCAAGATGTGACCATGATACAACAAGTTGTCTTCTTGTTGTTTGGTTCTTGCAGTGATCAGTTCTGTAGAATTGTTGTTCAGTTGCTTCTGAAAATGGTTGTAGGTTTGAGTACAAGATATAAAAAAAAACTTTAGAGTGGTAAGAAGGAACTTAAGATTATCTTGCCACTTGGTAAGTTTTTACCGTCGAATCCATCAAGCCTTGTTAATCCTGGTTCATCAGCTTGATTAATGCAATACTTTTGGTATCTATGTCAATCAAGCTTTAAGATTGTTGAAAAAAATAAAACTAAAATTTTAAAAAATGAAAATAATTTTAATAGATTGGCTAGAATCGAGTTTAAGCACATATTAGATACGCTATCCTTAAAGCATTCGACCCCTCTCCTTTGAGAGTAGAGATCACTTGCAGGTTGGTGACAAATTGGTTCCAGGATAGGATAAGCCTTGTTTGGTCCTACATGCAGAAATCATGAAGGAACCACCTTAGGAACTGGCTAACACAGTTAGTCTTCTCCAGCAAACTCATTGAGTATTCGAACTCAAAAACTCAATGACTTTGAAAACTTAGTGTTATATAAAAGAAATAGAACTTTTTTCTATAGACAAGAACTGGATTGTGATAGGCGTGGCTCAGTTTGGAAGCTTGGTCCGCGTTTTGTCGGCCCTTCTCAGTTTCGTCCGGCGAGCTTCTTGTTCATAGAATTGCGTGTGTGGGTGCTTATGATAGGCGTGGCTCCTCTTCTTTTTGTTGGAGCCCGCCCGAAGGGTTGTACATCTTTCCTTTTGTTTTTAATAAAATTTAATTAAAAAAAATAGAACTGGATTGTGATGTTGATGCTCTGGACTTAGAGGGGTCCAATTTAATTTTATACATCGAGTAGACAATATCTCCCGAGGCCATCAAAGTTTAGAATGTTGCAAAAGCGGAGATCGGATCGTTTAGATCACTAAATGACTAGCCATTTCAAATCATTCGCATTAACCGGTTTTTAGTTCTACACCACCAGCGCCACTACAGCCACACTGCCTCACTGCCTGTGCATATTTGTGTGTGTTTTCTAGTGTTACATGCAACCCTAGCTCTCTCTCTCTCTCTCCCTCTTTTCTCCAAGTTAACTATTCAAAAGATAGCTTATAACACTAAAATAGTTTCCATCTCTAAGTGATAGGGGTAAATGAATAAATTATTTTTTTCACAATTTTTTAAAAGAATTTTGGAGGAAAAATAATTTGATATTTGAATTTCAAAATTCAAATGCATTTTTAATTTAATCACCATTATGAGAGAAATTCTCAATAAGTGCGGCCTCTCTCTCTCTCTCTCTCTCTCTCTCTCTCTCTCTCTGAGTAGTGTGGAAATGAGAGGGTTGTCTACACCTTATATACATGGGGCCTCTTGAACTCAAATTAAGAGAAAATCTCTCATTTTTAAAGTTTAAAATTTCTTCCTTTGGCAAGGCACTTATATCTAGAGTACACGATATCCAAGCCAACCAAAATGTGGGCCACACCTTGAATATAGTGGATTTCTCAAAAGACATTTTACAATGGTCAAGCTTTTTCACCCATCATATGGGCCACAATCATGAAAATAATGGAAATGCAACACACGTTACTCTTCAGTGTAATTTGGGCAGCTCCAAATTGCACCAAACCCACAAGGCAGAAGAGTAACTTCGCCTACACCAGCTATTACCCTTACCTTGTAAGACCCATATTGATAAATGTGTTGTATATCCATAACGTCCATTGTTTTTTCAGATTATCTTAGGACATTATCCCAAAAATTAAGCAAATCCAAATCTCGGGTGGACTACACCATTGGTAAAAGTAGTGAATAACCATTGAAAGCTTTTTATAGGCAACAAAAGTTTTGGATCAAGCTAATCTTTTTATTTTCCATTCATCCATGTCTGTTTGACCTTATCAAAGAGTTGGATGGTAAATAAACATTCACGGTGGCACTACAAGAAATCTCACTTTTACCAACGAAAATTTTCATCGGTAAATTCGTCGATAAAACACCGTCGCAAAAGGCTTTTACCGACGAAAATTTTAAATCGTCGGCAAAGGCAAGATTTTTACCGACGAATTTTTTCGTCGGTAAAAAATAACTAAAAAACTTTTACTGACAATTTTTTTTCATAGGTATAAATATTTACAAAACTTTTACCGATGAATATTTTCGTCGGTAAAAAATAAGTAAAAAACTTTTATCGACGAGTTTTTTCGTAGGTAAAAATATTTACAAAACTTTTACCGACGAATTTTTTCGTCGGTAAAAAATAAGTACAAAACTTTTACCGATGATTCATTTCATAGGTAAAAACATGTTGAAAATTTTTACCGACGAATTTTTTCGTCGGTAAAAAATAAGTAAAAAACTTTTACCGATGAGTTTTTTCGTAGGTAAAAATATTTAAAAAACTTTAACCAACGAATTGTTTCATCGGTAAAGAATAAGTAAAAAAAAAATGTAGGTAAAAATATTTACAAAACTTTTACTGACGAATGGTTTCGTCGGTAAAAAGTAAGTAAAAAACCTTCAGAGACTTTTACCTACGAAAGGTTTCGTAGGTAAAAAAACGTGGTTGAGACTTTTACCTACGAAATATTTCGTAGGTAAAAGTCTCTTTCTTTTTTTTTTTCACTATTCCAGCACAAAATTCCTGATATACACCTGTTACAATATATTTCATCGTATTCTTCCTGATATACGCCTATTATATAATATATTTCATCATATTCACATTCATATCCATCTAAACCCAAACTACATAAATCCATTCAAACATAAACTACATTCATCCAAACATAAACTACATCCATCCAAACACAAACAATCTTATCCACATCACATTCATCAACGCATAAATACATATAAGTTTAACATCATAAATAAAATACAAAAAATTATTCATAGCCTATTTCCTAGTGGGACTCACAAAATTCAGTGTGGTGAACACATCGCTGACTGAGCACACACACCTAGGTCCTTACTCATGCCTTCATTGTAGATTCAAAATAGTTTCAATACAAGGTCATGAGTTCAAGTACCCATTGTGACCGTAAGCGACTCTGGTGTGTGAGTGTGTGTTAAAAGAAAAAGAAAGAAAGAAAATGATGATTTATCTTCTGGGTTGAGCCTAATGGTACTTGGTGATTTCTCATCAGATAGAAATTATTATTAGTTGTTTTCAGAAAGATGAGATTAGGCCACTTATAATTATATTAACATGATAAAATGTCGTACATATATTTGAGCAGACACCACAAAATAAACAATCCTATAGAAAGAGAGAGAACATATGAGAGATTATCCTTATCTCCTTTGATGGATTTAAGCTGCATGTGCCCTACCCAATTTCCTATAAGGAGAAGTTATATGGGTCTTGGAATAATGTTGGTGACAAATCCACCTTGTCTATTAATATTATCATATTGTGTTAGGACATGACTCTAAAATTGAGATAAATCTAAATCTCAAATAATCAATGCTATAAGAGATAGTGGAGATGGAAATAGATGCATTGTGATGCTTGAGTTCGAGTATGCTTGCCAACAAAGTAAGATTTTCTTGTTTGTTGCCATGTGATTGGGCTATACATTATTACGTCAATCGGGTTTGGGTTCAGGATCGGGTTTAGGTTCGGGTTTTCAAGTTTAAGTTTAGGTTTAGGTTAGGGAGTTGAGATTAGGATTAGGTGTAGGTTTAGGTTTAGGGATTTGAGAATACATTTAGGTCTTAGGTTTAGGTTATAGGTTATAGGTTTAGGTTTATGTTTAGGTTTAGGTTTTAGGTTTAGGTTAAGGTAGGTTATAAGTTATAAGTTTAGGTTATAGGTTAAGGTTTAGGTTATAGGTTTTGGTTTAGGTTAAGGTTATAGGTTTAGGTTTAGGTTAAGGTCTAGGTTTAGGTTAAGGTTATAGGTTATAGCTTTAGAGAATTGAGAATAGGTTAAGGTTTAGGTTTAGGAAATCGGGTTTGGGTTCAGGATCAGGCTTAGGATTGGGTTTTCAAGTTTAGGTTTAGGTTTAGGTTAGGGAGTTGAGATTAGGATTAGGTGTAGGTTTAGGCTTAAGGATTTGAGAATACATTTAGGTTTTAAGTTTAGGTTTAGGTTATAAGTGTAGGTTATAGGTTTAGGTTTAGGTTAGGTTATAGGTTAAGAGTCTTACTTTTCAAAACAACGTGAAAATTTTCTATCTTAAAAATTAAAATACATTCACCAACAAAAATTTTCGTCGGTAAAAACATTATTCCAGACGATTTTAGTTCGTCGGTAAAACTCAGGGCAAAAATTTTTCTTTTACTGACGAATAAAAACATTTACTAACTAGAATTTTTGTCGGTAAAACCATTATTCCTGACGATTTTAGTTCGTCAGTAAAACTCAGGGCGAAAGTTTCTAAATTAAAAACAAAACCTTTACTGATGAAAATTTTCACCAGTAAAAGTGGTTTTGTGCTTTTTACCGATGAAAAATTTCGTCGGCAAAAGTCTTACTGCGAAAATTTCAAAATAGGACGAAAATTTTCATCTTAAAAATTAAAATACTTATACCGACAAAAATTTTCATCGGTAAAAACATTATTCCCGACGGTTTTAGTTGGTCGGTAAAACTCAGGGCAAAAATGTTTTTCAACTTTTACCGACAACAATTTTTGTCGATAAAACCATTATTCCCGACGATTTTAGTTCGTCGGTAAAACTTAAGGAGAATTTCAAAATTAAAAACATAACTTTTACCGACGAAAATTTTCGTCGGTAAAAGTGGTTTGGTGCTTTTTACCGATGAAAATTTTCGTCGGCAAAAGTCTTACCACAAGCGTGAAAATTTTCTATCTTAAAAACATTATTCCCGACGGTTTTAGTTCGTCGGTAAAAATCAGGGCAAAAATTTTCTAAGTGAAACATGACACTTACCAACGAAAAATTCCATCGGTAAAACCATTATTCCCGACGGTTTTCGTTCGTCGGTAAAACTCAGGGTGAAAATTTCTTCGTTAAAAACATAACTTTTACCGACAAAAATTTTCATCGGTAAAAGTGGTTTTGTGCTTTTTACCGACGAAAATTTTCGTCGGCAAAAGTCTTACCGCGAAATTTTCCAACCAGCGTGAAAATTTTTTATCTTAAAAATTAAAATATTTTTACCGACGAAAATTTTCATCGATAAAAACATTATTCCCGATGGTTTTAGTTCATCTATAAAACTCAGGGCAAAATTTTTCTAAATGAAAAACATAACACTTTTATTGACGAAAATTCTCGTCAGTAAAACCATTATTCCCAAAGGTGTTAGTTCGTCGGTAAAACTAAGGGCGAAAATTTCTAGGTTATAAACATAAAACTTTTACCGAAGAAAATTTTCGTTGGCAAAAGTCTTACCACGAAAATTTCAAAATGGCGCGAAAATTTTCTATCTTAAAAATTAAAATACTTTTTTACCGGCGAAAATTTTCATCGGTAAAATTATTATTACCGACGGAAAAAAATTTCGTCGGTAAAAGTGCAGTTTTACCGACAAAAAAAAAATTCATCGATAAAAACATACTTTTACCGATGAAATTTTTTTCATCGGCGATAATTTCGTCGGTAAAAGCGTTGTTTCTTGTAGTGTGGGTCGGTCTTAGAAATTTTTTAATGGTGGGTGTTTAATCATGACTATTCCGTGTGGTATGGTCTACCTAAGATTTGGAGCTGCTTTATTTATTTATTTATTTATTTTTACCCGTCCTCAAATGGACTGAAAAAATGAATTGACAACTCGAACAAACAACACATCATTAAGGTGGGCCCCACACTGAGCATAAGGTAACAACTAATCGGCTCCCTTCATATACAGGAACCCGTGAATAGTACAGTTGGTGTATCAAAATTAAACTTATTAAATTGTAGAATTCAATTTCATTAATTAATATAAAAACAAGGTTAGTTGAACAATCCTGTCAAAAGTCAAGTTGGTTGAACAATGCTTACATCTTATTTGTGAACACTTATTCATGATACAACTAAGCTTTTTCCTATAATTTAAACTATTTATTTGAGTAATTTCTAACTGTTTGTGTATCATCTATTAAAATCTGCAGAGCATCAGTGTATATCTCAGTTTGAAGAATCCTCAAAGCAATAACAAACACCTTCCTAAATTATCTTTAGTGATAGGGAGTTCATAGTAATTTAAATGTGTTGCTTGGACAAGCATTGTCACATCAATGTGTTTCTCAATTTGAACTCCTCATAATAATGATGGACACCTTCCTAAATTAATTATATATCTCCAGTGGAGTTCATAGTAATCACTAAAGGAAAATGTAGCTTAGCTAACTGATGGGGCTAGCGTTTGCTGGCAGCCGGTTTTAATAGCTGCGGGTAAAGGGTCCTCTAAGAAGAAAAAAAAAACCCTACCTTCATTTCCACCCTTTCATCTCCAAACCGCGATTCTCCGATTCTCCCTCTCCCTCTCCCCCTCTCCCTCTCGTGCGCTCTCCCTCTCCCCTCGGCGCTCTCTAATCTCCCTCTCCCTCTCCCTCTCCCTCTCCCTCTCACTCTCTTTATCCCTATCTCTCTCTCACTCTCTCAAAATCCTGGTCTTCTCTCTCTCTCTCTATCTATCTATCTCCTCGGTCCTCTGCTGCAGTTCGGCCTTTCGCTCGTGAATCTCCGATTCTCAGGTATGATGTAAACCTTTTCCCTTCTTGCGTTGCTTTCCGCAATTTAGAATACCTGATTAGGGATTTGCATTATCGAATCCCGAATTAGGAATTTGCATTGTTGAATCCGAAAATAGGGATTTGCTATGTCTAATCCCTTTTTAACGATTTGCGTTGTCGAAACCCTTTTTTGGGGTTAGCATACCAGGGAGCATTCATCTGTGGTTGAGTGGGTGAAGTCCTTGGATGAATTTCAAGGGAATGCCACTGGACTGAAAGAGAGTAGGGGGGTTTAGGCCTTTGGACTCCTTACCCTGGAGACCTGAAATCAGTTGTAATTCCACCTATTCCAAGGACATCATAAGCGAGCTAATGAAAAATAAACATGCATTTTACATGTTCAGGTATTTGAAATTGATTTTTTTGCCCTTTCCCTTAAGGAATTGATGGATTTGATCAGGAAATAGATTCCTATGCCAGGACAAAAAGCTGGTCGCTGTAGAACATGTTGCTGTATAATCTCACGAGCCCCGTTTGTGCTGACTAGGCTGTTAAATTTTTATGCAAAATGCCAAGTGATTAGGTGTGCACAAGGGGTGTTTGATGAAATTCCTAACAGGAATTTGATCGATTGGAGTGCACTTGTTTTGATCATTATATTCAGCAATTGTGTACTGAATAATTCCTATTACTCAGTGGAAAAGCGAGCCTATTAAAAATGCTTTTGGTTTTCTTGATTCAACAAATGCTTATAGTCATGGATGTGCAATTTGGCCATAAATGTTAAGCCATTTCCAATTTCAGTGCATCACATACGATTGCTTTATTTTTCCATTTGATTTCATTTTAACTTGATTCATTATTTTTTTTGCTTAGTTTTAATACTTCATTGCTTTGAAGCATTGCTAGAATTTTTTTTTGTTGTCAATGTGGTGGCATGTTGCTTGGTTTAAGGATTTAATTTATGGATCTTGGGCCCTTCATTTGCATTTAAGAATAATCAATTGTCCTATTTGTCTTGTGGGTTTGAGATCTAATGGATTTGATGGTTTGAGAATCTTTTACATTACTCGAATATATTCAATGCAGGTGCAGATGTAAGTAAATCTCCTGCCATAGATGCCTTAATTGGCTATCAAATCCTTTTAGCCTAGACTTCCCCTTTGTTTAATTGATCACTATGGGATGCACCTTGAATGAAATGCACATTGTCATCGGTTTACCCACACTATGGGATGCACCTTGAACTCATCCATGCATACATAAAGGTCCATTCACATGCATGTAAAATAAAATATAAAAAAACACATATATGCATACATTTTTCTTTTCCTATTAGAAAACCTATTCTGAATTGTTGTTTGGAAGCAATTATCTCTTCTTCTTTTTTTGTTTGAAGGAGTTGTTGATTGTCTACTTATTGCTTCCATGAATAAGATCTACAATAGATTTGTGAATTTGATTTTTGTGACTAGTTTTGCTAATTGTCATTGGAGTTTTGTGTGGCGCCTAAAAATTTATTTAAGTTGCCTATTTACTTACACTTGATGGAACTTTTGTTAGTGTTTTACCTATTTGATCTATTATGTTTGTTAGATACATGTCTAATTAAGAATCTTCTCGACTGACCAACTAGCAAGTACTAGAGTAGTCTCGGTTTGATTGTTGTTGGAGAGTTTAAATAAGTCACAACCATTGAGCTTCTTAGGCCATTAAGAGGATAAAAACCCGGCCTAGCCCAAATAATCATTCGCATGAGAAATTATACGTTTGAATGTTTTTAGCCCAAATAGTTATGGTGAACATGTTTCCAATTGCATACCTGAATTTCTTACTTCCCGTTTCCCCAATGTTCATTTTCACATATTTGCATAATTGCAATAACAAATAAGATTAAAGACTTGGAAATAGAAAAAGCTCATTTGTATTGGATATTCTTCACTTATCATGTTAAAATGAAGACCCCCTACATGTATATATAGGCCTTTTAGGATCCCTTTTACACAATTCATTACATTTAATGAAATTCTATCTACTTCAACTACCTATATCATTTTCTATACAAATTTAAATAATAAAATTCTATCTAATCTCTTGAAAGTGCGTGTGTTATACTTAGTTTTTTTTTTTTTTTTTTTTTTTTTAAAATTTGTAAATAAAGCTTCCCTAAACTTTTTTTTTTTTTTTTTTTTTTTTAAAGAAAGGTGGGATTCTGATTCATTGATCAAAGGATGTATACAACGTATGGGAGGGCACCACAAAATGATCGGGCCTCACTAAAATTCAAGGCCACCAAATACAATTTATAGGCCCACCTATCATATTTATTTACGGACTTTTTTTTTCTTTTTAAAACAAACCTATAATTTTTAAAGAAGAGAAGATGAGCCTCAACTACATTTGCCTGATGTTCCCAACACCATCTTTATCCATGAGTAAGGATCCACGACCTATAATCATTTAAAAGCGGGAGGGTGCCGTGCGAATTATACAACCTGTTTGCAACAAGTCAAGCCCTTCACTAGCCAATCTGCCAAGGCAGAAAACTAAATTCCCTTCATGGAAAATGTTTGATGATTGTTGAAATATTAAGATATGACGAAAGGATCGAATTTCTCCCAACTTGTACCAAATGTTCCAAGATGTATGGCAGACGGATTCAAATCTATTAACAATGATCCTAACTGAGCCTTCAATAATATTGCAAAGTCCGAGATAGAGTTCATATCTTGATGCCATCGAGCATGGCTTGGGCCTCAAAAAATAGTGTTTTAAGATAGTTTAGTGAAAGGCAAAAATAAATCAAATGGTGATCCCTACACTACTTAGTTTACCACACTATAATAATTTTACAAAATTTATATTTATTTCTCAACAATCCTTAATGATTTTCATCTATAAAACTTGTTAAAGGTACACTAGAGGTTTTTGGATATACCATTGAATTGAATTGAAATTTATTTGATTTATGAACTCAAAATAATCAAATTGTGGTCTACTTCCTTAGCTTTAGTATACAGGGTCTAGGGTGCCTACTGCAATTATGTTAATTTGTAGTTAGACAGTAACAATAATTGAAATTTGAGGGTTAATATCTTCTTTAATTGGGTTTCATGTTTTCCTGGTGACATGCATAGTGGCGATATGCCACGGTTTTCAATTCTCTTCCGAAAGAAGTAAACAGACTTTCTTTCCATAACTCTCTTACCTTAGCTCGGCACTTGTAATCATATCCTGCAGATCATGTTCTGCCAATACATATAACAGATCTAGGTCCTGCGCACTTAGATATCAAAGGAAAACAGGCAATGAGTCTGAATAAATTTCCATATTAAAATTGGACTTGGTTAGCAATTGGCAACTCATGGACACATCCGCATCTGATACAAATTGGATTTTCTTACCTTTTTTCTTAATTTAAGTTCTTTGGATATTATTTAACTTGTGCCCCCTTGAAATTTATGTCATTAATCATGCTTGAACTCAGTATTTTTTCTTAGCATTGTCTTTTTTGAATGTTTTCAAATGCAATCTTTTGCTCATAATGTCAATTTGTTTCTGTTGGAGTTAGATGGAAGCTTTGTAAAATAGAACTCTTGGAAATGAAATCGACCTGTTTCTTTTGTGTATTCATGTCCAAAGATTGGGTCAGCACGTGGTCCGCTCCCTCATATTATTGGCTCAAAAGAGTATATTGATGACAACAGCTGTGGGTTAGCAATTTGTATCTTATTTTGTGGATATTTAATTATTACTATTTTCTTATTTTGTTGTACACTTTAGATTTATATATGATTCATTTTTGGGATCCATGAGTATGTTTACATCCCTTGCTTTTTGTATAGGTTGGTTTTTGGATTTCTAATTCACTTTCTGTTTTGGTTGTGTAATTTTTTAGGACTTTTTTTTTTTGTTATTTGTGTCCTTTTTCTTTTTTATTTTATGAAATAAAAGATTGCCAAATGATGTAGCTATTTTCTGTTGAAAATGACTAAGCATGATGCGGACAATACAACAACTATGTTTGCTCTATGGGGATAAACATTGGTGTTTGATGGCTCTCTTTTTTTCTTTGATGGTTAGATCTCTTATATTTATTTGATGGGGTGATCTTAATTGTTGCTGGTTTCCAGTTGTCCATTAATGGTCTTCTTCAATGGGCAGTTTCTTAAACTTTTGATAGTTTTTTTTTTTCTGGAGACTTAGTGGGTAAAGGCGATCCTAACCACTGGATTATGTCCTGAGAATGCCATAAATGGTTCAGATTTAATGGAAAAGGGCTAGAGATCCGAATGGCTACATGTTCAATATTTCCTGGATCTGATATTCCAGAGAACAGCAGCCATGTTCAATCATTCATCCTCAAACTATGTTTGCACTACATTATGTAATACTTCAGAAGAAGCATGGATTTTTATTGGTCATTAATGATGTAAGTGTGGCTTCCAATTCCAATTAGAGTTGCATGATTGTGCCATACAAAATAGTGATTGATCTAATGCACTGGCATTTACCTGGAGTTTTTTCAGGCCCTTGGGACACTAGTTTGTGAAAAGCATGGTGGAAAGACTTTTGGCATTTGCACAGTAGCCCCTTCTGCACAGGTATGTATTTGTTACTGTGTTTCCAAGTTCCAACTGCCTATAAAGAATGGAAATGCTTCCTTAACTCTCGTTAATATGAAAATGCCATGTTTTCCTTTGTTTATGATGTTATGGGATGAAATAGTCTAGTATGTTTCACCAATAAATTCAATTTATATTGTTTTAATAAACTCAGATGTTTGTGGTGTATTGTCTTACAATGTCTACAAAATGTAGGTTAATCTGTCTTGGTCAAATGGTGGATTTGATACCTTGATGCTTGCCAAACACAGCCAATAGGCACAATCAGTGGAAGGGACTGTTTGGTGGGTTGGATTGGGAAGGAAACTTCCCAACCTCCATCACAAACCCTCAGCCCATGGGTAAGGTTGGCATGTGCTTTCACCTATGCCTGGTGTTTACTATCCCCCATACAGAATGGGATTCATCCTATGCCTGGTAACTCCTCTCCATTCTCGACATTTGGTGGGTTTTAGTAGGGAAAGCATGAACATACCCTGATTATCCAACAGATGAGCAATCCCAATCATGATCCCTTGTTTTTAGAAATGGCCATTTTATGCATGCAATCTTGAAATTACAAAAAATAATAATAAAAAAAAAAAATAAATAACTGGTTCTTTTACAAAAATTAGAAAGTAGAAACTCATACTCATGGGTCTCAAATATATTATTAAATGTTTTGAAAGAATGTTTCAATCCTAAAGCATATTCTTACACTGCAAAAGTATCACATATCTTTTGCTAATGTTAGCTATTTTACTGAGCTACTGTACTCATTTGTCTGGGATTCAGACTGCCTTTGCATTTGGCAATATCTTCATGCAGTTTAGTGGTTTTGGTCATTTGGCAAAGAGCTTGGTGTTTTTGGCTTTAACATTTAAATCTGTTTGCTTAATTTTAGGTGCTCATGCTTCATTTTCAGGTATTGCAGTCTCCAATATGGATGTTCTGCTTTTGATTGCTTTACCTCTTGTTTGATTTGGATTTTGTCCAAAAGGTACCCAATGGACCCAACTTGATCTTAATGCTTTCCTGATGATGATATTGAAGAAATTGAAGATAATAGACTTGGGAAGGTATAATGTATTTATTTGGTAGTGCATAATAGCTAGTGACATAAGCTAGGGATGGCAATACATTGGTCAGGGCTTGGGCTCCTAAACTTGGCTCCAGGACCCATTGGCCTGGTTCAATCATCAAGTGGGTCATGGTTATACAAAAGGAATGAATGATTTAAAGATACTTGAAATTGATCCGTTTGATCATCAGTGAAAGTCAGTGGGCCATGCCAAATACTATTTTAGGTCCCACTATTATAATCCTACAAAAGGAAAAAATTGCTGCTGATGGCTTGCTATAAGAGGCATGTGCATGTTAGCTTTCCTTTTCAAGTGGTTGTCTTTTCCAAGGTGGAGTGTGTTTATTTTATTTTTTGAGTTGATAAATTTCTTTTTCACTTATAGGAAACTGTCGCATCTCATTTGGATAGCATTGATCAGAGAAGAATGCATCTCATTTGGATAGCATTGATCAGAGAAGAATGAATCCTTTGCAATCTATCATCTATTGGGTTATACACATCACTACAAGAAGTTGACTTTAGTTGGCTGGCTATAATTATTATCTTTTGAATCATAAACTAATGCCTATCAGTTGTGTGGCCCATTGTCTAATAATCTTCAGCAAATGAATTAGCTATGATCATCTGCATTACATGAGCCCACTTGATGAACATGTACTCAATGTACAGTGGGAGACTACAACTTTGGGTAGTTTGATGAACTACTAGCATCCTCTTAATTATCAGTTTATCATTGCATATTTCAACATCAAAAGTATTCCAATTCAGTCTTTCTTCATTTGAATCTCTTACTTACAGAAAATGAGAGATGGCATGGGTCTTGATTACATTTGCATTTCATGGGCTTTTCAGGAGTGAAGGCATTCTACATGGCAGATTTCTTTGTATCAGATGTTGGTGACTAAATTTTATTCTTCTTTTAACTATATCTCTTTACAAAATATAGATTCTATCTTACTGGTTGCTTGAAATGCTTTTCAGTCGTGGGTTCCACTTGAGTATCATGCTATCGACAGCTTACCATGTTATGTTGAATGAGCAACGGCTTACCATGTTCTAGCTCTTTGCTTTTGGATAATGTTTGTGTATAAACCTTTTTGAAGGGCTTCGTGTCCAGAAATGCGATGCCCTGGTACTGACTAGCTCCTGTATGCAAAATGCTGCAAAATATGGGAAATTTTCATTGTAATGATGATGATTATGATGATTTATTTGTTATTACACCTGGTTTTGGCAATTGGTTTGGGTGTTTATATAGAAAGTAATGCGAGATTCATTTTTGATGAGTTTTGTTGATAATAAAGCCGTGGTTTTGTTGATAATAAAGCCATGGTTTGTTTCAAATTAACAAAGTTACAGGGGGCTAGACCCTTTTTTGAAAAAAAAAAAAAGCCGTGGTTTTTTGAATGGATACATCTTTTTCATTGAACAGGTCAAGAAAACGGTTTACACTGTGTTGCATGTTGGTGATTCATTGTGTTGCATGTTGGTGATATTTCATTCTTGTTTGCCTTTCAATTGTGCCAGTAGGTAAACATTTTTCATTCTTGTTTGCCTTTGATGTAGGAATATTTGGTTTTAGCCTTTTGCCTCTCTTCCTTCTTATTAATTTTTGTAACATAGTAATCAAAAGATAAAAGAGATCTTTAGTCTTTTAATTTATATCATTCATTTGATTCCATGCATTTTGTAGAAATTCAACTGTTTGTATAGTGAAATCAAATTTTGTTCCTAGACAGGTAAATCAGGAACTCCCAATTGGTGCATTCATATGCCTTTTTTCAGGGGCAATGTCTTAGAAAGAAGACCAGTCACCAAACTCTTTCCAATGAAACATGTCTAAATTGGATTGGTTAGACAAAAGAAAGTGTGAAGTGGAAATTGGAAAATATAATTCTAAGAAGTTAAGAATAGAAAATTTGTAACCAAGTACAATTTCAAGAGAAAAACATGTGATTTTCTAAAGTTGACTCAACCAAGTTTCTCTTGTTAACCAAAATCTTTTGAATATCCAGTTGAAGATAGTCTTAAGAAAAAAAAAAAAAAAAGAAAAAAAAAAAAAAAAAAAAAAAAAAAAAACAACAACAACAACAATTGAAGATGAGTTAACAAGTGAAGAATAAATCTGTATGCTAAGGGAAAAATCTTGAATTAGAGTCCTCTCTAACCAATCAAAGCACCTTATCTGGCTTGAATAATTATAAAGTACAAAAAAAAAAAAAAAAAAAAAAAAAACCATGGATAGGCGAATGTCTATCTGAAAATAATACACAAATGTGGATCTTTAGCCAGACATGGGGCTGACTTAATATTTTTAGAGATTGATTTGTGTTTTTAATAGCTATTGGTTGAACTAATCTAGTATGCTTCTCTCTCTTGTGGATCTTTAACTAGACATGGGCCTAACTTGAGATAATATGATAAATATTAATGTGCAGAAATTTTAGCTATGGACCTGCATGAAGATGGGTAGCGAAGTATATCACCATTTGAAGGGGCAGTTAGAGGGCAATATAGGCAGATGTGGGGCTGTATCATATCAGTGGTTGAAGCTTGTTACTAATATTTAAAACCTTATTTTAGGGTCAGTTAGAGCCCAACCCCAAGAATCAGGTAGCTCTCTTAGTAGATTCAATCATCTCTTCATATTTACCTTTTCAGTTTTATATGTTTCTAATTCCGATTGTTGTTCTAGGACCGTTACCATGAGATCAAAGAAGTTTGTGGGCTGCGAAAGATCACAGAGGAACATGTTGTTGCGCAGCACGCCAACAACGCAGTGGGCCTAGATCCAATCTCGGGCCTCACCCACAAACGATAAACAGGAAGAAATATAAACTAGAAATAGATCAAAGTAATCCAAACAAACCATAAGACAAGATATACGTGGAAATACCCCAATCTAGGGTAAAAAACCATGGATGCAAACTTCCACCATGAAGAACAAAGATTACAAGGCAATATACTAACCTCTCCCTTGGAAGAACATAGAAAACCCTTTGCCCACACCTTAGAATTATTTCTCCAATATTCACCTTAACCCTAGAATAGCCCTAGGGACCCCAATTTATAGTTTTGGCAACTTCCCTTTCCGCATCCCAGTTGCGAAAGGACTTGCAACATGAAATCTGCGAAACTCCTTTCCGCATCCCAGTTGCGAAAGGACTTGCGACACGAAATCCGCGCATGTGGCTCCACTTCTCAACAATCTCCCACTTGGAGACACATCGCCATAAACCTTTGTCTTCTTCATCCGGAGTGCACCACCTCTCCGTCTTCAAGCCTGAAGACCAATCAAAGTTGAACAGAGCTTCAGCTTCTCTCGTGTGACCGCCTTGGTCAACATATCCTCAGGATTCTCACTTGTATGAATCTTCTCCAGAGTAATCGATCCATCTTCCAGTAACGAACGTATGAAGTGATATCTGATGATAATATGCTTGGTCCTTGAATGAAAGGCTGAATTCTTGGCCAAGTGTATTGCACTCTGACTGTCACTGTACAGTTTGCAATCTGGTTGCTTCTTATCCAACTCTTCCATGAAACCTTGCATCCACACCATCTCATTACATACTTCTGTAGCCGCAACATTTTTTGCTTCGTCAGATCGATAGATACTATCTTCTCGTGAATCGAGAGACCCAATGATCCAAAGACTACCCGAATAAAGACATAACCTGTAGTGCTTCCCCTGCTGTCAATATCTCCTGCCAAATCTGAATCCACGTAGCCTTGTAGCTTGGTTTCTGATCCACCATAGCACAGCCCTACATCCTTAGTACCTACTAAATATCTAAGGATCCACTTCATAGCTTCCCAATGTTCCTTCCCGGGGTTGTTCATGAACCTGCTAACAACTCCCACTGCTTGAGCAATGTCTGCCCTCGTGCTCACCATAGCATATATGAGACTCCCAATAGCTGACGCGTATGGGACTTTAGTCATGTAGTCCCGTTCCTCCTGTGTCTTTGCCCCTTGCTCCTTAGATAGCTTGAAGCGGTTGGTTAATGGAGTGCTAACCGGCTTAGCACCTCCTATATTGAATCGGTCAAGTACCTTGGCTATGTACTCTACCTGTGACAAAACTAGTTTCTTATTTTCCTTGTCACGCTTTATCCTCATGCCTAGGATTTGTTTTGCAGCTCCAAAATCCTTCATGGCAAATTCTCTAGACAGTTGTCTTTTGAGATCTGAGATGTCCTTCATGCTTGAACCGGCCAAAAGCATATCATCAACATATAGAAGAAGAATGATGTATGACGTATTAAACTTCTTCAAGTAACAACAGTGGTCTGCATGACGTCTCCTAAAGCCGTTGCCCGACATGAAACTGTCGAACTTCTTGTACCACTGCCTCGGGGCCTGCTTCAGGCCATATAAACTCTTCTTCAGTCTGCACACCTTGTTCTCCTTTCCTGGTGCCACGTATCCTGTTGGCTGATGCATATATATCTCTTCTTCAAGGTCCCCATGAAGAAAGGCTGTCTTAACATCTAGCTGCTCTAGATGTAAGTCCTCTGTAGCCACTATACTCATGACCATACGAATCGTAGACATTTTCACTACAGGTGAAAATATTTCAGTGAAATCGATACCTGCCTTTTGTTGAAACCCTTTTACAACCAATCTGGCCTTGTACCGTTTCGAACCATCATGCTCCTCCTTCAGTCTGTAAACTCACTTGTTATGAAGAGCTTTCTTACCCTTGGGTAGAGTGACTAGCTCCCATGTGCGATTAGACTCAAGAGAGTCCATCTCATCATCCATGGCCTGCTCCCACTTAACCCGTGTATCTGTCTGTAATGCCTCTTCAAAACACTCTGATTTACCATTATCTGTCAGCAGTAGATAATGTAAGGAGGGTGAGTATCGGACCGTGGGTCTCCTCTCCTGAGTAGACCTCCACACAACCGGTGTATGCTGATCTGCCTCATAATGCTCCTGTGCATGATCATCCTGTGGCGCTGTAACACCCGTGTCTGGTAACTCTTCTAACTCTACAAATCCCTTTTCCTTCGCCTTATTTTCCTGCACACTGTCCTTATGCTTCACTTTTTCATTGAAGATTACATCCTTGCTTATGATGATTTTCCTGTTTTCTGCATCCCAAAACCTGTAGCTAAAATCATGCTGCCCGTAGCCTATAAACGTGCACCTCCTGGACTTCGCATCCAGCTTATTTCTATGCTCTGCATCAATGTGAACATATGAAGTGCAACCAAACACTTTGAGATGTGTAAGGTTCACTTCTTTCCCAATCCACGTTTCTTCTGGTAGCTCACCATCCAGTGGTGCTGAGGGACTTCTATTGATGAGATAGGCGGCAGTATTCACATCATCTACCCAAAAGGTCTTGGGCAACCCTGCATGTAACCTCATGCTCCTGGCACGCTCAAGGATGGTCCTGTTAATGCGCTCAGCCACACCATTCTGCTGTGGTGTCCCTAGAATAGTTTTCCGATGTTTGATTCCATTTGCTGTACAATACTCCTCAAATCTCTTATCACAATACTCTCCCCCATTATCAGATCTGAGACACTTTACTATTTTACCTGTCTCATTTTCTATCATAACTTTCCACTTCTTAAATACATCAAATACATCAGATTTATGCTTTAAGAAATAGACCCACAGTTTTCTACTATCATCATCAAAGAAAGAAACAAAATAGCGTGAGCCACCAAGTGATAATACCTGTGTCAGTCCCCATACATCAGTGTGTACAAGTTGTAACAGATGCGTCTTTGGAGCGTGTTCCGTTTTCTTAAAGCTTACCCTCTTATGCTTGCCATCTACGCAGTCCTCGCAGAATTCCAAGTCAATAGACTTCAGCACTGGTAACTTCCCTTTTGACAATAGCACTTTCATCCATTTCTCACTCATATGTCCCAACCTCTGATGCCATAACTGTCCATTCACTCCAGTTGATGCGACTGCGAGTGAACTATACGATACTGAAGTCATGTCCAAAGTACCTTCCTTCTTGCCTCGAGATATCACCAAGGCACCTTTTGTGATCTTCCAGAAATCACTGGTGAATGTCGTCACATAACCGGTATCGGTTAACTGTCCCACCGAGATCAAGTTACGTTTTAAACTCGGTACATGTCTGACATCCTTCAATTTTAAAATTGTTTCGTCTTTTTGATTGACATGAACGTCTCCCTTTCCAACAATACTGCACGGCTCATCATCACCCAGGTAGACTCTCCCAAAGTCACCTGACACAAAGTCACGCAGAACTTCCTTACATGAAGTGGCATGAAACGAAGCACCCGAGTCTATAACCCAAGACTCATTCCTCGCATCAAGAGACAAGATTAACGCCTCTGTGTCACTCTCTTCAGATAGATTCACTGAATCCTTCCCGTCTTGCGAGCTTCCTTCTTGTTTCTTGAGCACCCTACAATCACGTTTTATTTGCCCCTTCTTGCCACAATGCCAACACCCATCTTTGTCTTTCGGTCCCTTGGACTTCTTCCTTGACTTAGAACGCCCGTGTTTATTGCCTCCTTTGTTCGCGATCTTCCTCTTCCTTCAACGTTTAGAGCATTCCCTAAATCCCCTGAAACTCCTGATGCTTTCTTTTTAGATTCTCCGTTGAGAATTAGACCGCCCACATCATCAAATTTCAGCTTTGTCGACCCTGAAGAATTGCTCACATCAATCACCAAACCATCCCAACTGTCTAGCAGACTGGATAAGATCAATAATGCCCTGACCTCATCCTCAAAAGTAATGCCAACGGATTCCAACTGGCTTGTGACTGTATTGAACTCGTTTAGATGTTCAGCCACACTCCCACCATCTGACATCTTCATATTGAATAGCTGTTTCATAAGATGAACCATGTTGGATTTTGAGGGTTTTTCATACATGGTGGCTAGGGCTTCCATTAATTCTTTTGTCGTTTTCACCTTGGATATATTGAAGGCAACGCTCTTAGACAAAGAGAGTCGGATCGTTCCTAAAGCCTTCCTATCCAGTAAAAACCATTCATCATCTGTCATCTTTTGTGGTTTCTTCTCTTTTCCTCCTAGAGGAATGTAGAGATCCTTCTGATACAGATAATCCTCCATCTGCATCTTCCAGAAGGCAAAGTTTGAACCATCAAACTTCTCAATTCTAGTTTTCCCTTCTTCCGCCATCGCTCCCAATAGAACTAAACCAATAACTCTGATACAAGTTGTTGCGCAGCACGCCAACAACACAGTGGACCTAGATCCAATCTCTGGCCTCACCCACAAACGATAAACAGGAAGAAATATAAACTAGAAACAGATCAAAGTAATCCAAACAAACCACAAGACAAGATATACGTGGAAAAACCCCAATCTAGGGTAAAAAAACCACCGATGCAAACTTCCACTATGAAGAACAAAGATTACAAGACAATATACTAACCTCTCCCTTGGAAGAATATAGAAAACCCTTTGCCCACACCTTAGAATTATTTTCCCAATATTCACCTTAACCCTAGAATAGCCCTAGGGACCCCAATTTATAGTTTTGGCAACTTTCCTTTCCGTATCCCAGTTGTGAAAGGACTTGTGACATAAAATCCGCGAAACTCCTTTCCGCATCCCAGTTGCGAAAGGACTTGGGACACGAAATTCGCGCATGTGGCTCCACTTCTCAACACATTTGTCACAATTGCATTGGACTGCAATAGAGATTCTTCCATTTCCAATATCGAAATTTATCATGAAAAGAGTAATTCAGGTCTGTTTGGTTCTGCTTTAGCTTTTTGGAAGAAATCCAACATATCTCTTTCACTGCTATTGAAACTGTTAGTATTGAAATAACTACTATGCTTTTCCCCTTTTCCACATTTCTTCAGGTCTTGACCTTTTATATGCTTTATGTGTGAGGGAAATCATAGGGATCAAATTTTTGACTGATTGACGTACAAGGGAAAATTTTCATGACTTACAATGTTAAATTGTATTGATCGATTTTTTCAAGTTCATGATCTGACTCACCAACTTACATGCAATTTTTCCAGCTGCCACCCCACATTGAATTACTAGTTGCAGCAGTCACACAAATCAATGAACCTGACAACATATATGGGATCATCCAATCACACAAGGTGAATTGTTTTATCATAGTTGCATGAATTTTGTTTTGGTTTTGTACAGCCACTCCACATTATTTCTTCAAAATGTTAGCAAGTATGAACGGCTAAGAGGTAGGAGCAGGAGCACAAATCAAAAACACAATTCAAAGTGACAGTGGCACCTGGGTAGAAAATTTTGCAGTCGAGGTTGTGCAGTTCTTATGCTGCTGTGTTTTTTTTTTTTTTTTTTATAACTTTTTGATAAGAAAGATTTTCTCTATTGCTACAGATTGTCGGTGGATATAATCCATATAGCTACGGATTTAATCCATAGTAAAGTTTTAAAGAGCTATGGTACCAAGGCTATGGTCGCACTGTGGGACTACTCATATTTAGCTACGGATTTTATTCGTAGCTTTTGGCCAATTTTCTGGTAGTGTAGCAAAAAACCAGCGATTTAGCGGTGTCCAGCACAATTGTCAGTAAAGGTCCTGACCGCCGGTAAAGCCTTTACCGACCGAGGCTTTACCGGTTGTTAGCTGACAGCGGGCAAATGATTTGCCGGCGGTTTTGACCGCCGATGAAGGGCTGTTTTCTTGTAATGAATTTAAATACATCGCTTGGACAAACATTGTCACATCAATGTATTTCTCAGTTTGAAGACTCCTCAAGGCAATGATGGATACTTTTCTAAATTATCTCTAGTAATAAAGAGTTCATAATAATTTAAATGGCTCCACCTCATGGCTTAATAGTAAACTCACAAGAGTTTCAACACGATGTCATGGGTTCAAGAACCCTTTCTAGTGTGTGTGTGCATAAGTGTGTAGGGTGTGTGAGTGAAAAAAAATGATCATGGAGACATGGATGAATGGAAAAGCAAATATGAGCTTGATCCAAAACTTTTGTACCAACGCAAAAAGTTTTTTATGATAAAAAAAATCGAAATGGGATGGTGTCTTTTATTGTAATGAGCAAACTCAGTTGGGCCTATTGTGAATGTATGTAGGCTAATCACGCCGCCCGTTCGTTTTTACAGCTCATTTTAGTGGTTGAGCCCAAAATTAAAGTATTCCCAAAGCTCAAGTAGACCACACCACAAGAAACAATGAGAATAATGACTTTCACGGTTGAAACCTTGCTAGGGCTTGCCGTAATGTTTATTTGTCATCCAACATGTTCATAGATCACATAGACATGGATGAAGGGAAAACATAAATAATAGCTTGATCCAAAACTTCTATAACCTCTAGGAAATTTTCAAAGTTAGAAATTCAATTCACACTATTTCTGTGGTGAGGTCCAGTACTTGAGATTTAGATATATTTCATTTTTGGGCTCAAGCCCTTGAATTATTTGTTAAAATGGATGGACAGAGTGGATAAAATATTCAAATCATGGTGGACCCCACAAAGTTTACTCAATACGCTAAGCATACCGAGTTACTCTGGTACACAATCTGCTTCCTCAAACCCCACTGTTTCATGTGGGTCCACCTAAGATTTGGATCTGCTTCATTTTTAGGATCATTACCTAAAATGAGTTGAAAAAATTGATGAATAACATGGATATACACTACACACATCAAGGATGAAGTTCATTCTCTCCGGATTGTGTTTATTCTTAGTAGGAGGAAGTGAACAGATGAAAAACTTGGCCTCGCTGCGAAACTTTTGAATGCCCACTATTTTCTCTTCTTGTGTAGCGCACTTGAGTTTTGGATTATTTATTATTATTATTATTATTTATTTATTTTTCCATATATCTTAAAATAAAGTAGCGGATTAATTGGATTGGATTTCTCAAGGGTGGATACATGAATGTTTCAAGAGTGGTCATTGAATCCCCACTATTTTCAATTCTTGTGCGGAGCACTTGAGTTTTCGATCTTTTATTTATTTATTTTTGTCATATATCTTAAAATAAAGTAGCAGATTGAATTGGATTTCTCAAAAAACATTAGCAGAATCCAGGGGCGGCTCTAAGGGGTAGGCAGGTGAGGCAATCGCATAAGCCCCCTATTTATGAAGGCCCTGTATCACAGGAACAGGCTTTTAATACTCTCACAGTGCCTAGTAATCCATACACATGCACTGAGAAATCACAACCTTGAATATTTTTTAAATTAAATTAAAAAGATATAAAAGTAGGTCCGGTTTAGATGGTTCATGAAAACCAAAAACAAAAACACACAATGGCTGGATCTCCTAATTGGTTGATTCTTGTACACTAAACAAATTATTTGAATTCAACATACAAATTCCCAGTAATTGGAAGATAGAATAGTAAAATCAATGGATTTTTTTGTAATTTAGCCTATTTAGAATGGATCACCTAATTTAGAGGGTTTGGATAGAGTCAAAATATGCTATATTAACAATCTAGGAATGCCTATTTATTAACCATAACACCGCTAGATAACTATACAATTTAGAATGGACCACTTTAGGGATTCCTTTAGCCCTGAGCTTTGTGGGGTCCACAGTATTGTATGTGTTATATCTATTCCGTTGATCCATTTCTTCATCCCATTTTAGATTATTAGAAAAAACATGACGCAGAACCAAAGCTCAAGTGGACTACAACACATAAAAAAAGTGGATATTGAATGCTCACCATTACAAACTTTTTTACAAGCGGCAGAAATTTTGGATAACTGATATTTATGTTTTCATTTCATCTATATAGGATTCACTTTATGAACGGTTTAGTAATTTTATCTATTGAAACTGATTTTTAGGATAAGCTTGAATACAAAAGTTTATTAATTTTTATGGTTTAATTTTAAATTTATTAATTTTTTATTTTTTAAACTAAAAAACCTCATTTTTATGACTTGCCTGAGGCCCCAAGAATGTTGAGCCGCCCCTGGCAAAATCTAAACCGATTTCTCACACACATTACCACCATCTCAGCGGTGGAATAACCTGTGAAAGGCTTTGGCAGGAAATCTGCATCCAACCCAAAGCTCCCTGGTGGCCACCTCGATATCCAAGTAACATCCTATACGTCCATCCTTTTTAAAGATAACTGTACGGTCTAAAAATAAAAAGTGAGGTGGATCAAACTCAAATTGACACACATTACGAGAAACAGTTAGGATCGATCTCTCACCATTGAAACCTTATTTGGGCCCACAGAAGTTTCAATGGTCGACGTTTTTGTGAGGTGGCCTACTTAAGATTTTGATCTTAAAGTCATACGGAAAGAACAATGGACGGAGTAGATTTCACAGGGACATCTCTGCACCACGGAGATTTGGGTTACATGGACTCCGTGTAACAGGTGTTACACGCATCTCGCGTCCCTCGTAACCCGATTACCGAACGGTGAGGGATTCGGATTCGGTGGATCCCTGACCGTGGGACGCACATGGATGTATCTCTCCTGAATATCCACGCCGTCCATCCGATCTTTTAGCTCATCTTAGCGCACTTTTTCAAAAAATAAACAGTTCCAAATCCCAATTGGGCCACACCACAGGAAACAACGGTGATCAAACGTCCACCATTAAAAGTTTCTTATGATCTGCCATTTAGGAAGGTTACACAGACCTGGATGAATAGAAAATAGAGGCCCAAAAAGAAGTTTATAGTGATCAATCACCACCGTTTCCTGCGGTGTGGTCCACCTGATATTTGGATCTGCCTTATTTTTGGCAACATTCCATGAAATGAGCTGTAAAAATGGATGGACAGCGTAGATATACAACAAATATATCGAGGTGGGCCCCACAATCAGGGATACGGGTCACATCCTCACCAAGCTGCCGAGTACGGGATCTGTCTTCTTCTCGACCCTCTTTGCATGAGATTCACGAAAAGCTTGCTATCTGATCGACACGTGGCAGATACAACCACCATCTCATGCCGCGTAACCGCCTTTTCTTCTTTCTTCTTCTCTGATTTCTTCTGTTTTCAATTTATTTTCTTTTCCCCTCTCTTCATAACACTTCTGCTCTGTTTCCAGTATTACCCCTTTTATTTTGTGTTATTTACATTTTAAATTTGGGTCTTCGATTTCCCTTTCTACCCTTAGCATCTAATGGAGGTTCCTGTTGGGTTTCTGGCAACGCTATGGAGCTTTTTGTCTTTTCTGCCCTTTTTCTTTCTGCTCTTGATTCTCAGCCTTCTCAAAGGTAAGCAGACAAGCTCGTCTGAATTTGGTCAATCGCGCCTGATCAGGAAGTGACGTTTGTCGCCCAATGTTTGATGAGTGGCAGGTGGATCCGGACCATCCGACCATAGGTTCGATCTGTTAGTTTCTCCTATCGAGTCCATTTTCATCTCGACCGCCCATTTGAAGCCAACCGTTGATATGGATCTGATCTTTCGATCCCTCTGATTTGGGTCATTCATGAGAAGGATCACCGAATGGACGGTCCAGATCCACTACTTCATATGCCAGCTGTCAGGTACGAGAAGGATCACCATTTCAAGCCTTTTAAATTAAAAGGACCAGTTGTGGGGCCCACCTTCTTACTTGCAGTTGATGCATGGAGCCAGCCCAATCAAGCAAATGGCCCTGATTAAAGGCATGATCAATGAATGGGCCCAAACCCACATCTCCAGAAACATGCAGCTTAAGGCCACATGCTGACCCAGTAAATCAAATCATGCATTGGGTGGGGCCCGCTTGTAGATGAAATTGCCAAAAATGATGATTTGGTTGGATTGATTTTGGGGCAGCTCATCTACATAGTGGACCCCACCTAATGCATGGCTTTAATGTGTCCCACCCATGTGCCAGGCATTAGGTGAAGATCGAGCTTGAGCTCGGCTCAAGCTGGCCCGAGTTGCTGACTGAGCCGAGCTGAGCTAGCCAGTTAGGCTCGAGGACCAAGCCGAGCCTAAACACAAGTTCCACACATGCCAGGTCAGCCCAATCATGGTTTCTACCGTCCATAAATAGGCATGGACCTGTCCCATGATGGGCCTCCATAGAAACATTGGTCTTACCCATTTAATAGGTGGGCCTAGATCCGTCTCACAGTGTAGAGATGAGGAGGAGCCTAGCCAATTGATGGGCAGGCCCAGAAATCTAATGGACCTTCAAAAATGGTTGTATGCTCCATCATTTCGTATGCATGGTCACCTGTCTGGCCATCCTCATCATACATACATTGGGGCCCACATGGTTTGAGCATTGAATATGCTCACTGACTGAACAATCTTATTCATAAATATGTTATGAAAACCAGAGGTTAAAAGCATCAAGTAACTTATCTTGATTTTCCAATCAATCTAATTTTCTTTTAGGGGAGATGGTCCATCACCAGAGTGGTTACGGTTGTTCAATCAATCTAATTTTCTTTTAGGGGGCATTTGGATCATAAGTTACTTATGATAAGCTACTTATGCCTTAAGTAACTTATCTTGATTTTTACTTATTAAATTGAAGGAATTAAGTAACTTTAAATAATAAAAAAATTACGTATAATTGATCATAAACCAAACTTACTTATCTTAAATAAGTTACTTATCTACTACTGGAAGTAGAAAAAGTAACTTATTTGGTGGTATCCAAACGGGGTCTTAGTGGCCCATCCATGATGAGGTCTACAAGATGGATGGTTTGGATCACTGTTCATATGGGTATGTGCACAAGGGAGGTGGAGCACATTGTCGCGGACCGGTCAGTAGCAAGGGGCTTTAACCATTTTTCACACTACTTATATAGTAGAGGTGATGTACATAGTGTGTAATGTTGTTGAAAGGATTTTAAAGAAAGCTAGAGTCAAATAGAATTGTGAGATCTTTGGAATGTTCTCGAGTCCTCTAGTTGATCTTTCTAAGGATAATAGTGTAGAATTATCCAGAAGGTTTCTAGAGTATTCTTGGCTATGGTATCATTGCCACATTGGGCATGGCAAGAACTACAGTGATGGGACATGTCGGACCTTGTGATAGCCATGGCAGTGGCGGAGCGATTGATGGAGTTCACAAGGAGTGACTCATCAGAGCTATTATTTTCAACAGGTGACTAAGGCAAGGGTCAAATATAGCAAGGATAGATGAGACTTACCCAAGCCATGAGGTTAAATTCTTTATCTGCAATTGGCCTCATTGGGCAAGGGATTTCCGAAAAGACAAGTTCTCAATGCTCTTGCAGTGAAGACAATTAAAGAAGAGGATTGAGGAAATAAGATTTAGTCCATGCAATTCCTCAATGCTATGGAAGGCAAGCTCCGTGAGCCAAGAGGAAAGTTGGAGTAGCTTCATTTGTGATGGCAATCAATGGGCAAAGTGCTACCAACATAACAAACCCTTGAACTCGGTTCAAGTCGAGAAGGAAGAAGAGGACTGAGAATTAGGTTCTTAAATGTTTTGCAAGGACGAGCGAAGAAAGCCAAGCCACATGGATGGGAGTTAGTGTACCATACAAATCAACTTGAAGCGTAGATACGAGGGCAAACATGACTACCAAGATTGTTGGGTTTGATGTTGGTGCAGGACTCAAGCAAGAGAAAGGTGGTCAATTCAAAATCCAAACTTGTTCAAGGCATGGGTAAGGATGTGGAGCTATGCATTGAAGGGTGTGTTGGCAAGACGAGTCTCTTTGCTATTCCACTTGATGATTTTAAGGTCATCTTGGGCATGGATTTCTTGAGCAAGGAAAAGGTGGTTCAAATGATTTGTTGATCTTAGCCTTACAACTAATTAAGGGTGACGAGAAAGACAAAACAACACATTGTGATATTTCAAGAAACCAACTCACGGGATCATCATCAAGATGTTGGTGAGGGCATTAAGGCAATAGGTGGGTGTGGTTTTCACAAATCGGTCATTCATAAGAGGCTTTTCATGGGGAAGCAGTTTTCAGCACTAGCACACTAAAGCAACATGCATAGTGTTGTGTTGAGGATTCTAAAGAAGGCTGGAGTCTTGTGAATTTGTGCAAAGGGTTCTAAAGATGGCTAGAGTCATGTTGTAGAGTTATGTAGAGATCTCTAGGATACTTGAGATTTCTTTAGGGGGTCTTTGTAGGGAGATAGTTTAGAAACATTGGCCATTGGATGATCATCATATGGCATCATCCTAACCATCCATGTAAAGTAGTTGAAGGTTCTTAGGTCGACATAAGGAAGAGATGCCCTCACTTGTAACCTCAAAACCTCAAGATCCTCAAAAAGTGTAAGCTCTTGAGTTCTTAGCAAAGTACAAAATATTCTATTCAACTCTTGTTTTCATGGTTAAAAAGAGGTGACTTTGACCAAGTTGTCCCGTCTTAAGTCGCATTCGGACTTGGCCGAGTTAGGGGTGACTCATGGTCTCAAACCGGATTGGGTCCGACCAATTCTGAATTGACTCAAACGAGTCGCAGAAGGCTTGTCTAGGTCTTAAAACCATGCTTGTGTCTCTCTTGCATACCTAGTGGGGTTTGAGACACAACACTTAGTGTTTGAACCTTGGCAATAGGCTGACTCATCCACAACGAGACTGTGAGTTTGCATAGTCTACGCTTGAGGAAGCACTTGGGCCTTGGCAGAATGGATAGATGGTTTTCCACCTACACTTGGCAGAATGGATACTTACAATGTAACAAAACTCATCATGAAGCATAGAGCTGGCAACAGGTGGGCTTGGGTTGTCCAAAATGCCAAGCTTGAGTAGATCCAGCAGCTTGCGTCCAGCCCCGAGTAGTTAAAAAATATCAAGCCTGCCACCCCTAGTGAAGCTACATTTTCTGATCTGTATTCAGTTACAGGGTAGAGGGCACCCTCACGGGCCCACCAGAAAATACCTTGTATGACCAACCTCCTTACTGCCAGATCCAGAAATTGGTAGAAGATCTTAGCAAACATAGAGCAATGGCCCCCTGTTCATAGTAAGATGCAACAAAGCAATGGCCTGGATTATAGAACTGTCGATGCAAATCGTCAGAAGTGAAAAAACCCTATGCCAGACACATATCTTATAATTCCGAGTTAGAACATGGGCAGCCTATTAGCTAAGGACCGAATCCATGTCCATCCCATTCTTCCATCAAAGGAATTGGGCATGGGTTAGCTCCTACAAAAACACTTCCACAAGTTAGGCCAGGCCAACAAGACCACCCTGATTACTTATCATCCCTAATAAGTCAGATCACCCTTGACCTGTGGACCTCTACATTCAACCCAAGGTGGGCCAAATCTTATTTAATCCTTTTTATGCACCATTTATAATGAAAGGGCATTTTCATATTGGGCTCAGGTGGGATGGCCTGTGGGATGCAGGGGCATACTCAGGGTAGGCGGCCCATGTGAGGCGGGCCCCACCCGTGTGAAGCGGAACCTATGTGAAGTGGGGCCCACAAGGGGGGTTTGGCCGAGGTCCTAACCCATGAGATGTGGGGCCTAGGCTATGAGATAAAGGGATTGATTCGCCATGCTCTATCAATTTGAGCTTTTTGAGCAAGTGGTTAATTGTCCTGCATCAATTTAGTGGTAAACAATTAACCAGTAGTCTTTCCTAAGCAATCGACAATCTCTAGATTAGTGAAAATTGTTGTTAGATTGTCATTTCAATGGGAGCAACTGCTATTCCATGACCAAATGAAGATTGAAGATTGTATTTGAACATGAATGGTGTGTTAATATGAACATTTAGATTGATTATTTACTGAAATTCCAGAATTTTATTGTTAGCAGTTGATGCACGCATTCATGTGTGAGCCCATCTATGTAGTTATAGCTATGGACATGTCTTTGCAAGCATGCATGGATGAAAGCATTTGTGGATGTATGTTGGTAGGTATCTACATATAGTAAATGCTCTGTTTCTAATATTTTTGTCTTTTGCAGCGGTGATTATCAGCCCATTTGCAATAGTTATCATTGTCGTCGGAAACTCTTCTGTAATATTGGGACTGTGGCCCGCCCACTTCATCTGGACTTATTACTGTGTAGGAAAGTATGCTGTTTTACTATGGAACAAATTAGCTTTTACGAGGCCGGATAGTTCCTATTCGTTTCTCATGGGGAAATTCCCAGTGCAGAACTTAGTTTCTAGAATTAAGCCCATGGTTCATCTATCCAAGCCATTGATCTGACAGCCCACATGGACCTTTTCCAAACAATCCCCTGAATTAATCAAGTATAACCTTCCCATTAATGCCATGCAAATACATGATTAAAAAGGAATGCATGAAGAAGCTGCATTCAATGGAGGAAGACCAAAGATTTGATTACTAGGATATTCCGATTTGGGAGTGTTTTTTTTTTTTTTTTTTTGGGGGGGGGGGGGGGGGGATGGTCCTCCATGATGAGTTCCATAAGATCAATGGCTTCGATGGACTAACCATGGGCCCCACATCTACAAACTGAGTTTCCAACAGGGAACTTCCCTATGCAAAACAAATAGGAAATTCAGCCTCAGCTTTACATTGAAGGAATGATTGAAAGTTTTCTATGCATGTCAATGATTTTGTATGAGATATGCCATCATATTCAATACTTGATCATGGACTCCATATAACATTGCTCGACTTGCTCGTAATCTTTTCTGTTCATGATGAGAGGGATTGTATGATGGTATGATGCAAGATCATGGCATGCCCATCTTTCAGTTAACTAAGTGGTCGGTCTGATTAATCCCACAAGGTATTTAGTCATGCCCCAATTTTTTCCCATCTCAACTGATCTTAGCCATCCAATTGAAATGGGTACCTAAGGATCCAATTTTAGTTGGGGCCAAGTAGGCTGTACAGGATCTCCGACGGGGAGATTTTGGGTGCATCTCCCATCCGAAATAGGGTCCACCCTATGGACAATTTGGACCACTAGAAAGTGAGCCCCGCGTGTAGGGTTTGTTTTGGTTAAGCATTGTAGCATTAACTGCTATTCTGTTATTCTTATTTGATCCTTCCATGCCTTATGGCAGAACAAAGAGGCTTGGGCTAGTATTGAAGACCTTGGTATTGCTATTCTTGCCCGTGCCATTACTTTTGTGGCTGGTTATCGGCATTGCCGGAAGCCTTCTAGTTGGAATAGGATACGGAATTTTTGCTCCATTGATTGCAACTTTCGAAGCGGTTGGCGAACACGTCATAGACAAGCTTTTCCATTGTTTTGTTGTGAGCTCTCTTTCAAGCTGTTTACAAAGATTACCCATCATTCACAGTTGTATGGTTTCTTTATAATCCGATCTCATTATTTCAACCTGACGGTCTATAATTTCATGCGGATTTCAGGACGGTTGCTGGAGTACGATACTGGGAAGTTGTACGGTAGTGCATGATTTTACGGATTTTTGCTTCCACTCCTACTTCTCATATATGGATGAACTGAGTGAGAAAGTGGCTGAAGATGAGGCGCCCTTGGACATCAAGTAAGGAATGCGGTTAAAACATATTTATAAAATTTGTAATTGTCCTGAGTCTGCTAGACTTACTCAAACTTCGAGTGGAATCACCATCCATAATTTGTTTGTCCATTTTAACAGAAAAGTGTGGGATTATTTTTCCAGATACATTTTTAACTGGAGCTTTGCTAAGCCCACATGCATGTGCAATAAAGCTCATGTACACGCCACAATGTGCCAGCATGGTACAATAGGTCCGAGACCAATACATCCATCAGAATGTCACCACTATATTGATGTCATAGCCCAATGATCAGGTTGATTTGGTCAGGTAGACAACAGTTTGCAGAAACAAATGTACGGCTCCCGAAAATGTGGCCGAAGTTTTCTAACCCAATTCACCTGTTTCTAGTGTCGGGGCCCACAAGTTTAGTGGACCAGATCTAGTACTATTGGGAAAGCATGTAGAAGATTGGACCAACCTGATGGATGGATTGGATCTCTCACCTATGCTCCATGCTGGCACGTGTGTGGCATGTACATGAGCTCTACTGCACACACCTGTGGGCAAAGCAGAGCTCTTTCAACCAATAGCAGTGTAAGGTATTCTTCTGATTATTTTTGTATGGAGTACTTAATCTTAGTTAGCATTCTCTCAGTTTTTCTATATTATTGATTTACTTGAGGATGTTATTTGAATACTTACTCGATCCAACTGAGTTTTCAATTTAACCTAACCCAGTTGGATATCAAGTCAAATTGGGTTTTCTAGGATTTTGAATATTGCTTAAAGAAATACACAGTTATCTGATTTCCCATCGATCATTGTAAATGCCAATTCACTGTATTGAGCTTCAGCAAATGACTTGCTACCACCAATGTATTGTTCAGGAAAATCTGTTGATTCCATGTGTGTGCTTCTTTGGAACGTTATCGATGGTACCGAGTTGTTTCCTAGTCAGCCTACTCGCCGTGGCTGGAGATGTGCCAATGATCACCGCCATAGCACTGTGGAAAAGCCCTTACATGCTTTTGAAAGGATGGCAACGGCTATTTCAAGACTTGATCGGAAGAGAAGGCCCTTTCTTGGAGACAGTTTGTGTACCCTTTGCGGGTCTTGCTATCATTTTATGGCCATTAGCAGTGATTGGAGGGGTGGTCTGTGCTTTCATATGCAGCTTCTTTCTGGCCTGTTGTGGTGGAGTTGTCGTCCATCAGGTTCGTATGCATATAGCCTGCTTGGCAGTCAACTTTGATAACCAAATACTTGTATACACCGGCCCAACTGAATGACTGATGTCTTGAGGGAGAGTAGGATTAGGGCACAACTTGGGCAGGTTGGATCACGTTGAGGGTCAACCGGAACCCAACCTGACCTCAAGAGGACCCAGCCCACAACCTGACCCAAATTCAACCCGAGATGCCCAACCCGAAATCCCCTACACTCAATGCAATCCAACCCACCCCACCCCAAAATACATGTACGATTATTCCCAACCCCACCCAAATTTGCTCGACTCTAACCCAACCAGAATTCAAATTGGGTTGGCGTTTTTTAACCCGTACCCTACCCGAGGACTTCGATAACCCGACCCAACCTAACCTGAAATTGGGTTAGGTTAGTCAGGTCTGGATTGACTCCAGCCAAGTTTCAGCCCTTAAGATGAGTAGTCAATCACATTTCTCATCACTTTATATCAAATATGAACTTGGGTATGTTATGCCATCCAGGAATGTTCATGTTTTCACTGAAATTCATTGTTTTCCAGGAAAACTCTCTTCGGATGGGACTTGCCTACATCATATCGATTATTTCAATCTTTGATGAATACACAAATGATTTACTCTATTTGAGGGAAGGGTCCTGTTTTCCGAGGTATTATCTGAGGTTTTATCTTGTTTGATGTTCCTTCAATGCTCATGAGTTTCATTTCTATCATGGGCAAAAATCTTCCTCTTGCAGAGTTTCCCAACACGTGAAGATTAATAGTTTCCATTGCTACCTACTTGAGGGAGATCAGCTGTTTATTGATGGGACTGTCATTGGTGTCTGTGGGTACACTTGCCAATGGGGCACATGTGTACGAGATCCAGGCTATTAGTTTAGGTGGACACCCTGGCCTAAAAATTCAAATATTGACCAATGGACCAGCTGATCGTTGGTGCTTGCTGACTTTTGGGCCATTGCATCCACAGTGCAGAGTCCACCCAATTCACGTTTTCTATACTTGTGCATGAAAAAGTATACAAGCCCTCTTATTTCATCCAAGTGTTTGGATGCTGACTCATGATGCTTATGACAGCCAGGCCTGTATACCATAAAAGAACAAACCCTCCTTCAGGGCTCCTTGAAAGAAATCAGTCCGTTGATGCCGACAAGACCGAAGAGAAGAATGGGAGATTAAGTCCCATCAACACAAAACTTGTAATGGAACGATCCCAAACGCTGAGGAAAGCTATCCAACAGTTAAAACCCATACAAGTAAGAAACACATACACGGAGTCTCTGTGTTGCTAATTTTCTTCTTAGAGAAATGCTGCAATGGCATGTGTTGCATGATTTTCCATGAAGTGTATGAATCATGTACACATGACACTTGTTTACAGTGATCCAGATCATTGAGTTAGTCAGCTACTAAGTGGATGGTCCATGGCCCAAAGCTCCAAGGCAATGTTGATAATAGCCATTTGTCAGTGTCCTAAAAAGTTAAAACGTTAACTAAAAAGAAGTCCTAAATTCAGCAGGCTACACAACAATCAGATGGTCAGAGTTGCACAGTTGCTGCAATTTTGGCAATGGCCCATCTATGCAGTACTGATCACCATACGTGCTTTTCGTTAAGAACACATGGTATTAGCATCTCTTTTCACCTAAAGAATGTAAGCTTTCTGAGTGTTAATCTATTGCCATTCAGATATGGGATTGGCTCTTTCAATCTTGTGAGATGAACGGTCGGAAGCTACTCCGTGATGGTCTCATAGATGTGGCTGACATAGAGGATTGCATTATCAAGGGAAAATGCAAGAAACTGATTATCAAGCTTCCAGCCTATTGCATTCTTCAGTGTCTTCTTAGATCAGCAAGGTCTGAATTGCCTGGATTGCTCATCGGTATGTCTTTCTTCCAACTTGGATTGTTTATTTCAGTTCATTATCTGAACCATGCAATGGAAGACACCACTATGTCGATGACCTGGCTGAAAAATCTGGCTGCCTTCTTATCAGGAGAGGCACACCCACGTGTACATTAAATATGCATATGAGATGTTACTTCAGCCAAGGAAGGGACATTCCTCCTCCTCCAAAAAAAAAAAAAATCCGAGCTGTGTGGTTCACCTGACCCATGAATCAGGTGGGCACCATTACATAGATGACCTCGCCCAAAAAAGTTTTTCTTTTTAAAAAAAAAAAAAAAAAAAAGAAAAAAAAAAAGAAAAAAGAAAAAAGAAAAGACAGGTCCACTCATCACATGAGCCTCGCATATATGTTGAACATGGACTGTCCGTGAACTTTCTAATGCGTTCATATTCTTCAGACATGCATGGTTTACCCAAGGAGTTGGCTACCCTGGTTTTCAAGCCATCTGGACAGCAGGGCTCACACCTGATGCTCAGCTTGAACAAAAGGTATTCAATTACGGTAATGGCCACCCATGTATGTTGAACGTGGGCTGTTGGTGAACTTTCTATTGTGTCCATATTCTTCATACATGTCAGTTATTGGCCCATAATGCCCATTACATGCCTGTAATAGGCCAGTTTTTCCAGATCGGGCATTGCAGCCCTATATCATGTAACAAGTCCAACTGTTACCATTACGCATCAGCCGTTGCAACCTTCATATAACCATTTTTTAATACCTTGCTTGAATGTCCTGAACATGTGCTGTGCCGACACGTGCAGAGAAGCTCTTGCTTTTGTCTAACAATGGATCTAATTGAAATTTTCAGCTGATGATGTGGAGTTGACGAAATCTAACTGGCCCAAGGATAAAGTGTTTGAGTGGTTTCTCGGTCCATTACTTATCATGAAGGAGCAGATCAAACGGCTCGCATTGGATCAGAGCGAAGAGGACTGCTTGTGCAAGTTGATTATGAGTAGCAACAATGAGAAACCACAGGACTGGAATGACAGCGGATTTCCATCTGATGACAGCATTAGGCGAGCTCAATTGCAGGCCATAATTCGAAGGTATGTTGAATAGTATGAAATGAAATTCAAGAGGATGGTGATGCAAAGAAGTTCAGCTCCTAAGTAAGATACAGTGATCGTTCTTCAACTCGCCGCTGACTAGAGAGTCGGGTAACACAATGCAGCTCCATTTCATCAGATGGGGCCCACTGTTTGTGCATTGACCAAAGAATGAGGCTGGTCTGGTGACCAAGTGGGCCACAAGTATTAGAAAGATGGACAGTTATAAAATGGTGAATGGTAACTGAATGCAACATCTGACGCTGGTCATGGCACCAAATTGGCCACAAATATGAGAAAATGGAGGGTTATAAACGACCAACAGTCTGCATTGGGAGTGTCTGTGCAGCACTTCCTGATTACCAGACCCAAATCACTTGATGGAAACAGAACAAACAAGGTGGGCCATGCATGGATCTCATACTCATGGGAAGATGTGGTTGAGATATCTACTGCAAACTTGTTTGTTGGTTGATTTCCACAAACCAGAACTGCCCATATATTCTCGAATGCATCTTTTCATTTTGATCCAATCTTCAAGAATGCGGCGATATTAAGAACATGACATTTCAAGAACCTTGAACTTTCAAAACCTGATACTTCCAAGAAACATATTAAAGTTTCGGATGTTAGTATTGCCTAGAGTGCATGCTATCATCATTTAAGGACACATATATTCATGTGCAAGATTTTCCTTTGTAGGTTACCGGGGATTGTCAGTTCCATGTCCCGGATGCCGACGTTTAGGCGCCGGTTCAGGAACCTGGTGAAGGTGTTGTATCTGGAGGCAATAGAAAGTGGGGCCTTAAGCTCTGATGGAGGGAGCTCTAAATACAGACACAAGATGGGTGGATCAATGGGCCGTGGAAGTAAACATGACGTGGAGGCAGCCTCTAGGTCTGAAGGAAATACCATTCAATCGATCAACAGTCCAAACGGTCCAGACGAAGTGATGGCTGGAACCAACAGGGCGAATCGACCGGAACGACCATTCAATGGCGGTGACATTGTCTAAGACCTGATTGGTGTGGTCACATGGGAGCTCCAATCATGCTACTTGGGTATTAGTCAATTGAACCCAATGTTATCAATACTATATAAGTTGGTGATCAGTATTCAATATCCAGGCATGAGGTGCATGTATGAGATCAGGACCTTTCGTCTAACTGGCCCCTATGTGGAATATCTCACTGAGGGAAAATGGGCGGTTGAGAAATGTCTCCAGTTGGAGTTAAATGGGAAAAAATCCTCAGATGTATGACTAGGATCATCTGTATGTGAGACTTTCAATGTACGGGCCATTTCCCATAGTACTGATGGTCTGGATCGCACACATGTGCCACATGTATGGAGATTGAGTGCTTGATAACTGACTAGGGCATTAGTATGTAGCATAGATTCTTTGTGGGTGTTTGTTTCATGTCAAGATCAGTTTGTAGGGTGCAAAGCCTGCTGTGTGAGTAATACAGTATACAAATACAAGTCAATAGGAGGAAAAGTACAGTGAAACACCTGTAAATATGGCATAATTACAGTTGTCCACCTATATATGACATCTTATTACACTATTTTTAGGGGTGTCAATCGACCAGGTTGGGGGTGGACCAAGCTGTCCAAGCCCGGCCTCCATTGTTCAACATAAACCGGAGCCTGGCCCAGGCCTATGACAAACCAAAGCAGCTTACCGAAATGTCCCTGAGCTGGTCCAGTTGGAGTAGTAACATAGAGTACATGAAGGGTCTGGGCATCCAAATCTGCACGATTGAAAAATAGGCCTGAATTTGTGGTATGAGACCAGCCCGGGTCTTGGGCCTGATGCTCTAGCCCGAAGTCATCGGCTAGCCCAGCCTACTCATAGCACTAACCATTGTATACACTTTATTCACTTGGGCAAAGAGCAAAAGTCAAAAATGGGGCGTTTCTACTGTTAGGCCGTTTAATCTGAAGTCTGAAGCCTGAATCTGAAATCTGAAGCCTGAAGATGAAATCTGAAGTCAAAAAACTTGTTTGGTAGTTATGGCGGAAGTCTGAAAATTAAGTACTGAATTTGAGACAATATGCTTGTTAACAAATCTGAAATGTTTGAAATATGCTAATTTGATGCATTTGCCCCTATCTCCCGTTTGAAAATGTTTTACATTATAAAGAAATTATTTTTTATTAAATAAAAATAAAATTATTTTATTTAATTCAAATAAACTATAGTAATTAAGAGGAAATTGAAATATCATTATTCATATAAAAAAGTTTTTTTGTAAAAAAAAAAAAAGAAGAAGAAGAAGAAGAAGAAGAAGAAGAAGATAAATTCCTTATGAGGAGTTTCAAAAACTCATTTTATGACATTAGACCGGAATGAGGAGTATCTAAAATTCAAGTAGGCCATACAAGATAAAACATTGAGAAAATGCCTACCGTTAGACCCTTCCTATACGAGATGAAGTGAAAACATCATGAACTTAAACTGATACAAAACTTTTGTGGCCATATAAATGTTTCAACGGTGGTCACAAAATCTCCATTATTTCCTATTGTGTGGCCCATTTAAGTTTTGGATACATCTTATTTTTTGTTACATGCTCTAAAATAAGCTCCAAAAATGGATGGATGGACTGATTTTCTCACAAACATCGCAGTAGGCTCCACAGAATCTCTGGCAGGAAGTTCCTGCGGGAGTCTTTCTCAAAGTAGGAGGCGGATTAGATACTGACAGGTTGAGTAGGAGACTGGCTACTGAAGTGACATCACCAGTGGGAACCACCATGATGTATGCGTTGTATCCACACCATCCATCCATTTGGTGATATAAATTTAGGGTATGAACATAGTGACGTCACTTCAGTAGCCATTCTCGCCAATCAACCCGTCAGTAGCTAATCCGCCTCCTTCGCGGGAAATCCGGAAAACGGTTTGGCTACTCTCCTGACACTTGCCAATGGCTTGTGGTCGGTGCTCTGTGGGGCCCATCATGATGTATGTCTTTCATCCATTCCGTCCATCTATTTTTACAGATCATTTTACTGTATGAGACCAAAAATGAGGTATATCCCAATCTCAGTTGGACCATATTACAGGAAACAGTGTTGAATAAGTGTCAACCATTAAAAACATTTTAGGGGCCATGAAAGTTTTGGATCAAGCTGATTTTTGCTTTTTTCCTTCATCTGGGCCTATATGACCTAATCAACAGATTGGATGTCAAATAAACAGTACAGTGGGCCTTAGGAGGATTTTAATGGTGGATATCCAACCGCTATTGTTTTCATGTGGTGTGGTCCACTGAGATTTATATGCCTTTCATTTTTTGGGATCAAGCACTAAAAGGATATTTAAAAATGGATGAACGGAATGGATGAAACACATACATCATGGTGGGGCCCACAGAGCACCGACCACCGGCCCGAGCTGGTGTAAGGGGGAGTAGCCAATCCGTTTCTGGAAATCCACGTCCGATGTAGACGGAAGCGGATTGGTTGGTGTGCCACACACGTATGTGGGTCACGTGATTAAGTATGTGTTATATCCAAACCTTCCATCCATTTTTCGTGCTTGTCTTAAGGCTTGAACAGAAAAATAGGACAGATCTAAAGATCAAGTGTACCACGCTGCAAAAAATATCGGGGGATTGAATGCCTACCATTGAAATCCTTTTTGGGGTCACAGATCAGTTTCGTATCGATATGAAATTTGTTTTTCCTCTTCATCCAGGTATTTGTGACATTATGAACAGATTGTATGAAAAATAAACATTATGGTGGGCCATATGAATTTTTAACCGTGAAAATCATTATCTCGCTGCTATTTTTGGTGCAGTCCATTTGAGCTTTGGATATGATTCATTTTTTGGCTGCTGCTTTAAAATGATCTCAAAAAATGGATGAAGGGTGTGGATACAATAAATACATCATTGTGGGCCATGTAACTTTGATCTCCTTTGAACCGTCCGCACAACTCGGAGCTCGAGGAGCGTAGGCGCTTGTCTTCCCACGACATGTATCTACTCCCCTGCCATCAACCCCGAGGCTTGTGGTTGGTGATATGTGGGGCCCATTATGATGTATGTTTTTCATCCATTCCATTCATCCATTTTTACTGGTCATTTTAGGGCTTCACAACCAAAATAAAATAAAAATGAGAGGGATATAAATCTCAGGTGGACCACACCACAGGAAAACAATGATGATTGGATATCTACCACTAAAATTCTCCTAAGGTCGACAGTACTGTTTATTTGACATCCAATCTGTTGATTAGGTCATACAAGCCAGATGAAGGTAAAAAAACAAAGATCATCTTGATCCAAAACTTTTATGGCCCCCAAAAGGTTTTTAAGGGTGGACTTGAGTTTTATTCAATTTCCATTGGTTTTTATGGTGTGGCCCACTTGAGTATTACATATACCTTATTTTTGGGCACATGCTCAAGAATGATCTAAAAAAGTTGATGGACGGTATGGATCAAACACATAAATTACGGTAGGGCATAAATAAATTTCACATGTTAAAAGATAGTTTTCTAAGAGAACAAAATATCCGTTGGAAAAGTTTATAGAGCGCATTCAGCGTTCACCGTTAAGCCAGACTCTCATCGCCGAAAGAATTCAACGAAATATTGCTGAAAATCACTTAGCGCTTTCCAATTTCAATGTTAACAAACAACTCTTAATACGAGGCATTTTCTCAATTCCGTGTTAAGTGTTAATTTTAAGAGTTAACAAACAGGCCCTAAGTATAAGAGAAAAATATGTGAGGGTATTTTTGTTAGATTTACACATAGAGCTGGGCATCGAGTTGAGTCGGACCGAGTTAGGGTTGACTCGACTCGAACCGGTTTTGAAATAGGCCTGACCCGAACTTGATCCAACTCAATACCGAGTCCAGCATGCCTGACTCGATTCGAGTTCGATCTAGCCTGGACTGATCCGTACCAAGTCTGATTCGGTCAGAAGTACCGAGTCAGGCCGCGTTGGCACCGAGTTGGATTGAGAGATGAGGGAGGGAGGGAGTGGAAGGGAGAGAGATGAGGAGGAGGAGGGTGATGGTGGTGAGTGGTTGCTGGGCTTGGAAGAGGAGGAGGATAAGGGAGGGATCTTCCTCTTGCCCTTCCTATCTCTCCCCTGGTCCCGGGCCCTCTGCATCTCCACTCAGTTTGACTCAAGAATTTGAGCCCGCTCCACCACATGTTCCATAAAGTAAAAGAATAAATTTACACGATATACTAAGTGGGCCTTATTTGGCAAGGGTGCGGCTCATACAAGATAGCCCACTTGGGCCTAGAATTGCCTCATTTGTATAGGCCCAAGGTCATCCATATCTTAAGACAATAGCTGGGCAATAAGATCAGTCCACTAGATATTTTACAAGTTAAATAACACTCATTTACAAAACATGCTAGGTGGGCCTCATCAAATGAAGGGAAGGGTACGCACAAGACAAACCACGGTAGATGGCCCACCTAACGTTATGGGCTCACCAGCACCAAGATTTCTTTTCCATGGTTTAGATGCTGCATTAAATGCACTGGGAAGGTGGGGGACCCATTAATATGGCCCACATGAATTTTATATCAAACAGACTTTTGGTGCAAGGTTGGTTCTGGGTCATTTTAGAGTCATATTCATGATCACATTGGGCATACATATGGTAAACGAAAATATCCACCTAGTAACTCTATGTATGGGCTTTACAAATTATAAGGAGGGCCTCATTGGTTAGGTGAGTACAATTTATGGTGATGGCCCAAACATGGGTACTTAGATAAACTGTGCATCAAACACAGTGCAGAATTAGTTTTGGCCCAAGTTGGAGTACGTCCCATGATCACCAGGGACCACCTTTCAGAGTGCGGTTAGGTGACCTTGGTATTCCTGTATATGGACTTCGAAAAATATGAGATGGGACCAATGGATTATGTACACATAATATTTGGTGTAGGGTCAAACATATGTATTTTAATTTTCTGCACAACCATGCCTAGCCCATTTTGGGATCCACTCCCTGATCATGCGGGGTCTAATTTAGCTTGAGTAAAATATTATTTATCTATTCATTAGTATAGGTTAAAGTTTCCAAGTGGTGGCCTACTTATATCTTCTGGGTGGGGTCTATTACAGAGGCCCAAAGTTAGTACAAAATACAAATAATTAGACAGTTTTCAGTAATGGGATTTATCACAACTTAGGGCCCACTTTCCAAACACTTGGGAATTGTTCCAGAAAAAACGGTGGGAGATCTCATCTGAATGGTATAAAAATTAAACATCTCCCATAGTGGTACCCTTAACTACAGAGCGTGGGGCCCACTACAAGGTGTCAAAGAAGCCTACATATAATACAATTAAGTACTTAAGTGATAGAAATTTTACACTTGAGTGATCCATAGCTAAAAAAAAAAAAAAAAAAAAAAAAAAAAAGTAGTGGAGATACCTCGTTTCAACACTTGAGGTCTAAAATATTATTTATCGATCCCTAGTGGGGTGGTTACCATGGAGTGGTGTACTTATACTTACTAACAATTCCAAAGTTAGTACAAAATACAAATAATTAGCATTTTTCAAGCAAAAGTAATGGGATTTATCAAACTTAGGGCCCACTTTCCAAACACTAGAAAATTGTTCCGAGACAAAAAATGGTGGGAGATCTCATCTGATGATATAAAAATTAAACATCTCCCATAGTGGTACCCTTAACTACAAGTGGGCTCCACTACAAGGTAAATCATAAATACATAAATACAATTAAGTACTTAATGATACATGTGACTCTAAAATCTAAGTAGATTGAGTGACAATTAATAAAAAAAAATAAATACTTAAGTGATCCCGACGATCGATCAAAGTGGAGAGGGGTCAGGATAAGAGGAGGAAATACCATGTCGATCGATCATAGATCCAATATCGAGACAGGGCGATCGACCGGAGCGACCATTCAATGGCGGTGACATTGTCTAAGACCTGATTGGTATGGTCACATGGGAGCTCCAATCATGCTACTTGGGTATTAGTCAATTGAACCCAATGTTATCAATACTATGTAAGTTGGTGATCAGTATTCAATCATTTGAGGTGCATGTATGAGATCCGGACCTTTCATCTAACTATGTGGATTAGCAACCATCTGGAGGCCTCTCACTATGGGAAAATGGGCAGTTGAGAAATGTGTCCAGTTGGAATTAAATGGGAAAAAATCCTCAGATGTATGACTAGGATCATCTGTATGTGTGGTGTACGGGCCATTTCCCATAGTAAGATGGAGGATGACACATGGCCACATGTATGGAGATTGAGTGCTTGATAACTGACTAGGGCATTAGTATGTAGCATAGATTCTTTGTGGGTGTTTGTTTCATGTCAAGATCAGTCTGTAGGGTTCAAAGCCTGCTGTGTGAGTAATACAGTATACAAATACAAGTCAATAGGAGGAAAAGTACAGTGAAACACCTGTAAATATGGCATAATTACAGTTGTCCACCTATATATGACATCTTATTACACTATTTTTGGGGGGTGTCAATCGACCAGGTTGGGGGTGGACCAAGCTGTCCAAGCCCGGCCTCCATTGTTCAACATAAACCGGAGCCTGGCCCAGGCCTATGACAAACCAAAGCAGCTTACCGAAATGTCCCTGAGCCTGGTCCAGTTGGAGTACATGAAGGGTCCGGGCATCCAAATCTGGCACGATTGAAAAATAAGCCTGAATTTGTGGTATGAGACCAGCCCGGGTCTTGGGCCTGATGCTCTAGCCCGAAGTCATGGGCTAGCCCAGCCTACTCATAGCACTAACCATTTTATACACTTTATTCACTTGGGCAAAGAGCAAAAGTAAAAAAATGGGGCGTTTCTATACTCCCCGTTTGGTCTAAAGCCTGAATCTAAAATCTGAAGGCTGAATATGAAATCTAAAGTCAAAAAACTTGTTTGGTAATTATGGCAGAAGTCTGAAAATTAAGTATCGAATTTGAAACAATATGTTTGTTAATAAATATCTGAAATGTCTGAAATACGCTAATTTGACACATTATTCATAAATTTTAAAAAGAAAAAAGAAAAAAAGAAATTAGATACTGAAATATCATTATAAAGAAATTATTTTTTATTAAATAAAAATAAAATTATTCTATTTAATTCAAATAAACTATAGTAATTAAGAGGAAATTGAAATATCATTAGTCATATAAAAATTTAAAAAAAAAAAAAAAAAAAAAAAAAAAAAAAAAACAGATAAATTCCTTATGAGGAGTTTCAAAAACTCATTTTAGGACATTACCAGAATGAGGAGTATTTAAAACTCAAGTAGGCCATACAAGATGAAACAATGAGAAAGGAATGCCTACCATTCCTACCGTTAGACCCTTCTTATTAGAGATGAATTGAAAACATCCTAAACTTAAACGGATAGAAAACTTTTGTGGCCATATAAATGTTTCAACGGTGGTCACAAAATCTTCATTATTTTCTATTGTGTGGCTCATTTAAGTTTTGGATACATCTTATTTTTTGTTGCATGCCCTAAAATAAGCTCCAAAAATGGATGGATGGACTGATTTTCTCACAAACACTGCAGTACACCCCACATAAAATCTTTCGCAGGAAGTTCATGCAGGAGTCTTTCACACAGGAGGAGGCGGATTAGATACTGAAAGGTTGAGTAGGAGACTGGCTAATGAAGTGACATTACCAGTGGAACCCACCATGATGTATGTGTTGTATCCACACCATCCATCCATTTGGAGATATCATTTTAAGGCATGAGACAAAGAATGAGTCAGATTCAAATCTGGAGTGGACCCCACCACATAAAAAAGTGGGCAGAGTGACACCTACCGTTGAAACCTTCCTAAGGTCTACTATGATGTTTATCTGAGATCCAACGTGTTCATAAGTTAAGACAGACATAAAAGAAGGTAGAAAAAACAAATTTTAACTTGATCTAAAACGTTTGTGGCCCTTAGAAATTTTTAAGGGTGGCTGGAACTCTCTCCACTGTTTTTTGTTGTGGGGTCCACTCGAGCTTTGGATCTGACTCTTTATTTGGCTCATACCCTAAATTTATATCACCAAATGGATGGCCGGTGTGGATACAACACATAAATCATGGTTGGTCCCACATGATAACGTAACTTCAGTAGCCATTCTCGAAATCAACCCGTCAGTAGCTAATCCGCGTCCTTCGCGGGGAATCCGGGAAACGGATTGGCTAATCTCCAGACACCTGCCAATGGCTTGTGGTCGGTGCGCTGTGGGGCTACAATGATGTATGAGACCAAAAATGAGGTATATTCCAATCTCAGTTGGAACATATTACAGGAAACAGTGCTGAATGAGTATCGGCCATTAAAAACATTTTAGGGGCCATAAAAGTTTTGGATCAAGCTGATTTTTGCTTTTTCCCTTCATCTGGGTCTATATGACCTAATCAACAGATTGGATGTCAAATAAACAGTACAGTGGGCCTTAGGAGGATTTTAATGGTGGATATCCAATCGCTATTGTTTTCAGGTGGTGTGGTCTACCCGAGATTTATATACCTATCATTTTGGGGATCAAGCACTAAAATGACATTTAAAAATGGATGAACGGAATGGATGAAACACATACATCATGGTGGGGCCCACAGAGCACCGACCACAGCCCGAGCTGGTGTCAGGGGAGTAGCCAATCCGTTTCCGCAAATCCGCGTCCGAGGTAGACGGAAACGCATTGGCTGGTGTGCCACACACGTATGTGGATCACGTGATGAATTATGTGTTATATCCACATTAACCTTCCATCCATTTTTCGTGCTCGTCTTAAGGCTTGAGCAGAAAAATAGGACAGGTCTAAAGATCAAGTGTACCACACTGCAAAAAGTAGTGGGGTATTGAATGCCTACCATTGAAATCCTTGTTGGGGTCACAGAAGTTTCGTATCAACATGAAATTTGTTTTTCCTCTTCATCCATGTATTTGTGACCTTATGAACAGATTGGATGAAAAATAAACATTATAGTGGGCCATATGAATATTTTAACAGTAAATGCTATTTTCGGTGCAGTCCATTTGAGCTTTGGATATGATTCACTTTTTGGCTACTGCTTTAAAATGATCTCAAAAATGGATGAAGGGTGTGGATACAATAAATACATCATTGTGGGCCATATAACTTTGATCTCCTTTGAACCGTTCACACAACTTGGAGCTCGAGGAGCGTAGGCGCTCGTCTTCCCACGACACGTATCTACTCCCCAGCCATCAACCCCGTGGCTTGTGGTTGGTGCTCTGTGGGCCCCATTATGATGTATGTTTTTCATCCATTCTGTTCATCCATTTTTACTGATCATTTTAGGGCTTCGCAAAAAATAAAAATAAAAATGAGAGGGATATAAATCTCAGGTGGACCACACCACAGGAAAACAATGATGATTGGATATCCACCACTAAAATTCTCCTAAGGTCGACAGTACTATTTATTTGACATCCAATCTGTTGATTAGGTCATACAGGCCAAATGAAGGTTAAAAAAAACAAAGATCATCTTGATCCAAAACTTTTATGGCCCCTAAAAGGTTTTTAATAGTGGACTTGAGTTTTATTCAATTTCCATTTGTTTTTATGGTGTGGCCCACTTGAGTATTAAATATACCTTATTTTTGGGCGCATGCTCAAGAATGATCTAAAAAAGTTGGTGGACGGTGTGGATCAAACACATAAATTACGGTAGGGCATAAATAAATTTCACATGTTAAAAGATAGTTTTCTAAGAGAACAAAATATCCGTAGTAGCAAGGGTAATTTTGGAATAAAAAATTTATTTTAATGGAAAATTTTATAGAGCGCATTCAGCGTTCACCGTTAAGCCAGACTCTCATCGCCGAAAGAATTCTGCAAAATATCGCTGAAAATCACTCAACGCTTTCCAATTTCAGTGTTAACAAACAACTCTTAATACGAGGCATTTTCTCAATTCCGTGTTAAGTGTTAATTTTAAGAGTTAACAAACGGGCCCTTAGTATAAGAGAAAAATATGTGAGGGTATTTTGGTTAGATCTACACGTAGAGCTGGGCATCGAGTTGAGTTGGACTGAGTTAGGGTTGACTCGACTCGAACCGGTTTTGAAATAGGCCTGACCCGAACTCAATCCAACTCGATACTGAGTCCAACATGCCTGACTCGATTCAAGTTCGGTCGGGCCTGGACGGATCTATACCAAGTCTAATTCGGTCAGAAGTACCGAGTTAGGCTGCGTTGGCACCGAGTTGGATTGAGAGATAAGGGAGGGAGGGAGTGGAGTGGAGGGGAGAGAGATGAGGAGGAGGAGGAGGGTGATGGTGGTAGGTGGTTGCTGGGCTTGGAAGAGGAGGAGGATGAGGGAGGGATCTTCCTCTTGCCCTTCCTATCTCTCCCCTGGTCCCGGGCCCTCTGCATCTCCACTCAGTCTGACTCAAGAATTTGAGCCCGCTCCACCACATGTTCCATAAGGTAAAAGAATAAATTTACATGATATATATACTAAGTGGGCCTTATTTGGCAAGGGTGCGGCTCATACAAGATAGCCCACTTGGGCCTAGAATTGCCTCATTTATATGGGCCCAAGGTCATCCATATCTTAAGACAACAACTGGGCAGTAAGATCAGTCCACTACATATTTTACAAGTTAAATAACACTCATTTACAAAACATGCTAGGTGGGCCTCATCAGATGAAAGGAAGGGCATGTACAAGACAAACCACAGTAGATGGCTCACATAACGTTATGGGCTCACCAGCACCAACGATTTCTTTTCCATGGTTTAGATGTTGCATTAAATGCACTGGAAAGGTGAGGGACCCCATTAATATGGCCCACATGAATTTTATATCAAACAGACTTTTGGTGCAAGGTTGGTTCTAGGTCATTTTAGAGTCATATTCATGATCACATTGGGCATACATATGGTAAACGAAAATATCCACCTAGTAACTCTATATATATATGGGCTTTACAAATTATAAGGAGGGCCTCATTGGTTAGGTGAGTACAATTTATGGTGATGGCCCAAACATGGGTACTTAGATAAATTGTGCATGAAACATAGTGCAGAATTAGTTTTGGCCCAAGTTGGAGTACGTCCCATGATCACCAGGGACCACCTTTCAGAGTGCGGTCAGGTGACCTTGGTATTCCTGTATATGGACTTCAAAAAATATGAGATGGGACCAACGGATTATGTACACATAATATTTGGTGTAGGGTCAAACATATGTATTTTAATTTTCTGCACAGCCATGCCTGACCCATTTTGGGATCCACTCCCTAATCATGCGGGGTCTAATTTAGCCTGAGTAAAATATTATTTATCTATTCATTAGTATAGGTTAAAGTTTTCAAGTGGTAACCTACTTATATCTTCAGGGTAGGATCCATTACAGAGGCCCAAAGTTGGTACAAAATACAAAAATAATTAGACAGTTTTCAGCAATGGGATCTGTCACAACTTAGGGCCCACTTTCTAAACACTTAGGAATCATTCCAAAAAAAAAAAAAAAAAACGGTGGGAGATCTCATCTCAATGATATAAAAATTAAACATCTCCCATGGTGATACCCTTAACTACAGAGCGTGGGGCCCACTATAAGGTGTCAAAGAGGCTTACATACAATACAATTAAGTACTTAGAAAATTTTACACCCAAATCCATAGCTCAACTGGCAGACTGAGTGGAGATACCTCGTTTCAACACTTGAGGTCTTGATATCGATCCCTAGTGGGGGTGGCTACCATGGAGTATGTGTACTGACATGGGTGTGTACTAACAAGATAACCCAAAAAAAAAAGTACTTAGAAAATTTTCAGCAAACAGAAAGTGCAAAGGAAATGAAATAATCCAATGGCAAGTGGGCTCACACACTAGTAAATCATAAATAAGAAACATACAACAATGTATATGGGTGTCTAGATTGGATGAGCTAATAAAATATATAAATCACAAGTGGTCTCACACCCAAGTGGGTCAATAAGAGGATGAATATTATGTACGACATAGATCCAATATACACATCAAGTAGCACATGAAATGTATTGATCAAATTTCTATGATCAGATTCTCTGTTGGAAAATATCATCTAATGTATGGTTTGGGAATAAGTCATTTATACTCTATATAGGATTCCAACCATGCAGAGCCTTGGATTAGGGAGGGAGGGAGTGGAGAGGAGAGAGAGGAGGAAGAGGAGGAGGGTGATGGTGGTGTCGGGCATGGAAGAAGAGGATGAGGGAGGAGAGGAGGGAGAGAGAGAGAGAGAGAGAGAGAGAGAGAGAGAGAGAGAGAGATTAGCTAATTCGTTTAGAAAATGATGTTGGCCACGTCATGAGCGATAGATCCAGCTACTTTTTGTTCCAAGTGATGGTCATGTTGGAATATTTGATTCGAAGCCGCTACTAGCTAGTAAACTGAGATTTAGAAAATAAAGAATTTAGAGATTCTTTGCTTTATAATAACTCTGATATGCAATCTAGGAGTAAGGGACCTTGCTGATGGAAAAGGAAGGTGTTAGGCAACTTCTTTGCCGGTATGAATGTACGACCTCTATTTTACGAAATGTAATGGAATATATGGTATTTGATTAGTCTAGCGTTGATGAAATGAAATGGATGAGATGCAATGCAATAGTGCAATGCCTAACCCAAGAGTGAAAACGAGAGGGATCAAAACGCATGCAATATTCCACCAAGACCTATTTATGTGAGTGAGACGATAAGAAATGGAAAAAAAGACTCTAGTTGGTTCAAGTTTTTTATGTGTTAAAATTCAAAAGTTTAGCAAGCCGTAGAGCGTACATTCGAATCAACTAAAGTAATAGGGAAGTTGAGAAGAAATGTTGATTCAAATGCTAAAATGCTAAAATGATGAAGATGAAGGGGTCGAATATCCAACTCGAGAGTAGGAAGGAGCGAATGATCGAAACACAAACACGCGCGATCCATTAGAACCCGTTTAAGAAAGATGGAAAGAAATTAATTAAAGAATACTCAATCATTCTGAGTTTTTGATATGGTAGGATTTAGATATCTTCCAAACCCTAAATAATAGACTCCGATATAGTAGAGACACAGGGAAAGTTAAGGAGGGATGATGGCGTAAATGCCAATGTACTTATGAATTCACTAATTGGTAGCTTCAGTAAAACTAAGAGAGGATAATGAATTAACATATTTGTCATAAGGATCAACTCGAGGGGGGTGGTTAATCTTCAAGGGCTCAAATTGCTCACGGTTGGGCATGGATAAGTTGGGGCGTGGCTATGCTTGCGAAGGGCTGGATTGGCTCTTCTCCACACACTCTCTTTCTCATTGGTGGGTGAATGGAATGGGTGAACACTCCCTCACACCCTTCCCACTTAAGTATGTATAGTGTTTAGAAATGAAGAGAAGTGAACATTTATAAGTGAGGTGAGTGGCATTTTGACAATTTCTATGAAGATTAGGGATTAATGAAGCCTAGTAGGGATTGTGCCACATGGCATCCCCACATTGGTTAAGAATAGTGGTATGAGATGTAAAATGGTGAGAGCCCAAGGGTAAACTGGTTATTTAGACCTGAGCACAACACTCAAGATAGGGGGTAGAATTCTCCCCCTACACCTCAACAAACCTCAAGTATCGCAAATCCATATGGAAGGCTGCTTATTATCTGCTCATATTTTGGTTTGCACCTAAATTTCACCAGGGGCTCCGGTGGGACCTAAGGACCTCCCTAGGCTTCTTGTCTTTGAGTTTTTGTGGGACTGAGGCTAAATGGGCCAGGGTCTTGGCTTAAGTCTAATTGATCCCAATTTTGGGTTCTTCATAGGGGTTCATGTAGAGATCGATCGGTTGTGTTATCCCTAGTGGGGTGTCTACAAATATATCATGGAGACACCTCATGATTTAAAAGAGCAACATCGGAATCTTTATTGTGGAAATAATTGTCTATTGATTGTTACCACACCTAGGTATGATTTAAACAATTCATGAGTTTGATTTTATGTTAAAATATGATTTTATCATACGTAGAATGGTTTTGATTGTTGGATATGAGAAAATAATGAATTTTCACTTCATTTATATCCAAAGGATTCAACTGATATGCTACGGTTGATCTCAACTGTTGATCTTGATGACCATGGGACAATGCGATATGCCTTAGATATATGATGCTTCCTTAAATTAAACTCATAATTGAGGTTATTTTAGGAGTGATTTCTTATGTTCATAGAAACTTAGGATTGGACATAATGGTCACTAACTGGGGAGAGTTGTCATCCATGAATCCCAATACCCTAATGAGCTACCATTGACACAGATGCATGGGATCTATAGACATTATGTTTTGAGATGTAAGGTTATCCTGTGTGAGGGGGGATGAAAAGTCTCCGCCATTTGGAGCTAACTTGGTTTCGATTATACCTTTATTATTACCATACACGACAGTGTGAATGTGTCATGAATTACACTTACATTATATTATTGAGGTTTAAATCAATAATTGGGTAGCTCATTAGCTTAAATTATGATTGTATGATCAAGGACTTGATGATAGACAATAAATGATCAATTTTTAGACATTAACATGTGCATGTATCTCAGATCTTGACTACATGGCTTTGACTCACTTTATGAGGCTTCTTAAAGGCCACCGAAAGTGAATGATGTTGGATAAGTTATCAGAATTCATTAGTTCTTACACGAGCCAACATAAGATCCATCGAGTTTATACTTATGAACATATTTATAGTTACATCTGATTAGATCAAGGTCTCATCAAGAGATTTTCCTATTAGGTCCAACACTTAAAAGGTTTTAATTGGCTTTAAAAGGACTTTCAATTGTCAAAGTTTTGTTTTAACTGTTTAAAGTGATTTTATTGCACTTGATGATGATCTAATGGCCCATATTTGATGGTTTACCTATTTGATCAACATGGGATATGTAGATTTATATTGGATGGCATGGATAGTGGAATGATTAGATCGTAAGTATGTGCAGTATGTGCATGATACAAGACGAAATAACGGATTTTCTTAATAATAGGGTACACTACCATAACTAGGTATCCCCCCGTGACCCTATGAATAGAAAAGAGAGAGCATGTGCCTTCTTCCGTCATCTCCTTCACATATATGCATGGTACGGTCGCATGTGGTACGGTCCACCTTTGCGGACAGTTTGTGCTATCCTTGGCTTCCACCTGATGATTAGATGTTGGTTCTCTAACTAGGACATCCGAGCACCATTCAAACTATATCAAGGGAGGAGGAGAGCTTTGGCCCCAGTTCCAACATCTCTATGGTTTGATGATCATTATATGGGCCCCGAATTGAATACATATCCCTATTGGATGACCCACATGCATGTTTATGCATTTTTCGAAGACCTCACAATGAAAAAATGCATGTGGGATGCATTATGAGCTTATTGAACACACCTAAACCATTGATTGAGTGGACACTTTCATCGGACCATTGGATTTTGCGCATTGGATCATTCATGGGCCCATATTGGTCATGGACATCATGCAACATTAGTTTAGTTATTTTATTTATTTTATGGGTTGTTTTATATTTTAATTAAAATATGGGTATTTTAAACATGTTTTAGTTGAAATAGAAGTATTGGATTGCAATATATCAAAATCAAATTCTAAACATTGGATTGCAATATGAGTTGATTAGAATCTGAACAAGTTCGTATCTAGAGAGAGAAATAGTAGCACGCAAATGCATACGATACATTCCAGTAGCATCCATCCCACCCTTCGTATAATCTCTAGTACTTGTAGCCCTTCACATACAAGCTCTCCGTCGCCAACCCACTTCCACTCCCGCCCACGTACTTCCCAAGCGTCGCCTCAGAGTTCGCCTTGCACCTTGCCAAGAATGCCGCCTGAGCAACGGCGACGTTCTCCCTCTTCCCAGCCCAGGTCTTGAGAGTGCTCTGCTGGAGAGCGCGGCCGAAGGAGAAAGATAGTGTCCATGGCTTCAACACTTCCAGCTTGTTCATGGCGTCGAGGTTCAGCGTCGCCTCTTCCTCGCTCTGCCCGCCGGAGAGGAATACAATGAGGCACTGCTGGCACGTCACTTCAGTAGCAAAATTGGTACAATCCTTATGGGAATAGGATGACGCCAGTAACATCGGGCCATTCACACTGCGGAGAAGAGGAGCTCACGGAGGGCTTGACGGTGTACTCTGCGATCACCTCAGGCGCCACCTGATGAACAGAATCTTGGTCGTGTAAACATGTTCAAGTGAAATGATTGAATAATCATCATGTGATCATTTAGCATTTGGTGGGCCCCACCGACACATGACGACTATTCCATCATCAGATAACCAAGAAAGTGGCCCAGTCTGTGGATAAGGGGTAGTTGGTCATTTCAGAAAAGCATAGGATTACGTGGAATCTTATCCATTTCGTTTGGATATAAAACCGCTAGACTTCTATGATTGTTAGCCACTATTTAAAGAATGGTGGTGATTCAATCCCCTGACATGTGGCACTTATGTAGGATATCCAAACCATCCAAATGGGTGACATTGTGAATAGAGTATTTCTTTATAATTTTATGATCAAGAGATCATAAAGATCCAATTGGCAGCTATTGAATGAATATCTAGAACTAGAACAATGGATGGTATAGATTTCAAAGGAAGAAAAAAGGTTTACTATTATCCACAGTTGGATTAGCGTTTTGGACCATCTGGATTTCTGTAATACTATGCCATGTGTATGGACGAGGAGTCATCACCATTGTTTTGGGATTCGTAGCAGTTCGGCCAAGAACTTAAATCCCAATAAATTGGATGATCATACACTAGCCCAATCTCCAGATTTTTGTGTTGAATTTGAAACTTAACTGCATTTTTTTTTTCTTAGCCGTTTATTTCTAAGCCATCGATCTAAGGGATATGATAGTTCAATGTTCTTGATTATCGAATCATGACCTTTCGTTTATCCAGATTCATGACCCAAGGTTACTAAGCATATGTGGGGAGGGGCTAGATGTTGAAGTCTTAAGTCTCTTCATATACATATACATTTATACACTATCGCTATCATATAACAGCTCGAGCTTTTAGAATAATTGTAGCAAATACGCTGCCTAGTATTTTCTCGTGGAGAGATTATTTATGATGTGAGTGTGAGTGTTTCTCCGTCCTTAATCAGGATGTTCCGTGAGAGAAGATAATATTAACTATCTGATTTTTCCTTGGAACATGAACAGCTAACTATTTTTGTTTTATTCATCGAATTGATACTTATCAATTGGATGGTTAGGATTTCTTGATCATTATGATTTTTCACGTAATCTACATCCACCATATAGGCCAAAACTTGGATGATCTGGATAGCTGTACAATCATTGCCACGTGTGAGGAGGATGAGTCACTACCATTTTAAAATGGTGACCAAAAAAAAACATACGAGTCAACCATATGGGAAATATATGAGATAAACTGAAGCCGCGGCCAGCAATGATCCAGCCATCAAAGTGGGACCCACGACCATCGAACCAATAGATCCTTCTTGTTTAGTGCGAGCCAAGGACCTTTTTATTTAGTCATCTGCATACCACTAATCAAAAGGTTCGGATCATCTAAATAAGTCAGAATCGTGGGCCATGGCCCATACAATGGAGAGCCCACTAGATGAACGATTCTGATGACACACAGATGCCATGGTGGTCCAAAAACAGTGTCCTAAGTACACCATATACCAAGATAGTTCGAGTCGCCCTTATCCCTCACCAGTCCATTGCAGCAAGGGTGTCTCAATGGCATTCTGAGTTGGCCCCTGGCACGGCGTCGACCCGAGGCTGCAGGGTGTCACCCATCCTCATCCTTTGGGAGTTGTGGCGCTCCAGGAATGAGGCTAGATATGAGCAGACCCCCATGAAAACAATGTCTTCCATCGCCCGTATCTAGTGGTGGTCCAATATCATCTGCAATGGTAAGTCGTCAACTCGTGGGCTGGACAGCCCAGGCCCTGCGTTACCGCCTAAATAGAAATTCTGGTCGGAGGTCATACAATGGAAATGACCTGCTTGCGGTTGAGTCAAATTGAATGTGGACGGATCAGCGAGGGGAAACCTAGGGCTGTCGAGTGGGGGAGGTGTTTGCAGAGGGGATAATGACAATCTTCTCTTCGCCTTCACGTTAGGATATGGGCGAGGAACTAACAACAGAGCAGAAATTCACACTATTTATGATGGGCTCAGGTTGTGTCTAGAGAAAGGGCTAGACAAGATAGAGGTTGAATCAGATTCCAGTATTGCCATCAATACCCTCACAGGGAAGACAAGCACCTCCTGGCAATGGAAATCTTGGATCTTATGCATCCACAGGATGACTCAGGGTATTAACATCGCATTTAGAAAGATCCAAAGGAAAGCAAACAGCCCTGCTGATCGGATGGCTCGAGTCGGTAGCAATTCCAGGTTGATTCCTAGGTTGATTCGGTCCTAAACCATCAAGAAGATCTTCCCCATGAAGTGCGCGGTCTTCTTTTCTTAGACCGAGTAAGATTAGGTGTGATCAAATCAGTTCATCCATAAGGGTAGTGCCTTCCTTTCTTTGTTTGTGTACATTTGCGGGTATATGATAAGTGAGGTCCAAATCTTTTTGTCAGGCCCACTTGAATCGCCATAAAGTTTGTTGATTAATGAAGCTGGAGAGGCAAGAGTCCACTTTTCCAAAAAAAAACATGAGAGTTTTTATTATTTATTATTTATTTATTTATTTATTTATTTTGCAATTCCAAGAGTTTGGGCATGAGCGTAGGAGAGTTATTTTATTTATTTATTTTTTTTAAAAATTTTTTAAATTAAAGACTTTCACTCTCAATGCATTGAATCCCAGCCGTTTTGGTAATCTTACAGCTTACATGAAAGCTCGCATATAAGTAACTTGAGGTAATGTGTATAGGAGACCGGGTCTCTCTCTCTCTCTCTCTCTCTCTCTCTCTCTCCTCTATATATATATATATATATATATATATATATATATATATATAATTTTATTTTTTTTAAGAGATGCTCCATGCTGGAGGCAGGAAATGGATAGACATGGATTTATCCATGGAGGTCAATGGCTGGATCGGTGTGGTATCAACGGTCAAGATGGCTCTTTTTCTTCCAGGGCGGCCAAGGCCATAGCATTTTTAGTCTGTTAGGCCTTGGGCTGGGCTAGAGACGAGTTGTAAGGGACTAGGTGCCCTATACAGCAACAACAATGCATGGTATTTTTTAGCCTTGAAAAATAAAAGCGAAACGAATTTTTTATCCGCGCCACGTCATTAGGTGATTTTTCATTGCTGAAAATGTCTTGCACAGTTGTTGTGGTGGATGGAGCCTGTGGGTAACCAGATCTCTTAGGATCATTTTAATCCGCTGTAATCAAACACTCATGAAACACCATAATTACCTATTTCTCTCCAGTTCTTGGAAATTATGTCTTATTGTGATTGTCCAGGTTGAACATATATAAAGCCCAAGATCGGTGGTTAGATCTCCCAATTTAAAAGAGTTTTAGACATAGCCCATCCATAGTGTTATTCAAATGACAATTCATCCTACTATATATAAGTCTTAGAACGATTTACACTAGATTTGTGTGGTCAGATTTAGCAACTCAGATAATGCATGTCATGGGCAACGATATATCAACAAAGGACAAATCAAAGATCTTTTTTACTAACTTTACGGTCAAATACGATCTAAATCAAAGGTTATCAATAGCCCAAAAATAATAAGTCCAACTAACTACCATAATGGGACACATGTCATGTATCTCAATCACATAGCAGAACCAACTACTTGTTATAATGGCCTCAAAATCGAAAATGGGTATTAACCGAAACATTCTCATAGCAAGTAATGGATTCAGTCGATGCACATAAAAGAAATTCTTACAATCGAAATCACTTAAGGAGGAGTAACAACAATGTCAAGTTGGTTGAGTTTTATGACGTACTATATATGTTCATATAGATAAATAGTTACCGATCATTAATATATGGCATTATAAGAAGAATTCTCATCCGCATTATAGAAGTAGAATGTTTACGCAACCAATCGCCAAGTCACGACATAAGACTACCATATGTGGCATTGCATAATAAGTTGTAATTGTCTTTGGGCCCTAAAAGTTATTTCCACATTAGCAGACGTGAGAATTAACTACAATAATATCTCTTCTGCTATCTTATCAAAACCTTATAAGTAAGAGAAAGATCAAAGAGTTCCGAACTCTCATCAATCCAATACAAATTTATTCTACAACGCAATGTTGCCTATCTTATTTCTGTTTATCGTACCTTCGAACTATTGTAATCCAACCCATTTATATTGCTATACTATATCAACTTTAGCTTAAGAGTAGTGTAATCCCATCTATCTATACTGATATACTCGGCTGACCTAGCTTAGGACTAATATAATTTCTTTTCATTTACATTGAGAGCAAGATTACAACGAAAACCTTTTTTTTCCTTTTTTCAATAATATAATTATCTTCATCTACACCCAAGTTGTTGAATAAAAAAGACTTAATTCTATGACCTCCTCATCTATGCCACAGATATTGATTTGTCGAGGATTATTTTCACAAGTTTTTATTTTTATGTTTATCAACATGATTCAATTTCTTGTGTCTTTAAATTGCACGACTCGAATTATCTCTACTATCACGGTGAAAAAAAAAATAAAAAATTTATTTTGGCTGAAAAACAAAAAGAACTCATTAGGAAGACAAATCTTCTCCTTTGCAAATTACATAGTTGCATTTATAGATGGCTGAATAGATAGAAAGAAAACTAAAGCTCCTAGACAAGAGATACATTTTATTATTATTATTATTATTATTATTATTATTATTATTATTAAGAACGAAGGATTTCATTGCTGTGGGGAAAATACATTATCGAGATCTTCGGGAGGGGGTTACCCTCCTATCATTTGCTATACAAGAGATACTTGGCCCTCTCCAATACCCAGCTAAAGGAACATATACATCTATAAAACAGGAATTGGGAGGTAATCATTTCGAGTTTCTTTTGTCTCCATCTTTGCAGGGCACATGTGCTGAGAAATAGGGATGCGCTCATTTTGAGTTTGTTTTATCTCTGTCATGGCTGGGCACATGTGCTTAGATGGTCTTAAGATTTTAACTATCTATATTTTCATTACTGCCGTAATAAGTGATCATCACATAATCACATGCTAATAATTATAATAGCCTTGGAAATTTAGAGTTGAATGCAAGCCAAGGAAAATTTTCTTTTAAGTAGTGTTAAATTCATCTGCATAGTAACTATTGAAAACATCTGTAAAGGGTAAGTCTTTCTTGGTAGCCCATAAAGCATAGATTCCACAACCTAGCACAGTTCCTCTAGTTGGACAATTCAGCATGTGGGCACTGGTCAATGCCCAAATGATAGACAATTTTGATTTTCTGTCCATCTCAACAAGTAGGCCCATGTGAAGACACATAATAGATGGCTTTGGCACTTTCATCACAGGCCCGTTCTGCCACGAGTGCATGCACTATAAGTTATAAAGTCCTAGTTACATCTGTTACTTGAACAGTTTAATTAATCGATCTACACTATCTGTCAAGTCCATAGAGTTAGCATATCTTACGAGCTACCATGCAAAATCACTACTATTGGATGATCCGATGCACCCCTGACTTGTCTTTGTTTTTACTTATTTTTTTGGCCATCCTCCCATGAACCATATATGGATAGGATGAATTTTTCTGAAAGAAAAAAGAAAAAGAAAAAGAAAAAACGACTCTTTAGAATCATAAGCAATCTATGATGGACCCAATAAGTAGATTGATCAAATTGTTAGTTGGATCTATTTTTGTATAAATGATTTGGACCGTCCAAATTAAAGGCCAATGATCAGATAAGTACAATTGCCTGATTATTAAGATATTTGCATGACAATACATAAATCTGTGTGGGACTTGATGTACCGCCTAGATCAAGTGTTTCAGCTGTCCAAGTTTTATAATGCAACTAGGGGTGCTATAGCTTGTAGTGCTACGTTATCTGGGGAGAATTTTCTCCCAAAAATAAATAATTTCCTTCCCCATGCTTTTTATAAAGCCCACAGAATGATGAAAGAGTCTAATCTTGACTAATAAAAAGGTAAACAAAAGCATTTTGCTTTAATGAAAGTGTTTTCCACTTGCAAATGTAATAAAGAGATTCCGTTCTTTTCAATCGTAGGAATGCTTTCTTCAGCCACGCAATCTGCATCTGCCAAACCCAAGCGTTCACACGTGTAGACATGGCACACATACATTTGATCCGTAGCATTCCAACAGGGGATTGAATGAAAGATAGCCCAAACATCTGGACGCGAGTAGCTTGCCTCCCCTCTCCCCAGAGGAAATTTTTGTGGCTGGAGACTATGCGAGCCTCCCCAAGATGTACGTCCGAGAGAAAGCCACCCCTACTTCAATTTCTCCAACTCATTTTTTTTTTTTTTTTTTTTTTTCTCCAACTCATGTTAGTACATCATTTCAAAATTGAGACAGATCCAGTACTCAAGTGAACCACACTACAGGAAAAAGTAGATGGATTGCTTAATGTCGAAAACTTCATCCAGACTGCAGAAGTTTTGAAACAGTAGCTTGTACACCGTCTGTTTTTATTAACAAAGATTCAGGGGCATGACCCTCCTTTTGAAAAAAAAAAAATTTTTTGTTTTGAAGCAGGCTAATATTTTTGTTTTCAGGTCATTTCAGCTAAGATGATGCGCTCGCCCATAAAGCAAGTGCGTCCCAAGCTCGTGTCGTTTTTTCCAACAGCGGATTTGCATTGTCAGTGAGGGGTTTCTTTCTGGACAAGGTTGGCCTTATTGTGCGATTCGAGAGAGGAGGAATTAAGGCCTGCCTCACATTACCCCCCTTTCTCTTTTGGGTTTTAGTCTTGTTTTGGCCCGGATGTCCCGGCCTTTTACGATAGGTCTTCTTTAGGTCCTTTTTTCCTAACAAGACCAGAAATATGTAATTTTGTCCAGATTTGAAATGAGTATTCAAGGTTTAAAAACAAAAAAAAAAAAAAAAAAAAAAAAAAAAAAAAAAAGCTCCAACTAAAGACTAAAACAAGTGATTTGTAAAATTTTTGTAAAAAAAAAAAAAAGTGAATTTGGGAAAAAAATCAAGCTAAGATTTTTTTTTTTTTTTTTTTTTTTTTAAAAAAAAAAAAAAAAAAAAAAACGGGCAATTCATTCCATATGACAATTTACAACCATTCAGGAGGGCCCTAACAAAAAGGATCGGGCCACTCCCATCATATAACTTAACACTGCACAAAGAAAGACCAGCCTCAAAAAGAAAAGCAGAAGGAAGAAAAATTCACCCTAGCTATTGCCGCCAAGTACCCCAATGCCAATATTCATCATAGGGCAAGTAAAGCAGGCTAGCACTATCCGGGGAGGTTGGAACGAGACAAAGATGTACAATCTGTTTGGCCATCCTTCACTAGCCATCATCCGGCTAGAGCATGATTCATCGAGTTCCCCTCCCTATAAATGTGGAACATAAATCCGAGGTTGAGGGGTTGGCTATAAATCTGGATTTCACCGAGAATATACCGGATTTCCACGAGGATGGACATCGAGGATCTTTAACCGACCGCAATGGTCTTCAGACTCCACCATTATATTAGTAAGACCCAAGTTAGAGCAAATCTTAATGCCATAAGATTTTCAGCATGGCCCGTGCCTCACCATAGTTTTTGAAGAATGTCCATAGATAATTTCTTGTGTCTGTGAAAAGCAAAGATGATCTTGCCTTGGTGATCCCTGCAGATTCCTCCTCCTCCGCTCGGGCCCTGGATTACCCCTCGAGGAACCATCTACATTCAATTTAAGCCAGCCATGAGGAGGTCGTGACCAGTTAACTTTGATAAATTTTGAAGGAGGAGAAGGTTGGACTTTGTTGATCCTAAGGGCTTGAAGAGTGATAAAGTCGGACATGGATCCTGTCCGGGGCCGAGATTGATGAGCCGAGCTCGTGCAGCCATCGATACACTTTGAAGAGGATGGTGTGCAAGGACATCACTTGGCCTTCAAAACGAGCCTGATTCCTACTGACCCAAATTTCCCAAATTATGATACTAGGGACAAGACCCATGAGGTAAGATGTTCTAGTTTTGTTGCTAGCTTTAGACGTCCAGAGGTGAATGCTCTGAGAAATAGACTGATTAGGATAGATGGCGACACCAAATAGACGATGAAGTGGCTCATGTCAGATGGTCCAATTACACCGTTTTGAAGAGATGATCCAGTGATTTTCCACATCTCCATGCTAGAATTTTCTGAGGAAGAAGCAAAAAAAAGTTGTGACGGTTTGAATCGTAAGGGGTGGAAGCGGTGGTGGACCTGTTGAGCATTGGAGAGATGAAAATTCTAGACCTGGACTTGCATGTGGGCACGGGATGATGATAGATTTGGAAAGGTGTGGACACATAATTCTTAGCATTGGATGACAATGCGAGCTGAGTATTTGGGCTTGGACGTTGATCTTTGAAGAGCTTGGATTAAATCTACATGTTTTGATGTACGTACGCTGCCTAGCAAAATCTAAAGCTGCCCTGAATCGGTGTTGTTTTACTTATTTTTGGGGACCGATGGCCATCCTTCCCATGAACCATATACGGGATCGGAGAGAAGACGGAATTTTTCTGGGAAAAAAAAAATAACGCAAAGCTAATGCTATGCCACGTTTCTGCGTTGCTTGGTCCAATGATGAAAGATCATGCATAATTTTCCAGACGAGGATGCTCATTTTTGGGAAGGGATTTGTTCCAGATCCATTTGGTCCAATGCAGATAGTACGAATGATGCCATTCCGTAAGATTTAATCGAGAAGTTGCATAAATCTGGCCGAGAGGTGATCAAAGCCATCCAATCTGCATCTTTTTTTTCCCGAGATTTTCCGTATAGCACGAATGAAGGAAACGTATGTCGCTGAATTTCGATCAGATCTCGGGACGGAGGGAGGGCAAAAATGTCTCTAACTGACACTTCTGTGAGATGAGGATGGCACTGCCGCTTGTAATAAGACCGCACCGTTAGCTTCGGGGTTCCAAATGTTTATCTTCCTTCCCTATCAACCATCTTGAATGAAGAATGGCAAAATCTGGGTTTCTAAACACCTCTCTCCCCAGAGGAAATTTTTCCACTGGATGAACTATGGAGCAATTTTTCCGTTTGAGAGCAACAATCTTTGTATAATATGTTTTCATTTCAAAAATGAAAAATTTGGCCCATTGAGTTTTGGAAGAAGTCGAAAACCATCTTGACTGCAGAACAACGTTGCTTCACCGAAAGTCTGATATTAACAAAGATTCCACCTTCTTGAGTGGGGGTACACAAGGTTGGCCATCTAACCCAATGATAGGCTAGGAATGGCATATGAATATCATTGTGGACCTTGGGATGGTTTCAATGTTGGGCATTTCCATCCCAACTGTACATGTCTTATGTAGTGTAGTAAACTTGATTTTTCGATCTGCCTAATGTTCCTGAGCTGGGGAAACTGATGAATGGAGAATATTTCTTACGGACATCTCAGTGGGCCCCATATAGGAACTTCCCTTGGGCAGGGCACAGACAACTTGTGCCCCAAGCATTAGGCCATCCTACTCGTGAGTTGGGCAACAGACCATCCGCTATCCATTGCCTACCATTAATTAGTGAAGATCTGTTATGAATTATAGCATAGCCTCTGTATTCAAATATGGACAGTTTATCAGGTAGGCCCAAGAATCAGACGCGTCTACTCATCTTCGGGTATAATAGTATGGGAAAAAATGCATGTTGAAAAAGACGCTGAGCTGAGTCCAAGGAAATTCCCTGTTTGGTACCTACAGTATATATGTGAGGCCATGGTTGGTTTTATCCATTACGTGGATATGATAGTCCCATCATGGATGAACCATGTGCCAAAAAAAAATAAAAATATCTTCACTTAGTTAATTCCAGTCTTTCCATTATTGGCATATAAATACATGAAGAATGCACTTGCAGTCCAAATTCAATGGAGAAAAGGAACAAGATTTGATGGTATGGATAAATCAACCATCATATCTATGGCTTGGATAAATCAACCATTGGCACCACATGAACAGATTAGGTGCCAAATAGGGAAGTTCTATGTTCCCAGAGAACAGGAAACTCAGCCTTAGTATAAAAATAAAAATCAAAAGCCTACCTAATATGTTGATCACTGGCCTAAATTGTGGTCTAAGACGTACAGGCATCAGGCCATGGCTGATGAATGGATCTGATCTTGTACACGTGTACCATGCCACGGGACATCTCATACAATGCTGTGCACATGCCTTCATTCTTAAATAGTATAGTCTATCCTCTAGTCAACAAAGACTTTGTTCATATACTTGCACTGAATTGCTGCAGCAGCTCCTATTTTCTGGTGCATTTTCTCCTTCCTCTGAATGGCGCAAAGCTAGACAAAAATCAGAGGTAAGCACTATCATCATTATTATTTTTTTATTCTATGGTTTTTTATTTTGGATGGTGCTAGCTATCTTCACCTCCGTAGTCATACAGAAATTGTTTCTTATGCTAATTAAGAGCTAAGTAGGACAGATATACATTAGATCTGTGTTGTACATCAGCTGAAACATCAATTTTCATCATAAATCCTAAAAATCAGTAGGCCATACCATAGGAAATGGTGTAAAATCATTCCTAAAACCTCTAAAATCACATGGTTTGGCCACATTAATTTTGGAATATTCTGATTTTCAAAAATTCCATTTATCCTGGTATTATATTCACAATCACTGCATCATCATCCTCTGGAACATGACTTGCATTACTTCTTTTTTTTTTTTTTTTTTAAGTGCTAGCTGTTGAACATAAATATCCAACCCTTGATTATGTCCGATGGTGACAAGCATGACCGTCTCGTCATCTCGTATGCTTTTGTAATCAGTTACCCATTGTTAGCCAATCTATAAATCCTTGGATTTCAAGCCTCCTTGGAATTCAGGAATCTCCTCTTCATTCTGGCCATAAAAGTTGCTAAAAAATCCAAATTAAGCTGAACTACTCAAATAACTCAAAGATACATGCACATATTCTTCACACATCATGCCTTCATGCTATGCCAGTCCTCATCTTGTTGCCTGATGCACACAACATCCTCAGTTTGACCCTCGACTACACGATTATGTTCTTGGCACCATAGACACAGCCTCACCCATGTCAGGCATGGTGATAGTTGCACAAGTTTGAATGATGGTGAAGGGCTGGTTGAGATTGATGAGGTGCACCTCTGGAGTACCAATGAGAGGAAATGAGAAGATATGAGTTATTCCTTGTCCTATCCTATAGACTAACCCAACCACTGTTCTCTTCTCCTTTACTCAGGGAGGCCGGGTCCAATACAAATGATTAAAGGATATCATTAACATAAACAAAGTAGTTTACATTTATTTTTTTTTATAAATCAAATGATTAAAGGATATAAACATACAGTAGTTTTTTTTTTTTTAAAATTAATTAATTAATTTATTTATTATTTTGATTGATGTGGGGGGTTGAGGGCAATCCATCTCATGTGTGCCTTTTGATTGAAATTTTCATAATGCAATAGAATTAACAGGTTTTAAAATTTGTAGATTTTAATTTTTATGATGGGTCTGTTTTTTTAGCCTTGGGTCTAACATAGGGTGACACTCCTAGTGGTGGGGTGGATTTCATATAAATATTATGGTGGAGCTTGCCCACCCAGCGCGTGAACCCTTCACTCACATGGCCGACTCAACTCAATGTTACAAAATTTAACAGAAGGTAATGCAATGATAATTACTTAAATTAATGGGGTAGATTATTGAAAACCTTTAACCAGAGGTACACTGGTGATAATTACTTAAAAAATGCATGAGAATGTAAGTTCTATAATAAATAACTATTTTTTATTAAATTACATTCTTTTTAAGACAGAGAAAGGAAGGCCATAAACCAGGAGAGAATAGTATTTCTACAGGTGGGACCACAACATTTAAATGCCCGGGACCAAACTTTAGCCAATCTTTCATCAGCCAGGTCAGGCTTGTACATTGATTGTAGACAACTTGTAACATTTTCTGAAACATCCGATTGACATAAAAATGCATAGCTCACCACATGAATGGTCTGTCCTGATTATATATACATCAAAATATACCAAATGAGAATATACATAGAAAAATTCAAATTTCTATACTTCCTAATACTAGTAAATAAACCTACCTCCTAATTAGTAGTCAAGATGATCCAATTAACCTAATCACAAGGATATAGAGGGTAGGCAGGACCTATAAATCTGGATCCTCACTCTCGCCGGTATCAATTTGCTCTTCATTCTCTAAAGCAGCTTATGCCATCGTTATACTCTGCCCGAGTCAACATCATACTCGGATAGCCTCACCACTCCGTTGAGCTCTATTATCATGTGTCCTTTAATGCTTTTGGTTGTGTGGTTGTGATTCCAGTGCACTACTTTTTACAACACAACAAGCCGACAAACATCTTTGTGTTGGCTATATTAGCCAGAGTTTATCTTGGCTTTACAAAGCCTTGGGTTTGAGCTCACTGGACACGTAGAAGAGAAGAGAAACTTTGTAATTTTTATATTGCTTACAAGCTTGCTGACTTAGTCCCAAACGGACTACATGAGCTCCCTTATATACACTTTTCCGTGAAGGTGAAAAGACACAAATGCCCATTTAAAATACACTATAGGGGCATAGTATTAGCTGCAATTACAAATATCAAACTAAATATTGAATAGTTGCTTAGAGAAGCTGAACAGCTGCATGGAGAAAACGTCCTGGACGCTGGAAGCTTCCTCCTCCGTTTAATGTCCTTGAGAGTAGCAACAGGTTTGGTTTGGACTTCCAACACTTTGATTATATTTCTTTAATTATCGGAGGAAAGGGCCCCTTTATTTTCGTCGTGTGGTTGAGACTGTACTATAACTGCAGGACAGAACTTTCAAGTCCATGCCAGCTGGAGGAAGCGAGTAAAAAGAAAAGGTGCCTGCCTTTAATAAATAAAGGGGACACTGCTGGGAGCAGATTAGGTAAGACCCCTAACGCACCCAATACGGTGCAGCCCTTAATTACAGGACCCAGCTTGATGTATGTACCGTTCGTCCGTTTGTCCAGATGATTTTAAGGAACCATCCTAAAAATGAAACAGATCCAATTATCTGGTAGATCATATCATAGGAAACTGTGGTGATTGAGCGCCCTACCAATAATAATTTCTCAGGGTGCACATTAATATTTTGGGAGCAGTTGTTTGCCATCCAACTTGTTCATGAGGTCACACAGACCTTGATTAAGAAAAAACACAATTATCAACCTGATCTAAGACTTGTAAGGCCCCTGATAAGTTTTCAATGGTTCTATTCCCATTGTTTTCTGTACAGTAGTCCACTTGAGGTTAGGATCTTCCTCATTTTCCCACTCAATCACTAAAATGATATCGCAGAATGGATAAATGTTGTGGATATAACACATGCATCATTAATACAGGCCCACATAACTTTGCCACATTAACACACACCCGACATTCTGCTAAGGAATGGCCTCTCATTCCATACATCAGTTAGCAAGCCATGGACGGATGGTCTCCACTGATCCAATTAAAACTTTTATCAAATCTGACGGAGGATCAGGATAGATGATTTTGATCATTCAGCGCCTAAACCACTTTATAAGAGCATCGATGTACCCTTAGACATACCGAATAAATTTGCATGCTATACTAAATTCAAGAAGTGAGGATAGTCAGGTGTCATTAGCCGTTAATTGGGTTTAAGTCTCCTCTCTTTTTCATGTGGTGTACCTCTGCTTGAGTTTAGATATGCCTCATACTTAAGCTTATGTCCTAAAATGATTTGACAAAACAGATGGATGGGATTGATATAGCCCCAAGTTTCAAGCAAGTATATGAAGAGAAAAAGTAGAACGTTTACATCTTTCAATTCATCATCTCAATCAACTATTTTGTCATTCTTTTCTTTTTTCTTCTCAGAATTTGAGTGCCGTGAAATTATCATTTGCGAATTTGAGGCTGAGAATTGAGAATTTTCCTGCAAGATTTTTTTTTTTTTTTTAGTCCCCACACAATGGTGGGTACAGCTATAGGATATTATCCTACTTGTATAAAAACATTATTACTAATGAAATATAATATAGAGAACTCTCCACCAGGTGGCCCTGCTGTAAACAATGGTGATCATTTCAGTGAAGTTGATTTTTTCTCTCTTTAATATATATATATATATATATATATATATATATATATATATATATATATATATATATATATATATATATATATATATATATATATATACTGATTATAAATAAAACCCATCCACCTTTTTAATGCATGGGTCGGTGATCATCCGACTGCAGAAGTTTCGAAGCAGTAGCTTGTACACCGTCTGTTTTTATTAACAAACATTCAGGGGCATGGCCCTCCTTTTGGAAAAAAAAAAATTGTTTTGAAGCAGGCTAATATTTTGTTTTCAGGTCATTTCAGCTAAGATGACCTTGTGATAGGCTAGGATGGCATATGAATATCATTGTGGACTTCGGGATGGTTTCAATGCTGGGTGCATTTCCATACGGACTGTCTTATGTAGTGTGGTAAACTTGATCTTTGGATCTGCCTAATGTTCCTGAGCTGGGGAAACTGATGAATGGGGAAGATTTCTTACGGACATCTCAGTGGGGCCCATATAGGAACTTCCCTTGGGCAGGGCACAGACAACTTGTGTCCCAAGCATTAGGCCATCCTACTCGTGAGTTGGGCAACAGACCATCGGCTATCCATTGCCTACCATTAATTAGTGAAGATCTGTTATGAATTATAGCATAGCCGTGTATTCAAATATAGACAGTTTATCAGGTAGGCCCAAGAATCAGACGCATCTAGTCATCTACAGGTATAATAGTATGGGAAAAAATGCATGTTGAAAAAGACGCTGAGCTGAGTCCCTGGAAATTCCCCGTTTGGTACCTACCGCGCGTGTATATGTGAGGCCATGGTTGGTTTATCCAATACGTTGATCTGATAGTCCCATCATGGATGAACCATGTGCAAAAAAAATAAAAATAAAAATAAAGATCTCTTCATTTGGCCAATTCTAGTCTTTCTATTGGCATGGAAATATGTGAAGACATGCACCAGCAGTCCAAATTCAATGGAGAAAAGGAAAAAGATTTGATGGTATGGATAAATCAACGATGATCTATGGCTTGGATAGATGAACCATTGGCCCCACATGAACAGATCAGGTGCCAAACAAGGAAGTTCCATTTTCCCAGCAAACAAGAAACTCAGCTTCGGTATAAAAATAAAAATCAAAAGCATACCTAATATTGTGTTCTAAGATGTACAGGCATCAGGCCATGGCTGATGAATGGATCTGATCTCATTCGATGCTATGCACCTGCCATCACTCTCACATAGTATAGTCTTTTTTTTTTTTTTTTTACCAATATCTCATATTTCATTCAAAGAAAACGAAAGCTTTACAAAGGATCTTCGGGCAAGCCCGACAACAAAAAAGGGAAAAGGCCCACCTATCGTGAGAAATACACGCTAAAAGCGTAAACTAGCTAGACGTGAAGGAAACGAAGCAATCATACCACCCTCAGATATCTGCCTCTAGTCAACAAAGACTTTGTTCATATACTTGCCCTGAATTGCTGCAGCAGCTACTATTTTCTGGTGCATTTTCCTCTTCCTCTGAACAGCACAAAGCTAGACAAAAAAAAGAGGTAAGTACCATCATTATTATCTTTTTATTCTATGGTTTTTATTTTGGATGGTGCTAGCCATCTTCCTCCGTGGTCATACAGAAATTGTTTTTTATGCTAATTAAGAGCCAAGTAGGAAAGATATACATCAGATCTGTGTTGTCCATCAGCTGAAACATCAATTTTCAACATAAATCCTAAAAATCAGCAGGCCATACCATAGGAAATGGTGTAAAATCATTCTTAAAACCTCTAAAATCACATGGTTTGACCACATTAATTATTTTGGAATGTTCTGATTTAAAAAAAAAAAAAATCCATTTATCCTGATATTATATTCACAATCGCTGCATCATCATCCTTTGGAACATGACTTGCATTACTTTCTTCTTCTTCTTATGTATTTATTTATTTATTTATTTTAGTACTGCTAGCTGTTGAACACAAGTATCCAACCCTTGTGTCTTATGGTGACGAGCATGACCTTCTGGTCATCTCGTATGCTTTTGTAGTCAGTTGCCCATTGTTAGCCAACTATAAATCCTTGGATTTCAAGCCTCCTTAGAATTCAGGTATCTCCTCTTCATTTCGGCCATAGAAGTTGTTAAAAAAGCCAAATTAAGCTGAACTACTCAAATAACTCATAGACATTCACATATTCTTCACACATCAGGCCTTCATCGTTATACTCTGCCCGGGTCAACATCATACTCGGATAGCCTCACCACTCCGTTGAGCTCTATTATCCCGTGTCCTTTCGTGCTTTTGATTGTGTGGTGTTGATTACAGCGCACTAACTTTTAGAACACGAGAAGCTGACAAACATCTCTGAATGTATTTCTTTATTTATAGGAGGAAAGGGCCCTTCATTTTCGTCGCGTGGTTGGGATTGCACTGCACTGACAACGGGACAGAACTTACGAGTCCATGCCAACTGGTGGAAAGCGGGTAGAAAGAAAAAGTTCCTGCATTCAATAATTAAAGGTTACACGGCTGGTAGCGGATTAGGTGAGACCACGAACACACACAATAAGGTGCGGCCCTTAATTACAGGGCCCAGTTTGATACATGTATTTTGTATCCATACCGTTCGTCGGTTTGTCCAGATGATTTTAGGGCACTATCCCAAAAAAGAAAAAGATCCAATTATCTGGTAGACGCATAGGAAACTATGGTGATTGAGTGCCCTACCAATAATAATTTCTCAGAGTGCACCTTAATATTTTGGTAGCATTTGTTTGCCATCTGACCTGTTCATAAGGTCACACAGGCCTTGATCAAAAAAAAAACACAATCATCACCCTAATCCAAGACTTCTAAGGCCTTTGAGAAGTTTTCAATGGTTCTATCCCCGTTGTTTTCTGTATTGTAGTCTACTTGAGGTTTGGATCTTCCTCATTTTGTAACTTAATCTCTAAAATGATATCCCAGAATGGATACAACACATGCATCGTTAATTCAATGAATTTCCAAGGCTTTGGCCTTTTCTTTTTATCTTTTTTCTTTAAAAAAAATAAAAATAAATAAATAAATAAATAAAAAGCATCGGTAATACAAGCCCACAGAACTTTGCCACGTTAACACACACCTGGCAATCTGCTAAGGAATGGCCTCTCATTCCATCGGTTAGCAAGCCATCTTCACCTCTGCCTGAGTTTAGAGATGCCTCATACTTAGGCTTATGTCCTAAGATGATTCGATAAAACAGTTGGATGGAGTTGATATAGCCCCAAGTATCAAGCAAGCTGTATATGAAGAGAAAAAGTAAAGCATTTTCATCTTTCAAATCATCCTCTCAGCCAATTATTTTGTCATTCCTTGAGCCCATGATTGAAGCACATACACAGATCAATTGGATCATACCCTTTATAGGCTCCATAGTGAAGTTTATTTATCATCCAACATGTTCATGAGATTATACAACATGGATGAAGGTAAACACAAATATAAGCTTGATTCAAAGCTCATGTGACTCTCAAGAATTTTTTGAAAGGTAGATGTTCAATTCAATTGTCTCCAGTGGTGTGGTCAATTTGAACATTTAATATGCCTGATTTTTTGGGTCAATCCCTAAAATTATTTGGTAAAATGAATGGACGAAGAGGATAAAATACATAAATCATGGTGGACCCACGGAGTCTACTTGGGACGTAGGAGTCTGGATCCTCCCTTTGCGAAAGCAGACCCTCCGGACGCAGATTAGATACTGAAAGGGTGAGAACTGAGAAGCGAGACTTGCTACTAAGTGACGTCACCAATTTCCATGGGCCCACCATGATGTCTGTTTTGTATCCACACCTTTCATCCATTTGGAGAGATCATTTTAAGGTAATATCCAAAGAATAAGTTAAATCCAAATCTCCAGGACCCAGCACAGAAAACAGTGGGGACAGTGACGTCAATTGTTAGGAACTTCTAAAGGCCACAAAAGTTTTAGATCAAGCTGATATTTGTGTTTTCCCTTCTTTCATGTATTTTTTAACTTTTGAACAGGTTATATTTCAAATAAACATTATGGTGGGCATTAAGATAGTGTCAACCGTGCTCCCCACTGTTTTCTAAGGTGGGTCCACTACAGCGTCCCAACTTTTGAAATCGGATTGCGTACTGAGTTACTCAGTAAGCTCTTATCGTATTGAGTAAACACTGTTGGGCCCACTGTGAATTTATGTGGTTTATCCACACCATCCATCCGTTTTTTCAGATCATTTTAGGGGTTGATCCCAAAATTGAAGTTTATCTAAAGATCAAGTGGACCATAACAGAGGAAACAGTGGAAATAATGATTTCCACAGTTGAAACCTTGCTAGGCCCTACAGTGATGCTTATTTGTCATCTAAACTTCTCATAAGATCACACAAACATGAATGAATGGAAAAAGCAAATATAAGATTGATCCAAAACTTTTATGGCCCCCAAGAAATTTTCAATCGTTGGACATTTAATTCACACTGTTTCCTGTGATGTGGTCCATTTTAGCTTTCTATATGCTTCAGTTTTGGCCCTAAAATCATCTGGTAAAATGTATAGATGGATTAGATCAAATGTATAAATCATAGTGGACCCCACCCTACTGAGTTACTCAGTCCGTAATCCGCCTCCCTGACTCTCATACTTTTTTACTCGTTTGCTAAATAGTGATTGTTCCATCTCAATCATAGATGCAATTACACAATGACACGGTCCAATTAAATTACAATCACACAGTCCATCCATTTTTCCATATCATTTTAAATTATTAAGACAAAAATGGAGAATATCAAAGGGTTAAATGGACCACAAAGTGGGGATTAGATTCCTACCGTTGAAAAATTCTTGGGGACCACATAAGTTATGAATCAAGGTGATATTTGTTTTTTCAATTCACCCAGGTGTATATGACCGTATAAACAAGTTGGATGGAAAATAAAAAAACATGATAGACTCTAAGAAGGTTTCAACGGTGGGTATCCTTAGCACTGCTGCTTTCTGTGGTGTGGTCCAATTGAGTGTTGGATCTATCTTATTTTTTCTTCAGTGCTCTAAAACGATATGGAAAAATCGATGAACGGCTTAGATAAAATTAAAAATCACGGTACCCTCAGTGGCCCTAAAAGCGTCTTGCCTGTCCCGAGCTCGGAATGGGCAGGTGAAGTACCTAATCCGCACCCGAGAGGGACGCAGAGGAATGGAACTAAGTAGGATTGCATACTGAGTTACTAAGCATGTTTACTGAGTAAACTCAGTTGGGCCTACTATGAATGTATGTGGGTTATCCACGCCGTCCATCCATTTTTTGAGATAATTTTAGTTGTTGACTATAAAATAAAAGTATTCCCCAAGCTCAAGTGGACCATATTATAAGAAACAATGCCAATAATGACTTCCACCGTTGAAACCTTACTAGGGCCCACAATGATTTTTATTTGTCATCCAACCTGTTCATAAGATAACACAGACATGGATGAAGGTAAAAAACAAATATCAGCTTGATCCAAAACTTCTGTGGGCCCCGAGAAATTTTCAATGATAGAATTTCAATTCACACTATTTTCCATGGGGAGATCCAATTGAGATTTTGATATATGTCATTTTTGGGATCAAGCTATAAAATTATCTTTTATAATGGATGTACAGAGTAGATAAAGTATGCAAATCACGGTGGACCCCACAGAGTTTACTCAACACGCGTAGCGTGCTGAGTTACTCAGTATGCAGTCCGCTTCCCGGAGGAACGCGGATGGATGCGGATTTCCTGCTAAAGCCTTCACATGATGTTCCTGCGCTGGATGCTAGGCGGGGTCCACCATGATGTTTTTGATAAATCCATCCCGTCCATCCGTTTTCTGAGCTCATTTTATGACATGCTACTGAAAATGATATCGATTCAAAAATCAAGTGGGCTATATAAGAGGTAAAACTGGGGAAGAGTTTTCTACCGTTGAAACTTTCTTAGGCTTCACCTTGATTTTTATATGCCATCCAAATGGTTTACAATATCATTCCCACTAGGATGAAGTGAAAAGAATAAAAAATTAGCATGATAAGAAACTTTCGTGGCTTTAAAAATATTTCAACTGTGGTGACTGAATCAAAACTGTTTCCTCTAGTGCGGCATACTTGACTTTTGTATCCATCTGATTTTCTGTAGCATGTCTTAAAACGATCTCAGAAAATAGATGAATGGGTTGAATTTATCAAAAACATCATAGTAAGCTCTTTCACAGGATCTTTATGGCAAAGACTTTCACGTAAGTCTATCCTTGAGCGTAGGAGAAGGCTCACACATAAATTCCGTACGTGCAGTATGGTTCGTAGGAGACCCGCACTATATATATATATATATATATATATATATATATATATATATATATATATATATATATATATATAAAGGTTTTCGAAACCTTTTCTCTATCTCACATTGCTTGGGGGAAGAGAAAAGAAAGGGGGTTATAAGTTGGGTGTGGTTTACCTTACTAATTGGGTAAATCTAAGGGAGCACATGCACACGTGCCGGCGAGGACGTCATCATGGACGGGGGCATGCGTAGTGAGGCAGCATAGCTATGAAGCTGTAGTCACTCCTTCACGCCTTTATATGAACTGTCGCGAGACAATGCGATGGTTAGAAGGGATAAACGTATAGTTTTCTAACGTTAAAAAAATGGTAATATTATTTATGACCTAAGCCATAACCCCCTGCCCCATGTGCCTATATAAGTAAAGCTTGCTAGGATTGTTTCATCAGCAACATAAGCAAACATGTCCCCTCTTCTCTACAACTCTAGACACATTCACTAGGTGGTTCAACTCACAACTCAGTGAGTCAACTCAGCATATGACCCATTGAGTCAAATCAGAACCCTGGCTCAGTGAGTTTATAAATTCAGTGAAGACTTTTTCCTATTCTTTGCAAGCAAGTTAGGACTAGAAATCAAAATCTACTAGAAAGATTGTGTTGAACGAGTTCCTAGAGAGGTTTCTTCATAATTACTGCACGTAGAACCTATTAGGTTTGTCATATCCTAAAAGAGATTTTTCATATAGCCTGTCAGCGATCTTAGATAAGAGGGGACACAACTCTTTAAGTAGAGCGTATCCAATATGTGCTTCAACATGATTGAATCAATTTTTTTATTTTTTTATTTTGCTTTTGCTTTTTGTTTCCAAATTATCATTTTGGATTATTTTCCAACAATCTTAAAGAGGTGTAATTTTAACATGGATACTGAAAGCACTGCACCAATCAAGATGATATGAATCAAGATTTGATTTGACTCCACCTGTTCAATGATAGCAACTTCACTAGCTAGATGGAAGGACAAGTTAAAATTTCTTTTGATGGCGGTAAGGATCTACTACATATCCAAAACCGTAGCCACTACCTGGAGCTACAGAAAACAACACCACTGAACAAGTCGCAGCTAGGAACAAGTGAGCTGAAGATGAACAATTGTGTCATAGCCATTTCCTTAATGCTCTATCCAACCATCTGTATGAGTTGTATATAGACACGATGTCAACCAAATATATCTGGAATACGTCAGAATCCACGTATAAGACTAAAGAAAAAGGAACGACAAAAATCTTAATAACCAGGTAATTCGAATTCATCGTGATGGATAATGAACCACCCCTACCTCAAATATAAGAGTTGTAGTTGATAGTAAAAAGGAACGCCTGTCATTAAAACCTTCATAGATTCCACTATAATGTTTGTTGAGTATCCAACCTATTGATAAGGTCAAACACACCTGGATTAAAGGGAAAAACTAATATCGGCTTTATCGAAAACTTTTATGGACCACAAAAGGCTTTAAATGGTCAATAACCATTGTTGCATGTGGTATGGTCCACCTAAAATTTAAATTTTGTATCTGCTTCATTTTTGGGACAACACCTTAAAATAGGTTAGAAAAGTAGATGGACAGTGTGGATATACAATGTATGCACTAAGGTGGGCCCTACGGTTAGGGTCGCACCACATCACTGGCTTCGGAGCCACAACCAAGACACGTTCCAGAGATGCGGATTGCCTGCTGACGTTGCCTGTAGTGAGGTAGCTACTGGACATTGATATGTGGGCTTCACCAAGATATATGTGTTTTATCTACACTGTTCATCCATTTTTTTAGATCATTTTAGGGCATGAGCCCAAAAATAAGCCATGACGGCATTTAGAGATTCAGCTGGTATTCAGGTCCAGTCCCTGTGGAAGGCTTTAAGAGCTTCCGAAGTGGAGAAGGCCATTGTCACTGCCTTGCTAGCGCAGGAGCGATGCAGGAAGGTTGAGCTGGTGGGGCAGGGGGAAGAGGCGATGTTGCTCCTGGCCGAGGTGGAGGCGATGTGTCTCCGGTACCAAGGCCTAGCTTACTGCGGTGGAGAGTAGTGGGGGTGACCCCATGTACTCCTTAAGTTGTTGAAAAGCTTGCTCGTAGTCGCTTGTCAAGGCTAACTTTGACTTCCCCTTTAGTTACTTGAAGAATGGTAAACACTTATGTGTGGCTTTAGAGACAAACCTGTTGAGAGCTGTTATTCGACCTATGAGGCATTGGATCTCTTTTATAGTCCTGGGGGACTTCATGTCTAGAAATGCTCGGATCTTGTCGGGATTCACTTCTATTCCTCTTTGATTGACTAAGAAACTGAGGACCTTTCCCGAACTGACGCCTGAGCCACACTTATTCAGGTTTAGTTTCATCTGGTACTTTCTCATTATCGCGAACATTTTCTCAAGGTTGGCAGCATGATCTGTTGCTTTAGTGCTCTTGACTAGCATGTCGTCAATGTAAACTTCTATTGTATGGCCGATCTATTTGGTAAACATCTTGTTGACAATGCATTGGTAAGTTGCTCTAGATCTAGCGTTTTTCAGCCCAAAGGGCATGACCTTGTAGCAGTAGAGTCTTCTGTCGGTAACGAAGGTTGTCTTCTGCTTGTCGGGCTTATGTATGGCAATCTGATTGTATGGCAAGTTGTTTAGCTCATCATAGACATAATGACACTAAAAGCTCTTAAAAATATAAAGAAGAGAAGAAAAAAAAACTAAAGAGGAAAAAGACAGAAGAACTCCAACCGTCTCCACGTTCTCTTCTCTCTCTCTTTCTTCCTTTGCTCTTCTCCACATCTAAGCTTCTCACGGTACCTCCACGGCTGCCCCAAAAGATCTGATGCCTAAGCTTTCTTTCTCTTTCCCTTTTATAGAAGTAATAGGAGGTCGGTGCAACGTTTTATGCACAACAAGTGCGTGTGCAGCCACGAAACGCAAGCCAACTTGCGTTTGGATGCAATTTTCGGCCATAGGTAGCATCGAAAACCTGGTTTTTCTCCATGACTTTGGTCTTTTTTGGCCTGGGATTCCTCTGAACGGTTCAGATCATCCAACCAATCAAGGATGGTGGGCCACAACTCCCTGCAATCCTACACACGTTTGGACGTCCATTTTTAGAAATTTCCTATGCTGAGATGCTTAGTGGGCCCCACAGTGATGTTTTCAGGAAAATCCACCCCACTCATTAGATTCTTGACGAAAAATCAGTTAGAAAGGAATGGTTTTGGTTGAGTTTTGGTGTGGTCCACTGTATCAAATCAACTCGTCGTTCATCCTATGTTTTCTTGAGATCCACGTGTGGACATGTGGGTGGGGTCATAAGGCCACCATGGCTAGGGTCGTGCCACCCCTCTGGACGCAATGGATGGTCCTGATCGTCCAAATGGATGATAGGTGTGGCACATGGGGATTAACTGGCAGACAGCGTGCAGAAAAATGGGATTTCCATTTTTTTAAAGATGAGAGCTCGGGTCAGCATGCGCTGACCTGTCTCTTGGGTTTGGTGCGATGCGGGAGCGCCTGTGCACTCTCACATCCCCTATAGGGTCCACTATGATGCTTGTGAGAAATATGCTTCGTCCATCCTCATTCTCTTCTAGTTTAAGGGGTTGAGACCGAAATTGAAGCACATCCAGAGATTAGGTGGGCTGCAAATCAATGATTCATGGTCTGATCTGACCGTTGCACCACTTCCACAGGGATCCAATGACTGATTTTTTACGTTTACGGTTAATTTAGGGTCCTTAGGCCAGATATAGAGCTTTGAGCCAAATGGATAGTGGAAACCATGTGATATTGCATTCCAGACGACTTTCAAGCCTCTTTATTGTTGATCACTTGATTTTCGCCGATCTCTAGCGTGTAAATTCTTCGATCTCGGTCCCCTAGGGTCTGTCCCTGCAAGGATTATGTGGGACCAATCTTTGCTTGGCCACATTTAAGTGATGATGTAGACCAATCACAATTGAAGGAAACACGAAATGGCTATTCCTGTTAAGGAGAGTATAGGGACTAAGGTACGTAGTGTAAAGGCTCTGTGAGACCCACAGTGGTATATGTATTTCATACACGATGTCCGTCCGTTTTATCAACTCATTTTAAGAAATGCTCTCAAAATTGAATGATATCCAGAGCTCAAGTGGACCATATTTCAGTAAGTAATCGGGATTTAATACCTGGCAACGAAAACTTCTTAGGTTCACAGAAGTTTTGGATCAAATTGGTATTTATGTTTCCCTGCATCCATGTCTTTATGACGTTATGAAGAGGTTTGATGATAAAAAATAATAATAATAATAATAATTTAAAAAAAAAAAAAAAAAACCATCATGGTTGGCCGTAGGAAGGTTTCTACCGCGGGTGTCATTGTCCCCACTGCTTTCAATGAGGTGGTCAACTTGAGCTTTGGATCTTCTTCGATTTTGGGCTCATTGGTTAAAATGATCCTGTAAAATGGATGGACGGTGTGGATATCACACATATATCATAGTAGGGCTCACAGAAGTTTCCCACGTCCGTACTTCTGTTGATATGTTCTGTAATGGGCAATCCGATTCCAGGGAGAGAAGCGGGGAACCGAATGCGAAAATGAGTATAAGAACAAAGTTTAAATACGTAGGTATTTTTATTTTTTATTTCTTAATTTTCTCAGCTGACTAATAAGAGGAGGCAGCAAAGGAATTTGCTGTGCCTTCAACATAGAAGATCCGCACTCATATATTTGACATTGGTTGTCTTCATTTCTTATTTTACAGAAATTCCGATGGCGGACAGTATCGTTCAATTCGGGTTAGAAACTCTAGGTGCCCTTCTATCTCGAGAAGCATCACTGATAAGAGGAGTGCGCAATGAAGTAGAAGGAATCAAGCTGGAACTCGAACGTATGAAAGCTTTGTTGAAGGATGCTGATAATAGAAAACAAAGCAATGTAGTGAAAACCTGGGTGATGCAAGTAAGAGATTCCACATATGATGTGGAAGACATCATCGACGAGTTCATGTATCGCATGGACAGACCACGAGGAGGTGGACTCTGGGGTTTTCTCCTTAACACCGTTTGCCTCCCGAAGAATATCTACAACAAGCATTGCTTCGCCATTGTGGGGATGAAGAAAGAATTAGATTTGATAGTCAGATGGTTGGTGGAGGAAGAACAGCGACGCACGGTGATTTCAGTGACGGGTATGGGTGGGGCGGGCAAGACCGTTCTTGTCACTAAAGCCTACAAGAGCGAACTAGTAAAGAAGCACTTCGACTGCTCTGCATGTGTTTCGGTCTCACAGACTCTTAGAATCGATGAAGTACTGCAAAGCATCATAAAACAATTCCTTGAGGCTACAAAGGACGTTGTTCCAAATGACCTAGCCACCCGTGATGCTAGCGACTTAAGGCAGATGATTAAAAGACATCTTGAATCGAAAAGGTATCTGATCGTCTTGGATGATATCTGGAGTATGAATCATTGGAATGAACTAAGTGTCATATTTCCAGACTACAGATGCGGAAGCAGGTTAGTAGTTACAACAAGACACAGTGATGTGGCGTCGGCTTCGGCAGAGGGAGAGGTAAGCCGTGTCTGCCGGCTTCAGCCTCTACATCCAGAAGAGGCATGGCAGCTATTCTGTAAGAAGGCATTTCGGAACAAACCCTGCCCTTCAGAGCTCGAGAAATTGGCTCGATCCATTCTAAAAAAATGTCAAGCTTTGCCTCTTGCAATTATTGCGATGGGCAGACTCCTGTCATTGACAGATGCGAACGTGTTTGAATGGAGCCAAGTCTATGATAAACTAAGTTGGCACTTGAATAACAATGAAACGCTTGAACCAATAAAGAGCATCTTGTTGCTTAGCTTCTACTATCTGCCTTACCGCCTTAAGCAATGTTTCTTGTATTGTTGTATGTTCCCGGAAGATTATTTAATTCACCGTGAGAAGTTGATAAGGTTATGGGTGGCAGAGGGTTTCGTTGAAGATGCAGGTAAAGTTCCAATGGAAGAGGTGGCAGAGGAATACCTAAAGGAACTCATCCATCGTAACACACTTCAGCTTGTCACGATGAATATCTCTGGAAGGGTGAGTACTTGTCGAATGCATGATATTGTACGTGAAGTGGCCTTATCCTTATGTGACGAAGAAAAGTTCTGCATCACATACAATGGGCAGCAAACAAGGCAAGAGGGCAAAGAACGGCGCATGTCAATCTACAAATCTGGAGAAACTATTCAACATAGCACGAGTATGTCACAGCTCCATTCTCTTTTAGTGTTTGAAAGAAGCACATCTTTCTCATCTTCTATAAATACCATAGCATCAAGTATTATGTTATTGAGGGTTCTAGATTTAGAGGGAGTTCCTATTGAAAGCTTACCAGATGAATTGTCGAATCTATTCAATTTACGGTATCTTAACTTGAAGAATACTAATGTTAGCGAGCTTCCAAAATCTTTAGGAAGTTTGCGGAACCTGCAAATATTGGATGTTAGACAAACGAGGATCAAGAGGCTACCGAGTGGGGTTGTGAAGCTACAGAAACTACGCCGCTTAATCGGTTATCGATATAATAGGGCAGATCCATATATTTTCGAGTACTTCAGTAGCATCCAAGTTCATAAAGGAATATGTAATATAACAAGTTTACAAACTCTAACTAGTATCGAAGCAGAAGAAGGGGAAATTGTGAGACAAATTGGGAACTTAACCCAACTGAGAAAACTTGACATTTCCAAGGTCAGAGCAATCAATGGAGCTGAGTTGTGCACATCCATCGCAAAGCTGAAATACCTTGTTTCCTTGGGTGTTAAGGCAATCAACGAAGAAGAAACACTTCAATTGGAAGAGCTCTCTCCTGATCATCTGCCACTTTTTCAGAAGCTTTACCTGTGGGGACGTTTGGAGAAGGTGCCTCGATGGTTTAGGTACCTTGCGCATCTCACCGTTTTGGAGTTGAATTGGTCTAAGCTGAGAGAAAAAGATCTGCTTTCGTCACTCCAAGCATTGCCCAATCTGATGCGCCTTCAGCTTTGGAAGGCCTATGAAGGGCAGCAGTTGTGTTTTCACGATGGATGGTTCCCTAAACTCAAGAATCTATATTTAAAGGACCTGACACAACTAAATCGGGTAGTGATAGAGAAGGGAACATTGCCAAGCATCCAAGAGCTAACTGTGAGCAGATGTGGAGAGTTGAAGACGCTTCCAGAAGGGATTGAATACCTCACCAAACTCCGAGATCTCAGGTTACACGACATGCCAACAGAATTGACAGAGAGGTTGCAGCAAAAAGATGGAAACGAGGAGGACCGTAGAAAGGTGGGGCACATTCCCTTCATCTACGGTGGACGCTGGACAGAAAAGGGGTGGGATTTGCATCGACTCAACTAATCATCCATCGATTAAGGTAATCCTTCTTTTGCTGATGAGGTAAGGCTAGCTGTACAAAATTTCGGTTCTCCAGGAATTTCCAAATTTGCAAATTTATTTCTTAAATCTACGCAATTGGGGCTTTTTGAGCATGATCAACTGTTTGGATCATTAAAAGGCCCGGTAACTCGACTTGTTGTGCCCTGAGTCGGACTCTCGACTCACCTGAATTGGTATTACTCACCCTTTTTTTTTTTTTTTTTTGGAGTTAATAAATGGTTCAGATTAATCGACTGGACTGTCCGAGTGCATAGAGAGTACGAGAGCATTTTTATTTACTATCGGTTTTATGTGGAAGCCTATCACTCTGTTTTTGAAAAATCTTCATGCTATCAGAGCCTCAGTGGTATCATTAATTCCGGTGACCTTCATTCTGATGAATTCAATCACCACCAAAACCCATCTTTGTCAATCCAACGATTCCCCATATATCTCCCATACCTCCTACCCACCCTCATTCCAGAGACCTTTCTCCATTATGGTGAACCCAATCCGTCTCAAAACCCATCTCTGCCAGCAACTATCCAAAAAAACAAGACCAGACAGTGCTCCACCTCTCGCACGAGCACTCCCTTCTCCCTCTGCCTGTGGACCAGAACTCCGGTTGACATATTGCCTATGAATCCGGACCGGACCGGACAAAATCCCTCTTATGCCACCTGATTGGGGCGACTGATGGTATCAAACCTGATCGATCTGACTCGTCAAACCATGAGCTACCCCAAGCTTGACTTGATTCTTAATAGTGCCTGAAAGCATGCCCCATCCTAGCTATTCCATTAATAGGGCCTGATGCACCATTCCATCTGAGGCCTAGGTCTCAAAAATCAAGTCAATCCGTCACTTTTGTGGGCCACACCACATATAGAAGTTGAAAGGGGCCATGCACCATTGAAACATTAATAATCATTTTTTGGGCCCACCGAGATGTGGTTTGCAAATCCAACCCATCCATTATGTGTGTTCCACTTGGATGAGGGTTTCGATTCTTTTATACATATAAGTTTATAGGAGCATTCAAAACTATATATATGGGTGAGCCCCACCAAGTGCTTTTATATGTTTTTGGCATGTCTTCACATGATTTTAGATGGTATGGCCCACCTGAGTTCCATATATGGCTTATTTATGGGATATCCCATAATTTAAAGGGGGACCCATCAAATGCACGGTGTTGATGGTCGACACGCATCATGGTGGGGTGTTTATACAAGTATTATATGTTTTAACGGTGTATTCACCTCATGGGAGCTTATCATGAGCTCGAGCGCGTATATCTTACCCATATATATATATATATATATATATATATATATATATATATATATATATATATATATATATATATATATATATATATATATATATATATATATATAATAGGATTGAGATGTATCTAGAGCTTTCTAATTTGTTCATAGGATTTTAAAGGGCTTGTAAGGAAGATTCAAAACTTGTTTGAATTGAGTATTCTTTCTATCTTTTATAATTTCTACTTTGATAGTATTTTTTTGTCACTTTGTACCATGTTTTTTTGTAAGAGTTTTTTCATGTTAAACTCGGTGTGTTTACATTGTACTTGTTTGGTGTGATTGGATTTGATTCATCTCTGTATGCTTCCGCAATCCCTCAACAATAACCAATCCATCAATCACTAGGGTTCCCTAGGTGTGTGTATCTTGGTGTATAGCTGATGCAAACGTAATCCAACAAGGTACAATCAAACGAACGGCCTAAATCTCATATGCATGCCACATGTACAGATATTGCATATTGGCACTATCTCATTTTTTTCTGGTCTAATTTCCACCGTTGCATTGTTTTGGTGCATATGTACCCTACCTGATGTAGAAACTGCTTTAACCCGATAACATATATACGATGGGTCGGACCGGATCCATTGATTGGCTGTCAACAAACATATCATGGTACTGCTTAAGGATAAACATAAGAGTTTGCTACTGCATATCATCAATTTGTACATTTGGGACCTTGTTCAGTAATCTAAACCGTTGATCTCATAGTTCAACATGTATAGATCTGTTATAATTCTGTCATGGATCTATTGGTGAATTTAGTATGTATCTGTTATCTTATATATTGTGGATTTATTATTTGTCCACGATTAATCTAATACTGTATCATGCTATAAATTTATTGTTGTGGAACTCTGTCCTAGTTGTGAGGAGAATAGAAGGATGTTGAACAATACAGGAGCAAAATATCCGAGGTGGTGCTACAATCACTGAGGATGGGGAGCTGAAGCATGTGTTCTCAGCCATTGATTCAAGTGAGAGGCTACGGAGGTTGTTGATGTCTACTTGGTGAATTTGAGATCCATTTGGTGCTCTGTGTCCTGAACATTGGACATGTGTTGTGTTTGTGATAAGTGCGGCTGTACGTACATAAATGGAATAATGGTTACCATCCGAAAGGATTTTATGTGTGGCTATATGCCTTGCTCAAGATGATTGTTATGATCTAGGCATGATTATGTGTTAATAAATGTGGATTTTAGACATCCACTGTGTTGGACATGTTGGAACGTATGTCATTTTAGATCAATGAATATATATATATATATATATATATATATATATATATATATATATATATATATATATATATATATATATATATATATTATATTTGAATTAATGTTTTGTTTATTGTTCATTATCATTGTGTATGCATTAAAGGATGTAATTAGGAGGGATTTGTATACATTGAGACTTTTATATTCTTAGGGAATGAAGTAGGACAAGTTTAATGTGAAATATATTTTGAGGTAGGACTTATTAAGTTATTTATATATCTAGAATATTGTCATTGCCAGATGAGATAGTTTATCTCATTGGCTATTATATATTGTGTGTGGTTGATGTGTTTATGGTGATTTTGTATCATGGGATGGTGTTTCCACACATGGATAAGCGCGTGCATGCATTCGTGTTGAATAAATTGGGGAAGCTAAGCTAAATTTAGCTGTTTGATATTAACTTCTACTTTCTAATGCTTGTTTTTATCTTTATATTTGGGAGAACCTAAGGTCTTATTAGGGATGTGATTGATTGCTTTGATTCATAGTAATCCATTATGCAAAAATCCTGGAATCATGACGCAAGGAAGGACGTGAGGTCGAGCACCGTCTTCCTCAAGAGGATAACTATTCTGAATCCACGGAACTTCTGGACTCCTCACAGAGACTTCTCGAATCCATGAGAAAAGAAAGTAGAAAATAGAAATAAATTCTAATAAATTTTAAATTGATTAATCAATTAATAAAAACGAGTTCATAACCCTTCAAATTGGGGTACCAAGCAATGGGAAAGAAATCATAATCAAACTAGAACTAAAACTCCTAGAATTCGCGACTTACTCTAAATAGTAAAGACGGTCGTGATGTCTACTAGTGCGCAAGGTTTTCGGCCCAAAATAGTAAGTGTCCTATTTGGCTTCACCAAACTTTTCTCCTAATTTTTCTAAGCTCTTTTCACGTTGGACACAACTCCTAAAGCCCAACGGATGAAGAGTTATAATCAAACTAAAACTTACTATTTATAGTAAAAATGAAATTAAAATAGGGAAACGACCATCGATTTCACGGTATTTTGCAAATCCGGCTTGGGCAACCCAGCTATGCTTGGTTGGTTGGCTAAAGTAGATCGTTCTACCCCAAAATCATATTTATTTTTTTAATGTCAGATAACTCATTCCGGATTGCGAGATATGCCCGATTTAAGGTCCGATGGTCTGGATCACTTCTGTCGTCCACTGGACCTTTTCTGATCCATCTTGGCCATGTAACTGTCCGCAACCCGCTCTACATCAAATCATAAAGAAAAGTAAGATGCACGTCTCATTTTAGTTAATAGTGAGTTATTTATAAGAGATTTTAGTAAAGATTCAAAAATAATATTAATAATCCATAATTTATATAAGGTTGCATTTCACTACACCAAATATCATGATATTTTATAGTAAATGAGTTCAAGTCCGCTTTGATATCATGAAATTTCATTATGCAAAATATCATGATATTTTTATTTTTATTTTTTTGCAACGAATAAAACCTAATATCAGTAGTGTGCGTCATAAATAAAGTTAACTATGGATTAAGGTGTCAAAATTGTAGCTCCTCTCTAAAGAAGAATGGCAAGAAAAGGGAGAAGAAATGGTGGTTACAAGGCAATCTGGAGGAAAGAGGATTGCTAAGTTATTTGCAGGGTGCGTAAACCTCAGATAGAGTAGGAATTGCCAGGGTAAAGGGTTAAGAATATAAGAATATGGTCTGAAGTAGGGGTAGTGATGGGAACTGGGAGTTGTCCCTCTGCCCGAGTCCAGTGGTTTATCATGTGTTGGCTTGGAGCATCCCTTCCGCCTCCTTCATCACAAAGAACTATTGCATCATCTCGTTATCAGGAGTTCAAATTCCAATCAACATGCTCGATCCCATCAAAATCTCGATTTATTCCAATGACTCATTGGACAATTTTTTAGGCACTACTCGATGCCATCAAGGAAGGCTTCAATCCTGTCGAAGGACCTTCAATGGCTATCGATCACATCGACAGAAGTGCTCAATTTTATGAAATTGCGAGAATTATTTCCAATTCCTGGTGCGATTATATATATATATATATATATATATATATATATATATATATATATATATATATGGGTGTAAACGGGAATAGGATTAATTTTAAGAAGGGCTCATCATTTCTAGGGTTTAAGGAGGAAAAAATGAGAGTTATCTAAGCATTGTAAGTGATTCCATCTCTTGTACTTTTTTCTTTTATAGTAATTCGATATTGCTTTGTGCCGTGGTTTTTCCCCACAATGGCTTTTACATGTAAAAATCATGTATGCTTTGTGATTGTTTTGTGATGCAGAGAGGTCGTGACATCGTCTTCATCGATCGATAAATACCTTGATTCCACAAGGCACTCTTGAATCTATAAGAAATTTCTCGAATCCATGAGAGAAAATAGGATAACTTCTAAAATTTTATCGATTGAATGATAATTGATTGCTAAAAAATGACTTTAACCTCCTTAAACCTTAAACAAACTCTAAAATTAAACATAACCAAAGAGTTCTAATCAAATAAGAAAACAAAATTTTGAAAAACATGTAGATTTCCATTGTCTGCCGACCTCTCATCGATCGATCGAATTGACATGTCAAAATAGCAAAAAAGTGTCCAGAGATTTAAACCAGAAATTATGTGATTTTCGACTTGTCGACCCGTTCTATCGATGTGTTGAACAATATTTAGACTTGTCTAAACTAGTGGAAATCAATCAACAAGCAATCTAAAATTTCCAGTGGAATTTTGACCTGTCAGCCACAAAGGTCGACCGCTCGAACTATGCTGATTTTTTTGTCGATTTCTCATTGGGCTTCTCCCGGTCCATGTGCGTTAGGAACACGCTTGACCCTTGTCCTACATTAGACCCCTCTACTTGAAAAAAAAAAAAAAAAAAAAAAAAAGAAACTCATCCTTAAGTTTGGTTCATGATATGTGTTCAACTTCTTCGAGTTTTTTAACGGACTTGATTCACAATACGTATTCTGGTCTGCTACATTGAATGTCCTTAAGATCTCCATGTCCTCTCGAATATTAAGAAGAAATATGTTATCATTGATTTTCTTAATGATCATAACATAGCCTATATTCTTATTCATGAGCTTGTTATGTGCCAAAGTTAGAAACTTTTCCTTTCGCAAATTAACTAACACATTATCTTCCACTTGAAACACCTTATGTAACTAATGTTTGTGCCTCTTTCTTAAACTTTTTCAGTCCTTACAATCTTAAGCAAAATGCCCAGTCTTTCCACAAGACATAGTAATGTCTTTTGAATTTTCCATTTTTTTTTCTTTTCTTTTAGGACTTTCTAAATTTCTTGTTATCTTTATTGAGTGTAGACATTCGTTCTTCTCAAGGTTATTCTTGTCCTGGAATGGCCTTTCTATTACATTCACCTTGGATGAGGATTCACTATTGTTATCATTTATTTATTTATTTTGTCTTGGTTGCGAGATTTTTTCACAATTTGGAGGTGATTTTGAATCTTTCCAAAGTAAATTCTTCAAATTTATGCATTAGTTTCTTCCTATAATCTTTCCAACTTAGAAGTACCTTAGCTATTATGGTTCCAACTTAGAAGGATTCAGATAGATTGATTTTTAAGGCTTTATTTTATTTACAATCATTTGCAATTCTTGGATCTTGACTAGTAGAGGCTTATTATTTACTATTGTGAATTTGAAGTACCTGACAATTAAAAATTTCTTCATTCATTCATTCTCTTTCAAACTTGTATTTGTATTCCAACGCATTTCAAATTTCTTTAACAGAGGTCATTTGTGTACAGGTCATATAGACAATCAGATGGGGTGTTCAAGATATGACCACGACATAACAAGTTGTCTTCTTGTTGTTTGATTCTTGCAACAAGCAGTCCTGCAGAATCATTGTTAACTAACCATCCAACTAGTGTAATCTTTTACGGTAGCCCTAGAACAATAAATGGATCATGCACATCTCTGTTTCATTTCAGTCAAACAAAGGGTGGACCCCACCTTGAAGTTCACCTGGAGAAGCAAAACTGAGGCTCGTCCACTTATCAGATGGGTTAGCCTCACCACTGTAATCAATGGATGACAAAAAGCAGTCTGCCTCAACATGTAGGTGTGGCCCACCAAATGAGCGGACGAACCTGATTTGCTGGACACGCTAATATCAACCCATTCGACAATCCAGTGGACCGCACGAGTAGCAGGCAATGGGCCACGGCTGGCCTGGCCGATGAGCCACGACTGCACACTCGCACAACGGGCCATGGCCTGTGGGTCCCATTTTAGTAAAGATTTGACTAAGCTCCTAAAATAAATAAAAAATAATAAAAATGGAGTGGTCGAGTGGGTCCTACCTGATCGGGATCGGGAGTGTTGTGCCAGGCTGCGGAGTGAAGACTCTGATCTTCGGGTAGAGATCGGGATCGGGACGGGACGATTTGGGAATTCACCGAATCTTTTGGTGTGGGTAGGGTAGAGAAGACAGTTGGGTAGGGCCGTAAAGATCTTCGGGTGCTGGACTACGGGTAGGGTAGAGAAGACGATTTGGGAATTTTTAGGATTCAGCGTGGCGACGAGAGGTGCGATTAGGGTAGGGTAAAAAAACAGTCGGGTAAAAGTGTGTGTGTGTGTGTGTGTGTATCTGGATCGGGTCGGTTCGGAATAGGGCCTATTCGGGTTCAACCCGAAAATATTTCGGATTTGGTTTATGCTACCCAATCCTGACCGTCGGTTCTGTTCTAATCAGGTCTGATCGGGTCGGATCCACCAGTTCGGGTATGAAATGCTCAGCTCTAGCCTTAGTTAAGAGATTAGCTAGTCATAAGTAACTCAAAAATAAAAGAAAAACTAAAACATCTACTAAAACCCATAAAGAAATCGAAGCGGAAGAACGTTGTTGGCGTTCCACGTAAGCCTTCTCTCACTTTCTAAACCCTAGAAGATGCTTTGAGACGTCCTATGAACCCTAATTTATACTTTTGGAACTCCATATTTTGCACTGCCTCGAAAAAATCACAAACTGACTTTGAATTTACGCAGTCGAGTGCACCTTCGATGGCATCAAAGCTCCTTCGATGGCATCGAACTCCCTTGATGACATCGAAGAAAGTGTTCAGCAACTAACTTAAAAAATTCATGATTTTCTCGATGGAATCAAAGAGGGTTCGATGGGATCGAAGTTGTCTTTGATGGCATCGAACTTGTCCTCGATGACATTAAATGGTTGTTTCTGCAGTTTTTCAGGATTGTCTTTATGACCTTGGAATTTCAGAATATGATTTTTCTAGCCCTGAATTTTCAGGATTCTTTTTTTTTTTTTTGTTTCTTCATTTTAAGTCTTCGATTTCCTTCATTCTTCAGTTTTCTTGAATCTTTAGTACTTGAATTCTTCAATATTGTCCTCCATAGATCCAATTCTTCGTTATCTTCTTTTGAGTTCTAAATTCATTATTTTAAGCACATATTGATCATAAGTTTCTAAATCACCCCACATGATGAAAATGTATATAATTAAATCAAATTAACGCTTAAATGCCATGAAAAATAATGTAATTGAAGGATTAAATATGCAACATGTGTTTCATCCATGTTGTCCATCTATTTTTATAGATCATTTTACAGTATGAGACCAAAAATGAGTTATATCCAAATCTCAAGTGGACCACATTACACGAAATAGTGTTGAATGAACGTAGACCATGACGTAATCCACATATTGGATGTCAAATAAATAGTACAGTGGGCCTTAGGAGGATTTTAATGGTGGATATCTAATCACTATTGTTTTCCTATGGTGTGGTCCACATGAGATTTATATCCCTCTAATTTTTGGGGTAAAGTCCTAAAATGATTTGTAAAAATGGATGAACGGAATAGATGCAACACATACATCATGGTAGGGCCCACAGAGCACCGACCACCAGCCACGGGGCTGGTGGCAGGGAATGTAGCCAATCTGTTTCCGTATTATTGGGGCAGTAGGTTGCGCTTCGCACATGGAAAACAAGCACACAAGTGCGCTCGCCTGGCCCACCTGAAGATCAGTCCATCCAAAATTTTCTCAGATATTAGATATATTTAGTGATATTTCCTGATGAACGATTGAGATATCAAATACGTGTGCATCATTAGTTCGAGTGGGGCTAGCAAACAACACAACATTGCATCGTCTTGAAAACAAATCGCTTGGACGCAGACAGCTATTACAACAGCTCTCCAAAAACAGCCAGCTAGGGCCGAAGCATGCGAAGCTACTCGCGCGAGTAAGACTATATGGTAGATAATACAGTGGAGCTCCGAGAACTGAAAGAGCCAATATAGTAGAGCCGTCTCTCCGCAGTAGATGTGTCTGGAAAACAAATCGGTTCCATGCATATAGTGGGCCCTATCATAGATGGTTCTGTGTAGAAAATCACACCCATTAGATAAGCTACCCTGCCACGTGTACAGTGGAGATGCTCTACCATTCAGGTTCTTGTGATCGCAGGCACATGAGTTCGAGCTGGAAAAACTGATGGACAGCGAAGATATACAACAAACGTATTGAGGTGGGCCCCGCAGTCAGGGATCCGAGTCACGTCCTCACCAAGCTGCCGAGTACGGGATCTGTCTTCTTCTCGACCCTCTTTGCATGAGATTCACGAAAAGCTCGCTATTTGATCGACACGTGGCAGATACAACCACCATCCATCTCATGCCGCGTAACCGCCTTTTCTTCTTTCTTCTTCTCTGATTTCTTCTGTTTTCAATTTAATTTCTTTTTGAGAAATTTACGACTGTGGACCCCACCTTTTATCCAGCGGTTTTTTTGAATCAATACAAACTTAGAGTACCCACTTAGACCTCCTCGTACGGAGTCGGGATTTGAGGACGAAAATACCCCTCCTTCTCATGGCTATGGCTTTTCCTCTCCCATTTCCATTGTTTATTTTTCCTCTCCCTTTCCGCTGCTGTTTTCACTACCGTTGCTTTCACTCCCTTTTCTCACCGGGTTTCCGGTAGAAAGACCAGAAAAAACCCTTTTTGTGGGCCCCCTTTATCCGCACTCCGTCTTCTTCTGAAAATGGTTGGTCCAGTGAAGAAAGCACGCAGCAAAGGTATATGTTAAACTCAGTTGGGCCCACATTGAATGAATGTAGTTGCATTTTTATTTTGTACTGGGCAAGGGTAATATAGGGAGAAAGGGACCGAGCAATACCTATTTTACTTGCAACAACAACATGTGTATGTGTAATATATATAGAAATGCAGAAAAAACAGCACCATGAGGTCGAGCTGTGTGGGCCCCACCATGATGTGGGTCGAACATCAACACCGTGAATTTGATGGGTCCCCTTTAAATCATGGGATAGCAGAAAAAACAGCCGTATACGGAACTCAGGTGGGCCATACCATCTAAAATCATGTGAAGACATGCCTAAAACATAGAAAATTACTTGGTGGGGCCCACCTGAAATTTGGATGTGCCTGAAACTTGGTCCGACCCCTCATCTAAGTGGGATACACATTATGGATGGGCTGGATTTGTGAACCACATCTCGGTGGGCCCAAAAAATAATTATGAATGTTTTAATGGAAGGTAACTCCTCTCCAGTTTTGTACGTGGTGTGGCCTACAAAAGTCACTTGAGAGGTAACCCCTCATGGGGAGTTCCTATGAGCTCGACCATGTAGAACCTTTTCCCACACACACGTATGTATACACATGAAACATGTTCATGCGTGTGTGTGTGTGTGTGTGTGTGTGTGTGTGTGTGTGTGTATATAAGGGGTTGAGCCCCAAATTGAAGCATATCAAAAGATCAAGTGGATCATACCACGGGAAACAATGGGCATAATGATTTTCTAGTTTGCTCCTCTTATTTTCTAGTTTGGCCGGCTAATTTCATGTTTACCCCGCTTGATTTCATGTTTACCCCGCTGATTTTCCAGTCTGCCTCGCTGAATTTCTAATTTGCCCTGCTGAATATCTAGTTTGCTCCGCTAATTTTCTAGTTTGCCCCGCTGATTTCTTAGTTTGTCACGCTGATTTTCCAGTCTGCCTCACTGAGTTTCTAGTTTTCCCTGCTGAATATCTAGTTTGCCCCGCTGATTTTCTAGTTTGCCCCGCTGATTTCTTAGTTTGCCCCGCTAATTTTTTAGTTTGCCTCGCTGATTTTTTAGTTTGGCCCCCTGATTTTCTAATTTGCCTCGCTCATTTTCATGCTTGCCCTGCTCTTTTTCATGCTTGTCCCGCTCATTTTCATGCTTGCCCCTCTCACTCGCTCTTTTTCATGTATGCCCCGCTCTTTTTCATGCTTGCCCCTATATAAAAATGTTTTTCTATCTTTTAATTCATTTCTTTGTCTATGTATTTAACAAGCATATCTCCTAAATTGGAATGATTTTTTATTTTTTTTAACACACGCACACACACCCCCACACACTCACACTAGTGGAATTTCACCACCTATGGATACTCGAATGCTTGACCGGGTGTTGAAACTCCTAAGAGTCTACCACCCGAGCAAGAGTAAGGATCCAAACCAGAATGATTTACTCAACGTACCACATATGATTTTGGGGTCGGAGAAGCTAATTTAGGCAACTAACCTAGTTATTTTCCAAGATTTAATCGGGGTAAATAAGAATTTGAGTGGGGCAAACTAGAAAACCAGCAGGGCAAGCATGAAAAAGAGTGGGGCAATCAGTGGGCCCAACAGTGATGTTTGTTTGTTATCAAACCTATACATAAGATCATACAGACATGAATCAATTGAAAAAATAATTATAAGCTTGATCTAAAACTTCTGTGGCCCCTAAGAAATGATCACAATTCTCATATGCTTGGATTGCAATAAATAGGGTAGATTTCAAGAAAAATGAAATTCAGGACATTTTCTACATAGTGGCAAAAGGAAATTGCAATCTCATATGTTTCATTTGTTACATAGTGGAAAAGGAAATTGCAATCTCATATAAAAACTAGTGATATGGTCATAATTCTCATATGTTTGGATTGCAATAAATAGGGTAGATTTCAAAAAAATGAAATTTAGGACATTTTCTACATAGTGGAAAAAGAAAATTGCAATTTTGGCAGAATTGATTTCTTTTACCATGAAACTCTCTTATCCAAAATCAGTAACCAGTTTGGTAAAAAGATTTTTTTGGTAAATCAAATAACAAAAGATATAATTACCACGTGATGTTTGTTTACCTGGAATGTAAGCGATGAATTGGATATAAGGAAAAGAGAATCCAACACATTTCCCACATGGTAGAAAAGAAAATTGTAGTGATTGCAGAATTTGATTTAGGTGAAAGAAAGGACAGCTAGGGTTGTCTTATTATTGTTGTTTTTATACCATAGCCTGTTTGGCTGCCAACCCAAAACCATTTATCAACCACCCATTTAAAAGAGTGCATTCAAGCTCCAAACCTCACAGCAACGATCTGAAATAAAAGCCCATGCATGAAAAGGTTTGATTTTGCCACGCTCACAAGCATGATGAATTGTTCACGAAATGGGGCCCTGTTTTTCTCATACTGAAAATTAGGCTAATTCGTTCATCCCCAACTGATTTAAGACATGACATGGTTGGACCAAAAGAATGTGACATGGTTGGACCAAAAGAATGTGACATGATTGGACCAAATGAATGTGGACTGTAAATTGATCATAACTTTTTGACCAAAACATATGAGATTGCAATTTCCTTTTCCACTACATATGAGAATTGTGACCATATCACTAGCTTGATCCAAAACTTCTGTGGCCCCTAAGAAATGATCAACATTAGAAGTTCAATTCAAAATTTCATTTGGTGTGGTCCATTTGACATGCAAAAATTTGTCGCCAGTTGGAGAAAGTCAATAGCATATGATTGCTTGTCTGTAGTCTGTAGATGATATTTGTCTATGGGATGGGAGGAATTTTGGAAAGATATTGTATTATACGGAGTATTAGTTTCATTGTGGAATATACAATGTACATTGTTGTCCCACTCATGTACCATTTCATGTTATATACATTGTATTATATACATCGTTAAATATACATTTTATGAGGTTTGCAATAATCTTGGAGTGAATACAATTTTTATGCTTGCCCCGCTCAATTTCATAGTTGCCTCGCCCAATTACATGTTTCCCCCGCTGATTTTCTCGTTTCCCCCGCCGATTTTAAAGTTTTCCCTTCCGATTTTCTAGTTTCCCCCGCTGATTTTCTAGTTTCCCCCGCCAATTTTAAAGTTTCCCTCGCTGATTTTCTAGTTTGCCCTGCCAATTTTCTAGTTTGCCCCGCTGATTTTCTAGTTTGCCCCGCTAATTTTAAAGTTTCCCCCGTTGATTTTCATGGCGAAGCCGACTGCCATGGATTCTCCTTTGCTCACTTGAGAGAGAGGTTTATAGAAAATGAATAAAGCCCTTCTCTAAGATTGCATTTGGTTGCACCAAAATATCATGAAATTTTCTTATTAATTCGTGTAAATTGGCATGAACTATGAAATGTCATGATATTTCGTGATCAATCAGTCTACTTGGATGCAATCAAACACACCCAAAAGGAGGATGAGTTTCACCCTGCAATGAGTAGTGGGGACTAGGTCAATGAGAGAGAGAGAGAGAGAGAGAGAGAGAGAGAGAGAGAGAGAGAGAGAGATTGATTTTCTAAAGAGATTTTCTAGTCATCACATCAATGCAATTTTTGGATGATATCTTTAGGCTTTTTTGGATGATAAAATCATCCCATGATACGAGGATGATCGAAAAAATTGCATTGTTGAATAGAATCATCACATTAATGCAATTTTTGATGATATCTTTAGGCTTAGATACTCTGGTCGAAAGGGGATTCATGTCCCCTCGATCATGCATGTGGATCATACCACGGGAAACAGTGGGCATAGTGATTTCCACCGCTGAAACCATAGTCGGCCCAACAGTGACGTTTGTTTGTTATTAAACCTATTCATAAGATCATACAGATATGGATTAATAGAAAACATAATTATAAGCTTGATCCAAAACTTCGGTGGCCCCTAAGAAATGATCAACATTAGAAATTCAATTCAAAATTTCATGTGGTGTGGTCCATTTGAACATTGGATATGTTTAGATTTTTTGGCTCATGCCATAAAATTATTTGTTAAGTTTGCCCCACTGATATCCTAGTTTGCCCCGCTGATTTTTCAGTTTACCCCGCTGATTTTTTAGTTTACCCCGCTGATTTTCCAGTTTGCCCTGCTGATTTCCTAGTTTGCCTAGTTGATTTCCTAGTTTGCCCCGCTGATCTTCTAGTTTCCCCCACTGATTTTCCAGTTTGCCCCGTTGAATTTAATAGTTTGCCCTGCTGAATCTCATATTTTTCCATCTGAATATCAAGTTTACCCCGATCAATTTCATGTTTTCCCCACTGAATTTCATGTTTTCCCCATAAACTTGAGAAGGAAATAAGCGAGGGTTGATGAGAGGGATGTGTTTGGATACCCCGATCAATTTCATGTTTTCAGATTTCCAATAAAATTAGCATGTGTTTGGATGCCCAAGTGAATTGAAATTTGAATGGTCGTTTCTATCAAGACAAGGGAAAGTGTACAAAGTTACATGCCTTTATCATTCAACTTGCAAGTTGATGTTAATGTAATTGGAGTGATAATGGATGAAACCACATTTTGGTTATTCCTGCTTTGTAAAACTAACAATCGCAATTCAATTCAATAGTTTATCTAAACATGGCCCTTTATTTTTGTATTTATGGAATTCAGTTGATTTTTTTTCTTTTTCAGATATTTTAAGTATCCATGGTTAATTTGGGGGAGTTTGTTAATATTTGATTTAAAAATTTTAGTTTCGGTTCTTGGAGTGGGATTTGGCATATGGATGATGATTTGTAGTGGAAGTTAATGTTTTTTCCCCTTTTTTTTTCTTCTTCCGTGTTAAGTGCAAACATAAATTTATCATTGCTGTCCATGTTGGATCTCAACCTCGTCTCCAGAGAATTATGATGAAGATCATAAAGGGGTCATTACGGAGAAAAATGTAGTCTGCTGTTTAAAAATTTGTTTGTCTTTGTGGTCGTCTTTTATTTTTCTTCTATACCTTGTGGCATCTCCCTTTTACGTTCTCATCTTTCTCTTTTAGTTGTCGGAGGGAGTCTTGCTGAACCTTAGGCTTATCAATAATGAAAAAGTTGTGTCTTATTTATTTATTTCTGTAGCACCTTAAGCACTTTTTGCATTATATTATTATTTGTTGTGTAAAGAGATGAATTCTGCTTGTTTACCTTGTTTTGACAATTTTGGGTTGATATTTGATGCAAAATCATGGTTTGTTAAAATTTTCGTTGGTGCTTGTGCAGGAAACATGGACAGAAGCTCCTCATTGATGAGGCACCGTCAAACCTGTTTTCCCCCGCTGATTTTTCAGTTTACCCCGCTGATTTTCTAGTTTGCCCCGCTGATCTTATAGTTTCCCCCGCTGATTTTCCAGTTTGCCCCGCTGATCTTATAGTTTTCCCCGCTGATTTTCTAGTTTACCCCGCTGAATTTAATGATTTGCCCTGCCTATATCTGTAGCTGTATGTGCATATGCATATCTATATATTTCTATAAGTATGTATGTTTGTATATATGTATGAATTTACAAATGCATCATCATCACTATTATTATCTTAGTCTTCTCCTAAGAATTTGAGTTGACTTTTAGGAAGTACATGGCAGAGGTTTCTACATGGAGCACTCTTTATAACCAACTCCAACCATGTGAACTACCAAAGCAACCAGAGTAACATTCATCACATTGGGAATCTCATGAAGCCAGGCAGATGGAAGTTAAAAACTGAGCCAGACTTCAGATTACATGAGATTTTTCGGCTCAAGCCATGAAATTATTTATTAAGTTTGCCCCGCTGAATTTCATGTTTGCCCCGTTGATTTCCATCTTTACCCCGCTGATTTCCTAGTTTACCCCGCTGATTTTCTAGTTTGCCCCGCTCATTTTCTAGTTTCCCCCGCTGATTTTCTAGTTTGCCCCGCTCATATTTCAATTTGCCTCGCTGATTTTCTAGTTTGCCCCGCTCATATTTCAGTTTGCCCCACTGATTTTCTAGTTTGTCCCGCTCATATTTCAGTTTGCCCCGCTGATTTTCTAGTTTGCCCCACTCATAATTCATCTAATTTAGCAATTTAGCCCCAAATTTTACCAATTAATTTCTTTTATGTGGAGTTATTTGGAAATTAAGAAAAGATAAAGGCAAGCATGAAATTAAGAAAAGATAAAGCCCCAATTAATTTTCTAGATGGGCATGAATATAACAACCACCTCTTTTCTTAATTTCTTTCTTTCTTTCTTTCTTTTCTTTCTTTTCTTATTGTATAATAATTGCATGTCTGGAAATATTATGGTATTTTGACCATCCAATCTTTATGTAGATCATATTCTTCCTATGAAAAAATATTGAATCAAGTAAAACTGGTATTTAGTAGATCATATAATTGTAATTAATGAATCAGATTCACAATTGATATTGGTCACTTGTACACTTGAATGTCACGTGTGAAGAGTGCATATGGATGGACGGGCGTGGATAAAACACATGCATCAATGTGGGGGCCAATAGATGTAATGGAATTCAAGTTACAACATTTGTTGCCTTGATAGTTTTTGACATTTTTAGGACAGGATCCAATGATTGATTGTTTTCCATGCATCAATTTGTTGAATGCTACTTTTTGTTTTTGTTTTTTTTTTTTTCCTTCCTTGTGTGCAGGATTTTAATCAATTGTGCCTAAATTTAAGCTCACAAACTAGCACTTCTGCCTTTTGACGTCACTCGTGCTGGGAGTACCATATAGAGGATTTTAAAAAAAAAAATTTAAAATTAAAATTATTTCAGACCATTTTCAATTTATTGTAATAAATATTATATATATTTTTAATTTTGAAGTAATATAGATTTTGTTTAATATTTAGTTTAAATTGTATTGTTACATTTTTTATGTTTCAAATATTTAAAAAAATACAGGTTTCAATTGACCTTATCGGGGCCTCTCAAATCTGGCCTGCGTTGCACTGCACCGAGGCCTCGTAAATCTGTATGAGGACTTCTAGCGGCGCTTGTATAGATCTTTGGCAGCACATTTCGTGCTTAAAAGTGTTCTTACTCTCTTTTTAGCGGCGCTTAGGTAAGGCATCCCGGTGCTCGTTGCGCTTTTACCAACACTCCTATTAGAAATACCAGCGTCCAACATCGGGGAAACCGTAGACAACGCCTTGATGATTAGCGGCGCTTGGACAAGCGCCATTACTACTTAGCGCCGCTAATGTATTTACCGACATACCCTTCTATAAGAGATGCTCCATGCTAAAGGCAGGAAATGAACGGACATGGATTTATCCATGGAGATCAATGTATGGATCAGTGCGGTATCAATGGTCAAGATGACTCTTTTTCTTACAGGACGGCTAGGGCCACGGCATTTTTAGCCTGTTAGGCCTTGGGCTGGGCTAAAGACGAGTTGTAAGGGACTAGGGCCCTGTACAGCAACAGCAATGCAAGGCATTTTTTAGCCATGAAAAATAAAAGCAAAACGAAACTTTTTATCCTGCCACCTCATTAGGTGAATATTTTTCATTGCTGAAAATGCCTTGCACAGCTGTTGTGGTAGATGGAGCCCGTGGGTAACCAGATCTCTTAGGATCATTTTAATCCGTTGTAATCAAACACTCATGAAACAACATAATTACCTATTTCTCACCAGTTCTTGGAAATTATGGTACATCAAACACTCTTATTGTGATTGTCCACGTTGAACATATATATAGCCCAAGATCAGTGGTTAGATCTCCCAATTTAAAAGTGTTTTAGACATAGCCCATCCATAGTGCTATTCAAATGACAATTCATCCTACTATATATAAGTGTTAGAACTATTTACACTAAATTTGTGCGGTCAGATTTAGCAACTCAGATAATGTCATGTGGCAACGAGATATCAACAAAGGACAAATCAAAGATCTTTTTGACTAACTTAATAGTCAAATATGATCCAAATCAAAGGTTATCAGTAGCCCAAAAATAATAAGTCCAGCTAACTTCTATAATGGGACACGTGTCATGTATCTCAATCACATAGCAGAACCAACTATTTGTTATAATGGCCTCAAAATAAAAAATGGGTATCAACCGAAACATCGTCATAGCAAGTAATGGATTCAGCCGATGCACATAAAAGAAATTCTTACAACCGAAATCACTTAAGGAGGAGTAACTACAATGTCAAGTTGGTTGAGTTTATGATGTACTATATATGTTCTTATAGATAAATAGTTACCGATCGTTAATGTATGGCATTATAAGAAGAATTCTCATCCGCATTATAGAAGTAGAATGCTTACGCAACCAATCGCCAAGTCATGACATAAGACTACCACATGTGGCATTGCATAGTAAGTTATAATTGTCTTTGGGCCCTGAAAGTTAGTTCCACATTAGCGGACGTGAGAAGTAACTACAATAATCTCTCTTCTGCTATCATATCAAAACTTTATAAGAGAAAGATCAAAGAGTTCCGAATTCTCATTAATCCAATACAAATTTATTCTACAACGCAATGTTGCCTATCTTATTTCAGTTTATCGCACCTTCGAACTATTGTAATCCAACCCATCTATATTGCTATACTATATCAACTTTAGCTTAAGAGTAGTGTCATGCCATCTATCTATACTGATATACTTGACTGACCTAGCTTAGAAGTAATATAATTTCTTTTCATTTAACTCGAGAGTGAGATTACAACGAAAACCTTTTTTCCTTTTTTCAATAATATAATTATCTTCATCTTCACCCAAGTCGTTGAATAAAAAAGACGTAATTCTATGACGTCCTCATCTATGCCACATATATTGAATTGTTGAAGATTATTTTCACAAGTTTTTATTTTTATTTTTATCAACATGATTCAATTCCTTGTGTCTTTAAATTGCATGACTCGAATTACACTACGCCAAAACAGCAAAAAAAGGATGGTTGAAAACCGTCTCAAAAGCCCAAAAAGGACGGTCCTGGACCGTCACAACGGCCGTCAAATTTTGACGTGTCGTATTTTTTAAAGGACGGCCCACAAACCGTCTCTCAATAAGGACGGTCATGGACCATCTCTAAAAAAGGACGGCTATAAACCGTCTCTAATGGTAACCCACATTTTCCCATCCTAATCTGAAAAGGACAGTCGGTGACCGTCCGTAAAAAGGACGGCCCATGACCGTCAATAATAAGGATGGTTATAGACCGTCCGTAAAAAGGACGGCCCATGACCGTTTATAATAAGGACGGTTATAGACCGTCTCTTATCACCTAGAAAAGGACTGTCATGGACCGTCTCTTATGAACCTGGAAAGGACGGTTATGGACCGTCTCTTATGAACCTGGTAAGGACGGTCGTGAGCCGTCCTTTAAAAGGACGGTCTTCAACCGTCTCATATTTGTATATACACCTGTTTATATGATATTCTTCCTGATATACACCTGTTAGACCATCATATTCTTCCTGATATACACCTGTTATATAATATATTTCATCATATTCACATTCACATCCATCTAAACCCAAACTATGTAAATTTATCCAAACAAAAACTACATCTATCCAAACACAAACAATATACACCTGTTACAATATCATGTTCTTCCTAATATACACCTGTTACAACATCGTACTCTTAAATACACCTGTTATATAATATATTTCATCACATTCACATCCATCTAAACCCAAACTACATAAATCCATCCAAACATAAACTACATTCATCCAAACATGAACAATCTTATCCACATTACATTCATTCATGCATAAATACGCTCACACCAACCCTGCAAAAGATCATACAAAAATAAAGGAGAAAAAGACTTATCGGATCATCCTTTTGTTCATAAAACCTCTCTGAGGATCCTGCACAACTTGAAAAAGATCTCTTATCAGCTCTTGCCGATGCGGCTATGCCAAGAACAACTTTAAAAGAGGCAAAGGAAAAAACACATCAGACATTCAAAGTTCAACCACTTGAAAGAATCACAAACCTTGACATAAAGTTTTAAGGCAACATTTTCGAGATACTGTTTATTGACTCACGGATGACTGTCTCGGTTGGCAACACGTGACACTATGCCCAACTCCGTTTCGCAAACACGTTTAATCTTTTGCAAAATCGAAAATAAAATGCTTTAGTTGATTCATTCCATTTCTCTAGGATTTAGGGTCTTGTTTGTACTCACCATATGAACAACTCATGCCAGGTAAAATGATAATAAGTAATTGGAGATGTTTCTTCTTATCTCCACTTTGTAGGTTTTCAGTGGCTTGTTTGTGTACATCCATCAGAGCCATCTCAATCCTATTAAGGCGATCGGTTTTAGGTTTAGTTTTTAGGCTTAGGTTTAGGTTATAGGTTTAGGTTATAAGTGCAGGTTATAGGTTTAGGTTTAGGTTTAGGTTAGGTTATAAATTAAGGTTTAGGGAATTAAGAATAGGTTAAGGTTTAGGTTTAGAAAATCGGGTTCAGGTTTGGGATCAGGTTTAGGTTTAGGTTTAGGTTTTGAGGTTTAGGTTAGGGAGTTGAGATTAGATTAGGTGTAGGTTTAGGTTTAGGGATTTGAGAATACATTTAGATTATTGATTTAGGTTTAGGTTATAGGTTATTGGTTTAGGTTTAGGTTTAGGTTTAGGTTTAGGTTATAGGTTATAAGCTATAGGTTTAGGGAATTGAGAATAGGTTAAGGTTTAGGTTTAGAAATCGGGTTCGGGCTCGGGATCGGGTTTAGGTTAGGGTTTTCAAGTTTAGGTTTAGGTTTAGGTTAGGGAGTTGAGATTAGGATTAGGTGTAGGTTTAGGTTTAGGGATTTGAGAATACATTTAGTTTTAGGTTTAGGTTTAGGTTTAGGTTATAGGTTAAGGTTAGGTTATATGTTATAAGTTTAGGTTATAGGTTATAGGTTAAGGTTTTAGGCCATAGGTTTAGGTTTAGGTTAAGGTTATAGGTTTAGGTTTAGGTTAAGGATTTAGTTTAGGTTTAGGTTAAGGTTTAGGGTTAGGTTATAAGCTATAGGTTTTAGGGAATTGAGAATAGGTAAAGGTTTAGGTTTAGGAAATCGGGTTCGGGTTCGGGATCGGGTTTAGGTTTGGGTTTTTAAGTTTAGGTTTAGGTTTAGGTTAGGGAGTTGGGATTAGGATAGGTGTAGGTTTAGGTTTAGGAATTTGAGAATACATTTAGGTTTTAGGTTTAAGTTTGGGTTAAGGTTTAGGTTTAGGTTATAAGTTATAGGTTTAGGGAATTGAGAATAGGTTAAGGTTAAGGTTTAGGTTTAGGAAATCGGGTTTGGGTTCGGGATCAAGTTTCGGTTTGCATTTTCAAGTTTAAGTTTATGTTTAGGTTAGGGAGTTGAGATTAGGATTAGATGTAGGTTTAGGTTTGGGGATTTGAGAATACATTTAGGTTTTAGGTTTAGGTTTAGGTATTAGTTTAGGTTTGAGTTTAGGTTTAGGAATTGAGAATAGGTTAAGGTTTAGGTTTAAGAAATCGGGTTCGGGTTTGGGATCGGGTTTATGTTTAGGTTTTTAAGTTTAGGTTTAGGTTTAGGTTAGGGAGTTGAGATTAGGATTAGGTGTAGGTTTAGGTTTAGGGATTTGAGAATAGATTTAGGTTTTAGGTTTAAGTTTAGGTTAAGGTTTAGGGAATTGAGAATAGGTTAAGATTTAGGTTTAGGAAATCGGGTTCGGGTTCGGGATCGAGTTTCAGTTTGCATTTTCAAGTTTAGGTTTATGTTTAGGTTAGGGAGATGAGATTAGGATTAGATGTAGGTTTAGGTTTGGGGATTTGAGAATACATTTAGGTTTTAGGTTTAGGTTTAGGTTATAGGTTTAGGTTTAGGTTTAGGTTTAGGAAATCGGGTTCGGGTTCGGGATCGGGTTTATGTTTGGGTTTTCAAGTTAGGGTTTAGGTTTAGGTTAAGGGGTTGAGACTAGGATTAGGTGTAGGTTTAGGTTTAGGGATTTGAGAATACATTTAGTTTTAGGTTTCAGGTTATAGGTTAAGGTTTAGGTTAAGGTTTAGGTTAAGGTTAGGTTATAGGTTATAAGTTTAGGTTATAGGTTATAGGTTAAGGTTTTAGGTCATAGGTTTTGGTTTAGGTTAAGGTTATAGGTGTAGGTTTAGGTTTAGGTTAAGGTTTTGGTTGAGGTTTAGGTTAAGGTTTAGCTTTAAGGAAATGAGAATAGGTAAAGGTTTAGGTTCAGAAATCGAGTTCGGGTTGGGATCAGTTTAGGTTTGGGTTTTCAAGTTAGGGTTTAGGTTTAGGTTAGGGAGTTGAGATTAGGATTAGGTGTAGGTGTAGGTTTAGGGATTTGAGAATAGGTTAAGGTTTAGGTTTAGATTTAGGTTTAGGAATTGAGTATAGGTTAAGGTTTAGGTTTAGAAATCGGGTTCGGGTTCTGGATCGGGTTTATGTTTGGGTTTTAGGTCAAAGATTTTGGTTTAGGTTAAGGTTATAGGTTTAGGTTTGGGTTTAGGTAATGTGTTTTGGTTAAGGTTTAGGTTATAAGCTACTGAGTTAAGGGAATTGAGAATAGGTAAAGGTTTAGGTTTAGGAAATCGGGTTCGGGTTCGGGATCGGGTTTCGGTTTGCATTTTCAAGTTTAGGTTTATGTTTAGGTTAGGGAGTTGAGATTAGGATTAGATGTAGGTTTAGGTTTGGGGATTTGAGAAAGGTTAGGTTAGGTTTAGGTTTAGGGAATTGAGTATAGGTTAAGGTTTAGGTTTAGGAAATCGGGTTCGGGTTCGGGATCGGGTTTATGTTTGGGTTTTAGGTCATAGGTTTTGGTTTAGGTTAAGGTTATAGGTTTAGGTTTGGGTTTAGGTTAAGGTTTTGGTTAAGGTTTAGGTTATAAGCTACAGGGTAAGGGAATTGAGAATAGGTAAAGGTTTAAGTTTAGGAAATCGGGTTCGGGTTCGGGATCGGGTTTCGGTTTGTATTTTCAAGTTTAGGTTTATGTTTAGGTTAGGGAGTTGAGATTAGGATTAGGTGTAGGTGTAGGTTTAGGGATTTCAGAATAGGTTAAGGTTTAGGTTTAGGGAATCGAGTATAGGTTAAGGTTTAGGTTTAGGAAATCGGGTTCGGGTTCGGGATCGGGTTTATGTTTGGGTTTTAGGTCATAGGTTTTGGTTTAGGTTAAGGTCATAGGTTTAGGTTTGGGTTTAGGTTAAGGTTTTGGTTAAAGTTTAGGTTATAAGCTACAGGTTAAGGGAATTGAGAATAGGTAAAGGTTTAGGTTTAGGAAATCGGGTTCGGGTTCGGGATCGGGTTTTGGTTTGCATTTTCAAGTTTAGGTTTATGTTTAGGTTAGGGAGTTGAGATTAGATAGATGTAGGTTTAGGTTTAGGGATTTGAGAATACATTTAGGTTTAGGTTTAGGTTTAGGTTTAGGGAATTGAGAATAGGTTAAGGTTTATGTTTAGGAAATCGGGTTTGGGTTCGGGATCGGGTTTATGTTTGGGTTTTATGTCATAGGTTTTGGTTTAGGTTAAGGTTATAGGTTTAGGTTTGGGTTTAGGTTAAGGTTTTGGTTAAGGTTTAGGTTATAAGCTACAAGTTAAGGGAATTGAGAATAGGCAAAGGTTTAGGTTTAGGAAATCGGGTTCGGGTTCGGGATCGGGTTTCGGTTTGCATTTTCAAGTTTAGGTTTATTTTTAGGTTAGGGAGTTGAGATTAGGATTAGGTGTAGGTGTAGGTTTAGGGATTTGAGAATAGGTTAAGGTTTAGGTTTAGGTTTAGGTTTAGGAATTGAGTATAGGTTAAGGTTTAGGTTTAGGAAATCGGGTTCGGGTTCTGGATCGGGTTTATGTTTGGGTTTTAGGTCATAGGTTTTGGTTTAGGTTAAGGTTATAGGTTTAGGTTTGGGTTTAGGTACAGGTTTGGTTAAGGTTTAGGTTATAAGCTACAGGTTAAGGGAATTGAGAATAGGTAAAGGTTTAGGTTTAGGAAATCGGGTTCGGGTTCGGGATCGGGTTTCGGTTTGCATTTTCAAGTTTAGTTTATGTTTAGGTTAGGGAGTTGAGATTAGGATTAGATGTAGGTTTAGGTTTGGGATTTGAGAATACATTTAGGTTTTTTTAGGTTTAGGTTTAGGTTATAGGTTTAGGTTTAGGGAATTGAGAATAGGTTAAGGTTTAGGGTTTAGGAATTGAGAATAGGTTAAGGTTTAGGTTTAGAAATCGGGTTTGGGTTCGGGATCGGGTTTATGTTTGGGTTTTATGTCATAGGTTTTGGTTTAGGTTAAGGTTATAGGTTTAGGTTTGGGTTTAGGTTAAGGTTTTGGTTAAGGTTTAGGTTATAAGCTACGGTGTTAAGGGAATTGAGAATAGGCAAAGGTTTAGGTTTAGGAAATCGGGTTCGGGTTCGGGATCATGTTTCGGTTTGTATTTTCAAGTTTAGGTTTATGTTTAGGTTAGGGAGTTGAGATTAGGATTAGGTGTAGGTGTAGGTTTAGGGATTTGAGAATAGGTTAAGGTTTAGGTTTAGGCTTAGGTTTAGGTTTAGGGAATTGAGTATAGGTTAAGGTTTAGGTTTAGGAAATCGGGTTCGGGTTCGGGATCGGGTTTATGTTTGGATTTTAGGTCATAGGTTTTGTTTAGGTTAAGGTTATAGGTTTAGGTTTGGGTTTAGGTTAAGGTTTTGGTTAAGGTTTAGGTTATAAGCTACGGTGTTAAGGGAATTGAGAATAGGTAAAGGTTTAGGTTTAGGAAATCGGGTTTGGGTTTGGGATCGGGTTTCGGTTTGCATTTTCAAGTTTAGGTTTATGTTTAGGTTAGGGAGTTGAGATTAGATTAGGTGTAGGTGTAGGTTTAAGGATTTGGAGAAATAAGGTTAAGGTTTAGGTTTAGGTTTAGGTTTAGGAATGAGAGTATTGTTTAAGGTTTAGGTTTAGAAATCGGGTTCGGTTCGGGATCGGGTTTATGTTTGGGTTTTAGGTCATAGGTTTTGGTTTAGGTTAAGGTTATAGGTTTAGGTTTGGGTTTAGGTAAGGTTTTGGTTAAGGTTTAGGTTATAAGCTACGGAGTTAAGGGAACCGAGAATAGGTAAAGGTTTAGGTTTAGGAAATCGGGTTCGGGTTGAGATCGGGTTTCGGTTTGCATTTTCAAGTTTAGGTTTATGTTTAGGTTAGGGAGTTGAGATTAGGATTAGATGTCGGTTTAGGTTTGGGGATTTGAGAATAGGTTAATGTTTAGGTTTAGGTTTAGGTTTAGGAATTGAGTATATGTTAAGGTTTAGGTTTAGGAAATCGGGTTCGGGTTCGGGATCGGGTTTATGTTTGGGTTTTAGGTCATAGGTTTTGGTTTAGGTTAAGGTTATAGGTTTAGGTTTGGGTTTAGGTTAAGGTTTTGGTTAAGGTTTAGGTTATAAGCTACAGGTTAAGGGAATTGAGAATAGGTAAAGGTTTAGGTTTAGGAAATCGGGTTCGGGTTCGGGATCGGGTTTCGGTTTGCATTTTCAAGTTTAGGTTTATGTTTTGGTTAGGGAGTTGAGATTAGGATTAGGTGTAGGTGTAGGTTTAGGGATTTGAGAATAGGTTAAGGTTTAGGTTTAAGGAATCGAGTATAGGTTAAGGTTTAAGTTTAGAAAATTGGGTTCGGGTTCTGGATCGGGTTTATGTTTGGGTATTAGGTCATAGGTTTTGGTTTAGGTTAAGGTTATAGGTTTAGGTTTGGGTTTAGGTTAAGGTTTTGGTTAAAGTTTAGGTTATAAGCTACAGGTTAAGGGAATTGAGAATAGGTAAAGGTTTAGGTTTAGGAAATTGGGTACGGGTTCGGGATCGGGTTTCGGTTTGCATTTTCAAGTTTAGGTTTATGTTTAGGTTAGGGAGTTGAGATTAGGATTAGATGTAGGTTTAGGTTTGGGGATTTGAGAATACATTTAGGTTTTAGGTTTAGGTTTAGGTTTTAGGTTTTGGTTTAGGGAATTGAGAATAGGTTAGGTTTAGGTTTAGGGGTTAAGGTTTAGGTTTAGGAAATCGGGTTTGGGTTCGGGATCGGGTTTATGTTTGGGTTTTAGGTCATAGGTTTTGGTTTAGATTAAGGTTATAGGTTTAGGTTTGGGTTTAGGTTAAGGTTTTGGTTAAGGTTTAGGTTATAAGCTATAAGTTAGGGAGTGAGAATAGGTAAAGGTTTAGGTTTAGGAAATCGGGTTCGGGAAATCGGGATCGGGTTTCGGTTTGCATTTTAAAGTTTAGGTTTATGTTTAGGTTAGGGAGTTGAGATTAGGATTAGGTGTAGGTGTAGGTTTAGGGATTTGAGAATAGGTTAAGGTTTAGGTTTAGGTTTAGGTTTAGGGAATTGAGTATAGGTTAAGGTTTAGGTTTAGGAAAGAAATCGGGTTCGGGTTTATGTTTGGGTTTTAGGTCATAGGTTTTGGTTTAGGTTAAGGTTATAGGTTTAGGTTTGGGTTTAGTTAAGGTTTTGGTTAAGGTTTAGGTTATAAGCTAGGTGTTAAGGGAGTGAGAATAGGTAAAGGTTTAGGTTTAGGAAATCGGGTTCGGGTTGGGGATCGGTTTTGCATTTTCAAGTTTAGGTTTATGTTTAGGTTAGGGAGTTGAGATTAGGATTAGATGTAGGTTTAGGTTTGGGGATTTGAGAATAGGTTAAGGTTTAGGTTTAGGTTTAGGTTTAGGAAATTGAGTATAGGTTAGGGTTTAGGTTTAGAAATCGGGTTTGGGGTTCGGGTTCGGGCCCTAGGATCGGGTTTATGTTTGGGTTTTAGGTCATAGGTTTTGGTTTAGGTTAAGGTTATAGGTTTAGGTTTGGGTTTAGGTGAGGTTTTGGTTAAGGTTTAGGTTATAAGCTACGGAGTTAAGGGAATTGAGAATAGGTAAAGGTTTAAGTTTAGGAAATCGGGTTCGGGTTCTGGATCGGGTTTTGGTTTGCATTTTCAAGTTTAGGTTTATGTTTAGGTTAGGGAGTTGAGATTAGGATTAGATGTAGGTTTAGGTTTGGGGATTTGAGAATACATTTAGGTTTTAGGTTTAGTTTTTAGGTTATTGGTTTAGGTTTAGGGAATTGAGAATAGGTTAAGGTTTAGGTTTAGGAATTGAGAATAGGTTAAGGTTTAGGTTTAGGAAATCGGGTTTGGGTTCGGGATCGGGTTTATGTTTGGGTTTTATGTCATAGTTTTTGGTTTAGGTTAAGGTTATAGGTTTAGGTTTGGGTTTAGGTTAAGGTTTTGGTTAAGGTTTAGGTTATAAGCTAGTCAGTTAAGGGAATTGAGAATAGGCAAAGTTGACCAACAATTCATCATAATGTGCATTTTGAAACCAACGGAAACTACTAGCGGAAGGTTTAGGAAATCGAGTTCGGGTTCGGGATCGGGTTTTGGTTTGCATTTTCAAGTTTAGGTTTATTTTAGGTTAGGGAGTTGAGATTAGGATTAGGTGTAGGTGTAGGTTTAGTGATTTGAGAATAGGTTAGGTTATAGGTTAAAGTTTAGGGAATTGAGTTTAGGTTATAGGTTTAGGTTATAGGTTAAGGTTTAGGTTGTAGTTATAGGTTTTGGGATGTGGGAATAGGTTTAGGTTATAGGTTAAGGGCGTGGTCCCTGCAAATATAGATATAAACATGCAAATACAGATATAAACACGGCCTGTCTAAATTGCCAGGCCCTTCCAATGATGTCCATAAAAAATGGACAGCTTCATCATGGTCAGTGGTTCCCACCTTCCAGAGACCCCCGCTCATCCGGATAGCTCCGTCGTACATCCGGACTTGCTCCATTATTTTCGAGCAAATACATAAATACGGCCTGTCCAAATGGCCAGGCCCTTTCAATGCTGTCCATAGGAAATGGACAGCTTCATCATGGTCAACGGTTCCCACCTTCCAGGGACCCCCGCTCATCTGGATAGCTCCGACGCACATCCGGGCTTGCTCTATTATTTTCGAGCAAATACATTAACACGGCCTGTCCAAATGGCCAGGCCCTTCCAATGTTGTCCATAGAAAATGGACAGCTTCATCATGGTCAGCGGTTCCCACCTTCCAGGGCCCCCCGCTCATCCGGATAGCTCCGACGCACATCCGGGCTTGCTCCATTATTTTCGAACAAATACATTTAAAAACAACATAAATATATCTAAAAGCATCTGGATACCTAAGGAAGGCCTCCCATATTTGTATTGTTGGTTACTCATCCTTTTGTCTGCAAGCCACAATTGACCAACAATTTCTATCGCTACCTGTACTTTGAAACCAACAGAAATATAACTGGACCTGTACTCTAAAACCAACACAAATATAACTGAGAAACAATATAAGGAATAAGAAAAAATGAATTTACCTGTACACATCATTAAATGTTTCCCTATAAGGAGGTGATATTATATCTTTGATAGCCACAACCTGTATGACAGAGAAAAATGCAACTGATACAGTGTTAGAATTCAAAGGAGAAAAAAGATTTGTGGCTGCACCGATATTTTAGTACATATGAACAGCTGCCTACGTACCCAAAAAGTCAGATTGGGATTAAGCCACTACGTAGTTCTTTTTAATTAACCAAGTTACTAAAGGTCATAAATTTCATATTTAACAAAGTATCGTTAAACAAGTCATCTCAAATCGTTTCTGGTTGGTGCATTTAAAAAAAAAATAGAACTAATACACAATCAATGTATATTCTTGTTACATCTCGTACTGCAACAAGAGACAATGTTCTCAATACTTGCTTACATTTGAAATTGAAATCCTTTAGTAACTTGGTTAATAAAAAATAAATGACAACAAGCCATAATTAATCAAAAGGATGCTGAAGATTAAATAAATAAAAAAGGCAACTTGATCAAAAAAGGATTTCAGTGAATAATCAAGTTTTCGTCATACAAAATGTCCTAGAGTTCAAAAAGTTGAACGAAACTATTGAATATTCAAATTTTCATCAGGAATTTGGGCCAAACAACAATTTCACCCAATTGAATATCTTCAAATGTCCTGTCATCATTAAACAACACAGTGTTACTCACATTTGCGAACATTGATATCATCTATTACAACTCTGATGCATTCTGGAAGGATGCCTGTAGTATCTGACACCATCCGCCCACTAGCTATATTTACCATATTTCTTGTTTTGAAAATTGGCTTTGTTACATTCTGATTTTTCCATCATTGACAGGATGGAATTGAACCCTTGGTATCTACTGCATTAGATTTCAAACCGATGCTTGAGGCGGCACTTCTTAGCCCTTATAAATTCTGTACGCCATGCTTTTGGATTTCTATACTTGTTATGAGCATCAATGAGCCTGCCGAGTCATATCAATGGTCCTTTAGTAGTGAAATAGTCGCTTCTAAGATTTTATTGCTTTTGGTATCTTATGAGTAAGTGGAACCATGGAGGCTTGCCTTGATATTCAGTGAAATCAGTGACAGAGCCTCATGGTTAAACATTTTGATTTCCTTGGTTCCCAATGATAGTAACGTCATAGCCATTGTTCTTGCTAAGAGGGATCCAGACATGAATCCTTATGTATCGGGAATACATTCTTGTCAATGTATCTTTCTTTTGTTTCTAGTAAATTTGCATATCCATCAAAGAGATGCTCCAGTGCTCTTAGAGCACTAGTGTCCCTAGTTGCATTGGTTCCCTTGGGCAGTCCAATCAATCGATCTGAACTGTCTAATAAGTTCAGAACACATATCATAGTCTACCATGCAAAAATCACACTGATTGGGTGATCCAATCCATCCTTTATTGGTCTTATTTTCTATACCCATCCCTTTTCCAAGCTATGGATGGGATGGTTATAATTGCCTTGCAAAAGTGATTCTTTAGAATCATAAGCATTCCATGATACTCCCTAACAAATAGATGGATCAAATTGTTGTTTAGACCTTCTTTGTTTTTGGTGTGTGTGTAAATGGCCATGGCCGTCTATATTTAATGCCATTGACCAATGGTTAATATTTGTCAGATTAGTATGATATTTCATGGTATCCTATGAAATTTGGACCAAATGAATAGTCTAGATCAATGGATTAGACTGTCCAAGTGTCTCAATGCAACTAGGAGCACTGGAGCTTCTCTCTCCGTAAAAAAGTTTGCTTTGTTGAAATGGATCCGAGTTGAGTGCTTGTTGAAATGGTCAATCCCATGCTTCTTCATGGTACAAAATAGTTAGACTTTGAAATCCTTAGTGTTGATTCTACACAGATACATTCTGATAGAACCTAAAATTGCTCTTTTTTCTGTGTAGATGATGAGGATAGTCCCTCGTTACCTGATGCTGTCAGTGGCTATAACAACAATGTGGAATATTTGCATGCAAAGGTGGTTGGTTTGTTTAACTTCCCTCTGAAATTATCTACTCAATCTAATTGTCTTTGGATTTCATGTTTTTTTGTTGTGAAAATTTTTGGAATCAAGCTAGCTCTACTTTACATGAATCTTGCTGTTTTCTCTTTATAGTTCTGCACACTTAGCAGAATTCTTTAGACTGTTTTATCACCTTTATGTTTCTCTTCCATATAAAACTTTGGTCCACTATGCTACTCTTCGGAAAAAAAAAAAAAAAAAAAAAGAAGATTTAATAAGGGTATGCTGTAAAACATGCTGTCATGTGAGGAGTCCCATGACTACAAGATTTCAGTTGGTCTCCCCTGATACTTGTATGTTTCAATGCTTTATACCCTCTTTATAGGAAACTTAGAACTCCTTTTCTTTTGCAAAGTAGGAAACTTCTAACTCACCCACACTGATCCAAAAAAAAAAAAAAAAACTCTATAAGTCACTCTCAAAGTCTAAAAACTTGGTTTCAGAGGGACTCACAGTGGCTGAAACTCCTAAGAATCCTCCTGTTTTGGCTGAAATCTTTGATTTGCTAAGTGGCTAGTCTGGAATGCATACACGTTTCAAGAAAGTGAGTTGGGCCCATGTGATCCAATGATTGATGTCCCTCACAGGTGCAAGGTGGCTGTTTGTAAGGTGTATGTGGTCTTAGCTAGAGTCTACAACTAATACTTGATGTTTGTAATGTTTCTTTACTTCAATATGGCTGGCATTAGGATTCTTTCTGTGGGGAGTGGATTAGGTGCGGCTAGGCCTTACCTAAGACGTTGCCCCCGTGGCCATGGGGCCCACCTTGATGTATTTGTAGTATACGTCCATCTATTTTTCCAGCTCATTCTAGAGCATGACCCCAAACACAAAGCGGATCCAAATCTCAGGTGGGCAATATATATATATATATATATATATATATATATATATATATTTGTCCTTTCATCCCAGTCTATGTGACCTTATCAACAGGTTGGATGGCAAATAAACATTACCCTGGGACCTAAGAAGTTTTTAATGGTGAGAATTCAACCACCACTTTTTCCTGTAGTGTGGTCCACCTGGGATTGTATCTGCTTGAGTTTTGGGCTTATGCCCTAAAACCCTAAAATGAGCTTGAAACACAGGTGGATGGCACACGGATATATTCTACATACATCAAGGTGGGCCCCATAGTCGGATGCACCTTCTTTGTCACATATTTTCAACAGGTCAAAAAAAATGCTAGTAACAGCTAGTGGGAATTTGTATGTTGAATTCAAATAATTTGTTTAGTGTACAAGAATCAACCAGTTAGGAGATCCAAACTATTGTGTGTTTTTTTTTTTGGTTTTTCATGAACCATCTAAACTGGGACCCACTTTTTATATCTGTTTAATTTAATTTAAAAATATTCAAAGGTTGCAATTTCTCGGTGCATGTGTATAGATTATCAAACTGCTGTCAGAGTATTAAAAGCCTGTTCCTATAATACAGGGCCTTCATAACTAGGGGGCCTTAGGCGATTGCCTCACCTGCCTACCCCTTAGAGCCGCCCCTGATCTAGATGAAGGGAAACCTTAAACATTATCTTGATCCAAAACTTCCGTGGCCCCTAAGAGATTTTCAGCAGTAGGCATTCAATCCCCCTAGTAGATTTCATCAAACACATGTTGTGCATACCTTAAACATGCACAACAAATGATGAATGGTAAGACTAGTCTATCTCTGCATCCATTGTATACATGGTATAAATCCATTGTATGCGGATTTACAGATCTAACAATTAAAAACGTAAATAGGGAAATGAGTACCTGGCCGGTGAAGAGATGAAGGGCAGGGGCTGCTGGCCGCACCAGATGAAGGGCAGGGGCCGCTAGCCCCACCGGATGAAAGCGAGGGGTGCCGGCCACACGGGAGAGAGAGAGAGAGAGAGAGAGAGAGAGAGAGAGAGAGTCGGGGGGTGGGAAGAAGCTCGGTCGCATGGGTGTTTGGGACCTGGACACGCAGAGAGAGAGAGAGAGAGAGAGAGAGAGAGAGAGAGAGAGAGGGGGGTGAGGGATGGAAGGTGAGGGAGAGGGAGAGATGAGAGAGAGGGAGAGGGAGGCGCGCGGCGAGGGGATGAGGAAGAGATAGAGAGAGGGCAGAGGGAGGGAGGGAGGGCCGATTTGGGGGATTTGGGGAGGGAGGGCCGATTTGGGGAGAGAGAATGGGCGCGGCTTCTTTTGAGCGCGCGCCCAATTTTGGGACACATTTGGGTTGGTGCTTCGTGGGTCCCACCATGATGTACATGTTTCATCCATTCGGTTCATACATTTTTAAAGATCATTTTAGTGCTTGACCCAAAAATTGATAGCAATATAAATCCTAGGTGGGCCATACCACAGGAAAAAAATAATTAATGGATATTCACAATTAAAATCCTCCTAAGGCCCACTGTACTGTTTATTTGACATCCAATTTGTTGATTTGGTCATAAAGACCCAGATGAAGGGAAAAAATAAATATCAGCTTGATCCAAAACTTTTATGGTCCCCAAAACGTTTTTAATGGTCAAAATTCATTCAACATTATTTCCTATAATGTGGTCCACTTGAGATTGAGATATAATTCATTTTTTTTATCATATCATAAAATGATATATAAAAATAGATGGACGGCATGGATGATACACATACATCATGGTGGGCCCCACAGAGCACCGACCACCATCCAACAGCTGGTGTCAAGGGGAGTAGCCAATCCGTTCCCATGATTTATTCATTCCTTCCACATACTTTTATATAATGTGGTCCAATCAGTTGATCTCAAATAATCTATTAAGTTCAGAACACATTTTCTGGGCTACCTTGAAAAATATTTAAACTGAACGAGTGATATAATCTATGCTTAATTTGGACTTTTTCTCTTACCATCTTTTTTCCAAGACATGGATAGGATGCTTTCGATTGGCTAACAAAAGTGATTCTTTAGACTCATAAGCAATCCATGATGGTCCTAAAAATTTGATGAATCAAATTGTTGATTGGACCTACTTTTATGTAAATGATCTTGACTGTCCATTTTCAGACCATTGATCAAATCTTTTCTTTCTTTTTTTTTAGTTAGATCAATATGATTTATTCATGGTAGCCTATGAAATATGAGTTGGACCTAGTAAACCGTCTAGATTAATGGATTGTACTCTAAAATTTCCTAATACAACTAGGAGAACTGTAGTGCACTGTGGGCCCCACCATAATGTATGTGTTTCATCCATTCCGTTCATCCATTTTTACAGATCATTTTATTGCTTGATCCCAAAAGTGAGAGGGATACAAATCTCATGTGGATCACACCACATGAAAACAATAGTTATTGGATATCAATCATTAAAATCCTCCTATGGCCCACTATAATGTTTATTTGACATCCAATCTGTTGATTAGGTTATACAAACTTAGATGAAGAGAAAAAACAAATATCAGCTTCATCTAAAACTTTTATGGCCCCCAAAATGTTTTTAATGGTCGACCCTCATTCAACACTGTTTCCTGTAATGTGGTCCACTTGAGATTTGGATATACCTCATTCTTGGACTTATACCATAAAATGATCTGTAAAAACATATGAATGGCATGGATGAAACCATCGACGATGCTCTGTGGGCCCTACCATGATGTACGTGTTTCATCCATTCCGTTCATCCATTTTTAAAGATCATTTTAGTGCTTTTTAGAAAAAATTAGAGGGATATAAATCTCAGGTGGTCCACACCACATGAGAACAATAATGATTGGATATCCACTATTAAAATCCTCCTAAGGCCCACTGTACTGTTTATTTGATATCAAATCTGTTGATTTGGTCATATAAGACCAGATGAAGTGAAAAAAACAAAAATCAGCTTGATCCAATAGATTTAGGCTACCAAAATTTTTTTAATGGTCGATGCTCATTCAACACTGTTTCCTGTAATGTGGTCCACTTGAGATTTGGATATACCTCATTCTATGACTTATACCGTAAAATGATCTATAAAAACAGATGGATGGCATGGATGAAACCGTCGACGATGCTCTGTGGGCCCTACCATGGTGTACGTGTTTCATCCATTCCGTTCATCCATTTATAAAGATCATTTTAGAGCTTTTTGCAAAAAATTAGAGGGATATAAATGTCAGGTGGTCCACACCACATGAGAACAATAGTGATTGGATATCCACTATTAAAATCTTCCTAGGGCCCACTGTACTGTTTATTTGGCATCAAATCTATTGATTTGGTCATATAGGACCAAATGATCAGGGAAAAAACAAAAATCATCTTGATTATAGATTTAGGCTACCAAAATGTTTTTAATGGTTGACGCTCATTTAACACCGTTTCCTATAATGTGGTCCACTTGAGATTTGGATATACCTCATTCTTTGGCTTATGCCATAAAATGATATGTAAAAACATGGCATGGATGAAACCGTCGACGATGCTCTGTGGGCCCTACCATGATGTACGTGTTTCATCCATTCCATTCATCCATTTTTAAAGATCATTTTAGAGCTTTTTTGCAAAAAAATAGAGGGATATAAATCTCAGGTGGTCCACACCACATAAGAACAATAGTGCTACTTTACTCCCAACCATCCATTTGTCAGCCATTAATTGAATGGTTACAATTGATTGATCAGTGCTATTTTAGAGATACAATCCATCTGCAATGGAACTCACAATTTGGATGATCTGGATAGCTGAACATCAGTGCGACAATGAAAAGGATAAGTCACTATCATTTTTTCAAATGGTGGAAAACTAACATAGAAGTCATTTTCCCCTCATTCATTTATAGCAAGTTGATGGACAGAAAGTCAAAGAAAAAAATACATATATAGTGTTTTTATTACTACAACAGGTAAGACATTACTTTCACTATCTTCAAAATTGTAGCCCTAGGATTCCTTTGTGTCAGGATGCAAATGGAACTGATCACCTATTACAGAGTACCACACATCATGATGGGCATCCATTCACTCTATTTTACTGATCATTACCCTCAATTTGACTAAACACTAGCCTCGATCATACTACATATGACAAAGATATTGGGCAAACAAGATTGATCAACAATTTGAGTGAATTTTGATTTAAACATCTAAAGTTATTTACTCTTCATGTTCGGACTGATCAGATTGTCCAAAAATAGTTAAAGGTTGTTCATAATATCAAAAATATATAAATGAATAGAAAACACAAACATCAGCTTGATCCAAAACTTTTATGGCCTCCAAGAAATTTTAAATGGTAGAGGTTCAATCACACTATTTCCTGTGGTGTGGTCCACTTGAGCTTTGGATATGCTTCCTTTTTGTTATTTAGACCTCAAATCATCTGTTAACATGCATGGATGAATGGAGTGGATAAAATAAATAAATAACGGTGAATCGCATAGAGTTTACTCTGGTAAAGGTAACGAGAGTAACTTAAATGTAGTGGAGAAATGTTTTCTTAAAACATTCATAATCATATATTGGGCGTGCCTAAATGTGATTCACATATATAACCCACTCATTATGTGTGTCCCACTTGGATGAGGGGTTAGACCAAGTTTCAACCGCATCCAAAACTCATGTGGGCTCCACCAAGTGCTTTTATATTTTTTAGGATGTTTTCACATAGTTTTAAATGGTATGGCCCACTCGAGTTTCGTTTACCAGTGATTTTTGAGATATCTCATAATCTAAAGGGGATAAATCAAATCCACGGTCTAGATGTTCGACACACATCATGATGGGGCTAACATCAATTCTTAGGTTCTCACGAGGCTAGTAATTAGTTGGGTCACAATTTTAACGAAATTATTTGGCCGATTTTACATGTCTAGTCCATTCACTCTATTTTACTATCAATACTCTCAATTTGATTAGTTATTCGCCTCAATCACGCTACATATGAGAAAGATATATATTGGGCATACAATTGATCAACAATTTCAGTGAAATTTGATTTAAACATCTGAAGTTATTTACTCTTCATTTTAACTGATTAGATCGTCCTAAAACAATTAAAGGTTCAATTAGTAGATGTGCCTAATAATTTAGTAATTTTATTTTTCACAAATAAACTTAACATTTTTTTTCAAAATGTATATTTTTTTTTACTCTTTTAATTAAATATCATTTTTATTATAAATAAATTTAACATTTTTTTTACAAAATTTAGTTTTCCTTTTAAAAAATATATTTTTTTACAATTTGTCAATTTTTTTCACAATTTTGTTTAATTTTTTAAATTTTCCTTTTCAAAATATCATTTTTTATCGAATTTTTTTTCTTCAAAATTTCAACATTATTCAAAGTTCTTAATATTTTTTTTTCAAAATCTAGATTTTTATAAAATTACAGGTTTTTTTTTTCAAAATTTAAAATTTTCTTAAACATTATTAATTATTTTTCTAAGCTTCTCGACTAATTTTTTGCCAAAATTTATAATTTTTTTGAGCTCCTTAATTCTCCAACTGACAGCTTAGGATAGAGACGGTCTTTCACAGGGTTCTAAGATGGTTTAGGACCGTCTCTATTAGAGACGGTCCTAAACCATCTCTAATATAGACGGTCATCGACAGTTTCGGTTAGAGACAGTCTTTGGCAGGGCTATAAGACGGCTATGGACCGTCTCTAATAGAGACGGTCTTTAACAGTCTCAAATTAGAAGTAAAAGACGACCAATGACCGTCTCTAAGTTAGACGGCCAATGACCGTCTCAAATGGCCGCATAGAAGACGGTCACCGACTGTCCTAAACGATATGTGGACATTAAAATTTTTAAGACAATATTAAGGACGGCCAGGGACCGTCTAAAATGTTAGAGACGGTTTATCGTCGTCTCTAAAGCGTCTTTAAACCAAGTAATTTTAGAGATGGTCCAGGACCGTCTCAAAATCCGTCCTTTTTTTCCATTTTTCACAGTGTTATCTCTACTATCACAGTGAAATATATATATATATATATATATATATATATATATATATATATATATATATATATATATATATTGGCTGAAAAACAAAAAGAACTCATTAGAAAGACAAATCTTCTCCTTTGCAAATTACGTAGTTGCATTTACAGATGTTAAATAGATAGAAAGAAAACTAAAGCTCCTGGACAAGAGATACTTGGCCCTCACCAATACTCAGCTAAAGGAACATGTACATCTATAGCACAGTAATTGGGAGGTAATCATATTTCGAGTTTCTTTTGTCTCTGTCGTTGCAGGGCACATGTGCTAAGAAATAGGGATGCGCTCATTTTGAGTTTGTTTTATCTCTATCATGGCTGGACACGTGCTTAGATGGTCTTCTGATTTTAACTGTCCATATTTTCACTAGTACCATAAATAAGTGATCATTACATAATCACATGCTAAAGTAGTGTTAAATTCATATATGCAGATAGTAACTATTGAAAACATTTGTTCAGGGTAAGTCTCTCATGGTAGCCCATAAAGCATAGATTCCACAACCTGGCACAGTTCCTGTAGTTGGACAACTCAACATGTGGGCACTGGTCAATGCCCAAATGATGGACAATTTTGATTATCTGTCCATCTCAGCAAGTGGGCCCATGTGGAGACCTATAATAGATGGCTTTGGCACTTTCATCACAGGCCCGTTTTGCCACGAGTGCATGCACTATACGTTATAAAGTCCTAGTTACATTTGTTACTTCTTTTTTTTGGAAGAATCCATATATTCTATTAATCAACAAAATTTACAGCCATTCGGGTGGGTCCCTACAAAAAGAGAGAGGACCACGCCTATCGTGTATCCACAGGAAAAAAAAAAAAAAAAACTGGACTCTAAGATAGAAGGGGACCCCCAAATAGAAGGGGACCCCCAAATGGGGCTCTGCACAACCCTATCCAAGCCAGACGCCCTTCAACGAAAGGGGAGAAGGGTCAAGGGGATCTAACAGCACCTAACCCCTCATTATCCAACACTAGAGCACCTCTAACTAACCTCAGGAGATAGGAACGACTTCTATAGATTCTATTTGGACACCCGTCACTTGCCAATCTTGCTAAAGCATCCGCTACTGAGTTCCCCTCGCGGAAGATATGAGAGAAGTATAGGTTAAGGCTCCATCTTTTGTGCCAGATTTCTCCCAGTGTATACCAAACTTTCCAAGGAGTGGACGTTATTAGATCCTCCGCTGCTTCCACAATGACTCTGGAGTCTAACTCTACTACTATGTTAGCGAGCGCCAGATTGGAGCAAATGTTCAAACCATCAAGCATGGCCTGAGCTTCTGCAACCATGTTAGAGGCAGTCCCATAATATCTATGGAAGGCGAAAATGAGCTTACCAAAGTGGTCCTGGCATACTCCTCCTCCTCCTCCACTCTCCCCTGGGTTGCCTCTCGACGATCCATCAATATTCAGTTTCAACCAGTCCTTGGGGGGTTTTGTCCATCTGACAATGATTGGTTTGCCTGCCCGAGAAGGGATGGGATTGGTAACCTGCAGGGCAAGGAGAATGGCATTTTCAGCCATGGAGTACCTGTCTGAGTTTGGAATGGTAGAACCGATATCTCGTAACAAGTGGGAGACTTTGGTGATGATGAGGTTTTCTGACGTGTTGTGGCCCTCAAATCTAGTGGCGTTTCTGCTAATCCACAACTCCCAGATGATGATGTAGGGGAGGAGACCAGTCAGAATAGCAATACAGGATTTATGGATGCTCGATGATGTCCATAGCTGGATCCGTTGGAGGATTGATTGGTTGTGGATGTAGGGTATGTCGAACAACCTGATGAAGAATCCCCAGACCTTCCTGGCAATTTGGTCATGGCAAAACAGGTGATCTAAGCTCTCCACCGCACCCTGAAGAATGTCATTGCCAGGACCAGGCCGCTGATTGCTGTGAAGCAGAGTACCCGGGGGATCGTTGTCCGATAAGGGAGGAACGCTGGACTGGGGCCGAATTGGGCACTGACCGTTGGAATCCGGGTTCATTGGCGATGGATTGGCCATAAGAGGATACCTGTAGATTCACGTTTCGAAACTATGGACACTCCAAATCTCTACGAACGCTAAATCAATCGGGACGTTGTGTCTTTGTTTTCCACGCTAAGATCGCCGCTTTGGGGGAAGATGTTTGTTCCAAATCCATGTGATCCATGGGACCTTGGGTGGTGCCGTCTGATGCCTTTCCATGCTGATTTGAGAGAGAAATCTCCTGATGAAGATAAGTCCCATATCGGTTTATCAGCACAATTTGACAAAGCAACCTCAGAAGCCAATATAGTTTGCATAGCTGTTGAAGATATTATGCCCTGCAAGTTTGATAACCTCCATCTGCTTAAAATGGGATTGAAATCACTGACTGTGGCTTTCGATAAGTGATTTGGGATGGGTCTCACCACAGCTCCGGCCAGGATCCCGTTTCTCGACCAGTTGTGGAACCTGCGTCCAAGGAGCCATCTAGGATGGAGGAGAATGAAGGGTAACACTCTGATGAGCTCCTCTAGCTAAGAGAGGTGACTGTGCCTACCAATCCATGGTTAGATAAGAGCTTCCACAGGTATTTAGCTTAGAAGAATTTGGCCCAGAGAGACATGCCTTTTAGCAAATTCTAGGCCATTTTGATTTTAAGCACTCACATAACTTCCTCTAGACTCCTGATTCCCAGTCCACCTTCTTGAAATGGGGCATAGGGATTCGCTCATCTGACCTAGTGCCTCTTGTTGTCTTCTTCCGAACTACCCCAAAAGAAGTTAGCAAAAGATGTATCTAGAGATTTACTCACAGACTTTGGGATATTGTTTGCTGACAGGAGATGAATGGGGATGCTAGATAGAATGTGTTTGATCAACACCAATTTCGCAGCTGGGTTGAGAAGTTTAACTTTCCATCCTTCGATTTTGTTTGTGATCTTCTGGACGAGTTGCTGCAAAAGCGGACTTGTGATTTTGCCTTTGGTGAGGGGGACGCCTAGGTATACTGATGGAAAGAAAGCTTAATTGATTAAAGCCCATGAGGTTGCTCAAGCGCTGGGCTTTGCTTCTAGACGTTTTCTTCGGAGAAATGAAGGAGGTTTTGGCTGCGTTAACCTTTTGGCCTGAAGCGCTTTCGTATTTGATGTTTTATTTAAACCAACATGATTTAAATGATTTTTAAACTCGCAAGTATACGAATCAGATGTAGATATGGTACGTATTACGAGATCATTCCCACGAGGACTGGTCGTCACAATTCAAATCTATGATTCTCCTTAACTAATCCAATGAATAATGGAATGAATTACTAAGCACAATTCTAAGAAAAAAAAACAATTAAGAACAGGGAAGAAAATTCAATCAGAGAGAGAGCACTAGGACTTTCGAATCCACCCCTAATTATCCTAACCCTTATTTTGTCTATTGATTCACCTTGATCTAGATTGATACCACTTATACAGAGAAAGCATAATCTGTATCCTTAATCGGGCATACAGAATGTCTAATTCCTTTAAGCAATGCCATGAATAACACATCCCATGTCCTTGGTCGGGCACATGGAATGTACAGTTCATTAAAGCACCCTGTTTCCTCCTCTATAGGAAACCTGTTCTTGATCAGACACAAGCACCTATAATAAGCATCCAAACAACATCCATATATATACTTTGGTCAAGTTCATAGATGGAGAAGTATAGAATTTAAACCAATTAAGCCCACTTAGAGAAAGAAACAAATTAATTAATGTTCAAAGTAAATCAACCAATACAAGAGTTAATCAAATTAGGGGCTTCATCTCAGCCCTAGCTGAGAGATTAGTGACCCATAAAATCCATTAAACAGATGAAATAAAATTCATAAAAAAGGGAACGTCAAACCGCTCAATCTCTCTCTCTTCTTTCTTCTCTTTCTTCTCTCCCTTGCTCTGGATCTGGAATCCCCTGGTTCTGAATGAATTTCCCACGTCCATAATTCCTCTTTTATAGTTGTTGGAGAGCTGGGGTCGGTGGCAGAATCGTAGAAGGACTTGAAGTGTAATTTTTCGTAGCCGTGATCGGTGGGCCCCACAGAGGTATTTTCTGGAAAATCCACCCCGTCCATTGGATTCAGGACGAAATTTTAGTCAAGAATGGGTGGTTTTGAATGTCCATTGATGCGGCCCACAGAAGAAATCATGAAAAGATCAGTTTTGAATATTGCAGAGCAGTCCGTTTGTGGCCACTGTACCGCACACGTGTGTACGCATGGGAGTGGAATATTAGCATGGTTTTGTAGTATTCATGGCCCTCTACACGATGAACGGCTCAGATCTTCCATACAGGTGACGGGTGGGGCCCACTATCCTCTGCAAAAATGGCCAGTGGCCTAGTTACGCGGACGCGGATCGCGCAGCGGAAGCTTCCGCTGTGACAATGGTGGGGCCCATTCCCTTGATTTAATGGAAAATTCACTCCGTCCATTGCATGGAGGAGGAAATTCCGGTTGGGAAAATACAACTTCCGCCTTCTGTTGATGAGGTCCACCTGACTTTCTGCGCCACCGTCTGTCCAACGTTTGAACGGCTGGGATCTGATCTATGCTTTCATTTGAATTTGTGCCACCTAGGCAGTGTTAATGGTCTTCATTTAGACCTAATGAACGGCCCAGATCATGCATTTGGGCGATGTGTGGGGCCCACAACTGAGGACCGCAAACCGTGTTTGCGGACGCTAGACGGCGGATGCCGCTTTGAGGAGGCAGGCGCGGGTCAGCGCTTAGCTGACTGTCTTGGACGGTCCGGTGCACAGCTGGTGTAGGTGTGCACGATGCACACTCCTCATCCACAAGCCCTACCGTGATGTTTACGAGAGATCTACACCATCCATCCTCTTTATCTCCCTAATTAATGGGTTGGGACCAAAGTTGAGGCATATCCTGTTATCAGGTGGGCCTGAAATCAATGGTTAGTGGGCTGATTTGTCAGTTGGAGCACTTTCCGAGATCCTCAATAGCTGAAATTTAATATGTGTGGTTAATTTACGGCCCTCATCCCATGTATGAAGTTTCGAGTTGATCGGATGGCGGGAACCATGTGATCTTGCATTCTGGACCCTTTTCGGGTCTCTTTAAACGTGAACGGCTTGATTTCTTCGGGTCCCTGGCATTAAATTCTTCAATCTTGATCCTCTAAAGTCCGTCCCTTGCTCTGGTGACTTCGGAACGTCAAATCCACGCTTTTCACATCAATTTTCAATCAACGCTCCTGATTTCATCCTGTAACAAAAATACAATTAAAATATGAAGTTAAGTGTTATCATGTTTGTAAAATCAGGCAATAGTCGGGGTCTGAGATGCAATATTTGACCCTGATCAGTATTCTCGAACAAATATGAGGGTTCGCACATTAGATAGCCTACCATTAAGATATAGGATAACATCAATACTAGGACAAGATTGGGGGAGGTGGTAAGGTTGGCAGCTTCCTAAAGAAAACAGATTAGTGACGCCTCTACTAAATGCTTCTGCTGTTAGGATGAAGATGGATGGAGAAAACGGGTTACCCTGTCTCAAGCCTCTATTCGATTTGAAAAAGCCGAAACTCCTGCCATTAATGAGAATAGAAAACCAGACGTCCTTCCAACAACGCTGCAGCTGAGCAATGCAAAGGAGATTGAACCCAAATTTCTAGAGCAGTTGGGTGATGAAGTTCCATTCCAGACGATCATAAGCTTTTTCCATATCCAGTTTGATTATCAGATTGCCCCCATACACTTTTCGGTCAATCTCATGGGCCATCTCTCTTGCTATGGATATGTTTTCAACTATTGATCTTCCTTTAACAAAAGCTCTTTGCTCTTTGGATATTAGCATGGGAAGAATGCGGGCCAGCCTGGATGCCAATATCTTTGATAAAATCTTCATAATGCAATTGCATAAGTTGATCGGTCTGAAGTCTATGACGAACTCTGGGTTCTTCTTCTTAGGGATGAGGCAAATCTGGGTACACTGAAAAGCTTTAGGGATCGGGCCTCCTTGAAGGAAGTCTTTGGCAGCTTTGAGAAGATCATTACCTATCACTTTTCCCAGCATGAAGAATAGAAGGTTCCTCCAAATCCATCGGGCCCTGGAGCGCCGTCAAGCGGGATGGAGTTTGCTACTACTTTGACTTCTTCCAGGGTCGGGGGTCTCGTGAGCCCTGCATTCATGCAATCATTCTGTTGAGGGTCAAATATTGCATATCAGACCTCAGTTATTATGAATTTACGAACATGACATTGCTTAATGAAAGATTTTAATCGTGTTTTTGTTGCAGGGTGTAATTAGGAGCGTTGACTGAAAATGAGTATTAAAAGCGTGGATTTGATGCTCTAAAGTCACCAAGGCAATGGACGGACTCCATGGGACCAAGATTGATAGATTTACATGCCAGAGATCCGAGAAAATCGAGAAACTGAAGCTCAAGTGACTCGAAATTGGTCCAGAATGCAAGATTAAAGGGTTCTCTCCATCTGTTTGGCTCGAAACTTTTATACATGGACTGAGGACTATAAATAAACCGTACATGTCAAATTTGAACCATCGGATCCCTATAGAAGTGGCCCAACGGATAGATCAGTACCTTAAATCCTTAAGTGGGGCCCACCTATTCTCTGGATACGCTTCAATTTTAGACTCAACGCCTTAAATGAGGTGAAAAAATGGATGGATGGAGCAGATTTCGTAAGCTCATCATGATAGACCCCACATTACATTGCATGTATATGGAGTACACATGCACTAGACGTACACTGGACTGGAAGCCCATTCAAAGTCGGTCTGACCCGACTTTCTAAAGCAAGAGAGAAACTCTCTCATCTCCGTTCGCAGGGTGTTGCGCTAGGAGGGTGCGTGGCCCACCACCATTGATCATGTGGTCCATCTGGACCGTCCATTCATCCCAGGGCATTAAACCAACCGTACACACGGTGGTTTTTTCAGACTCATGCATGACTATGATTGGAAACAGTGCCAATGTATCTAATGGACGGTATAATCAAAATTCAATGGGACACACTTAACTCGATCCAAAACCAGACTCCTCTGGACGGTTTTTCGTTGGAAATCTAATGGTCGGCGTGGATTTCTCCATCACTGTCAATCTGGGGCCCACCGACCATCACGGAGCGAATTTGGAAACTCTGTTTCACAACAGACGTTGCGGTCCATTCTTGTGGGCTACCATGGTCGATGATACAGATAATCTGAACCGTCAATAAGGCTTAAAATGGCCCCATAAACACGTCCTAGGAGGCGAAAGTTTAAGATACATCAGAGATCGATTTTCGATCGTCCAAACGGCAGACAGACGGTGGAAAGATTTGATTCAATGTACCACACTAAACCCAAGCAAAAACACTCCTTCTCGACTAAAATTACGAGAGGAATTCAATGGACGGGTCAGATTTCTCGTCTGACATCAATCCTAGGCCAATCATCACAGATGCGTAAGGCTTTGCTTTTGATTTCACTGCGTAAACAGGGAGTCCGGCTCCGTTGCAAACTAACTGTAAAAGAGAGTCGTTGCTCGACTCCAGCCACCGCTTCCGGAATTCTATAAAGGAGAGAGAGGGAGACAGAGATGGGGGATCTAGGCTAGGGGGATCAAGGCACGGCTGGGACGTCAGGAGCAAAGAGAGAGAGTAATTCGGTTCTTTCTTATTTATTTATTTTTCTGTTTTTTGTATACTTTTTGAGCGATCATAGCCTCATCATGTTCATGTGTGGCTAAACCTCTTAGCTAGGGCTAAGAGGTGAAGCTTGTAGCGTGATGGGAGACTCTATTTTATGCCTTTAATTGATTTTAATTATGAACTGAGTTTGACTTTAGTTTGATGATTAAGGGAATGTTTTTAGTCTTTAATGGTTTGTTGTGATTGAAATTACAATGGATCTGCAATGGCTTTGAACATGTTCATATTCCTTTTATGTTTGTGACATCAGGAAGCCCTGTTGTTCACCATCATCTCTTGGGCATGGTCGGATGACGGTACCCTTCCTAACCTTCATGCATTGTTGATTGGTTGATAATTAGTTTAATTCTGTTGTTTACTTTGTCTCCTGGGCATGGTTTGGTGATGGAATCCATTCTAATTCATATACCTTTCATCTCTTTGAAAACTATATCAAGTCCAGTTAATTTCTTGATGCAGGCATAAGATCTCCCTGATCTCTATAAGTGGATCCTCTGAATCCCTAGTTTCCTTTCTCTAAATTCTTTAAGTTTTAGATTAAATATTTCACCATTATTCCCTTAAATTCATTCGATTTAGATTTCATCTTATTCTAGTTCTAGTTCTACTTAGTTTCAGACGATGTACAGGTATCAGTCCCTGTGGATTCGACCTCGGTCTCACCGAGTTTATTACTACATCACAACCCTATACTTAGGGAATGAACAAGTTTTTGGCGCCATTGCCGAGGGCTGACGGCTACGATTTTCTGAAATTAATTGGTTTTAGAATTAGTTTAAGATTAGGTTTTAATTTTAGGTTAAGATTTTCCTGATTTTTAGAAACTAACCTCCTTGTTTTATAGGCATTTAAGATAGAAACTTCTAATTCAGTAAGCTCTTTCTAACCTCTACTTTCTATTTGTCAGATCTCTTTTATTAAGTTACTTTCTAGTCTAAGACTTTCCTAATTTATTTTAGAAATTTTCTACTTCCTTCTTTTTAGGAATTTCTTCTATTAGAAACTAACTTATTTTGTTTTGTTTTGCAGGTCTTTAGCTTAGAGACTCCAATTTGGTAATTTCTTTCCAAACCTCTCTTTCTTTCTAGATTCTTATTTTTCTTTCTTAGGATTAGGTTTAGGATTTGATTGAGGGCTGCGAGTGTTTCATGCCCAAGTGGGCCGGTGACGACACTCGACGTCTCTTGACTGAAGGAGGATTGGTTGAGGGGTTGACTATCCATCGCAGGACTAGACACCACTCGAAATCCCCTGAGTTAATTGAAGTTATGGCTGAAAACCAACCTCTTCTACCTCAACCCAGGGTAGAGAACACTCAAGATGAGAATGAGTTGCATCAAACACCCCCGCCTCGTACTCTACGAGATTATTTACAACCGGTGGGGGTGAGTACGCCCTCATGCATGATTTTTCCTAAAAATACAGGACAGATGGACATCAAGCCAGGGGTTATCCAACTCCTTCCTAAGTTCCATGGGCTTGAATCGGAGGAACCGTATTTACATCTGAAAGAGTTCGATGAGATAATAGCTACTCTATACTTTGCTAATGTATCTGAGGATACAATCAGGCTGAAACTCTTTCCTTTTTCCTTGAAAGAGAAGGCTAAGACGTGGTTACATTCACTGCGTCCTAGATCCATTGGCACATGGAATGATATGCAGAGGGAATTCATAAAGAAAATTTTTCCACATTATAAAACGATTACCTTCAGAAAAGCAATCATGAACTTCGCCCAAAAGGAAGATGAAACATTCTACCAATGTTGAGAAAGGTTCAAGGATCTTGTCAGTTCATGCCCACAACACGGTTTTGAAATGTGGCGCATTACAAATTTTTTCTATGATGGACTGACATCTTCTATGCGCCAACTGGTCGAGACAATGTGTAATGGAGAATTCATGAATAAAGAGGTCGATGAGGTATGGGATTACCTCGATAGACTTGCCGAAAATGCACAATCATGGGACCATTACCCAAAATCAAACACCACGTCCAGGCCAACTCAATCTAAGGAGAAAGGTGGAGTGTATCTCCTGAAAGAAGAGGATGATTTAAATTTTAAAGTGACTAATCTCATACGAAAAGTCGAGGCCATGGAAGGAAAGAAGGATAAGGTTAATGAAATTGTTTGCGGCATCTGTGATTGCAACATTCACACAACTGAAAATTGTCCTACAATATCTACTTTTCGAGGAGTGTTGAATGAGCAATTTAATGCCATAAATAACTATCAAAGACCTTTCAATGGATCTACCTCTAATACATACAATCCTGGTTAGAAAAATCATCCAAATTTTAGTTGGAGAAATGGACAAACTGCTACCCCCCAAGGTTTCTTTAATCAACCCGCACAACAACAATAAGAGAAATCTCAATAGGATCCGGTGTCAAAACATTTTGAAAAGCAAGATCTTTTCAATCAGGGTATGCTAAAAGCCTTGCAAGACCTTAACAAAACACTACAAGAACTTAAGGCTGAAAACGCGATTGGGAATAAGGGAAACCTCCCAGTTCAACCTCTTCCCAATCTAAAGATGCAATATGAAGTTGGCAACCCAAGCTCCTCAAATCAAATGGGGCACGCTAAATCCATCACCACTCTTAGGAGTGGGAAGATCATTGATAAAACCCTTTCGGTTAGGCCCGAAAAGCCTCAAGAACCAGAAGAGGACAACAATGATAGATCTGGTGATGCCCCACAAAAATTAGAACTAGAACTTCTAGAAAAGTCAATGCTCCATTTCCCCAACGGTTGGTCGCACCAAAATCTCTTTCTAACTCTCAGAATATTCTGGAGGTATTGAAATAAGTGAAAGTCAATATCCCTCTACTTGATGCCGTCAAACAGATCCCTTCATATGCTAAATTTCTGAAAGACCTGTGCATGACCAAAAGACGACAAAGTATTCAAAAGAAGATCTTCTTGACTGAGAAAGTGAGTGCCATCCTGAAGCAAGATGTGCCGCAGAAATTCAAGGATCCCGGTAGCCCAACCATATCATGTGTAATCGGGAACCATCAAATTGATTACGCACTCCTTGACTTAGGAGCGAGCGTCAATCTGATTCCCTACTCGGTATACAAATAGTTAGATTTGGGTGAATTAAAACCCACCCTTACCATACTACAACTTGCTGATCGCTTTGTCCGTGTATCAAGAGGGATAATTGAGGATGTGTTAGTCCGAGTCGATAGATTTTACTACCCTGTAGATTTTATCATCCTGGACATCGAACCCATCAATAACATGAGCACTCAGATTCCCATCATTCTTGGTCGCCCATTCCTTGCCACGTCAAATGCAATTATCAATTGCAGGAATGGTGTCATGACTGTCTTTTAGAAATTTGACATTGGAGTCAAACATCTTTTTCAATAATGGCGGCAATTCAGAGGATGATGACGATTTCTACGAAATTAACATGATTGACTCTTGCGTGGAAGATACGACACCTCTGACCTTATCCTCTGACCCTCTAGAGACATGCCTGGCCCACTCCCATGATTTTGATGATGACATGATTAGGGAGATGTGTGCCTTACTTGATACTGCACCGGTACTTGAAGTTAACCGATGGAGGCCACAATTTGAAGAATTACCACAAACCGATGTAATGCCTCTACCGTCTAACCTCAAGCCACCGAAGCTTGACCTAAAACCTTTGCCCTCTGATTTAAAATATGTATATTTAGGTCAAGATGAGACATACCCGGTGGTAATTTCTGCCCACCTTAAGAAAGAATAAGAGAGTATGCTCATATCTCCTCTCTTGGAGCATAAGGGAGCCCTTGAATGGACGATAGCGGACCTCAAGGGAATCGACCCCTCGATTTGTACTCACCGCATATATCTTGAGGATAATGCGAAGACCGCTCGGCAACCACAACGTAGACTAAATCCAAACATGAAGGAAGTGGTTAAGGCCGAGGTTCTTAAACTATTGGATGTGGATATCATATATCATATATCTGATAGTCAATGGGTGAGTCCAACTCAGGTGGTTCCTAAGAAGTCCGGAATTACCATCGTAGCCAATGCTAATAATGAACTCGTGCCAACTAGAGTCACTACTGGTTGGAGAATGTGCATTGACTACAGGAAGTTGAATACCGTCACAAGGAAAGACCACTTTCCTTTATCATTCATTGATCAGATCTTGGAAAGGTTAGCTGGTCATTCCTATTACTGTTTCCTTGACGGGTATTCGGGCTACAACCAAATAGAGATAGCCCCTGAAGATCAGGAAAAGACTACATTTACATGTCCCTATGGCACTTTTGCTTACCGAAGGAAGCCATTCGGACTATGTAATGCCCCCGCCACCTTTCAACGATGTATGCTTAGTATCTTTTCTGATATGGTGGGGTAATATCTAGAGGTCTTCATGGACGATTTCTCTGTTTACGGTCCATCTTTCAGCGAGTGCTTGGAAAGTCTTAAATGTGTGCTGAAAAGATGTGAAGAAAAGAACTTGGTACTTAATTGGGAGAAGTGTCATTTCATGGTTCAGAAGGAAATTGTCCTTGGGCATATCATCTCGTCCAAGGGAATCGAGGTTGATAAGGCAAAAATCGATCTTATATCTAACCTACCTCCACCCAAGAACATCAGAGACGTGCGATCCTTCTTAAGACACGCAGGATTTTACAGGCGATTTATAAAGGACTTTATTCTCCTCTCTCGTCTTTTATATAATCTTTTTCAAAAGGATGCACCATACGAGTGGACTGAGCAATGCTAGGAAGCTTTCACCAAGCTTAAAGGCACGTTAACCACTGCACCTATCATGCAGCCACCCGACTAGAGCCTTCCTTTTGAGCTTATGTGCGACGCTTCTGATTATGCTCTTGGAGCGGTTCTAGGCCAGAGAAAAGATAAGAGGCCATACGCCATCCATTACGTGAGTAGGACTTTAAATCCTGCCCAAGTGAACTACTCGACTATGGAAAAGGAACTCTTAGCCGTAGTGTTCGCCTTGGACAAATTTAGGTCCTACCTGATCGGATCCAAGATCATTATCTGTACAGATCATGCAGCACTGAAGTATCTTCTTTCTAAGAATGATTCTAAGCCCGCCTGATACGATGGATCCTTCTACTCCAAGAATTTGATTTGAAAATTAAAGATAAAAAGGGAGTAGAGAACGTAGTGGCCAATCACCTTTCTCACCTTATTACCTCTGATTCCCTTGAGGCAACCCATATCAACGACATGTTCCCTGATGAACAACTGTTCAGAGTCTCCCATTCACCTTGGTTCACTGATATTGCTAATTATCTTGCTACAGGTTCCATACCGACACATTGGACCGCATAAGATAAGAAGAAATTCTTTACCAAGGTACGCAATTTTTTCTGGGACAATCCATATCTGTTTAAATATTGCCCAAACCAAATCTTAAGGAGATGTATGCCAGACGATGCGCATCAGAGTGTCATCTCCTTTTGTCACCACAGGCCTGCGGTGGTCACTTTTCTGCTAAAAAGACCACAGCCAAGATTCTTCAGTATGGCTTCTATTGGCCCACTATGTTCAGGGACACTCATGAGTTTTGCAAGGCTTGTGAGCGTTGTCAAAAATTGGGAGCATTGTCCCGTCGAAATATGATGCCCTTGAATCTCATCCTTATCATAGAAGTATTTGATTGCTGGGGCATTGATTTCATAGGACCTTTCCCCAAATCCTTTGGAAATCTGTATATTTTGCTCGCCGTAGATTATGTCACTAAATGGGTTGAAGCAATCCCGTGCAGCAACAATGACCATCGCACGGTGATTAAATTTTTAAAAGAGAACATCCTGTCGCGGTTCAGAACGCCTCGAGCTATCATTAGTGACGGGGGCTCACACTTTTGTAATAGGCCATTTGAGAGTTTAATGAAGAAATACAGTATCTCTCATAAGGTGAGCACCCCATACCACCCACAGACAAATGGGCAAGCTGAGATTTTCAATAGGGAGATCAAACATATTTTGGAGAAAACGGTTAACCCTGATCGTAAGGACTGGTCAATCCGATTGATCGATGCCTTATGGGCTTACCGTACTGCTTTTAAAACCCCTATTGGAATATCTCCTTTTAGACTCGTCTATGGGAAGGCTTGCCACTTGCCTGTGGAGTTAGAACATAGAGCCTACTGGGCGATCAAAAATCTGAATTTCAATCTAAACAACGCTGGCTCGCTGCGCAAGCTTCAGTTGAATGAACTTGAAGAAATCCGGAATGACACATACGAGAACTCAAGAATTTACAAAGACAGAATGAAGGCGTTTCATGACCAACATATTCTACGGAAATCATTCACGCCTGGTCAGAAGGTTCTTTTGTATAATTCTTGATTACATCTCTTTCCGGGTAAGCTTCAATCTCATTAGACAGGCCCTTACATTGTTGTTACTGCGTATCCGCATGGGGCGGTCGAGATAAGAGATCCCGACAATGGCAAGGAGTTTAAAGTAAATGGATATCGCTTAAAGCCATTTGTCGAGAAATTTGATTCAGAGGATATGTCCATGCCTCTGATTGATCCTGTTTACCAAGCTTGATCTCCTAGTCTGACGGAGGTATAGGTAGGTTTATCGCTTTCGTAGGACTAGGATAGTTGGCTTTATTGTCCGGCTGAAGACATTAAACTTAGCGCTCCTGGGAGGCAACCCAGCTCTTCATTTCATTTCTTTTTCATCATTGGTTAGTTTAATGTTTGTGGGTAACCTTGCTGCAAACACTCACGAGACTACAACTCGTCCTCTAGGGGCAACCTAGGGGTTTAAAGGCTTGTTGCATACGCTAAATGCAATCGAGAGCACCTGCGAAAGTGGTATAGGTAGGATTTTATTTTTATTATTTTTGTGTTGCTTTCTCTCTCGTGCTGACTGGCGTCCATGCTGCAATCTCTTGGAAAGTGTCTCTCGATTCATCGTCCAAGTACTATCTTCCCATCACTTCATATTTACTTTTCGTTGTCCCAAGTGCATTGCATACTCATCTCTTTTACATTAAGGACAATGTAGATTTTAGGTTGGGGGTTGGGAGATTAGGTTCCCTAATCAGTGTTTTCTTGGTCTTGAGTGAAATTTGTGTAAATTTTTAAAATTTTTCTGAATTTTCTTGTGAATTCGAAGTGATTTTGACAGTATCTTTGATTTAGAATTATAGGATAAGTGATGTTGATAATTTATGACTCTTGGATTTAGTTATCTATTAGATTTCACAGTTAAGTTTGAATTGTTAACCCATGATTAGAAGCTTAAACATTGATTGAGTCATGATCACATGTCACATCTCGCTTTCACATTAAGGTTTCAGTTGATATGGAAGGGTTAACTTGGTTATCATTAAGCATGTCAGGAACCAGCCTGGAAAATTTGTCGGTCATGATCAATTGAGGAAAAAGAAAATACCTAGTATAAAAATAAATAAATAAATAAAAACAAATACCTTTGAAAAAGATTTGGCGAATAATCTTCACCATAGGTTTGCTCCCTATAGGTGTAGATTTAATTCCCCATGGATGATATGTAAAAATGGTTAGGTGTACAGTCTTCACCATAGGTTTGCTCCCTATAGGTGAGGATTTGGTTCTCCTTCTTGACGTTACTTTTAATGGAAAAATTAAAAGCTAGAAGAATGAAAAAGAAGAACTGTGATGCAAGTTTTGGTTTAAGTTTTGATTATCATGAATTATCTTATTGGTTACCAATGATATCCTGAAATAAAGAAGTGAATTTTAATGATGATAAGCTGAGATTGCACAATACACCCATGAGACTCAATGTTTAGATTATTTTTTTTCTGATTAATGGATTAATATTTTGAATTTGATTATGAAGTTTACCAGGTATTTGATTCTAGGAGAAAGTAATGCCCAACATTCATGAATCTTAAAGTTCTAGTATATGGATTGTCTTTCCAAAAATCACTCGAATTCATAAAAATTGCCATGTAATTCTCAACTTATTTTTCGCATACTTTGCTCGGGACTAGCAAAATGCTAGTTGAGGGTTGTGTTGAGGGTCAAATATTGCATATTAGACCCCAGTTATTACATGAATTTACGAACATGACATTGCTTAATGAAATATTTTAATCGTGTTTTTGTTGCAGGGTATAATTAGGAGCGTTGACTGAAAAAGAGTATTAAAAGCATGGATTTGATGCTCTCAAGTCACCAAGGCAATGGATGGACTCCAGGGGACCAATATTGACAGATTTACACGCCAGAGATCTGAGAAAATCGAGAAACTGAAGCTCAAGTGACTCGAAATTGGTCCAAAATGCAAGATTAAAGGGTTCTTTCCATCCGTTTGGCTCGAAACTTTTATACATGGACTGAGGACTATAAATAAACCGTACATGTCAAATTTGAACCATCGGATCCCTATAGAAGTGGCCCAACGGTTAGATCAGTACCTTAAATCCTTAAGTGGGGCCCATCTATTCTCTGGATATGCTTCAATTTTGGACTCAACGCCTTAAATGAGGTGAAAAAATGGATGGATGGAGCAGATTTCGTAAGATCATCATGATAGACCCCACATTACATTGCATGTATATGGAGTACACATGCACTAGACGTACACTGGACTGGAAGCCCATTCAAAGTCGGTCTGACCCGACTTTCCAAAGCAAGAGAGAATCTCTCTCATCTCCGTTCACAGGGTGTTGCGCTAGGAGGGTGCGTGGCCCACCACCATTTATCATGTGGTCCATCTGGACCGTCCATTCATCCCAGGGCGTCAAACCTACCGTACACACGATGGTTTTTTCAGACCCATGCATGACTATGAATGGAAACAGTGCCAATGTATCTAATGGACGGTAGAATCAAAATTCAATGGGACACACTTAACTCGATCCAAAACCAGACTCCTCTGGACGGTTTTTCGTTGGAAATCCAATGGTCGGCGTAGATTTCTCCATCACTGTCAATCTGGGGCCCACCGACCATCACGACGTAAATTTGGAAACTCTGTTTCGCAACAGACGTTGCGGTCCATTCTTGTGGGCCACCATGGTCGATGATACAGATAATCTAAACCATCAATAAGGCTTAAAATGGCCCCATAAACACGTCCTAGGAGGCGAAAGTTTAAGATACATCAAAGATCGGTTTTCGATCGTCCAAACAGCGGACAGACGGTGGAAAGATTTGATTCAATGTACCACACTAAACCCAAGCAAAAACACTCCTTCTCGACTAAAATTACGAGAGGAATTCAATGGACGGGTCAGATTTCTTGTCTGATATCAATCCTAGGCCAATCATCACAGATGCGTAAGGCTTTGCTTTTGATTCCACTGCGTAAACAGGGAGTCCAACTCCGTTGCAAACTAACTGCAAAAGAGAGTCGTTGCTCGACTCCAGCCACCACTTCCGGAATTCTATAAAGGAGAGAGAGGGAGAGAGAGATGGGGGATCTGGGCTAGGGGGATCAAGGCACGGCTGGGACGTCAGGAGCAAAGAGAGAGAGTAATTCGGTTCTTTCTTATTTATTTATTTTTATGTTTTTTTGTATACTTTTTGAGAGATTATAGCCTCATCATGTTCATGTGTGGCGAAACCTCTTAGCTAGGGCTAAGAGGTGAAGCTCGTAGCATGATGGGAGACTCTATTTTATGCCTTTAATTAATTTTAATTATGAACTGAGTTTGACTTTAGTTTGATTATTAAGGGAATGTTTTTAGTCTTTAATGGTTTGTTGTGACTGAAATTACAATGGATCTGCAATGGCTTTGAACATGTTCCTATTCCTTTTATGTTTATGACGTCAGGAAGCCCTATTGTTCACCATCGTCTCTTGGGCATGGTCGGATGACGGTACCCTTCCTAACCTTCATGCATTGTTGATTGGTTGATAATTAGTTTAATTCTGTTGTTTACTTTGTCTCCTGGGCATGGTTTGGTGATGAAATCCATTCTAATTCATATACCTTTCATCTCTTTGAAAACTATATCAAGTCCAGTTAATTTCTTGATGCAGGCATAAGATCTCCCTGATCTCTACAAGTGGATCCTCTGAATCCCTAGTTTCCTTTCTCTGAATTCTTTAAGTTTTAGATTAAATATTTCACCATTATTCCCTTAAATTCATTCGATTTAAATTTCATCTTATTCTAGTTCTAGTTCTACTTAGTTCCAGACGACGTACAGGTATCAGTCCCTGTGGATTCGACCTCGGTCTCACCGAGTTTATTACTACATCACAACCCTATACTTGGGGAGTGAACACATTCACCAACCGAGGGATACAGTTGAGAATATGGTCCGAAGAGTTGCTGTCGTCCGAAGAAAAGAGCTCTTGGAAATACTTGGCAGCTTCTTCTCCAATGTCTTTCGTCTTCTCTATGGTTTCACCTGTAGATTTCTTCAAATGTTTGATGGATGATCTATATCTCTTGTGCTTGTCTACGACTGAGTTGTGGAAAAATTTAGTATTTCTATCTCCTTTTAACCATGTATTACTGGATTTTTGTTTCTAAAAAATTTCCTCTTGTAAATCGGCCTTTTTCATATTCGCCTGGGCTAGATTGAGTTTGTGATTGAGTGTTTAGGACGAGAAGCTCAACCTTGTTTACCTCACTCTCAGCCGCTTAAACATTTCTGGAGATGTCACCAAAGACCTCCTTGTTTCAAATTTTCAGTCTTGTCTTCAGGATTTTCAGTTTGATATGGAACTTATACATTGGAGTAGCAGTTATTTCATTGTTCCTTTCATTGTTCCAACTTTCTTCAATCACCTGCAAGAAATCGTCGTGAACAATCCACATTCTTTGAAATCTGAAAGGGTGGGGGAAGTTTGTAGATTCATCTTGAATGCTGAGAAGAATAGGAGAGTGATCGGAGTAAGATCTTGTGAGATAGTCGACCTTGAAGCTAGGGACGGTTGACATCCATTCAGCGTTAATTAGCATCCTGTCCAATCTGGCCCATCTACGGCTTCTTCCCGCTCGATTGTTGCACTAGGTGAAAGGAGAGCCTGAGTTACTGGCATCAATCAGGCCTGTGTCGTTGAGCACTTCCTGGAAGTCAGACATGGATCCAGTCATCTGCATTAGGCCTCCAAGATGGTCGTCAAGGGATGTAGTGGTATTGAAGTCCCCACATACCAACCAAGGGCCCCTTGTAGATCTGAAAGTCCCTCTTAGCTCGTCCCCTTGGTTGGTATGTCCCAAAGATGATCGGACATACCAACCAAGGGCCCCTTCAAGGTCGACCATCTCACCCCTGGCTTTTTATTTATTTTTTTTATTTTTATTTTTATTTATTTTTTTAACACACGCACACACACCCCTGACTTGTCTTTGTTTAATTACTTATTTTTTTGGCCATCCTTTCGGTGAACCGTATATGGATAGGATGAATTTTTCTGAAAAAAAAAAAGGTGACTCTTTAGAATCATAAGCAATCTATGATGGGCCCAATAAGACTTATTGATCAAATTGTTAGTTAGATCTATTTTTGTATAAATGATTTGGACCGTCCAAATTAAAGGCCAATGATCAGATAAGTACAATTGTCTGATTATTAAGATATTTGCATGACAATACATAAATCTGTGTCAGACCTAATGTACCACCTAGATCAAGTGTTTCAGCTGTCCAAGTGTTATAATGCAACTATGAGTGCTATAGCTTGTAGTGCTACCTGATCTGGGGAGAAATTTCTCCCAAAATAAATAATTTCCTTCCCCATGCTTTTTATAAAGGCCACATATTGAAAGGGTCCAATCTTGACTAGTTAAAAGTTGAACAAAAGCATTTTGCTTTATTAATGTAAGTGTTTCCCACTTGCAAATGTAATAAAGAGATTCCGTTCTTTTCAATCGTGGGAATGCTTTCTTCAGCCACACAATCTGCATCTGCCAAACCCAAGCGTTCACACGTGTAGACATGGCACACATACACTTGATCCGTAGCATTCGAACAAGGGATTGAATGAAAGATAGCCCAAACATCTGGACGCGAGTAGCATGCATCCCCCTCCCCAGAGGAAATTTTTGTGGCTGGAGGCTATGCGAGCCTCACCAAGATGTACGTCCGAGAAAAATCCACCCCTTCTTCAATTTCTCCAACTCATGTTAGTACATCATTCCAAAATTGAGACATATTCAGAGCTCAAGTGAACCACACTACAGAAAAAAGTAGGATGAATTGCTTAATGTCGAAAACTTCATCCAGACTGCAGAAGTTTTGAAGCAGTAGCTTATACACCGTCTGTTTTTATTAACAAAGATTCAGGGGCATGGCCCTCCTTTTGAAAAAAAAATTGTTTTGAAGCAGGCTAATATTTTTGTTTTCAGGTCATTTCAGCTAAGATGACCTTGTGATAGGCTAGGATGGCATATGAATATCATTGTGGACCTTGGGATGGTTTCAATGTTGGGCATTTCCATCCCAATTGTCTTATGTAGTGTAGTAAACTTGATTTTTCGATCTGCCTAATGTTCCTGAGCTGGGGAAACTGATGAATGGAGAAGATTTCTTACGGACATTTCAGTGGGCCCTATATAGGAAATTCCCTTGGGCAGGGCACAGACAACTTGTGTCCCAAGCATTAGGCCATCCTACTCGTGAGTTGATGTTATGAATTAGTGAAGATATGTTATGAATTATAGCATATCCGTGTATTCAAATATGGACAGTTTATCAGGTAGGCCCAAGAATCAGACGCGTCTACTCATCTTCGGGTATAAAGTATGGGAAAAAATGCATGTTGAAAAAGACGCCGAGCTGAGTCCAAGGAAATTCCCTGTTTGGTACCTACAGTGTATATGTGAGGCCATGGCTGGTTTATCCAATACGTGGCTATGATAGTCCCATCATGGATGAACCATGTGCCAAAAATAAATAAAAATATCTTCACTTAGTTAATTCCAGTCTTTCCATTATTCGCATATAAATACATGAAGAAATGCACTAGCAGTCCAAATTCAATGGAGAAAAGGAACAAGATTTGATGATATGGATAAATCAACCATCATATCTATGGCTTGGATAAATCAACCATTGGCCCCACATGAACAGATTAGGTGCCAAACAGGGAAGTTCTATGTTCCCAGAGAACAGGAAACTCAGCCTTAGTATAAAAATAAAAATCAAAAGCGTACCTAATATGTTGATCACCGGCCTAAATTGTGGTCTAAGACGTACAGGCATCAGGCCATGGCTGATGAATGGATCTGATCTTGTACACGTGTACCATAAAGCCACGGGACATCTCATTCAATGCTGTGCACATGCCTTCGTTCTTAAATAGTATAGTCTATCCTCCTCTGGTCAACAAAGACTTTGTTCATATACTTGCACTGAATTGCTGCAGCAGCTCCTATTTTCTGGTGCATTTTCTCCTTCCTCTGAACAGCGCAAAGCTAGACAAAAATCAGAGGTAAGCGCTATCATTATTGTCTTTTTATTCTATGGTTTTTATTTTGGATGGTGCTAGCTATCTTCACCTCCGTAGTCATACAGAAATTGTTTCTTATGCTAATTAAGAGCTAAGTAGGACAGATATACATCAGATCTGTGTTGTCCATCAGCTGAAACATCAATTTACATCATAAATCCTAAAAATCAGTAGGCCATACCATAGGAAATGGTGTAAAATCATTCCTAAAACCTCTAAAATCACATGGTTTGGCCACATTAATTTCGAAATATTCTGATTTTCAAAAAATCCATTTTTCCTGATATTATATTCACAATCACTGCATCATTTGGAACATGACTTGCATTACTTCTTTCTTTTTTCTTTTTTCTTTTTTCTTTTTAAATTTTAAAGTGCTAGCTGTTGAACATAAATATCCAACCCTTGATTATGTCCGGTGGTGACAAGCATGACCTTCTCGTCATCTCGTATGCTTTTGTAATCAGTTGCCCATTGTTAGCCAATCTATAAATCCTTAGATTTCAAGCCTCCTTGGAATTCAGGTATCTCCTCTTCATTCTGGCCATAAAAGTTGCCAAGAAATTCAAATTAAGCTGAACTACTCAAATAACTCATAGATACATGCACATATTCTTCACACATCATGCCTTCATGCTATGCCTGTCCTCATCTTGTTGCCTGATGCACACAACATCCTCAGTTTGACCCTCGACTACATGATTATGTTCTTGGCACCATAGACACGGCCTCACCCATGTCAGGCATGGTGATAGTTGCACAAGTTTGAATGATGATGAAGGGCTGGTTGAGATTGATGAGGAGCACCTCTAGAACACCAATGAGAGGAAATGAGAAGATATGAGTTATTCCTCGTCCTATCCTATAGACTAACCCAACCACTGTTCCTTCTCCTTTAATCAGGGAGGCCGGATCCAATACAAATGATTAAAGGATATATATCATTAACATAAACATACAGTAGTTTTTTTAAAATTAATTAATTAATTTATTTATTATTTTGACGGGGGAGGGGCAATCCATCTCCTGTGTGGCTTTTGATTGCATTTTTCATAACGCAATAGAATTAGCAAGTTTTAAAAGTTGTAGATTTTAATTTTTATGATGGGTCTGTTTTTTAGCCTTGGGTCTAACACAGGGTGACACTCCTAGTGGTGGGTTGGATTTCATATAAATATTATGGTGGAGCTTGCCCACCCAACGCTTGAATCCATCTCTCACATGGCCAACTCAAATCCATGTTACGAAATTTAACAGAAGGTAATGCAGTGATAATTACTTAAATTAATGGGGTAGCTTATTGAAAACCTTTAACCAGAGGTACACCAGTGATAACTACTTAAAAAATGTATGAGAATGTAAGTTCTATAATAAATACCTAATTTTTATTAAATTACATTTTTTTTAAGACATAGAAAGGAAGGCCATAAACCAGGAGAGAATAGTATTTCTACAGGTGGGTTTACAACATTTAAATGCCCGGGACCAAAAGTTTAGCCGATCTTTCATCAGCCAGGTCAGGCTTGTACATTGATTGTAGACAACTCGCATTTTCTGAAACATCCATTGACATAAAAATGCATAGCTCACCACATGAATTGTCTGTCCTGATTATATATACATCACAATATACTGAATGAGAATATACATAGAAAAATTCAAATTTCTATATTTCCTAATACTAGTAAATAACCCTACCTCCTAATTAGTAGTCAGGATGATCCAATTAACCTAATCACACGGATATATAGGGTAGGCAGGACCTATAAATCTGGATCCTCACTCTCTCTGGTATCAATTTGCTCTTCATTCTCTAAAGCAGCTTATGCCATCATTATACTCTGCCGGAGTCAACATCCTACTCGGATAGCCTCACCAGTCCGTTGAGCTCTATTATCATGTGTCCTTTCGTGCTTTCGGTTGTGTGGCTCTGATTCCAGTGCACTACTTTTTACAACACAGCAAGCTGACAAACATCTTTGTGTTGGCTATATTAGCCAGAGTTTATCTTGGCTTTACAAAGCCTTGGGTTTGAGCTCACTGGACACGTAGAAGAGAAGAGAAACTTTGTAATTTTTATATTGCTTACAAGCTTGCTGACTTGGTCTTGATTCCAAACGGATTACATGAGCTCCCTTATATAGACTTTTCCATCAAGGTGAAAAGATACAAATGCCCATTTAAAATACACTACAGGGGCATAGTATTAGCTGCAATTACAAATATCAAACTAAATATTAAATAGTTGCTTAGAGAAGATGAACAGCTGCATGGGGAAAACGTCCTGGACACTGGAAGCTTCCTCTTCCGTTTAATGTCCTTAAGAGTAGCAACAGGTTTGGTTTGGACTTCCAACACTTTGATTATATTTCTTTAATTATCGGAGGAAAGGGCCCCTTTGTTTTCGTGGTGTGGTTGATACTGTACTACACTAACTGCAGGACAGAACTTTCAAGTCCATGCCAGCTGGAGGAAGCGAGTAAAAAGAAAAGGTGCCTGCCTTTAATAAATAAAGGGGACACTGCTGGGAGCAGATTAGGTAAGACCCCAAACGCACCCAATACGGTGCAGCCCTTAATTACAGGACCCAGCTTGATGTATGTACCGTTCGTCCGTTTGTCCAGATGATTTTAAGGAACCATCCTAAAAATGAAACAGATCCACTTATCTGGTAGACCATATCATAGGAAACTGTGGTGATTGAGCACCCTACCAATAATAATTTCTCAGGGTGCACATTAATATTTTGGGAGCATTTGTTTGCCATCCAACTTGTTCATGAGGTCACACAGACCTTGATCGAGAAAAAACACAATTATCAACCTGATCTAAGACTTGTAAGGCCCCTGATAAGTTTTCAATGGTTCTATCCCCATTGTTTTCTGTACAGTAGTCCACTTGAGGTTAGGATCTTCCTCATTTTCCCACTCAATCTCTAAAATGATATCGCAGAATGGATAAATGTTGTGGATATAACACATGCATCATTAATACAGGCCCACATAACTTTGCCACATTAACACACACCCGACATTCTGCTAAGGAATGGCCTCTCATTCCATACATCAGTTAGCAAGCCATGGACGGATGGTCTCCACTGATCCAATTAAAACTTTTATCAAATCTGACGGAGGATCAGGATAGATGATTTTGATCATTCAGCGCCTAAACCACTTTATAAGAGCATCGATGTACCCTTAGACATACTGAATAAATTTGCATGCTATACTAAATTCAAGAAGTGAGGATAGTCAGGTGTCATTAGCCGTTAATTGGGTTTAAGTCTCCTCTCTTTTTCATGTGGTGTACCTCTGCTTGAGTTTAGATATGCCTCATACTTAGGCTTATGTCCTAAAATGATTTGACAAAACAGATGGATGGGATTGATATAGCCCCAAGTTTCAAGCAAGTATATGAAGAGAAAAAGTAGAACGTTTACATCTTTCAATTCATCATCTCAATCAACTATTTCGTCATTCTTTTCTTTTTTCTTCTCAGAATTTGAGTGCCGTGGAATTATCATTTGCGAATTTGAGGCTGAGAATTGAGAATTTTCCTGCAAGATTTTTTATTTTTTTTTAGTCCCCACACAATGGTGGGTACAGCTATAGGATATTATCCTACTTGTATAAAAACATTATTACTAATGAAATATAATATAGAGAACTCTCCACCAGGTGGCCCTGCTGTAAACAATGGTGATCATTTCAGTGAAGTTGATTTTTTCTCTCTTTAATATATATATATATATATATATATATATATATATATATACTGATTATAAATAAAACCCATCCACCTTTTTAATGCATGGGTCGGTGATCATCCGACTGCAGAAGTTTCGAAGCAGTAGCTTGTACACCGTCTGTTTTTATTAACAAACATTCAGGGGCATGGCCCTCCTTTTGGAAAAAAAAAATTTGTTTTGAAGCAGGCTAATATTTTGTTTTCAGGTCATTTCAGCTAAGATGACCTTGTGATAGGCTAGGATGGCATATGAATATCATTGTGGACTTCGGGATGGTTTCAATGCTGGGTGCATTTCCATCCGGACTGTCTTATGTAGTGTGGTAAACTTGATCTTTGGATCTGCCTAATGTTCCTGAGCTGGGGAAACTGATGAATGGGGAAGATTTCTTACGGACATCTCAGTGGGGCCCATATAGGAACTTCCCTTGGGCAGGGCACAGACAACTTGTGTCCCAAGCATTAGGCCATCCTACTCGTGAGTTGGGCAACAGACCATCGGCTATCCATTGCCTACCATTAATTAGTGAAGATCTGTTATGAATTATAGCATAGCCGTGTATTCAAATATAGACAGTTTATCAGGTAGGCCCAAGAATCAGACGCATCTAGTCATCTACAGGTATAATAGTATGGGAAAAAATGCATGTTGAAAAAGACGCTGAGCTGAGTCCCTGGAAATTCCCCGTTTGGTACCTACCGCGCGTGTATATGTGAGGCTATGGTTGATTTATCCAATACGTTGATCTGATAGTCCCATCATGGATGAACCATGTGCAAAAAAAATAAAAATAAAAATAAAGATCTCTTCATTTGGCCAATTCTAGTCTTTCTATTGGCATGGAAATATGTGAAGACATGCACCAGCAGTCCAAATTCAATGGAGAAAAGGAAAAAGATTTGATGGTATGGATAAATCAACGATGATCTATGGCTTGGATAGATGAACCATTGGCCCCACATGAACAGATCAGGTGCCAAACAAGGAAGTTCCATTTTCCCCGCAAACAAGAAACTCAGCTTCGGTATAAAAATAAAAATCAAAAGCAGACCTAATATTGTGGTCTAAGATGTACAGGCATCAGGCCATGGCTGATGAATGGATCTGATCTCATTCGATGCTATGCACCTGCCATCACTCTCACATAGTATAGTCTTTTTTTTCTTTTTCTTTTTTTTTTTTTTTTTTTTTTTTTTACCAATATCTCATATTTCATTCAAAGAAAACGAAAGCTTTACAAAGGATCTTCGAGCAAGCCCGACAACAAAAAAGGGAAAGGCCCGCCTATCGTGAGAAATACACGCTAAAAGCGTAAACTAGCTAGACGTGAAGGAAACGAAGCAATCATACCACCCTCAGATATCTGCCTCTAGTCAACAAAGACTTTGTTCATATACTTGCCCTGAATTGCTGCAGCAGCTACTATTTTCTGGTGCATTTTCCTCTTCCTCTGAACAGCGCAAAGCTAGACAAAAAAAAGAGGTAAGTACCATCATTATTATCTTTTTATTCTATGGTTTTTATTTTGGATGGTGCTAGCCATCTTCCTCCGTGGTCATACAGAAATTGTTTTTTATGCTAATTAAGAGCCAAGTAGGAAAGATATACATCAGATCTGTGTTGTCCATCAGCTGAAACATCAATTTTCAACATAAATCCTAAAAATCAGCAGGCCATACCATAGGAAATGGTGTAAAATCATTCTTAAAACCTCTAAAATCACATGGTTTGGCCACATTAATTATTTTGGAATGTTCTGATTAAAAAAAAAAAAATCCATTTATCCTGATATTATATTCACAATCGCTGCATCATCATCCTTTGGAACATGACTTGCATTACTTTCTTCTTCTTCTTATGTATTTATTTATTTATTTATTTTAGTACTGCTAGCTGTTGAACACAAGTATCCAACCCTTGTGTCTTATGGTGACGAGCATGACCTTCTGGTCATCTCGTATGCTTTTGTAGTCAGTTGCCCATTGTTAGCCAACTATAAATCCTTGGATTTCAAGCCTTCTTAGAATTCAGGTATCTCCTCTTCATTTCGGCCATAGAAGTTGTTAAAAAAGCCAAATTAAGCTGAACTACTCAAATAACTCATAGACATTCACATATTCTTCACACATCAGGCCTTCATCGTTATACTCTGCCCGGGTCAACATCATACTCGGATAGCCTCACCACTCCGTTGAGCTCTATTATCCCGTGTCCTTTCGTGCTTTTGATTGTGTGGTGTTGATTACAGCGCACTACTTTTTAGAACACGAGAAGCTGACAAACATCTCTGAATGTATTTCTTTATTTATAGGAGGAAAGGGCCCTTCATTTTCGTCGTGTGGTTGGGATTGCACTGCACTGACAACGGGACAGAACTTACGAGTCCATGCCAACTGGTGGAAAGCGGGTAGAAAGAAAAAGTTCCTGCATTCAATAATTAAAGGTTACACGGCTGGTAGCGGATTAGGTGAGACCACGAACACACCCAATAAGGTGCGGCCCTTAATTACAGGGCCCAGTTTGATATATGTATTTTGTATCCATACCGTTCGTCGGTTTGTCCAGATGATTTTAGGGCACTATCCCAAAAAAGAAAAAGATCCAATTATCTGGTAGACGCATAGGAAACTATGGTGATTGAGTGCCCTACCAATAATAATTTCTCAAGTGCACCTTAATATTTTGGTAGCATTTGTTTGCCATCCGACCTGTTCATAAGGTCACACAGGCCTTGATCAATAAAAAACACAATCATCACCCTAATCCAAGACTTCTAAGGCCTTTGAGAAGTTTTCAATGGTTCTATCCCCGTTGTTTTCTGTATTGTAGTCTACTTGAGGTTTGGATCTTCCTCATTTTGTAACTTAATCTCTAAAATGATATCCCAGAATGGATACAACACATGCATCGTTAATTCAATGAATTTCCAAGGCTTTGGCCTTTTCTTTTTATCCTTTTTCTTTAAAAAAAATAAAAATAAAAATAAAAATAAAAATAAAAAAAAGCATCGTTAATACAAGCCCACAAAACTTTGCCACGTTAACACACACCTGGCAATCTGCTAAGGAATGGCCTCTCATTCCATCGGTTAGCAAGCCATCTTCACCTCCTGAGTTTAGAGATGCCTCATACTTAGGCTTATGTCCTAAGATGATTCGATAAAACAGTTGGATGGAGTTGATATAGCCCCAAGTATCAAGCAAGCTGTATATGAAGAGAAAAAGTAAAGCATTTTCATCTTTCAAATCATCCTCTCAGCCAATTATTTTGTCATTCCTTGAGCCCATGATTGAAGCACATACACAGATCAATTGGATCATACCCTTTATAGGCTCCATAGTGATGTTTATTTATCATCCAACATGTTCATGAGATTATACAACATGGATGAAGGTAAACACAAATATAAGCTTGATTCAAAGCTCATGTGACTCTCAAGAATTTTTTGAAAGGTAGATGTTCAATTCAATTGTTTCCAGTGGTGTGGTCAATTTGAACATTTAATATGCCTGATTTTTTGGGTCAATCCCTAAAATTATTTGGTAAAATGAATGGATGAAGAGGATAAAATACATAAATCATGGTGGACCCACGGAGTCTACTTGGGACGTAGGAGTCTGGATCCTCCCTTTGCTGAAAGCACTCTCCGGTGTGATTAGATACTGAAAGGGTGAGAACCGAGAAGTGAGACTTGCTACTAAGTAACGTCACCAATTTCCATGGGCCCACCATGATGTCTGTTTTGTATCCACACCTTTCATCCATTTGGAGAGATCATTGTAAGGTTATATCCAAAGAATAAGTAAAATCCAAATCTCCAGGACCAAAGACACGTGAAACTTGATGGGGGACAGTGACGTCAACCATTAAGAACTTCTAAAGGCCACAAAAGTTTTAGATCAAGCTGATATCTGTGTTTTCCCTTCTTTCATGTATTTTTTAACTTTTGAACAGGTTATATTTCAAATAAACATTATGGTGGGCATTAAGATAGTGTCAACCGTGCTCCCCACTGTTTTCTGAGGTGGGTCCACTACAGCGTCCCAACTTTTGAAATCGGATTGCGTACTGAGTTACTCAGTAAGCTCTTATCGTATTGAGTAAACACTGTTGGGCCCACTGTGAATTTATGTGGTTTATCCACACCGTCCATCCGTTTTTTCAGATCATTTTAGGGGTTGATCCCAAAATTGAAGTTTATCTAAAGATCAAGTGGACCATAACAGAGGAAACAGTGGAAATAATGATTTCCACAGTTGAAACCTTGCTAGGCCCTACAGTGATGCTTATTTGTCATCTAAACTTCTCATAAGATCACACAAACATGAATGAATGGAAAAAACAAATATAAGATTGATCCAAAACTTTTATGGCCCCCAAGAAATTTTCAATCGTTGGACATTTAATTCACACTGTTTCCTGTGATGTGGTCCATTTTAGCTTTCTATATGCTTCAGTTTTGACCCTAAAATCATCTGGTAAAATGTATAGATGGATTAGATCAAATGTATAAATCATAGTGGACCCCACCCTACTGAGTTACTCAGTCCGTAATCCGCCTCCCTGACTCTCATACTTTTTTACTCGTTTGCTAAATAGTGATTGTTCCATCTCAATCATAGATGCAATTACACAATGACACGGTCCAATTAAATTACAATCACACAGTCCATCCATTTTTCCATATCATTTTAAATTATTAAGACAAAAATGGAGAATATCAAAGGGTTAAATGGACCACAAAGTGGGGATTAGATTCCTACCGTTGAAAAATTCTTGGGGACCACATAAGTTATGAATCAAGGTGATATTTGTTTTTTCAATTCACCCAGGTGTATATGACCGTATAAACAGGTTGGATGGAAAATAAAAAAACATGATAGACTCTAAGAAGGTTTCAACGGTGGGTATCCTTAGCACTGTTGCTTTCTGTGGTGTGGTCCAATTGAGTGTTGGATCTATCTTATTTTTTCTTCAGTGCTCTAAAATGATATGGAAAAATCGATGAACGGCTTAGATAAAATTAAAAATCACGGTACCCTCAGTGGCCCTAAAAGCGTCTTGCCTGTCCCGAGCTCGGAATGGGCAGGTGAAGTACCTAATCCGCACCCGAGAGGGACGCAGAGGAATGGAACTAAGTAGGATTGCATACTGAGTTACTAAGCATGTTTACTGAGTAAACTCAGTTGGGCCTACTATGAATGTATGTGGGTTATCCACGTCGTCCATCCATTTTTTGAGATAATTTTAGTTGTTGACTATAAAATAAAAGTATTCCCCAAGCTCAAGTGGACCATATTATAAGAAACAATGCCAATAATGACTTCCACCGTTGAAACCTTAGTAGGGCCCACAATGATTTTTATTTGTCATCCAACCTGTTCATAAGATAACACAGACATGGATGAAGGTAAAAAACAAATATCAGCTTGATCCAAAACTTCTGTGGGCCCCGAGAAATTTTCAACGATAGAATTTCAATTCACACTATTTTCCATGGGGAGATCCAATTGAGATTTTGATATATGTCATTTTTGGGATCAAGCTATAAAATTATCTTTTATAATGGATGTACAGAGTAGATAAAGTATGCAAATCACGGTGGACCCCACAGAGTTTACTCAGCACTCGTAGCGTGCTGAGTTACTCAGTATGCAGTCCGCTTCCCGGAGGAACGCGGATGGACGCGGATTTCCTGCTAAAGCCTTCACATGATGTTCCTGCGCTGGATGCTAGGCGGGGTCCACCGTGATGTTTTTGATAAATTCATCCCGTCCATCCGTTTTCCGAGCTCATTTTATGACATGCTACTGAAAATGATATCGATTCAAAAATCAAGTGGGCTATATAAGAGGTAAAACTGGGGAAGAGTTTTCTACCGTTGAAACTTTCTTAGGCTTCACCTTGATTTTTATATGCCATCCAAATGGTTTACAATATCATTCCCACTAGGATGAAGTGAAAAGAATAAAAAATTAGCATGATAAGAAACTTTCGTGGCTTTAAAAATATTTCAACTGTGGTGACTGAATCAAAACTGTTTCCTCTAGTGCGGCATACTTGACTTTTGTATCCATCTGATTTTCTGTAGCATGTCTTAAAACGATCTCAGAAAATAGATGAATGGGTTGAATTTATCAAAAACATCATAGTAAGCTCTTTCACAGGATCTTTATGGCAAAGACTTTCACGTAAGTCTATCCTTGAGCGTAGGAGAAGGCTCACACATAAATTCCGTACGTGCAGTATGGTTCGTAGGAGACCCGCACTCTATATATATATATAAAGGTTTTCGAAACCTTTTTTCTATCTCACATTGCTTGGGGGAAGAGAAAAGAAAGGGGGTTATAAGTTGGGTGTGGTTTACCTTACTAATTGGGTAAATCTAAGGGAGCACATGCACACGTGCCGGCGAGGACATCATCATGGACGGGGGCATGCGTAGTGAGGCAGCATAGCTATGAAGCTGTAGTCACTCCCTCACGCCTTTATAGGAACTGTCGCGAGACAATGCGATGGTCAGAAGGGATAAACGTATAGTTTTCTAACGTTAAAAAAATGGTAATATTATTTATGACCTAAGCCATAACCCCCTGCCCCATGTGCCTATATAAGTAAAGCTTGCTAGGATTGTTTCATCAGCAACATAAGCAAACATGTCCCCTCTTCTCTACAACTCTAGACACATTCACTAGGTGGTTCAACTCACAACTCAGTGAGTCAACTCAGCAAATGACCCATTGAGTCAAATCAGAACCCTGGCTCAGTGAGTTTATAAATTCAGTGAAGACTTTTTCCTATTCTTTGCAAGCAAGTTAGGACTAGAAATCAAAATCTACTAGAAAGATTGTGTTGAATGAGATCCTAGAGAGGTTTCTTCATAATTACTGCACGTAGAACCTATTAGGTTTGTCATATCCTAAAAGAGATTTTTCATATAGCCTGTCAGCGATCTTAGATAAGAGGGGACACAACTCTTTAAGTAGAGCGTATCCAATATGTGCTTCAACATGAATGAATCAATTTTTTTATTTTTTTATTTTGCTTTTGCTTTTTGTTTCCAAATTATCATTTTGGATTATTTTCTAACAATCTTAAAGAGGTGTAATTTTAACATGGATACTGAAAGCACTGCATCAATCAAGATGATATGAATCAAGATTTGATTTGACTCCACCTGTTCAATGATAGCAACTTCACTAGCTAGATGGAAGGACAAGTTGAAATTTCTTTTGATGGCGCTAAGGATCTACTACATATCCAAAACCGTAGCCACTACCTGGAGCTACAGAAAACAACACCACTGAACAAGTCGCAGCTAGGAACAAGCGAGCTGAAGATGAACAATTGTGTCATAGCCATTTCCTTAATGCTCTATCCAACCATCTGTATGAGTTGTATATAGACACGATGTCAACCAAATATATCTGGAATATGTCAGAATCCATGTATAAGACTAAAGAAAAAGGAACGACAAAAATCTTAATAACCAGGTAATTCGAATTCATCGTGATGGATAATGAACCACCCCTACCTCAAATATAAGAGTTGTAGTTGATAGTAAAAATGAACGCCTATCATTAAAAACTTCATAGATTCCACTATAATGTTTGTTGAGTACCCAACCTATTGATAAGGTCAAACACACCTGGATTAAAGGGAAAAACTAATATCGGCTTTATCGAAAACTTTTATGGACCACAAAAGGCTTTAAATGGTCAATAACCATTGTTACATGTGGTATGGTCCACCTAAAATTTAAATTTTGTATCTACTTCATTTTTGGGACAACACCTTAAAATAGGTTAGAAAAGTAGATGGACAGTGTGGATATACAATGTATGCACTAAGGTGGGCCCTACGGTTAGGGTCGCACCACATCACTGGCTTCGGAGCCACAACCAAGACACGTTCCAGAGATGCGGATTGCCTACTGACGTTGCCTGTAGTGAGGTAGCTACTGGACATTGATATGTGGGCTTCACCAAGATATATGTGTTTTATCTACATTGTTCATCCATTTTTTTAGATCATTTTAGGATATGAGCCCAAAAATAAGCCATGACGGCATTTAGAGATTCAACTGGTATTCAGGTCCAGTCCCTGTGGAAGGCTTTAAGAGCTTCCGAAGTGGAGAAGGCCATTATCACTGCCTTGCTAGCGCAGGAGCGATGCAGGAAGGTTGAGCTGGTGGGGCAGGGGGAAGAGGCAATGTTGCTCCTGGCCAAGGTGGAGGCGATGTGTCTCCGGTACCAAGGCCTAGCTTACTGCGGTGGAGAGTAGTGGGGGTGACCCCATATACTCCTTAAGTTGTTGAAAAGCTTGCTCGTAGTCGCTTGTTAAGGCTGACTTTGACTTCCCCTTTAGTTACTTGAAGAATGGTAAACACTTATGTGTGGCTTTAGAGACAAACCTGTTGAGAGCTGTTATTCGACCTATGAGGCATTGGATCTCTTTTATAATCCTGGGGGACTTCATGTCTAGAAATGCTCGGATCTTGTCGGGATTCACTTCTATTCCTCTTTGATTGACTAAGAAACTGAGGACCTTTCCCGAACTGACGCCTGAGCCACACTTATTCAGGTTTAGTTTCATCTGGTACTTTCTCATTATCGCGAACATTTTCTCAAGGTTGGCAACATGATCTGTTGCTTTAGTGCTCTTGACTAGCATGTTGTCAATGTAAACCTCTATTGTGTGGCCGATCTATTTGGTAAACATCTTGTTGACAATGCATTGGTAAGTTGCTCTAGATCTAGCGTTTTTCAGCCCAAAGGGCATGACCTTGTAGCAGTAGAGTCTTCTATCGGTAACGAAGGTTGTCTTCTGCTTGTCGGGCTTATGTATGGCAATCTGATTGTATGGCAAGATGTTTAGCTCATCATAGACATAATGACACTAAAAGCTCTTAAAAATATAAAGGAGAGAAGAAAAAAAAACTAAAGAGGAAAAAGACAGAAGAACTCCAACCGTCTCCACGTTCTCTTCTCTCTCTCTTTCTTCCTTTGCTCTTCTCCACATCTAAGCTTCTCACGGTACCTCCACCGCTGCCCTAAAAGATCTGATGCCTAAGCTTTCTTTCTCTTTCCCTTTTATAGAAGTAATAGGAGGTCTGTGCAACGTTTTATGCACAACAAGTGCGTGTGTAGCCACGAAACGCAAGCCAACTTGCGTTTGGATGCAATTTTCGGCCATAGGTAGCATCGAAAACCTGGTTTTTCTCCATGACTTTGGTCTTTTTTGGCCTGGGATTCCTCTGAACGGTTCAGATCATCCAAGCAATCAAGGATGGTGGGCCACAACTCCCTGCAATCCTACACACGTTTGGACGTCCATTTTTAAAAATTTCCTGTGCTGAGATGCTTAGTGGGCACCACAGTGATGTTTTCGGGAAAATCCACCCCACTCATTAGATTCTTGACGAAAAATCAGTTAGAAAGGAGTGGTTTTGGTTGAGTTTTGGTGTGGTCCACTGTATCAAATCAACTCGTCGTTCATCCTATTTTTCTTGAGATCCACGTGTGGACATGTGCGTGGGGTCATAAGGCCACCATGGCTAGGGTCGTGCCACCCCTCTGGACGCAATGGACGGTCCTGATCGTCCAAATGGATGATAGGTGTGGCACATGGGGATTAACTGGCAGACAGCGTGCAGAAAAATGGGATTTCCATTTTTTTTAAGATGAGAGCTCGGGTCAGCATGCGCTGACCTGTATCTTGGGTTTGGTGCGGTGCGGGAGCGCCTGTGCACTCTCACATCCCCTATAGGGTCCACTATGATGCTTGTGAGAAATATGCTTCGTCCATCCTCATTCTCTTCTAGTTTAAGGGGTTGAGACCGAAATTGAAGCACATCCAGAGATTAGGTGGGCTGCAAATCAATGATTCATGGTCTGATCTGACCGTTGCACCACTTCCACAGGGATTCAATGGCTGATTTTTGACGTTTACAGTTAATTTAGGGTCCTTAGGCCAGATATAGAGCTTTGAGCCAAATGGATAGTGGAAACCATGTGATATTGCATTCCAGACGACTTTCAAGCCTCTTTATTGTTGATCACTTGATTTTCGCCGATCTCTAGCGTGTAAATTCTTCGATCTCGGTCCCCTAGGGTCCGTCCCTGCAAGGATTCTATGGTATCCACCGTAGAGAAAGGATTATGTGGGACCAATCTTTGCTTGGCCACATTTAAGTGATGAAGTAGACCAATCACAATTGAAGGAAACACGAAATGGCTATTCCTGTTAAGGAGAGTATAGGGACTAAGGTACGTAGTGTAAAGGCTCTGTGAGACCCACAGTGGTATATGTATTTCATACACGATGTCCGTCCGTTTTATCAACTCATTTTAAGAAATGCTCTCAAAATTGAATGATATCCAAAGCTCAAGTGGACCATACTTCAGTAAGTAATCGGGATTTAATACCTGGCAACGAAAACTTCTTAGGTTCACAGAAGTTTTGGATCAAATTGGTATTTATGTTTCCCTGCATCCATGTCTTTATGACGTTATGAAGAGGTTTGTTGATAAAAAATAATAATAATAATAATAATATTTTTTTTAAAAAAAAAAAAAAACCATCATGGTTGGCCGTAGGAAGGTTTCTACCGTGGGTGTCATTGGCCCCACTGCTTTCAATGAGGTGGTCCACTTGAGCTTTGGATCTTCTTCGATTTTGGGCTCATTGGTTAAAATGATCCTGTAAAATGGATGGACGGTGTGGATATCACACATATATCATAGTAGGGCTCACAGAAGTTTCCCACGTCCGTACTTCTGTTGATATGTTCTGTAATGGGCAATCCGATTCCAGGGAGAGAAGCGGGGAACCGAATGCGAAAATGAGTATAAGAACAAAGTTTAAATACGTAGGTATTTTTATTTTTTATTTCTTAATTTTCTCAGCTGACTAATAAGAGGAGGCAGCAAAGGAATTTGCTGTGCCTTCAACATAGAAGATCCGCACTCATATATTTGACATTGGTTGTCTTCATTTCTTATTTTACAGAAATTCCGATGGCGGACAGTATCGTTCAATTCGGGTTAGAAACTCTAGGTGCCCTTCTATCTCGAGAAGCATCACTGATAAGAGGAGTGCGCAATGAAGTAGAAGGAATCAAGCTGGAACTCGAACGTATGAAAGCTTTGTTGAAGGATGCTGATAATAGAAAACAAAGCAATGTAGTGAAAACCTGGGTGATGCAAGTAAGAGATTCCACATATGATGTGGAAGACATCATCGACGAGTTCATGTATCGCATGGACAGACCACGAGGAGGTGGACTCTGGGGTTTTCTCCTTAACACCGTTTGCCTCCCGAAGAATATCTACAACAAGCATTGCTTCGCCATTGTGGGGATGAAGAAAGAATTAGATTTGATAGTCAGATGGTTGGTGGAGGAAGAACAGCGACGCACGGTGATTTCAGTGACGGGTATGGGTGGGGCGGGCAAGACCGTTCTTGTCACTAAAGCCTACAAGAGCGAACTAGTAAAGAAGCACTTCGACTGCTCTGCATGTGTTTCGGTCTCACAGACTCTTAGAATCGATGAAGTACTGCAAAGCATCATAAAACAATTCCTTGAGGCTACAAAGGACGTTGTTCCAAATGACCTAGCCACCCGTGATGCTAGCGACTTAAGGCAGATGATTAAAAGACATCTTGAATCGAAAAGGTATCTGATCGTCTTGGATGATATCTGGAGTATGAATCATTGGAATGAACTAAGTGTCATATTTCCAGACTACAGATGCGGAAGCAGGTTAGTAGTTACAACAAGACACAGTGATGTGGCGTCGGCTTCGGCAGAGGGAGAGGTAAGCCGTGTCTGCCGGCTTCAGCCTCTACATCCAGAAGAGGCATGGCAGCTATTCTGTAAGAAGGCATTTCGGAACAAACCCTGCCCTTCAGAGCTCGAGAAATTGGCTCGATCCATTCTAAAAAAATGTCAAGCTTTGCCTCTTGCAATTATTGCGATGGGCAGACTCCTGTCATTGACAGATGCGAACGTGTTTGAATGGAGCCAAGTCTATGATAAACTAAGTTGGCACTTGAATAACAATGAAACGCTTGAACCAATAAAGAGCATCTTGTTGCTTAGCTTCTACTATCTGCCTTACCGCCTTAAGCAATGTTTCTTGTATTGTTGTATGTTCCCGGAAGATTATTTAATTCACCGTGAGAAGTTGATAAGGTTATGGGTGGCAGAGGGTTTCGTTGAAGATGCAGGTAAAGTTCCAATGGAAGAGGTGGCAGAGGAATACCTAAAGGAACTCATCCATCGTAACACACTTCAGCTTGTCACGATGAATCTCTCTGGAAGGGTGAGTACTTGTCGAATGCATGATATTGTACGTGAAGTGGCCTTATCCTTATGTGACGAAGAAAAGTTCTGCATCACATACAATGGGCAGCAAACAAGGCAAGAGGGCAAAGAACGGCGCATGTCAATCTACAAATCTGGAGAAACTATTCAACATAGCACGAGTATGTCACAGCTCCATTCTCTTTTAGTGTTTGAAAGAAGCACATCTTTTTCATCTTCTATAAATACCATAGCATCAAGTATTATGTTATTGAGGGTTCTAGATTTAGAGGGAGTTCCTATTGAAAGCTTACCAGATGAATTGTCGAATCTATTCAATTTACGGTATCTTAACTTGAAGAATACTAATGTTAGCGAGCTTCCAAAATCTTTAGGAAGTTTGCGGAACCTGCAAATATTGGATGTTAGACAAACGAGGATCAAGAGGCTACCGAGTGGGGTTGTGAAGCTACAGAAACTACGCCGCTTAATCGGTTATCGATATAATAGGGCAGATCCATATATTTTCGAGTACTTCAGTAGCATCCAAGTTCATAAAGGAATATGTAATATAACAAGTTTACAAACTCTAACTAGTATCGAAGCAGAAGAAGGGGAAATTGTGAGAAAAATAGGGAACTTAACCCAACTGAGAAAACTTGACATTTCCAAGGTCAGAGCAATCAACGGAGCTGAGTTGTGCACATCCATCGCAAAGCTGAAATACCTTGTTACCTTGGGTGTTAAGGCAATCAACGAAGAAGAAACACTTCAATTGGAAGAGCTCTCTCCTGATCATCTGCCACCTTTTCAGAAGCTTTACCTGTGTGGACGTTTGGAGAAGGTGCCTCGATGGTTTAGGTACCTTGCGCATCTCACCGTTTTGGAGTTGAATTGGTCTAAGCTGAGAGAAAAAGATCTGCTTTCGTCACTCCAAGCATTGCCCAATCTGATGCGCCTTCAGCTTTGGAAGGCCTATGAAGGGCAGCAGTTGTGTTTTCACGATGGATGGTTCCCTAAACTCAAGAATCTATATTTAAAGGACCTGACACAACTAAATCGGGTAGTGATAGAGAAGGGAACATTGCCAAGCATCCAAGAGCTAACTGTGAGCAGATGTGGAGAGTTGAAGACGCTTCCAGAAGGGATTGAATACCTCACCAAACTCCGAGATCTCAGGTTACACGACATGCCAACAGAGTTGACAGAGAGGTTGCAGCAAAAAGATGGAAACGAGGAGGACCGTAGAAAGGTGGGGCACATTCCCTTCATCTACGGTGGACGCTGGACAGAAAAGGGGTGGGATTTGCATCGACTCAACTAATCATCCATCGATTCAGGTAATCCTTCTTTTGCTGATGAGGTAAGGCTAGCTGTACAAAATTTCGGTTCTCCATGAATTTCCAAATTTGCAAATTTATTTCTTAAATCTACGCAATTGGGGCTTTTTGAGCATGATCAACTGTTTGGATCATTGAACATGACCAAGATCCAACGGCTATATTCCTGAAGGTGGCCCATGGTTAAAAGGCCCGGTAACTCGACTTGTTGTGCCCTGAGTCGGACTCTCGACTCACCTAATATCAGTAGTGTGCGTCGTAAATAAAGTTAACTATGGATTAAGGTGTCAAAATTGTAGCTCCTCTCTAAATAAGAATGGCATGAAAAGGGAGAAGAAATGGTGGTTACAAGGCAATCTGGAGGAAAGAGCTACCTGCTAAGTTATTTACAGGGTGCGTAAACCTCAGATAGAGTAGGAATTGCCAGGGTAAAGGGTTAAGAATATAAGAATATGGTCTGAAGTAGGGGTAGTGATGGGAACTGGGAGTTGTCCCTCTGCCCGAGTCCAGTGGTTTATCATGTGTTGGCTTGGAGCATCCCTTGTACCTCCTTCATCACAGCAACTATTGCATCATCTCGTTATCAGGAGTTCAAATTCCAATCAACATGCTCGATCCCATCAAGAAACTCCTGATTTATTCCAATGACTCATTGGACAATTTTTTAGGCACTACTCGATGCCATCGAGGAAGGCTTCAATCCTATCGAAGGACCTTCAATGGCTATCAATCACATCGACAGAAGTGCTCAATTTTACGAAATTGCGAAAATTATTTCCAATTCCTAGTGCGATTATATATATATATATATATATATATATATATATATATATATATATATATATATATATATATATATATATATATATATAGGTAGTTATCTAAGCATTGTAAGTGATTCCATCTCTTGTACTTTTTGCTTTTATAGTAATTCGATATTGCTTTGTGCCGTGGTTTTTCCCCACAATGGCTTTTACATGTAAAAATCATGTATGCTTTGTGATTGTTTTGTGATGCAGAGAGGTCATGACATCGTCTTCATCGATCGATAAATACCTTGATTCTACAAGGCACTCTTGAATCTATAAGAAATTTCTCGAATCCATGAGAGAAAATAGGATAACTTCTAAAATTTTACCGATTGAATGATAATTGATTGCTAAAAAATGACTTTAACCTCCTTAAACCTTAAACAAACTCTAAAATTAAACATAACCAAAGAGTTCTAATCAAATAAGAAAACAAAATTTTGAAAAACGTGTAGATTTCCATTGTCTGCCGACCTCTCATCGATCGATCGAATCGACATGTCAAAATAGCAAAAAAGTGTCAGAGATTTAAACCAGAAATTATGTGATTTTCGACTTGTCGACCCATTCTATCGATGTGTTGAACAATACTTTGACTTGTCTAAACTAGTGGAAATCAATCAACAAGCAATCTAAAATTTCCGGCGGAATTTTGACCTGTCAACCACAAAGGTCGACCGCTCGAACTATGCTGATTTTTTGTCTATTTCTCATTGGGCTTCTCCCAGTCCATGTGCATTAGGAACGCGCTTGATCCTTATCCTACATCAGACCCTTCTACTTGAAAAAAAAAAAAAAACAAAAAATAAAAAAGAAACTCATCTATAAGTTTGGTTCATGATATGTGTTCAACTTCTTCGAGTTTTTTAACGGACTTGATTCACAATACGTATTTTGGACTGCTACATTGAATGTCCTTAAGATCTCCATGTCCTCTCGAAGATTAAGAAGAAATATGTTATCATTGATTTTCTTAATGATCATAACATAGCCTATATTCTTATTCATGAGCTTGTTATGTGCCAAAGTTAGAAACTTTTCCTTTCGCAAATTAACTAACACATTATCTTCCACTTGAAACACCTTATGTAACTAATGTTTGTGCCTCTTTCTTAGACTTTTTCAGTCCTTACAATCTTAAGCAAAATGCCCAGTCTTTCCACAAGACATAGCAATGTCTTTTGAATTTTCCATTTTTTTTTCTTTTCTTTTAGGACTTTCTAAATTTCTTGTTATCTTTATTGAGTGTAGACATTCGTTCTTCTCAAGGTTATTCTTGTCCTGGAATGGCCTTTCTATTACATTCACCTTGGATGAGGATTCACTATTGTTATCATTTATTTATTTATTTTGTCTTGGTTGCGAGATTTTTTCACAATTTGGAGGTGATTTTGAATCTTTCCAAAGTAAATTCTTCAAATTTATGCATTAGTTTCTTCCTATAATCTTTCCAACTTAGAAGTACCTTAGCTATTATGGTTCCAACTTGGAAGGATTCAGATAGATTGATTTTTAAGGCTTTATTTTATTTACAATCATTTGCAATTCTTGGATCTTGACCAGTAGAGGCTTATTATTTACTATTGTGAATTTGAAGTACCTGACAATTAAAAATTTCTTCATTCATTCATTCTCTTTCAAACTTGTATTTGTATTCCAACGCATTTCAAATTTCTTTAACAGAGGTCATTTGTGTACAGGTCATATAAACAATCAGATGGGGTGTTCAAGATGTGACCACGACATAACAAGTTGTCTTCTTGTTGTTTGATTCTTGCAACAAGTAGTCCTGCAGAATCATTGTTAACTAACCATCCAACTAGTGTAATCTTTTACGGTAGCCCTAGAACAATAAATGGATCATGCACATCTCTATTTCATTTCAGTCAAACAAAGGGTGGACCCCACCTTGAAGTTCACCTGGAGAAGCAAAACTAAGGCTCGTCCACTTATCAGATGGGTTAGCCTCACCACTGTAATCAACGGATGACAAAAAGCAGTCTGGCTCAACATGTAGGTGTGGCCCACCAAATGAGCGGACGAACCTGATTTGCTCGACACGCTAATATCAACCCATTTGACAATCCAGTGGACTGCACGAGTAGCAGGCAACGGGCCACGGCTGGCCTGGCCGATGAGCCACGACTGCACACTCGCACAATGAGCCATGGCCTGTGGGTCCCATTTTAGTAAAGATTTGACTAAGCTCCTAAAATAAATAAAAAATAATAAAAATGGAGTGGTCGAGTGGGTCCTACCTGATCGGGATTGGGAGTGTTGTGCCAGGCTGCGGAGTGAAGACTCTGATCTTCGGGTAGAGATCGGGATTGGGACGGGACGATTTGGGAATTCACCAAATCTTTTGGTGTGGGTAGGGTAGAGAAGACAGTTGGGTAGGGCCGTAAAGATCTTCAGGTGCTGGACTACGGGTAGGGTAGAGAAGACGATTTGGGAATTTTTAGGGTTCGGCGCGGCGACGAGAGGTGCAATTAGGGTAGGGTAAAAAAATAGTCGGGTAAAAGTGTGTGTGTGTGTGTGTGTGTGTGTGTGTATCTGGATTGGGTCGGTTCGGAATAGGGCCTATTCGGGTTCGACCCGAAAATATTTCGGATTTGGTTTATGCTACCCAATCCTGACCGTCGGTTCTGTTCTAATCAGGTCTGATCGGGTCGGATCCACCAGTTCGGGTATGAAATGCTCAGCTCTAGCCTTAGTTAAGAGATTAGCTAGTCATAAGTAACTCAAAAATAAAAGAGAAACTAAAACATCTACTAAAACCTATGAAGAAATCGAAGCGGAAGAACGTTGTCGGTGCTCCACGTAAGCCTTCTCTCACTTTCTAAACCTTAGAAGATGCTTTAGGACGTCCTAGGAACCCTAATTTATACTTTTAGAACTCCATATTTTACACCGCCTCGAAAAAATCACAAATTGACTTTAAATTTATGCAGTCGTGTGCACCTTCAATGGCATCAAAGCTCCTTCGATGGCATCGAATTCCCTTGATGACATCGAAGAAAGTGTTCAACAACTAACTTAAAAAATTCATGATTTTCTCGATGGAATTGAAGAGGGTTCGATGGGATCGAAGTTGCCTTTGATGGCATCGAACCTGTCCTCGATGGCATCAAATGGTTGTTTTACAGTTTTTCAAGATTGTGTTTATGACCTTGGAATTTCAGAATATGATTTTTCTAGCCCTGAATTTTCAGATTCCTCTTTCTTGGTTTCTTCAGTTTAAATCTTCGATTTCCTTCATTCCTCAGTTTTCTTGGATCTTTGGTACTTGAATTCTTCAATATTGTCCTCCATTTATTCAATTCTTTGTTATCTTCTTTTGAGCTCTAAATTCATCATTTTAAGCACATATTGATCATAAGTTTCTAAATCACCCCGCATGACGAAAATGTATATAATTAAATCAAATTAACGCTTAAATGCCAGGAAAAATAATGTAATTGAAGGATTAAATATGCAACATGTGTTTCATCCATGTTATCCATCTATTTTTATAGATCATTTTACAGTAAGAGACCAAAAATGAGTTATATCCAAATCTCAAGTGGACCACATTACACAAAACAGTGTTGAATGAACGTAGACCATTAAAAACCTTTTGGGGCCATTAAAGTTTTGGATCAAGCTGATCTTTGTTCTCCCCCCCCCCCCGTCGTATGACGTAATCCACATATTTGATGTCAAATAAATAGTACAGTGGGCCTTAGGAGGATTTTAATGGTGGATATCTAATCACTATTGTTTTCCTATGGTGTGGTCCATATGAGATTTATATCCCTCTAATTTTTAGGGTAAAGCCCTAAAATGATTTGTAAAAATGGATGAACGGAATAGATGCAACACATACATCATGGTAGGGCCCACAGAGCACTGACCACCAGCCACGGGGCTGGTGGCAGGGGGTGTAGCCAATCCGTTTCCGTATTACTGGGGCAATAGGTTGCGCTTCGCACATGGAAAACAAGCACACAAGTGCGCTCGCCTGGCCCACCTGAAGATCAGTCCATCCAAAATTTTCTCAGATATTAGATATATTTAGTGATATTTCCTGATGAACGGTTGAGATATCAAATACGTGTGCATCATTAGTTCGAGTGGGGCTAGCAAACAACACAACATTGCATCGTCTTGAAAACAAATCGCTTGGACGCAGACAGCTATTACAACGGCTCTCCAAAAACAGCTAGCTAGGGCCGAAGCATGCGAAGCTACTCACGCGAGTAAGACTATATGGTAGATAATATGGTGGAGCTCCGAGAACTAAAAGAGACAATACAGTAGAGCCGTCTCTCCACAGTAGATGTGTCTGGAAAACAAATCAGTTCCATGCATATAGTGGGCCCTATCATAGATGGTTCTGTGTAGAAAATCACACCCATTAGATAAGCTACCCTGCCACGTGTACAGTGGAGATGCTCTACCATTCAGGTTCTTGTGATCGCAGGCACATGAGTTCGAGCTGGAAAAACTGATGGACAACGAAGATATACAACAAACGTATTGAGGTGGGCCCCGCAGTCAGGGATCCGAGTCACGTCCTCACCAAGCTGCCGAGTACGGGATCTGTCTTCTTCTCGACCCTCTTTGCATGAGATTCATGAAAAGCTCGCTATTTGATCGACACGTGGCAGATACAACCACCATCTCATGCCGTGTAACCGCCTTTTCTTCTTTCTTCTTCTCTGATTTCTTCTGTTTTCAATTTAATTTCTTTTCGAGAAATTTACAACTGTGGACCCCACCTTTTATCCAGCGGTTTTTTTGAATCAATACAAACTTAGAGTACCCACTTAGACCTCCTCGTACGGAGTCGGGATTTGAGGACGAAAATACCCCTCCTTCTCATGGCTATGGCTTTTCCTCTCCCATTTCCATTGTTTATTTTTCCTCTCCCTTTCCGCTGCTGTTTTCACTACCGTTGCTTTCACCCCCTTTTCTCACCGGGTTTCCGGTAGAAAGACCAGAAAAAACCCTTTTTGTGGGCCCCCTTTATCCGCACTCCGTCTTCTTCTGAAAATGGTCGGTCCGGTGAAGAAAGCACGCAGCAAAGGTATATGTTAAACTCAGTTGGGCCCACATTGAATGAATGTAGTTGCATTTTTATTTTGTACTGGGCAAGGGTAATATAGGGAGAAAGGGACCGAGCAATACCTATTTTACTTGCAACAACAACATGTGTATGTGTAATATATATAGAAATGCAGAAAAAACAGCACCATGAGGTCGAGCTGTGTGGGCCCCACCATGATGTGGGTCGAACATCAACACCGTGAATTTGATGGGTCCCCTTTAAATCATGGGATAGCAGAAAAAACAGCCGTATACGGAACTCAGGTGGGCCATACCATCTAAAATCATGTAAAGACATGCCTAAAACATAGAAAATTACTTGGTGGGGCCCACCTGAAATTTGGATGTGCCTAAAACTTGGTCTGACCCCTCATCTAAGTGGGATACACATTATGGATGGGCTGGATTTGTGAACCACATCTCGGTGGGCCCAAAAAATAATTATGAATGTTTTAATGGAAGGTAACTCCTCTCCAGTTTTGTACGTGGTGTGGCCTACAAAAGTCACTTGAGAGGTAACCCCTCATGGGGAGTTCCCATGAGCTCGACCATGTAGAACCTTTTCCCACACACACGTATATATATACACATGACACATGTTCATGCGTGCGTGCACGCGCGCGCCCGTGTGTGTGTGTGTGTGTGTGTGTGTGTGTGTGTGTGTGTGTGTGTGTGTGTGTATATATATAAGGGGTTGAGCCCCAAATTGAAGCATATCAAAAGATCAAGTGGATCATACCACAGGAAACAGTGGGCATAATGATTTTCTAGTTTGCCCCTCTTATTTTCTAGTTTGGCTGGCTAATTTCATGTTTACCCCGCTTGATTTCATGTTTGCCCCGATTTTCCGATCGCCTCATTTGAATTTCTAGTTTGCCCATTGAATATCTAGTTTGCTCGCTAATTTTCTAGTTTGCCCCGCTGATTTCTTAGTTTTGCCAGCTGATTTTCCATCTGCCTCGCTGAATTTCTAGTTTGCCCCGCTGAATATCTAGTTTGCCCCGCTGATTTTCTAGTTTGTCCCGCTGATTTCTTAGTTTGCCCTGCTAATTTCTTAGTTTGTCTCGCTGATTTTTTAGTTTGGCCCGCTGATTTTCTAGTTTGCCTCGCTCATTTTCATGCTTGCCTTGCTCTTTTTCATGCTTGTCCCGCTCATTTTCATGCTTGCCCCGCTCACCCGCTCTTTTTCATGTATGCCCCGCTCTTTTTCATGCTTGCCCCCCGCTCTTTTTCATGCTTGCCCCTATATAAAAATGTTTTTCTATCTTTTAATTCATTTCTTTGTCTATGTATTTAACAAGCATATCTCCTAAATTGGAATGATTTTTTATTTTTTTTTACACACGCACACACACCCCCACACACTCACACTAGTGGAATTTCACCACATATGGATACTCGAATGCTTGACCGGGTGTTGAAACTCCTAAGAGTCTACCACCCGAGCAAGAGTAAGGATCCAAACCAGAATGATTTACTTGACGTACCACATATGATTTTGGGGTCGGAGAAGCTAATTTAGCCAACTAACCTAGTTATTTTCCAAGATTTAATCGAGGTAAATAAGAATTTGAGTGGGGCAAACTAAAAAACCAGCGGGGCAAGCATGAAAAAGAGCGGGGCAATCAGTGGGCCCAACAGTGATGTTTGTTTGTTATCAAACCTATACATAAGATCATACAGACATGAATCAATAGAAAAAATAATTATAAGCTTGATCTAAAACTTCTGTGGCCCCTAAGAAATGATCACAATTCTCATATGCTTGGATTGCAATAAATAGGGTAGATTTCAAGAAAAATGAAATTCAGGACATTTTCTACATAGTGGAAAAAGGAAATTGCAATCTCATATGTTTCATTTGTTACATAGTGGAAAAGGAAATTGCAATCTCATATAAAAACTAGTGATATGGTCATAATTCTCATATGTTTGGATTGCAATAAATAGGGTAGATTTCAAGAAAATGAAATTTAGGACATTTTCTACATAGTGGAAAAAGAAAATTGCAATTTTGGCAGAATTGATTTCTTTTACCATGAAACTCTCTTATCCAAAATCAGTAATCAGTTTGGTAAAAAGATTTTTTTGGTAAATCAAATAACAAAAGATATAATTACCACGTGATGTTTGTTTACTTGGAATGTAAGCGATGAATTGGATATAAGGAAAAGAGAATCCAACACATTTCCCACATGGTAGAAAAGAAAATTGTAGTGATTGTAGAATTTGATTTAGGTGAAAGAAAGGACAGCTAGGGTTGTCTTATTATTGTTGTTTTTATACCATAGCTTGTTTGGTACGCAACCCAAAACCATTTATCAACCACCCATTTAAAGGAGTGCATTCAAGCTCCAAATCTCACAGCAACGATCTGAAATAAAAGCCCATGCATGAAAAGGTTTGATTTTGCCACGCTCACAAGCATGATGAATTGTTCACGAAATGGGGCCCTGTTTTTCTCATACTGAAAATTAGGCTAATTCGTTCATCCCCAACTGATTTAAGACATGACATGGTTGGACTAAAAGAATGTGACATGGTTGGACCAAAAGAATGTGACATGATTGGACCAAATGAATGTGGACTGTAAATTGATCATAACTTTTTGACCAAAACATATGAGATTGCAATTTCCTTTTCCACTACATATGAGAATTGTGACCATATCACTAGCTTGATCCAAAACTTCGGTGGCCCCTAAGAAATGATCAACATTAGAAGTTCAATTCAAAATTTCATTTGGTGTGGTCCATTTGACACGTAAAAATTTGTCGCCAGTTGGAGAAAGTCAATAGCATATGATTGCTTGTCTGTAGTCTGTAGATGATATTTGTCTATGGGATGGGAGGAATTTTGGAAAGATATTGTATTATACGGAGTATTAGTTTCATTGTGGAATATACAATGTACATTGTTGTCCCACTCATGTACCATTTCATGTTATATACATTGTATTATATACATCGTTAAATATACATTTTATGAGGTTTGCAATAATCTTGGAGTGAATACAATTTTTATGCTTGCCCCGCTCAATTTCATACTTGCCTCGCCCAATTACATGTTTCCCCCGCTGATTTTCTAGCTTCCCCCGCCGATTTTAAAGTTTTCCCTTCCGATTTTCTAGTTTTCCCCGCCGATTTTCTAGTTTCCCCAGCCAATTTTAAAGTTTCCCTTGCTGATTTTCTAGTTTGCCTTGCCGATTTTCTAGTTTTCCACGCCGATTTTCTAGTTTGCCCCGCTGATTTTCTAGTTTGCCCCGCTGATTTTAAAGTTTCCCCCGCTGATTTTCATGGCGAAGCCGACTGCCATGGATTCTCCTTTGCTCACTTGAGAGAGAGGTTTATAGAAAATGAATAAAGCCCTTCTCTAAGATTGCATTTGGTTGCACCAAAATATCATGAAATTTTCTTATTAATCCGTGTAAATTGGCATGAACTATGAAATGTCATGATATTTCGTGATCAATCAGTCTACTTGGATGCAACCAAACACACCCAAAAGGAGGATGAGTTTCACCCTGCAATGAGTAGTGGGGACTAGGTCAATGGAGAGAGAGAGAGAGAGAGAGAGAGAGATTGATTTTCTAAAGAGATTTTCTAGTCATCACATCAATGCAATTTTTAGATGATATCTTTAGGCTTTTTTGGATGATAAAATCATCCCATGATACGAGGATGATCGAAAAAATTACATTGTCGGATAGAATCATCACATTAATGCAATTTTTGATGATATCTTTAGGCTTAGATACTCTGGCCGAAAGGGGATTCATGTCCCCTCGATCATGCATGTGGATCATACCACGGGAAACAGTGGGCATAGTGATTTCCACCGTTGAAACCATAGTCGGCCCAAATGATGACGTTTGTTTGTTATTAAACCTATTCATAAGATCATACAGATATGGATTAATAGAAAACATAATTATAAGCTTGATCCAAAACTTCGGTGGCCCCTAAGAAATGATCAACATTAGAAATTTAATTCAAAATTTCATGTGGTGTGGTCCATTTGAACATTGGATATGTTTAGATTTTTTGGCTCAAGCCATAAAATTATTTGTTAAGTTTGCCCCACTGATATCCTAGTTTGCCCCGCTGATTTTTCAGTTTACCCCGCTAATTTTTTAGTTTCCCCCACTGATTTTCCAGTTTACCCTGCTGATTTCCTAGTTTGCCCAGATGATTTCCTAGTTTGCCCCGCTGATCTTCTAGTTTCCCCCACTGATTTTCCAGTTTGCCCTGTTGAATTTAATAGTTTGTCCTGCTGAATCTCATATTTTCCCATCTGAATATCAAGTTTACCCTGATCAATTTCATGTTTTCCCCACTGAATTTCATGTTTTCCCCATAAACTTGAGAAGGAAATAAGCCAAGGTTGATGAGAGGGATGTGTTTGGATACCCCGATCAATTTCATGTTTTCAGATTTCCAATAGAATTAGCATGTGTTTGGATGCCCAAGTGAATTGAAATTTGAATGGTCGTTTCTATCAAGACAAGGGAAAGTGTACAAAATTACATGCCTTTATCATTCAACTTGCAAGTTGAAGTTAATGTAATTGGAGTGATAATGGATGAAACCACATTTTGGTTATTCCTGCTTTGTAAAACTAACAATCGCAATTCAATTCAATAGTTTATCTAAACATGGCCCTTTATTTTTGTATTTATGGAATTCAGTTGATTTTTTTCTTTTTCAGATATTTTAAGTATCCATGGCTAATTTGGGGGAGTTTGTTAATATTTGATTTAAAAATTTTAGTTTCGGTTCTTGGAGTGGGATTTGGCATATGGATGATGATTTGTAGTGGAAGTTAATGTTTTTTCCCCTTTTTTTTTCTTCTTCCGAGTTAAGTGCACACATAAATTTATCATTGTTGTCCATGTTGGATCTCAACATCGTCTCCAGAGAATTATGATGAAGATCATAAAGGGGTCCAGTTCTGGAGAAAAATGTAGCTGTTTCGCTTGCAGCTGTTTGTCTTTGTGGTCGTCTTTTATTTTTCTTCTATACCTTGTGGCATCTCCCTTTTACGTTCTCATCTTTCTCTTTTAGTTGTCGGAGGGGGTCTTGCTGAACCTTAGGCTTATCAATAATGAAAAAGTTGTGTCTTATTTATTTATTTCTGTAGCACCTTAAGCACTTTTTGCATTATATTATTATTTGTTGTGTAAAGAGATGAATTCTGCTTGTTTACCTTGTTTTGACAATTTTGGGTTGATATTTGATGCAGAATCATGATTTGTTAAAATTTTCGTTGGTGCTTGTGTAGGAAAGAAGAGCATGCATTTGGGATTATGTTGTTATAATTGAAATGGATTAAGGAGCTGGTTTCAGAGATTCAAACCTAGAAGTGACAAATCGAAGTCATCGCCAACTAAGAAGAAGAAAACAGAGAACAAGAAACATGAATGAACTCCTCATTGATGAGGCACCTTCAAACTGTTTCCCCTTGATTTTTCGGTTGCCCCGTGATTTTCTAGTTTGCCCATTGATCTTATAGTTTCCCCTATTTGATTTTTCGGTTCCACCGTGATCTTATAGTTTTCCCCGCTGATTTTCTAGTTTACCCCGCTGAATTTAATGATTTGCCCTGCCTATATCTGTAGCTGTATGTGCATATGCATATCTATATATTTCTATAAGTATGTATGTTTGTATATGTGTATGAATTTACAAATGCATCATCATCACTATTATTATCTTAGTCTTCTCCTAAGAATTTGAGTTGACTTTTAGGAAGTACATGGCAGAGGTTTCTACATGGAGCACTCTTTATAACCAACTCCAACCATGTGAACTACCAAAGCAACTAGAGTAACATTCATCACATTGGGAATCTCATGAAGCCAGGCAGATGGAAGTTAGAAACTGAGCCAGACTTCAGATTACATGAGATTTTTCGGCTCAAGCCATGAAATTATTTATTAAGTTTGCCCCGCTGAATTTCATGTTTGCCCCGTTGATTTTCATCTTTGCCCCGCTGATTTCCTAGTTTACCCCGCTGATTTTCTAGTTTGCCCCGCTCATTTTCTAGTTTCCCCCGTTGATTTTCTAGTTTGCCCCGCTCATATTTCAATTTGCCTCGCTGATTTTCTAGTTTGCCCCGCTCATATTTCAGTTTACCCCGCTGATTTTCTAGTTTATTCCGCTCATATTTCAGTTTGCCCCGCTGATTTTCTAGTTTGCCCTGCTCATAATTCATCTAGTTTTAGCAATTTAGCCCCAAATTTTACCAATTAATTTCTTTTATGTGGAGTTATTTGGAAATTAAGAAAAGATAAAGGCAAGCATGGAATAACATTTTTTTTTCCTTCTGTATTTGCAGATTCTCACATAAGAAAACTATGTTTGCAAGAACGATATTCTTGATGTGCAGTTATTGCAAGTGACACGGCAAGGCTTGGACGTGTTACTGTGGTATGGGGATTATAGGACCTAATCTGTTGGCATCCTTGTATGCCTCATGTATAGGCCTTAAATTGCTTAACTTCTAACTGTATTTGGCTGTGCCTAGAGGACTTGGTCTATTTGTTTGGATTGTGCTTGCACTTATGCTGATTCTAACCCCACTTTCCTCATTTATGGCCTTCAAAGAAAGGTCAATGGTCCACTATTGCCTTTTATATCTGCTCTCTACACTGACTTCATATTCACTAGATTTTGTTAGAAGTTACATTTGAATTTGGAGTTCATACATGCACCTGAACCCACTTGAGTACACATATATTGGGATCTCTTCCCTTAGAAAAGGCACATTGTTCCATTGTCATTGAATGCAAGTCCCCATTGTGTATAAATATTCTCCTGAAATATATGGATCTTCATGTGCTTCTACATGATCAACATATTCATGTAGTTTTTCTTTTTCTCCATGAAATGCTAAGGTACTCAAGGGCAACATGTAAGAATAAACATATTGGGAGCATTGCCCAATGGTGCCATGTAGATTC